>OX244272.1:11570200-12770200 GCA_945867215.1 Epinotia demarniana | reverse complement strand
CAGTAGTACATAATTATAATGAATTTAAAATGAAAACTATCACAGTCAAGTAGACCTAACTAGTTAACGAGTAGTGTACATAACTAGTTAACTGGTAAGAAATGCACTTAAGTAATTTAGGTTGCAAATACATTGTCATTGGACTTTGAACCTTTTACCGTGAACGGTAGATTTGCTTTTTTACGGCACGTTATCTTCAATAGAAAAAACCTTGTCCTTCAGGTGGTCGCTAACCGAAGGTGGTCGCGTAACCGGCGAAAACAACCCTATACATTGGTGTGTTATAAAAATAATCATATGTACGATTATTGACGAGGGTAAGCTATAATAAAAACTCTAAAAGCCCCTTTTAAGTCCGCATTCTGTGACAGACGGGCAACTACGGAACCCTACCCTGCGCGTGGCCCGACACGCACTTGGCCGCTTTTTACTGTTACGAATGAAGAATTGTTAAAAGTTGTTTACAGGCATATACTATCTATTTAGCAACACTCTACGTTACCAATTTTAACGGGAGTCTACACACCTATTACTTAAGCGAAAAAAAACTTACCAGTATATTTTATTGAACTCATGAAAAATAACTTTCAGACTTCAGAGGGATAGTCACGTAACGTTTTGAATGCGAGTTGGGTAGATCCAACTGACATTTTTCCTTATAAACAACGACGTTATGATCTATCTACCCTAACGTACGTACAATGCGTTACGCAATCGACCTGCAGAAACCGATGAACAACATTAAATTATTTACAACGTAGATCGGGAAACCAAATACTTGGATTTTTAAATAGGGAACCCATTAGTTCAATAACGTACGGCTTCAAAGCAAGTGCAAACGTTTCTGTTCGAAAACTCCCCAGCACTCTAACGTAAAACATTCTTATCGGTAACATTTCCGACGAACAGCCGAACCTCAATCTGAAATGAACGTAATCTTAACCCGAAACGATTGAAATTCCTTTGTCTTCAGAGAACCAGCTCGATCGGAGACAAGTGGTGTGTTAGGGACATGTATTGCGCCACAATTCGAAACTTTTTAGAAAATACTTTTATATTGAATTGGTAAACAAATTCTTTCCACTTGAGTTTTGAACTTTGCTAAACTATGTAAAATGCAACAAAAATCTTGACAACAGATTTGCATGTTATCCTTAACCTTTATTGTAAAGTTTTATTATACATAACACAGTGTTTGGAGGTTTTTAACATGAGAGGATGGGATTTTGAACAATTTCATCTATAGATATAATAAAGCTGAAGAGGGTCGAAGTCTGTACTTGGAAAATATTCGAAAAATTGTTGGAATCGATAACAGAACACATTCCAAAGGTGTTTAGAATTTTTGTCTGTTTCTCTGTGTATGTGATTGCGCATCACGTGAAAACGGCTTACGGAATTCTGATGCAAACTTTACTAATCTGTTGAGAAAATCCCCAGCCAGGTTAAACGCTATAAAAATTATAAAGATAAGGGTGCAAAGGGGTTAAAAATGTGGTTGAACTTTGTATGGGAACTCCTTGAATCTATGAGCTAAAGACTTGAAAATTGTCAAAAAGAACCCCATTCAAACTTTTTGCAAAATATAGATAATACGAGAAAAAACACGGGATGAAAAATAGTGCTAGATGGCTTTTATATTAACTAAAACTGGTTGATACCGCTAACCGATAGTGACTGCTAGACATTAGATATCTAATTATATTGGAACTTTAGTCGCTTACGACGTCGCTGTTTGTATTGAAAAACCAGCAACCTCATTGGTCTCTGCCTTCCTATATTTGCTATGAAATCAGAGGTAATCTAAAGTTGTTTGATAGGTTAAGTTGAATACCTTTGTCGAATTATCATGGTTCACCAATATCAAGGGATGTGAATATAAAATTTGGACAAAACGGCATTCTGCGGAGGCACTAATTTTTTAAATGTTGAAAACTCCCGTGACTTTCAGAAATATTATCGGGAGCGCATAAGGAGCGCTCCACCACACGACGCCACAATTGTTACTTTAAACAAAAAACACAAAAAAAATTAACGCTTAGACCAAGAAAAAAAAAGGTAGGTTGTAATGCTCTGTCTATCCTTTTTCTTAGTCTGAGATTCGAGGTCCCTGGTTTCGAAAAAGCGCTACTGTTCGTTTAATATATTTTTGAAAAAAAATGGAACCTACCTGGAAGCATATAACCTACAAACATAAAAAAATTACGAGTCGGCTCATCAATGATGCAGTTCTAAGGTAACAAACAATTAAAAAGAAATGATAAAAAAAAACAACCGAGTTGAGAACCTCGTCCTTTTTTTGAAGTCGGTTAAAAATATCTAGTTATATGCTAGTATAGTACCTATCCTTCGCTAATTTAGGAATGGAAACAATGTTAACTAAATTATATACACCCTTAGTAAATATCCTATTTCCACAACAGGTATGAAATGTGAGCGATGTAAAAAGTTTAATTAACTTCCAACTGTAATTAAATGTAGAACGGTGTAGCCCTCATCGCTTCAACGTCAAACTCTCGCATTTTTCCACAATCTTCATTTCTGTAAACATTCCTTAAAAGTTGTAATACCTAGTTATAATATCGCACGTCATCTATTTTTCCATATAAGTGTAATACATATTAATTAGAACATGTCTTATGTTTTAACATCCCTTTCTTTGAAATCATTTTTAATTTAAGTTTCTTTTTTATTTTACTTCCTGTTCTAATTTAATGCAGGCCGCTTTTCAAGACATGCGACTCTGAATGACATGATCTCCCGGTCCCACCATCAACGTGCCTGCTCTTCTTGACCCGCCTAGCATAGTTAGAGATGATGGCAAAAGACCTGATGGTGTGTCTTTGGTTCCGTGGAGTTTGGGACGGATGCTTGTGTGAGACGCTACCTGTCTAGACACACTGGCACCGTCCCACCTTCAACGGACTACTTCTAAAGCGGGTGCAGGGGCGGATAATGGTGATATTCCAAAACGTATTAAATATAGAGGTCTCGGCAGAGAGTACAACTTTGTAACATTTGGCGTCGAGACCCTCTGTCCGTGGGGCCCCAGTGCCAGTGCGCAAAAAGTATTTGCGGAAATCGCGAAACTTACTGTTAACCGTAACTGGTGACCGAATATCTGGCGGCTTTCTCGTGCAACGCATCAGCATCGTCATTCAACGAAGAAATACCGCTAGCATCCTCGGTACAATGCCTCGAGGGCCTTGCTTAGAATTAACTTAATTTTAATTTAATATTATTATTAATTAAATTTTATAAGTACAAGGGGATATTATTTCCCACTTCGTCTGTTTTATCATCTTGTATAAACTTTCGAAAATAAATGAATATTGGATTTAATAATATTTATTGATAACCTCATAAATTGAATAATTGACTATAGCTTGACCACAACCGCTGTGCCGCTCTGCCGGCATGCGCGCATACCGGCAGAGCGGTGGTGCGAGAAAAGAGTGAAAGAAAGAGATATCTACTCATATCGTGAGTTGCAGTTGTGCGTGTAAGCAAGCGTCAGATAGATCAATTATATTACCCTATTCCAGTTAACCTATTACCATTTAAAAATATAAAACATTAAAATCGTATATGTGTGATTCTGACAAAGAACACATTAAATTATGATACGCTGTGACTTTGAAAATTAAGAATAAACAGCTTAAACGGATTTCAATGGATAAGGTCTCATGCAATTACATTACTTTTTAGTTAAATAAAATTTTTAACCACTTAATGTATGGTCAGCCTACTACATATTGAGAAAGTGCAGTAAAATACATACGTCTTTCTCATCTCGTCTTACGTCAATAAACTCTAACATCTATTTGACATGCAGGTGACAATTGACAGTATATCCACTCTTACTTCAATAATGTTTGATGTCGATCCATTTTTAAGTTTTTTGAAGTGAAAACTTCTTTAGCGGCACTGTGCACTTTTTGGGATAGGGATTTTTTTAAACTCGCCACAGGTGTAGGAGCGTAGGAGGTCACGTGACCGTAGGATTTAGTGTTGCCAATTGCCGGAATACAAAAAGCGGGAATTGCGCTTCAAAACGCGGATTTTTAAATGAAAATGCGGATTTTCGGAATACGTTTATAGGTTTTTTTGACAACTTGGGGGCGGAGGCAGGGGGGGAGGTGGTTGCGGAGTAGGGGAGTTGGAGTGGGAGAAGGAGGGGGGAGGGGGATGTTTTTTTATAATGATAATTAAAGCAATTCGCCAGTTTTCTACCGGCACTCCCGGAGAGCAACCCGGTCTTTTTTTTAATGAGTTAGTTCTACAGCTCCCAGACACTAGTCCACAATCTGACTTATCCGTGTTCCGCATATTAATTCTCACATCCCAAGAATTAATTCCCTCGTGCTTGTGAGTGCTAATGACGACGCCATTAGTTGCGGGTCATTTCACCGCTTGTTCTTATTCACAACGTTAACCTACAACTCGAGTCGAGGGAACAAATATAAAACTTGGCATGTATGATCACCTAATTCCTCCATTCACGTTCGAAGCTGTCACTAGATTGTGATCGTGTGTTGTTTCGGCATTCACTGACGTGCCGTTTGTCACGGCGCCAAGTGGATGCGTCCAAATGGATGAATGTAATATTTTAACTACATTCACGTTTGAAGTTGTCACTTGCTTGTGATCGTGTCATGTATCGGCATTCACTGGCGTGCCTTTTATCATGGCGGCAAATGGATGCGTCCAAATGGATGGATGAAATATTTTGACTACATCCATAAACGTAGCTGTTACTGGCTGTTCGTTTGTGATGTTTCGATTTACACTGGCGCATCGTTTGTCTTAGCGACAATTGTATACGTCCAAACGGCCATCCGTTGACGTCGACAATGTTCCAACGTCGAATTTTGACGAATACGACCGGTTTCGTTAAGAGGGGGTTTACTTACGTTAGGAACGAGCACTGAGTTGTGTCGAAACATGTTGTGAATTGCTAGTTCGTGTTTATAGAGTGACGGATGTTCTGCTTCCATAAGGAAAATGGCTTATTGCAGGTCATAATGTGTGTGACTTGGCATATTCGTGGTTGTCCAATCAAATACGACTATTTATTGGGTATCTGATTTGGTGCGGGTAATTTTACTTGGGTTCAGGCAGCTTCTTTTTATTTACCCTTAAGGTATTGCCCATCATTCTACTTAGCCTTGTGCCTTGCCCACGAAATCGATGGTCTTGGGTTCAAATGCCGGTAAGATCAAATATTTGCGTGACTGTTTGTATAATTTGTTCGTGAGTCTTGGATGTTTTAAATATATTAAAGTATTTATATCTATTAAAAGACATACGTCGCCCTACTTTGCATAACGCATGCCGCGCGCGCCGTTGTTAAACAATACAAAAATGGTCTGGTGTACAGTTGCTTTAATGAAGTCATTCTCCGTCTATCACCACGTGTTACTCCTGAGAACAAATTTCCGCGTCCTCTTATAGTTCAGATTTTCCCTCACTGCCCCAATTGAATAATACAACCTGTATAACGGTTCGTTTGTTTCGTTCAGTGTCAATATAGCAAACTGTAAGTACAGGATTGTTTATATACCATACGTCACGTATCAGTATCCATATAAATATTATAAATGGGAAAGTGTATGTGTGTGTTTGTTTGTTTGTTTGTCCGTCTTTCACGGCAAAACGGAGCGACGAATTGACGTGATTTTTTAAGTGGAGATAGTTGAAGGGATGGAGAGTGACATAGGATAGTTTTTATCCCCGAAATCATCCCCTAAGGGGGTGAAATGGGAGGCGGGGGGTAAACGTTTGTACGGAGCTGCGATATAAGCGAGTTCCACGCGGACGGAGTCGCTGGCAGAAGCTAGTAAGTATATAATTCTTTGACGTTAGTTGAGACCAACGTTACGTAACAGGGTTTGTGCATGTAAATAAGATTATTAAAAAAGGTACTTCCAAAGGTAGGTGATTAAAACGGCATTTAAAATGCCTATAATATTTTTTATATGAAGCGTAATAAAGGCTCGTTTGATGTTGACAATAAAAAAATGTTAACGAGAAATATTGAATATGAGAAGTTTTATGTTGAATGAAACTTCATATATTTTATATTCCTATTATGCGTTTATTTGTATATGATATCAAGCCACCGTTTTTATTGAAATCGCAATTTAATGAAAGTATTTCCATACTAATATTACAAATGCGAAAGTGTATGTGTTTGTTTGTTTGTTTGTCCGTCTTTCACGGCAAAAAGGAACGACGAAATGACGTTGTTTTTTTAAGTGGAGGATAGTTGAAGGGATGGACAGTGACATAGGATAGTTTTTATCCCCGAAATCATCCCCTAAGCGGGTGAAATCGGGGGGGGGTAAATGTTTGTATGGAGCTGCGATATAAGCGAGTTCCACGCGGACGGAGTCCCGGGCAGAAGCTAGTCATAACATAATACTAACCATATTTCTAGATCATTGCACGATTTTTTCTTTGGAGTAAGCACGGACTTCTGTTTGTCAATTATTTCGCAACAAGCAATGACCATTTCGATCTCATGTTACGCATTGCATAATCAGCAACAGAAACTATGGAAAATAACACGCTCAAAATTATCTATCAGCGTACGAGATTAGGACTGGTCTTTTGACAGTTCCAATATGATGTAAAGAGTGATGTGGCCAGAGTAAATCGATTGTCATAATATCCGATTACGATTGATGATGGCTAATAAAGGGATTACTGTGTAATATTTATTTTTAGCAAAAAGAGAGCCTATACACTGTCGTCTGCTAACACAAGTGTCCTATAAGTAAAGAGAGAAAATTGAGAGTTCGCGCGCCGTGCAGAAATCAATGCCATATTTTCAAACGCAACATTTTGCACAATCAAATATGTCGGTTTCGATCGATGTGATTTTATTTCGTATTCTCGCGACAGTAATTAAATAATACATTGTTATTTTCGTATTCACAATTATTTTATTCATATCGTTTATTTCTAAATTGACAACAGACTCCAATCGATAAAAGAAGTATATCACAAAAAAAAATTTTTTGAAGTTTTTATGCTAATTTCCTAAAAAATACCTAGTTTTCCATGCTAATTTCTGTAAAAATAAGCCGTAAAAATATAACAATCATTTTATAAGTGCTAAAAAGAGCGTGCATGGAGATTGAACTTTGTATTGTAACTCGGAAGCTGTTGAATTTTTTTTATTATTTCGATGAGTAGTGCCAATTTACGTTATATGGGTGTCGGGATGTGTCAAAAGACCAGACCCAAATCTCGTACACTGTAGACAGTCCTTATCCTCTTGACATTACAGCCGTGTGTAGATAATTTTGAGCACTTGACCCGCTTAGCTACTTTTTCTGCTGACGGTACGGGCGTCAGGTAAATCTAAATGTCACTTTTTGTATGGGAAGATGACAGTTGTCCTAACGTGATTTGTTTACTGGTTACTAGTAAGGTCGCACACGCACATACTTTGCTGTGCGCAAACTCGAGGGCGCATGATACAAGATGATTCATACAGCTATATCATAATAAAATAGTGAAGGTCCATAGTTTGACAGTTTCGGTGACTCAGAATAGTCCCAACGATTGTGGTCAGAAAAATAATAAATAGGTACTATCGAACCAACTGCATCATGACCCACCATAGAACCTTGTTACAATTTACGAACAAACGTATGATCATATGACGTTGATATGTCAGTTAATTGTAACAAGTTTCCATGGTGGGTCGGGATTCAATTTTGTCGATAGTAGGTACCTACTAAAAATGGCAAAAGAGTTTGTCAAGCTGGCTCGACCCTGATAAAGGGTAGTTAATGAATTCTAGCATTGTGAATATTAGTGAAATAGTTAAATAATTAAGTGCGTTTTTAAATAACTAAAGCAGTTTCATAATGTTTTATCAAACTGGTTTAATTATTTTTCGAAAGACGACGTGAATAGAGAAATTTAATGTCCGGCGACATTGTGAAGGAAACAAAATTTATTTATTTTTTACTTCCGCGACACGCGACACACACAGGCATTAAAAAAAAAATAGTTATATTAGTTATTGTATCATTCGTTTTTACATATTTAAAACCGCAGAAACACATAAAGTTCAATTTTAACATGCTTTCAGATTCAATAAAAACCTTTTTTTCTGTTCTTTTTTGAGTTGCATTACTTATATCCATTAATCGTAGTTTCGATATTTTAATTAAATAACAAAGGTGTAAAAACAAGAAAAACATAATATACCTTAAAGTAAAATACAAAACTAAACACTAAATTATAAACTAGGATTAAAATAACTATAAAGGTTTTTTTATGTTGTTATCAATATGCACTAGGCGCAAAATTCTAATTACCGCCACTTTAAACAGCGTAACCAAAATCCTGTCATCGATGTAATATAAAGGCCAGATAACAGAAAAGGAACCAATATGTTTCAGTTAATGCGACGTTATTTTTTATCACAGTGACACGTGAAATCTTCGCACTAGATCAATGGGATTAGAGTAGGGTTTTTTACTTCCGAAAAGAGACAGTTGGTTATTTACTGACCCCAAGTTTAAACACTCTAAATCTCTTGCAGTAAACCGAGAAGTTTATTTTATACTATCTGCCTGTGGCTCCGATTGCGTATTTTGAAAACCGCAAGTGAAGCTGCTTAATAGAGTGAGACAAACCAGGCAGTTAGTAAGGACCTTAGAAAATAGAAGAGGGAAGATGATAGGACACCTCATACGACACGACAACTTCAAACTCAATATAATTGAAGAAAAGAAAGAGGGGCGCGAGGAAGAGGAAGACCTAGAATAAAAAAACATAGAGCAACTCAAAAAGAGAGTTGAGGTTAGGTCGTATCGAGATGTCAAAGAGGTTGCGTGGGATCGAAGTAGATGGAGGGCACTACACCGATAACAGCTTAGCCCTTAAATAAGAAGAGGAGGACTTTGAATTCGTGACCGGGGGATGTTCATTGGTTCAAACGTGGTGTGTTAAGAAGTCACCTGCATTGTCATTGGTAGCCCACACTTCTTCTCTAAGGTGTCTGACCGTCTGGTCGATTGTATTACGCTTTGTGTTTACAACATGTAGATCTAAATATCATTTTTTGCATGGGAAAGTGACTGTAGAGGTTGTCCTAACGTGCGTTCGAAAAGTTACTTAATCACTCCTCGGTGCTACCTGACATCTTTTTTGATGGAATTCATATTATTTTCTCTTCAAAAGTCAGAAATAACGTGCATAATTATTTCTACATATTGTGATTTATTTCATGTAGGTACGAAGAAAAACAGGTACATTCATATATAGAGATATTAGTGAACAGCCTTTTTCCAGATTTAATCCTATATTAAAATGCAGGTAACGTTATCGATAAGCAGTTTCCGTTAAATTGAACAGTTGAAACTCCACGACTCGTATTTGCACCATGCAGGGCATTCACAAAGCGGGCCAAGAAAATGGTCTCTCGTCTGGTTGCGATGCATTTTTAGGAACCTTTTGTAAGAAAAGGTTGGAGGAGGACAACAAACCGTCGTAGCTACCGGGCTAATACGACTAATACGAGTATGCATAGGTTCTGCCCGGTGTAAAGCGGACACCTTATGCTATGGACCCTTGTGACTCCAGAGTTACGAGCGCGTTGTCAACGCTTTCATTTCGTCGGAAGCACTGGCGATCTTACTTGCCAATAAGAACCTATTACCACATTTTTACAGAGCAAGAAGCCAAGGACAGTGAAGTAAGACAGTGTTATTATGAATGTGGTCTTTAATTATGCAATCTCTGACAATTATGCTTGGAATAAGAGTGAGTGGGATATTTTCGGTTTCTAGTTCAACGGAATCGAATGAATCGCTACACTAACTGCTAGTGGCACATTGCACGTAAAACTGGTGGCCGTTGGGACGGAGAGGTTTTCGAGTGGCGACGACCAGATCACCAGCCCCTACAAGGTGGACTGATAATCAAGGAAAATTCGCGGGTGGCGCAGAAACGGTCATTGTGGCACTCTTCGGACGAGGCTATATCCAGCCGTGGACGTCATTCGGCTGATACGATGATGATAAGTTAGGTAATCCGTTGAGACCTTTCCACTTCCGAAGTCGCAGAGGTCAAGTTGTACTAGAAGATACGGTCAGGTGAGTCAAAACAGGTTGTGAATCACAGAAAGATCGTATCGGATCACAGCGGACGTGACAAATCGGGTTTAGATTGTTTGCTATGTCTTTTGACGCAAATTAAATGTTAAGAGCAAATCAATAACCTATAATACTCAGGACTTAGAGCATACATAACTGGAGTAGCCTTATATTCGTACTTGAGTACAAAAAAGTCTGCCGAATTTTGCGGGGGGGTGAAGAAATAACACATGCAAAAGATTACTCACTAATGCAAAAACGATCTGTTTATTTACACACGCACACATTATGAAAAAGGATAACACATTCTCATTTTGATGCACACAAACATATCACACATGGAAAATCTTAGTGGAAACACGGGTTAAGAATACGTAAATGCCAATGTGATTTATGTGATCGGCTAAACCTATAGGGCGAGGTTTGATTCGATAACTAATTTCGTTAATTGTATCGATATTTACACAAACGTATATAATTTTATTATATACTAGTTTATAAATTATAAAGTACCTGATAAAGGTTGCGGGAGTCCACTGGACGCGGGTGGCGCAGGACCGGTCACTTTGGCACTCTTTGGGGGAGGCCTATGTCCAGCAGTGGACGTCTTTCGGCTGATATGATGATGGATGATGACTAGTTTCTACCCGCGACTCCGTCCGCGTGGAATTCATTTATATCGCAGCTCCATACAAACTTTTACCCCCCCCATTTCACCCCTTTAGGTGATGATTTCGGGTATAAAAACTATCCTATGTCACTCTCCATCCCTCCAACTATCTCCACTTAAAAAATCACGTCAATTTGTCGCTCCGTTTTGCCGTGAAAGACGGACAAACAAACAAACACACACATACACTTTCCCATTTATTATATTAATATGGATTATTGTGACTAAATTGATTACTGAAATAATTGTTAGGCTATTAAAAACAATGACGCAAAAAAGCAATGACGTGTCTTATTTATCTGTATTAAAAAATATCGACGGTGGAAATTTCAAATGTCGTAAGGGACAAATGCCGACTTTTGAGGGGAGCCAAAAAACAAAACTCCATTTAAAAAAGAATATAACTTTGAAACTACTCATCCTATAAAGATGAATCTTAGATGTATTGTATACTTTTCAAATAACGTCATCTACACTAACCTATTAGTCGCATAGCAATAAATGCAGTAGTTTAGAAAATAGTGTCCCTTACGACAAAAAAATATGAAGAAAATGTGTGTTACGCGTCTGAAAAAACAATATTTATGTGACAAAATCTCTTACGCGTTCCAACTAAATTATAATTTTATGTCGTAACTGCGTTAATACTAACGTCTACTACGAATTTCTTGTCGTAAAGTCATTAAATTTTCGAGGTAAGTGAAGTAAGTACGTAGGTAACTGTATGAAAATAAAGATTTTACTACTAAATTTATTGATTTCTAAGCTTTTCGGATGCGGGAAAGTATAAAAATGTTATGTCTGATTAATGTTTTTATTTTTCCAAATAAATGTGTGGAAACAATTAAACATAACGAAACGTAATGAAACAAATTTGTGCTATAAGCTACATCTTACATTTATATAACAGCACTACAAAAGTAGTATTCACGAGGCGTTCGAGATTTTCCATAAGAAATTCCACAGGATGTATTTATTGACCTTATTGAATCTTAGAGCGCCTCGAACAGTTGTCTCGAGAGTGGGTTTCAAGCAGCAGCTGCAGTGCTATTATAAGCTATTCAAAATCACAATCAAGATAATCAAATGCTTAACTAAACACCTAGTGTTCTGCATCAAGTCAGAAACAGGTGTATTTCTTTGTTACATGTACATTATTGGTAACAAGTAAAAAGTACACACATCTAAATAACATTATAATTATATGCGTCATACAGATTTGGAAAGGAACTTTCTACACGAGTATCACAAGTGAATTCTTTTGTATTTTAAGATTGAGATCAATGGGAATGTCATTTCTTTTTAGTGCCTTACAACATAGGAATTTCAAAAATATTGAGACATACGACCTTGCGCTTAAGACCACGAGACGACAAGAAAGTATATTTGACCGATACAACACAGTATTTTAAATACGAAGCAGTTACGACAAACTTAACCATCTCATAACTTTTTTATTAGGAGTCGTATCGAGAGACCGATACTACAGACGGATAGAAAAAAATATACTGATTCCAATGGTATATTTAGTGTACTTACGACAAAATGTCCTTTACGACATTTGAAATTTCCACCGTCGATATATACAATTAACTACATACATTATATATAAAGTAGCGAGTACCTAGTATTATATTACAAGAAGTTTCCCGCTTATGCCTGATTTTTTGCCTGGACCGTTAAAAACCAGCTTGCCCGGGTTATAGGAAATTAGGTGGACCCGACATAAACGTTTGTCATTCAATTAATTCCGAAAACTTTTCATTTATTTCTAAAGTATAAGTATAGTTACAAGATGATAAGTAACATTAATTATATTAAATAAAAACTAAGTTAAATCTAAAAAAGGCCTTCGAAGCATTGTACCGAGGATGCTGGCGCGATTTCCTCGCTGAATTGTAATGCTGATGCGTTGCGCGAGAAAACTGCCAGCTCTTCGCCCTCTCCGGTCACCAGTTACGTCGACCAGACGTTTCGCGATCTCCGCAAATAACTTTTGCGCACTGAGGCCCCACGGACCGAGGTTCTCGACACCAAATGGTACAAATTCGTAGAGAGCTTTTACATATATTTAATGCGTTTTAGATGTTCGGTATTTCCTGCCGCTGCACCGTTGTCTAAAGGCGTGTCCGATCCGCCAAAATAACTTTCACATAAAAATAAAGTAGGTACGGTAAAACCGATTAATTTTTACCTTTTACTTGAATGAATTCGATACTGAGATGCATCAAAATGTCTTAAACACATGGAACTTGTACGCGCAGGCACCCAATTTGCTTGCCTCGGAAAAGTGCAAAGTACCCATACTTTTTTTCTAATAAATAGTGTTCACTCGGCAATTTGTGCAGGTTCTTAGTGAATCATACTTTTGTCGATAATTATTGACTATCGACACTACCCTCATCTCTACTTGCGAGTCTCGTGAGGGTGATCGTTGGGTGATCTGTCATTTCAGACAATCCTTGCAAATATTATTATTAACTCTATTGCAATTGCATTTAGGTTAATTTTTACAAAGCATGAAAACCCGAGTCTCGTGGGGAGTGCGTAAATAAAACTAATTTTGATTAATCAATGCTAATGTTATTATAGACTCTTTTTCAAACGCCTTTGAGTTATTTCTTACAAAACATGAAAACGGAGTCTCGGGGGGAGTGTCATGACGTATGCAGGAAAGAATTGTAAATCGATTATATAATCGTTTAATTTGACGTGTCATGAAAATGTTTTCACAAAATAATATTAAAACAATACAAAAATACTTACAAATGCAATGTTACACCATATTTTCTAATCTTGAAGTGTTTGAATGTTTATTACACGTGCTTACAGCATGTGCGTGCATTTTTATGATAGGTGTTGTCTCTTGCGAGGCGATTGTATGAATGACCATTAATCGATTATGAAACTGTCTTTGTATAATTTTTTGCACATTGTGCAAGGTTTTCAACAGAGGGGTAAGCTACTGAAAGGGTACTCCAGTTATGTATGCTCTATGACTCAGGACAAGCTGTGGTAATAAAGATACCACGTGCGAGCGAACTGGTAGCGTATGAATGTCGATAAGTGTAACAGGAAGGGAAATATCATTCATTGTCCTTGTCATAGTTCCACTTTTTTTATTTGCCACAACGATTTAGTATGAAGTTGCGGCACATAAACCATTACCCGTCCAAATTAAGTAGGTTGTTTATGGCAATTCATCAGCCATTTTGAGACCAGTTCTTAATTTAGCTGCATATAGGAGCCTTTCCGTCCCTCACGGTGGCAACACACAAGCAAACCTATTTCACTGACGTTTATTGTCAACTTTGTCATGCGTTATCTTGATTCAAATTAATGATAAGTTGACCTTGCTATGCGTCGTTTATCTCTAGTATCACAAATGCAATTTATAAGTACAAAGCTATAGTTATACCCATATTGTTTAGGAATAGTCAAGTGGGACCCAAAAAACGTTGGAATGTGATGCTTAACTTTTTAATCTCCAGATATCTTTCACACCTACTGAAAGTCTTATTTCCAATAACAACAAAAATTGACACTGTCTATATCATATGCGCACGATTTCATTTCACTAACTTACAGACGCAAAGAAAATAGTCGTTGCAGCGCGATGCGGGACGTAAGTCGATCCAACTGGTATCGTATACTTGCCATTGATTTCTTGAACTGAGCTTTGGCTCATAGCGTCCTTCTCATGAAAAACTCTAAGTCTGTGAGCTAGTAGATTGCAATCGAACCACTTATCTGATTTATAAAATTCTTTTACTTGTGCAATAGTAGATTGTTAACCAAGGGCTGAAAGGCACCCATTTCTGACGAGATATTTGGTTCCTTCATTTATTATGGTTCGAGTCAGAAATGGGTGACTTTCACCCGAGTTAAACGCTTTGCTTTTCATATCGAATACGAGGAAAGTAAAAATTATCCATTATCGTGACGTCATCAGAGCAGAAATAATTAGTCCCATCTCACCTGTTTTACAGAAAGATGCAAATATCTGTCTCGCTCGCGCTTATGGTTATATTGTGTAATGACGTCACTTACGACAAAAAAGTGGTGGTCGGTGTTTTCGGTCACTGACATACAAGTAGATAATAAAACTACGACTTTTATATTGAAATTCAAAATATTTGTTTATGTTTTTATAACCAAATAGTATTATAATCGTATATCCTAAAGTCAAAACTATATAAATAACATAATTTCATAACTTAATTGTGATAGACGAGAATAGCCTATTCAAATATGTTCATACTACATTTGTATTTATTATTACAATTAGTTGAAGAGTGACTGTATGCGTTTCTGCTTTAGCTCACATGCACAACTATAAGTTAAAAAAAAAGGTTTGTGGATGTATTCCATTTGCCACCTCCTCATAGAGCCTAGTAAATATTTTAGATAAAATAAAATTAATGAATTTACAAGATAAAATAAATTCCATGAACTAGAAAGAATAACATTGTAGCCCGGCTAGCCGGCGGGTGAAAATAAAACTAATATTTTATTTACAATAAAATATAATAATTAAAATGAAGAAGTTATATGTACAAATTGAGTAATTAATCAGTCAGTACAGAGGCATAATGTTACAAGCTAAAAGTCACTGGCCTGAAAAGTTCCGATGAGACGTTTGTAGTTTAAATAGCCTCGGAACTCTCGCTGGGCTGGGTAGGTCTAGGGCTCGCCTTAAGGTTGCTCGGAGGCGGCGGCGCAGACGTAGGTATATCCAGCAGCCAAGCAGTGATCAAGTTTGGAGACTACGAGGCATAAAGGGCTGCTTAAGTGGCAGGCTGGCAGCCCTTGTATGCATTAACTATATACACTATTTATAAACAGAGGTAATGTGCATTACATAAAACATTAGTTTTTATGTTTTAAAGTAGAAGAAATCTCAATCCAATCTTCAGCAATTATTTTCCCGAAGAAAAAACAAAACACGTCCGTGAGTAAACTGTCGATCAATGAAACACCTAAATTTCAAGCCGGGATATCTCTGCAGTTTCTAAAGATACAAGTCTGATATTTTGCACCATGATAGACAATTTATTTAGCTATCGTTTGGCATTTAAAATCAGAGCTTTACTTTAATTATTTCAGAGTTATTATAACTTTTTTAAAAAATGATATTTTTTTCATTGTGTCCATGTATATGTATTCAATAAAACACCTTAATTTTTACAATGAAACAGGGGGTTTCACATTGAAACAGTGTAAGAAGTACTTTGCTTTTACCTGTCCATCAATGGAACACCTAAATTTCAAGCTGGGATATCTCAGTAGTTTCTAAAGATACAAGTCTGATATTTCACACCATGATAGACAATTTATTTAGTAATCGCATGGTATTTCAAATCATTGCTTCACTTTTACGATGTCCGAGTTATTATATATTTTTTTTTAAAGAGCTTTGTTTCATTGTGTCCATATAATAACCCCTGATTTGTCCATCAATGGAGCACCTAAATTTCTTCACCTAAAAGTCGCCCTACCTCTGCAGTTTGGAAAGATACAAGTCTGATATTTTGCACCACGATAGACAATTTATTGAGTAATCGCATGGTACTTCAAATCATAGCTTCACTTTTACGATGTCTGAGTAATTTTTTTTTTTTTATAAATTTGATTTGTTTCATTGTGTCCATATAATGAATCCCTGTTTTTTTACAATGAAACAGGGGTGGATGGCACAATAAATCAGGTTTTCACATTGATTTATACCAATTAGGTGGGTAGGAAAGCTAAAAATAAAGAAATTTTTAAATCAATATGTCTTTTATTTTAATAAAAACAACAAAAGAATTAAGTTTCAAAACAAAAAACGGGTATGTTCCCCCTAAAATCTAACAGGTAATCTTCTCTTCTTAAAAATCTAATCTGTGTGTACCTATGGCACCTACATACGACCTGCAGTCTCATTATTACGAATATCACAATCATCATTATTATTTATTTAGGTAACCTTTATTTTAATAAAAACTTCAAAATAATAAAATTTCAAATCAAAAAGCGGGTAGGTATGTCCCCCCAAAAATCTAAATGGTAATTTTCTCCTCTTAAAAATCTAAGCAGTGCGTGGGTAGGTACATACGTCCTGCAGTCTCATTATTACGAATATCACAATCAGCATTATTATTTGACATAGGTAACTTTTATTTTAATAAAAACTTCAAAAGATAAAGTTTCAAAACAAAAAACGGGTATGTCCCCCCTAAAATCTAACAGGTAATCTTCTCTTCTTAAAAATCTAATCTGTGTGTACCTATGGTACCTACGTACGACCTGCAGTCTCATTATTACGAATATCACAATCAGCATTATTATTTGACATAGGTAACCTTTATTTTAATAAAAACTTTAAAAGAATAAAGTTTCAAAACAAAAAACGGGTATGTCCCCCCTAAAATCTAATAGGTAATCTTCTCTTCTTAAAAATCTAATCTGTGTGTACCTATGGTGGTATGGTACGACCTGCAGTCTTATTATTACGAATATCACAATCAGCATTATTATTTGACATAGGTAACCTTTATTTTAATAAAAACTTCAAAAGAATAAAGTTTCAAAACAAAAAACGGGTATGTCCCCCCTAAAATCTAACAGGTAATCTTCTCTTCTTAAAAATCTAATCTGTGTGTACCTATGGTACCTACATACTACCTGCAGTCTCATTATTACGAATCACAATCATCATTATTATTTGGCATAGGTAAACTTACCTAACTTAAAACGTACCTTTTATTTAACCTACCTTTTATTCAGACTTTGATATGAATGTTCATTCATACCTATAGGTAGCAAAAACGCGAATAATAAAAATTTGCTTGATTAGAGCTACAAACCGAAACTCATTAAGAATTAACGCAAATTTAGCTTCGGTGACAGACGAACTGGGAAAACATAGAAAGAATTTCGGTTTTTGGTGCCAGTAATTGTTGGCTTAGGCAAGTACATCTTTATATCCGTCGGTCTTAGTTCTGAAAGATCTGGCTCCAGAGGCATATAAAATTTCATTTCAGTCTTGTTTTTCATTCTCATGAAGGAAACAATATATGCATTAGCACTTACTTTTTCAGTAATCAACGCGACGTAGCATATTTCAAGTTTTTTAGTTTCAAAACCCACCAAAACGTAATCGCCTACTTTCGGTTTTCTATTAATTGGTTTGAAATTTTCTTTCACTAATGGTAAATTATCTTTGGAGTTTTCATCTTCGTCATCCAAGTCAGAAAATTCTGTTTCACTTTGGCATAACACCATATCTACTTCTTCGCTAGTTTCTTCATGTTTAGTCTTTTTGCGTCTTTGCTTTTCTTTTTTGTCACTCAGAACTGTCCGCTTTGTTTTCATGCTTGCGGATTTTCTTGCTTTAGCTTTGTTTCTTTCTACAGAGATTTCATTTTTTTCCGGCGTGTCCGTTGCAATCATGCTTCTACCCAACTTCCTTGGCTTGCGCCCTTCAGTTCGTGGGCCAGCTTTTAAAGGTGCCATAAAATCTTTGGGTGACTTGAATTTCATTAGGGTACCAGAAGAGGTGCTTGCGGCACCAAGAGTGTCGCAAGGCGGCGTCATTCCCCTAACCCTTTCTTCGACAGCAAAAGGCGGTGTTATTTCTCTTGGAGTAAGTAAATTCAAGTCCTGTGATGGTATGAACGCGTCATGCAAAAGGGATTCAGCAAAAACCCCATCTGTTTCCATTATGGATGGACTTTCACCTAGTGGTGGTGGAGAACTGACCCCATCTGTTTCCACCATGAATGCCATGAATGGACTTTCAGCTTGTGGTAGTGGAGAACTTCCAGCTTGTGATGATTGAGGACTTTCAACGAACGTTATATCTGACGAGGGACTGCCAGGACATATTGACTCGCAGCGCAGGTGGTCAGAGAAAGCAGATGTATGCAATTCTGTGGATGGTCCAGGCTGTTCCCTGTTGGTGATTGCTTTAGCAGCTGTGGTGGACGATCTTGAGGATGGTCCAGGCTGTTCCCTGTTGGTGATTGCTTTAGCAGCTGTGGTGGACGATCTTGAGGATGGTCCAGGCTGTTCCTTGTTGGTGATTGCTTTAGCAACTGTGGTGGACGATCTTGAGGATGGTCCAGGCTGTTCCCTGTTGGTGATTGCTTTAGCAGCTGTGGTGGACGATCTTGAGGATGGTCCAGGCTGTTCCCTGTTGGTGATTGCTTTAGCAGCTGTGGTGGACGATCTTGAGGATGGTCCAGGCTGTTCCCTGTTGGTGATTGCTTTAGCAGCTGTGGTGGACGATCTTGAGGATGGTCCAGGCTGTTCCCTGTTGGTGATTGCTTTAGCAGCTGTGGTGGACGATCTTGAGGATGGTCCAGGCTGACCTCTGTCAGCGATTACTGAGGAAGCCGGTGTGGGCAATCCCGAGAAAGCTTCAGGCTGCTCTCTGTTAGTAACTTCTGATGGCAGAAAATGAACATCTTCAAAAATGTCTGCGTTATATGGAAAGATTCCACATTTTTTGAACGCTGCTGCTATATTCAATGGCGTCATTGCCTTTGGGTAAGCTTGACCCACACAGTCGGCGACATTGTAGATTGTCATTTGTTTGCCGGGGTTTCGTCGCAACCACGAATCTACGGCACCGTTATAATAGGTTTTAAATGGTCCGTTTAAGCCAACATCAAGTGGCTGCATTTTAGCTGTTGTGTGTGGGTGCAGAGTAAGAATACAGACCCCAGACTTTTTGGCCAAATCTAAAGCCTCAATACTTAAATGGGACTCATGATTGTCCATGATCAATAATGCGGGGTTTTCTGGAGACGCACATGTATGTGTTATGAAATGCTGCATCACTTGGACAAATAGCTCGGCATTCATCCACCCACTGGCGGCAGCCAGTCCAAGGGACCCTGGAGGTGCACCGGTCAACATATAATCCTTGTAATTTTTTCTCGGGAAAACAAGCACTGGAGGTAAAGCTTGCCCTGAAGCGCATACAATAGCACACGTCGTGACTAGTGTCCCTCTTTCGCCGCTTGTTATCTGCCCTAGATTGTGCCGGCCCTTCGGAGCCATGACTTTTTTTTTTTTGTACGGTACCCGTTGCAGTTACATCTAAGTTGTATACTCTACAGGCATTTCCGAAAGTCGGTTGTCTGTCCATGGCATTTTGCAAATTGGTAAAAAAATTACCGACCGTGTGTCTATTAAAGGCAGTAGCCCGCCCTAGACTGCACGCTTCAGGCTTTTTTAATGATAAATCAGGGTGCCTACCCCTAAAAGATCGAAACCACTCGATACCTGCCAATTGGTCAGCCTCCCAGCAAGCAGGATATTTAATTTTATTTATACGTGCCATCTGGAACGCAACGCTTCGGACATCTTTACTAGAAAGGCCATAAAACTTTGCCGCGCAATCTATTACGTATTCTTTTAGTTCAGCTTCTTGTTCTTCCGAAAAGGTTCTGTTGACGTCGTAATTCGGAATTAATCTTTGATTTATTAAGTTAGCATCATTTACAGCTGCAAACTTCTTTGCATAGCGATATAGCGTCGGATAATGAACATCACATTCCTTTGCCGCCTTTCTCAAACTCATCCCCGTCCTATATATTTGGATGGCACGTAACATATTTTCGGCCGTATGGTCTCCTTTTTTCCTCTTCAATACTTTTGTACGTCCCATCTGAATCAAAAAGATATACCAAATAGGTAAGCTTTTGTGTTTTACTAAGAATAGGTAGGTTACCTACCTAAGGTATTGTGTGTTTCTTGTAGACAAGAACCAACATTATATAAATATAGGTAGGTACCTATATTGGTCTTTGTCTACAAGAAACACACAAACAAACAACAAAAATCTTGTTTACCTACCTACGAGTAATTTTTTTAAAACAGGATTTTTATAAGGTTCATCAGTATTCCTAGGTTCACCCTATTTTAAAAAAATAAAAAATATGTATTTATCGCCAGAAAAACCTACCTTGAACTTTTTTACGTGATCTGTGCTTAAAAAATGATGACTTGAGTTTAATTTATTAATTTCGTGGCATCTACATAAATAAACTTTAAATTTTATTATACCTATATATATTTTATTACCGCACCAGAATTTTGGCAACACCGCCCCAAACATGTAACAAAATATCTTCCCATTTTACTGACGTCAGAATATATTCCATACCATTATATTTATTGAGCTTTAAAAAAAACATTTAAGTGTATTATTGAATAGTGGCACAATAGGAATGACAATCACAAATTATCATCACGAGGCCAAATCATGCTCATTCTCAAAACTTATTAAACACCCCTCGTATTATATAATTTCCTAAATGAACTACAATGAAACTAGCTAGTGCAACAATGAAACATGTTTCATTGCCCACCCCACTGGAATGTTTCAACGTGAGACAACCAGGAGATTTTTTATTTCCGTTAAAAAAACTGTGACAAAGAGTGAACGATTTCCAATAATCTTTAGGTCTAAATATAGGTAAGAATATACTGAAAGCATAAGAATATTGAACGGTAAGAACTCTTTATCAGTAGCATGCTAAAAAATCACCAAATATGGAAAAAAAATCTTACTTTGCCGTCGCGAAATCACAACTGTGCTCCTGGAGACGTGTTGCTTCGACGCGGCGCGTTCCCGAACTGGGCAGGCGGGGGGGTGTACTGGCTTGTCCTTGCGTGATATACTGCACTGTTTGGCAACGTCGCGTTTTCGAGATATCGCAAAGTTTCAACGTGTACAATTGTTTCAATGTTCGACAGTTGACCCGCTAGCGGCCGCGCGGTGGAGGTTTGCCGTGTTACACCATTATTTCTCTTTGTCAGTGGCGGGGTAAGTATTGATATTTATTAGAATTTGTTCTCGCATAATGCTGATAAGGCGAGGACTTATTGGAGTACCTACACTACTTTTCTGCACTAGAGCAGAAACGTATCACTTTCAGCACACTTTTTAGAACAATAACGACCCACTTTCAGAGCATGAGATATGAAAAGAATTTATTTTTACATAGACTAGAATTGACTAGATGCTACATCTTAAGCCACCGGGTTATTGCACTTTGCAATAAGAGCACGGGCAAGCTAGTGAGCTTTAATAACAAAAATCTAATTAAGAAATTTTGGCACCCCCCGTCTCTATCGCTATACTATTCCATTAACGTAGATACAGGAACTTTGAATTTCGATTTTACTAGTACCCCAGGAAAATTACGTTATTTTCAAACATTAATTTATAACAGCGTATTTTTTGTTTATTTAATTTTCAAATGTTGACGAATCAGGGAGTCCTCTCGGGTCTTATCTTCGGGGAAATCTAATTCAACAGTATGTATACTATAGACCACGTTAAGAATGTTCGCTTAGATCTCAAGCTTGCTTTATAGGCGCTCTATTTCCGCCCCAGGCCAAGTTGACTCAGTTCGGGTTGCACAGGGCGGTTCCACAACACTTTGGGAGCTCAAATACCGCGAGCCATCCGGTTGCCTCTAGGATACTGCAACTACACCTTTATTATTCTGAATACACTACAAAACTCGAAATGTGTATTTACTTGTATCCTAAGGTTCTGACAGTTTTTCATGATTTGTAACAACGCAAATTATGTCCACGCCGAAATCGCAGAAGTTGCGAGTGTTCTTTACGTGTTCTCAGGACTTGGTCGCGCAAACCCATTCAAGGCTAATTAGGTACAATTACATCAAAGCATGCCTCTGTGGACGATTTCCGCTACAGGGCGGTAAAATACGCTTGGCCACCAATGGGTTGAAACTCAAATTCCTAGGCACAGGCGAAGTCAAGAATAATCCATTTGAATGAATCAATTTTAATCGACAATATCAAACACCTATGTGTTAATTGTGTTTTATTTTGTGCGCACTGGTGAGAAACGGGGCGGTACGAATGGAGTTCTATGTGTACGACCCCACCTCCGTAATATAATATCAATGAGCAAATGTAAAACTGACTGTACTTTGACTGTACAAGTAATGAAAATAAAACTGGGTGAAATACCGCATACCGCATACCGATTCTGCCCCTTCGAATGCGGAAGTGCCAATTGACACAGCGGTTAATTCGGCAAATGTAACATTTTCAGTTTGTGTGGGAACTTTGGATTTCGTTGTTCCGATTTTAGGGACCAATTACATCTAAATGTCCAGAGTGTCAATTGGACACTAGATGGATGTATTGCGCACTCGTTCTTATACACTTGGCGCACCTGGAATCGAACTTGGCTGACCAATATCACACCACATTATTAAAAGTACGTCGAGCCAGATTTACCTCCGCGTTTCAATGTACCCAATCTTTCCTTATACTTATACCGACAAGGTAAACAAGGAAGAACTAAACAATACCATGCTAGGTATTCCTGAGAACCGCAATGACGTACTTTTGATGGCATACAATAACAAGCTCCACTACAAAGCTGATTGGTCTCTGAACGACATTGTCAGGTGCGGTCGGATAGTAACGCTCAAATGAAGCATTATCGAGAGTTTATCAGACGCAACGTTTTGTATTGAAATCAATTTACTGTCGCGCTCATTTGCTTCGACACGTTAGCTGGCCGGTCACACTTATCGTTCCAGCGAGGCTAACATGACTGACGCTGCGACGCAACACGAGATGAGGAACATCTATTACGCTCCTCTTTCTAATCTACACCGTGCGAACGGGACGAGTCGCTAGGTTGCGCGCAGCGTAATTTGGATGCAATCAAGGCCAGACGGGTATTACGTAACTTTGTAAACGCAAGTTAGAACAACTCAACTATAATCCCATAAAAAAAAACTTAGATCTATCTAACTGACATACCTACGTACAAAGCGTTACGCATTTGACCGGTTCGTATACTCGGCTTTAGCGTTGTTCCAATGTCTGTGTACATTTGGGTGTTTCACGCACAAACTTCAGAACTAGCGATTTAAATTAACATGTAAACCCCGACCAATTTTATATGGCTTATTATTTTCGCGGCGACAGAAAAATTAAAGAGCAGCAAACTATTTGCAACTAAAATAATAACTTGTCAGCGATTAAATATTTTGGCAATCGTTTATATTAAATGAGCTTTAAATTAAGGATATTTTAAAATTCAAATAATGGCAGCTACTTTAAGGTAGCAGAAATAATAAACAAGATTACTGAAATCATAGGCGAGGTACTATAAATAATGACTTGGCGACTAACCGACTCGGATCACGGATAGGATAGAAGACGGAAGCGGCAGCTTTGCTGCCGCTTTCGTCTTCGAAGTTATTTTTTTTATAAAAGAGCAGAAAACTTGTTTTTTTTATGACCTTGATTTATTTTATATGCAATCCATTGAACAATTAGAGTAGGCCATTTTCAACTTTTTATCCGCTGTCATGTTTCCGCTCAATTCAGTTAATTCAGTCGCCAAAACAATAACTCGATGCTAGTTTATATTGAAACAAAGCCGAAAATTGATTACTTAGCTGCTACTTTTTACTTTATACTAGTCTCCGCAATTAGTCGCCAACTTATTATTTTTGCTACCTCCTTTAATTTTTTATAAATCCCTAAATCAGATTAATTTGTCGCCGCGTTAAATACATGCCATTTTATATTAGCCCTACGTAGAAACTTGTCATAATGACATATGAATTCGATCATGTATTGACGTAAATACGTTGGCTTGTTACGGTAAGGTTCTACGTTGGGCTAATATAATATTGGTCAGGGTATATAAAGGAAGCATGACAGGTAATATTTGTCCTGCGCGTGAAGAAGGGATCACGCCTGTAAAAAATGTAGTTAGTAAAGTTGGGCTAGGCTCGTAATACACACTTTCCCAGAAATATGCACTTTCTGCCAAGTTGTACTTTCCGCAAAATGTACACTTTCCCAATTTGGAAACTCTCCCGAAATATACACTTTTTCAAACAGTGCACTTTTCTATTTAGGGCACTTTCTCAAAAGGTACCAAAGGTACACATTTATCCATCCATACTAATATTATAAAATTTATAAATGGGAAAGTGCATGTGTGTGTTTGTTTGTCCGTCTTTCACGGCAAAACGGAGCGACGAATTGACGTGATTTATTAAGTAGAGATACCAGTAGTTGAAGGAATGGAGAGTGACATAGGATAGTTTTTATCCCGGGGGGTAAAAATTTGTATGGAACTGCGATATAAACGAGTAACTATTTATAGTTTCGGTCTTTCTGTCCGTCTACTACAAACAGGGACACCCCTACCCCTATAGTGTACTTTCCGGGAAAATATACCTTCTGCGAAAGTGCACATTCTGGGAAAGTGCACCTATTGACAAAGTGTACATATCGGGAAGTGCACTTTTAGAGACAGTGTGCTTTCCGGAAAATGATCATTCTAAAAAAATGCACCTTTACAGAAAGTGCACGTTTTGGGAAAGTATGTTGTACGAGCCTAATCCGTAAAGTTCTTCCAATACGTCTTGATAGATAGACCCAGGCAAGAGAAATGCATTCATTAATAACAGACATGCGCAGGCTTTGAGGCAAATAATTTCATGATAGAGTGCACACCCAACAGCAAAGCCTGACTAACAGGAGATTATGAGGCAAGTCGTGCTTGTGGGTAATTGGGCTAAGTCCCTCTTTATGTAATCTGAAAGGTCACGCCGTTAGGACGTTGAGTCTGGACAATAATATTTCAGACTTCGTTTTTTAAATAACTTTCATAAAATAAGTTTATAATGACATGGCGTCGTGACAAGACATCTAGAGGTACTAAGAGTATCTCATAGTACCAATTACGACACTCGTATTTAATTTTTGTTTTCAATAAATAAACTTTAATTTTGTTCGAATGCAAGGAAAATATAGGTAACGTTGTAAATAATATAACTAATGGTTATGTGAGTTGCAAAACTCGTGAGTCTATATAATAATTGGTTGAAAATTGCGACCTGGGCTGTAATTTGCTACGCGCTAATGCGGCTCACCCCGCTGGTCACCCGTCACGAAACTAGACCTCTGATACCTACGCTTGGTTGATACGGATTGCGGTGTCAAGATATATTTGTGGGTGAGCGTTGACGTGAGCTATTATTAAATATTCATGTCAACGTGCTTTCAAGCCAGTACTAATTATAATTACAGCGGAAACTTAAACCATGTGGCCAGCAAAGATGCTTTATACTCCCCACAGAACCTCGGCGTCTGAATAGCCGATCATAGCACAAGTTTCGAGTAACTACTCACTTGAATTAACGAGATAAGGGATCTGGGGATGCATACGGAGATGCTCATGGGCGATAACACCACAACTATGGTATTACGATCTTGATGGAATAATTACTCCGTTTACTGTAAGCTGGATGGGCTTGGAACGGTAATTTACAATAACAGACCGCAGTAAGATATTATTGTGTTTGGAATATATAGGAACTTACAGTTTTTTTATATGTTTAAAATTCGTTACATCAAAAGGGGGGAAAAGCAGCCAGAATCATGACCACCAACAAAATGCTCATTTCATTACTAAAAACTTAGGTACCTACTCAAGACAAAACTGTGATCGTGAGTACTTTTTCTTATCATTTATTTTATTTTTTAAATATTAACCCAATAATAATTCTTTCTTAAGATTTCAAAACAAATGGTTACAGGTAGGTACTCGTTTATATCCCTTCCTACGCACACTAACTTTGGTAATTGACAAGGATAGGACAAACGCCCGTCATTTTGAAAACATAACCCTGTTCTGTATAGTAGAGACTTCCTAATGATATTTTTTTTTTGAAGTTTACTCAAAATATTATAATTTAATGTACTTCAACACATTTATCAGTAAATTACCTATTCTTCTATCATCGCATTAGACACTACTTGATTTCAATGACTTTGTTTACTACTGGCCATTTAGATAAAATAGGTAATATTCTAATCATCTTTGTCAAGCATTGACGTTGTCACGTTATTGCCTTAATCATCGTCATTTGAATAATTTGTCACTGGAAACATATAAATTATGGTACTTAAAATAAACTTTTGTCCTTTTTTTAATATTGTCACGAATAAACTATTCTTATTCTTATTTAGTACCTATTTTTTTTATTAATATAAGGAAGTCTCTACTGTACAGAACAGGGTTAAGTTTTCAAAATGACGGGCGTTTGTCCTATCCTTGGTAATTGATTATAATCCCTTACTACGCGCACTAACCACTAAGTCATAGCCTTCGTTCACCCACTTAGCACGAAGCAAAGAGAATAATGAAATGAAAATTTTGTTCACTCGCGCTGCATATGAAAGCCTATAACATATTGGAATGCAAATACGACGAGAGGTGACGAATTAAAATAGACTTGAACTTAGCAGCATGTGTGCCTGACCAACGCGCGGAATAAGCATTTCATTTGGAAACCACACGTCTCGTGTTTCTTTTTCACTGACTGTGTTTTAAATGTAAATTACATTAAAAGGTCAAAGCTTTAACTAGTCCGACACAATAATTACCACTACTACTAATTTTAATACCGCGTTGTGATAATTATAATCGACTACAATTGAATTTTTAATTTTTTCACTTTTCACTCTTTGTAGACTTTGTAGTCTACCGTACCGCGCCATGTATTTTGCGATTGTAGGTGTGACATCATTTTGTGAGCTCGATACTCGTAGCAAGCCGTTTGGAAGCGAGCGTGCAACGTCAAAATTAAATTACATTCAAATGCCTCGTTAAATGGATTATGATTACGGCTAATAACGAACTGGCGTCTGCTTCGCTGACAAGTGCCAATAAGGTCTACTCGTACAATTATGATTCTACAGGATGTATCAAAAATGGGATCTGAACCGAGCAAGGGCATAATTGGTAAAGCATTGTGATTCCAGATATGTATGTATATATTTGTGTTTTGTTTTAATTCGTTTTGTTAACATTCATATTTTTGTTTTTATTTACATGAAAACCCCGCGAGGGTGAAGAGTGGGATGGGAGGGTTTATTTCATTTTCAACCGCAGCGCGCACAGCTGTGTTATGAAAACAAATGTTTTGTGTATGTTTTTTTGACACGCAAGTGAGAGCTTTTACGTTTATGATGCACAAACAATGTCAGCAAAAACAAACAAATCAAAAATTTAAAAAATATATAAATATGCATTTTTGGAATCGTAGTACGCTACCGAACTTGCCCTTGATCGGTTCGGTTCACACCCAATTTTTAATACATCCTGTATCTTGAATAAGCGTGCTGGCACTTCAAATTCGTGAGAACAAGGTAGGTATGAGCTTGAGTAGCTGACAACTAATTTTGGTTTAAACTTTCACGATTCTCACACATTCACATCATCACACATCTCACACATTATTTATACAAAACGGGACTTGAGTTGTCCCGTGACCATGGATGTTGCAAAACATCCGAAACGTCGGGAGACCTCAGTGAGGTAAATAAATAAGTTAATATGCGATTAAGTCCCGGCTTGTATAAATAACCAATTTTGGTTTAGTTTAAGATATTTATTTCTCAAAACATTAAATATGATCAGTTCCTGAGATGCTTTATGCTGGTTTCTATGGTAAATACTAACTGTAATTATGTGTCCAAATCCTTCCAAAGCAATCCTGAAATATATGCCTTGCCTCAATCGGCTTTTGACCTGTCAAGTTCGTGAGAACTAAATCAGTTGCACATGGCCAGGATGGGATTACGGTCAGATCGGGGAACATTGGCTAAGTTCACGAAGAGTTTACCTAACACCCTCCGATTTTAGGATTGACTTTCCTGAAACGTTTGGGTATTTCGGAAAGCAATCGAACATGTTTTATAAGTGCTAAGTAATTGCTAGTTGTTGAATTAAATCACTGTAATATTTCACTGCACGTATATTGATCGTTTTATATGCTTCCAAAACAGAAAGAAATGACAAACAGAGCTCAGGACACACGTGTGCTACTCGAGAAATGTGTTTAACGACGAACTAGTGGGTTCTTTGTTTTAATGTAGGGCTTCCAGCATTTTGTGTCTCAAATACCTCCATTTGGACCTGGTGATCAAAAAGTAACCTGATAATTTCGACCTGGATGATTACATGGTTAACTTTGTGTCCCAGCAATACTATTATTATTTATATTAAATGTATTCAATTAGTAATAAAGGAAGGTTTCTTTCAGGTTTTGCATAAAACTCTTATTTCACATTTACAAAACACGATTTTATTCATGAACAGTGATATATTCTGTGTCGGTCCCTAGAACACTGGTTTCAAAAGAGATGATATTTCTCTAGACTAGAGAATAGAAATATTATCTTATTTTAAGTGCCTCATTTGCAAGTACATCATTAGCCGCTGTAAGTTTCTATGTGCATTTAAAACCACCTCACACATATATGTCCAATAGTTAACTGAATTTCATCGAATCGCTCATCTAAAGGTTCATCAGTGTTAACATTTTCCCGAACATTAGCCAACATAATTTCACGCTTGTTCAAAATGCACACCAAATTGACTCCATCCATTCCGATGATTTCAACCGTGTAGGAAATTATGAGCATTCAAAATTGCCGGCGTCATCCAATCAATTGGACAAACACTAGTTTATGGAGTATGCCCACTTTGTTGCGCTGCGCGGACATAAGCGTAAGTAAACAATAGAGTGCGGGCGAACGAAAACAAATAGCGCAGAGGCTCTAGTATAAGTTTTACCGAAACAAAACGTTACGACAGCGTTCGCGTTTAGCTGTCAAATCCCATACAAATTGAGGGTTAAACGCAAACGCGATCGTAAAGTTTTGTTTCGGTAAAACTTATACTAGAGCCTCTGATTCAATGGAGCATTAAAAGTGCCCAACTATTCTTAATTCAAACTCGTTTTTCAAGGTTCTGTAGTCAACAAGGAACGCTTATAGTTTCGCCATGTCGGTCTGTTCATCTGCGGCTTAGCTCAGAGACCCTTACAATAAAAAATCTGTAGTTAGGCAGAAGTATATAAATGAATCATGTAGACAAACCGGTGGTAGTTCTTTTTTAAATTTAATGATTGGAAATTACCGTACACACAAAGCATGCAATTTACTTTCTCGTTAAACTTACGGGTGTTGTTTAAAAATGAGATGAGCCTTTAGAAACCATTTTTAATTGAATTAAGATGCTGAGGATGAAATGAGATGCGTTTGCGTGATATTGGGCTTTAAAGTCCTAATTAAAATAAATACAAATATTAATTAACGTCTTGACGGTCTATATTTTACCTACGTATATATATTATTATGTGTGATGTATGTTCGTTGCTGTGAGGTGTGATGCTGTTTTGTATCGTGTTGTTTTTCGTTGCGTATATTAGCGTTGTAAGTATTATATGAATAGTTCATAGACAATTTCGAAATGTATAGTTATCATTATTGTCAAAGGAAACTAAAATTGAGCCCGACTTTAAAAGCATAGTAAAAAACGCGAGAGAATACGAGTTTGTATGATATTAAAAACTCTTTCCACCAAAACTCGTACCAGCAAAATGGAAGTAAAATAAAATATAAAGAAATTCAGGTCTGGACAACGATAGCGAGTCTTGAAAGCTTTTTTACAACTTTTTTACATTCCGTCTTTTCTGTAAGGGTATGTTTAGTAGGGAAAATGGCGGCGGCTGGCGGTAATCAGTATCTTTTGTTTTACAAATAACTATGCCATGCCAATTGTTTATTCATCTACAATGCTTCCTGTCAAAAACTAACATTTATGAGTCATGATACTAGAAAACTCCCACGAGTCTCAGACATATTAAAATATAATGGAACGGGTCACTCACGTGTTTGAGGTCTAATATTGCTCTACATGTTTCGAACACTCGCGATGCCGGCGCACTTAGCACTGCGGTTCTGTGCCCTGGTGGTGATTAATTGATTATGGATGGTCTGTGCCATCCAAATGAAAAACAGTTTTGGGTACTACGTCTGTGGTGAGTTTGGATAAGACTGTAGCATGTGACGTAGTGAGTATTGTATGTAACCCTACAATGAACAATGCTAAGGAAAACGAGGGTAGATTCTCACTACCGCCGTTGCCGCCCCCTCCACCCACGCGAAGCAGCCGGTACGGCCGAGCACAGATCCATAATGCTAAGTGCGCCGGCTTCGCGTCCACGTATTGGTTTGAAACATGTCAAGCGATATTCGACCTTAAAGATGTCAGTGACCCGTTTCATTATATTTTACTATTTATGATGCTTTTGACGGCGAGCATGCGCTCTGTAAAATGTTTAAACGTTACTAAGAAACGACTGCTCATTAACTCCAATCAGACGTGGAATGCTTATTTTCCGTTTTTTCCGACCAATTGGATACTTTTCCAACGAGTAAAATTAGCTACACTTTTTGATGCGGAACCAGAAGTTAAGCATCTAGTATTATAAAATGATTCTCTATCGTTAGGGTTACAACAGTCTATGGTTATAGAAATTAAAACGACAAGGTTGAGGTGGCCTTAGGTATCAAATTGGTTGACTGTACATGCCAATACGGACAATTATTTTTGGCCGTTTCTTGTGACTCTCAATGGAGACGACGACGCCTTATACATAAGTTTCCGGAATGTTGGGCCTACCTTAATGGGGTCTTTTTTCATAGCTACAGAATTGTTCATTAAAGCGTTTTATAACGCAATGGAAAGGTGCAAAAGTAATTGTAATAAAGTGGGGTAGGTACATAATTATTAATGAGCGCATGGTGAGGTTAGGTTAGGGCAATACGACCGACATCACGGCGCGATGTGACACGAGAAATCTATACTTCTCTTTTTAGTTAGCACATGCGAATGAGACAGGAGTTGTTAAGGAGCTCGCGACACGATAATAGCATTAAGTTCTGCTGTCCTACGGGTTCATTAATAAAGTCTAGATGTTTCTAGCATTCACTAATTACTACAAAATATGTTAAACTTAAAACGAAATTATTAAAATTATACCTACTACAGCACAATAATAAATCCTACCAATAAAGTCGCGTGTATTTCTCGTCGACTGTATTCAGTTGTGATATAAGTGTTGTCGTACCAAAAGGACTTCCTGCGTCTATGTTGTAGTGTTATTCTATTAAATTAATAAGAAACCTAATCGCTCTCTTCCAAAAAAAATTAAAAAAACGGCTCCGATATTCTAATTTTGACATAAAAGAACAAGCAAGTGGGTACATGTATCATCATCATCATATCAGCCAAAAGTCGTCCACATAATCCTCCCCAAAGAGTGCTAATGTGAGCGGTCCTGCGCCACCCGCATCCAGCGGATTCCCGCGACCATTACCAGATCATCAGTTGACCCTGTTGGGGACTACCAACGCTGCGTCTTGACGTACGTGGTCAACACTCGAGAACATTTGCAACCCAACGACCATCGGTTCTACGTGCTAAGTTGCATGTCTCAAATATAACGTATTGAATACTGGCACTGGTGAATAGAAACTATTTTCTACCGTACCTACGCCAAGTTACTTAAGTTTTCGGATTTACGGTCTTTATACAGGAGTGATTCGTGTGAACGAAATGAACAGTTGAACAGCTTAATGTACCGTCGCGTCGTTGCTGTAGAAACGAGTTTTTCTTAAGAAACGCAAGCCAACGGAAAGATAATGAATAGTGAAAAGCTCAAAGCCCAATGGCGCTTTTCAAATCACATTGAATTGAATGAAAGCGTTTCAGGTTCAATGACTTTTAGCAGTTTTAGCCGATTAAATAAGTCTTATTTTAATAACGGTTTTAAAGTTCACTAGTGCCCATTTTAATAATTAGTTGATTAGTAATAAGCTTCATGACAGTAGAAGATTGTCTTACGTAGTAATTTCATTTCAATGAATAAAAATAATAAAATGATCTATGTATATATACCGGGTGGAAAGGCACGACGACCCTTTCCGCAAAAGGGGAATTGTTTAGATTTAGTACTGTATTTCCTCTAAAGAAACTAGGCTTGAATTCGTAAGCGTTTTGAAGTTATGGGCAGTTAACATTTAATGCAAAATACTGCAAGTGAAAACCCTCATTAGGGTTCAGTAACATTTTAACTATAACACAAGGGTCAGTGACTTTTATCAATACGTATAAACAATTATTAGTACGTAGTAATAGTAGAGTTGTCATAAAGAAGAAAATTAATTAATTTTTAATTAATTTTTAATTAATTAATTTTTTTTACTAATGGTTCGTAAAAAAAATCTCAACATTACAAATCGATTCTCCATCACTTAAACTAACCTTTGCGGAAAGGATCGTCTTGCTTTTCCACCCGATATATTATGTAAATATATATATATGTCGAATTGTGATAGCGGCGCCAACAGTTAGCAACGATGTTTATAATTTTAAATTGGGTAATCTTATGTAAACAATCGGTTGTTGTTTGATCGCTGTCAACTGGTAGTGACTCCATTTGACAGTTAACGTAATTCATTCGATTTTATTTGCTGGTAACACCCTGCTGGTAAATTGTGATTTAAATGGCAATGTTATGTTTAGAGTTAAGTTGGCCAACCTGTAGACTAATGTCCGGTGGTTCTTTATTCTGATTGGCTGTCGATTGTAATTTTATGTTGGTACACTGGAAACCCAAGCGTTGGGCTGATATCTTGACGCTGATTGGTAAAACAACTTTGTCCCTCGCTTGGACATGGCTCTTGGCGGGAATCGGTATCTAGCTGGCGGGAATAAACCGCCATTGCGGAACATTCTGTATTGAGCGCTTGTACGAATTAGACGTTCTCGCCAAGAGACTTGTCGGTTTCCGATCTAGTGCATACCTAGGTACCCTAGTACAATGTTAAGGTCTATGGCAAATAAATAGCTTACCGTTAATAGTTGTGTGAATCCGATTTGATATTTAGTTTAGTGTTACTATTAACTATCTTTTAACTATGTGAATGCGAATAAAGCATAAGTGGTATATTTCGTCTGATTTTTATTTCCAAACGTGATAGGAAGTCCGTCGCCATGCCCGATATCCCAGAAGAAGCCCAATTACCCGCTCCGGTCAACCTTTCTCCTACATATATATATAAGTATATATTAATTTTGTTTAGAAATTAGTATTGACACATAATAATCCGCTCTGATGGCGGAATGCACTAGGTGACAGCGTCGTCAATGGACTTAGTGTAATAGCTGCCATTGGGGTAGATAGGTCTATCCTTGCAACATAAATGGAGTTTGAACTTATCAAGGGCATAACAGGTATCGTGTTCTGATAAGAAAAACTAAAAGCCTTTTTTGGTGCGTTTCTCATTTTTACATTTGTACGGAGATGGTCGCCCCAGTCGGCCAACGCTCTATACAAATGTAAAAAAAAATCACGTCAAAAAACTTTTCTCTTAGTTTTTTCTTATCAGAACACGATGCCTGTTATGCCCTTGGTCGGTTCACACCCCATTTATGTTACACCCTGTATATGGCGTATGAGCCATACTTAATATCACTAGTGGCTCTGGGAGCTGTAGAAGTGGCGAACGTGTCTATAAAAAAACAGTGGTTCAATTAAGAAAAACTTGACACAAATTTTCACGACAATCAGCTGAGAAAGGCGACATGTAGAGGAGTAAGACAAACGGATAGACGCCGGAAATACGAAATAATTTAGCCCAAGCCGAAACGGAGAACTTCGTTCCCTTCGCTCACGTTGAATAAACGCGAAAGTTACACTATCTGTCTGTCTGTTACTTTTTAGGGTTCCGGACCAAAAAGGGGAAAACGAAACCCTCATGGTGCGACTCTAACCGTCTGTCTGTTACAGCGTAATTTACGCTATATCCGCTGAACCGGTTCAGATGAAACCATATCTCTTTATTCATATTTCCTCGTAAGTTAGGTTTGTTTTTACAATAGTCATATAGAAAGTAAAATATAAAACTATACATACAAAACATAAAATCATTATAAAAACTAACCTAACCTAACCTAACCTAACCTAACCTAGGGTGCAGCCGGCAGCGAGGCGGAGCCTAAACTACCGGCGGTCAGGGCGACAGAGACAGGAACCTCCTGACTATCCGCGCATTATCTAGGAGTACCGCTTTCTGTATCTGACCCTTGATCCAGCCATCTAGCGAGTCTCTTGGTGACGGTCGAGACTCTTCGCTATCAAACCGTTCGCCGAAACGACTATCGGGAGGAAACCATTTATTTTTATTATTATTGTTGTATTGTGGGCCTTTGTATGCCGCTTCGACCAGCAAGTGATACATTATTGTGGGAGCCCTTTGTTTAGATTTCACCGTTAAGTCCCGTTGCCTCTAAGAAATTCCAGATTCTTTGGGCGGTGCAGCGCCTCGGCATGGTAGCGCCTCGGCCCTACGCGCTCGCCTAGCGCCTTCAGGTACTCGGTGCCCGAGTAAAAGAGTTGGGCCTTGCCCTGTGTCCGTAGTACTAAGCTCTGATACTGGTTTACATCTTATAAGTACAAGGGGTCTGATATCTTACAAATCTACAAATATTCTTTATTGCTCACCAGACATAGTAAAAAAATAAAAAAAGAGGTAAGTTAAACATAAACAATGGTAGACAACAGGCGGTCTTATCGCTAAAAAGCGATCTCTTCCAGACAACCTTTGGGTGGTGGAGACGATGCAAGAAAAGATAAGATTTGAGTAGGTGAAAACAGAAAATAAGAACAACTTAACTATAAGAAAGACTATACACTTACATAAATACATATATATATAAACCTACATACACATACAATAACTAAATGTCATAGAAACAATATCACTTACAGCCGAAAACAAACAGCACACACCAAGTAGGAATGACTAGTTACGGAAGAGATAAATAGTAATCCTTAAGTCGAGTTTTAAAAATGGGAAGAGACTTAGCACGTTTAATCTCAATAGGCAAAGAATTCCACAATCGAACAGCTCAAAAAGTAAAAGAATTGTTGTAAAATTTAGAGTTAGATTGAGGAACCCTCAGAAGCAACATCTGAGCACACCTTGCAGAAGAAAGAAATTTAAAGCGTTCCTTTAGGTAGCGGGGGGTTGCAGGGTTAAAAAGAATTCCATAAAGGTGGGCGAGAATGTGAGAGTTACGTCTGAATCGGATAGGAAGCCACTTGAGTTGAGAACGGAAACTGGATACGTGGTCATATTTGCGTAACCCAAATATGAACCTGATACATAAGTTTTGAATACGCTCAAGCTTGTTAAGTTGCTCCTCAGAGAGATCAATATAGGACACGTCAGCATAATCCAAAATAGGGAGGAGAAGCGATTGAGCAAGCGCAACTTTGGTAGCAATGGGAAGGAAATTACGAAGCCTTCTCAAAGAACCCACAGCTGCAAACATCTTCCTGCTAACCTCATTCATCTGTGGCACCCACGAAAGAGTGCGGTCCAAGATAACGCCAAGGTTCTTAACTTGCTGAGAGTACGGGATCAAAACGCCATCAAACAAAATCGGTGGGAGATTAGCTTAGTCAACTTCAGAAATCATCTTAGCACTACCAATGATGATAGCCTGGGTCTTTGCTGGGTTAACATTGAGACCATAACTACTACTCCAATCTGAAATGCGTACTAGGTCGGAATTCGTAGCTGAGATGACTAATGGCAGATCGCTGACCTGAGCTTGGGAATAAATTTGAAGGTCATCGGTATAAAGGTGATATGATGATGATAGATTACGAGTAATGGAATTTATGAAAACGGAAAATAAAAGTGGAGATAACACGCCGCCCTGCGGAACGCCGGCTAACGTGCTACACCATGCGGAGCGAGAAGTATCCACCTTTATACGCTGCCGACGACCAGTTAAATAGCTATGAAACCAATCAATTACCGCAGGAGATATGTTATAAGAACGTAGTATCGCCAACATGAGATCAAAATCAACAGTGTTGAACGCGTTACTAAAGTCAAGCAACGTCAACACTGTCAACTTCCGATCTTATCTATCTTAATTCTAACTCGAATTAATTAACAGATGTCTGTGGGCAAACCGCATTTCGGTCCCATTTTCCTTACATATCTTGATTTTACATGAACACTACGACCTGTACTTATGATTAAGTCTATACACTTTATAGAACAATTAACAATACATCATTTTCACTTCTACGATAATTAGATACAAAGATACAATGACAAACATGATAAAATCAAAGTGAAAATGCGCCGCTTCAAGCGGCGATCCGGGCTCGGCGGCCCTGGCCCGCGTTATGGTTTAGTTGCGCTGATATACTCTCCATACTGAGCGGTCAGTCTGCGCGGCGTGCGCGCCGCGGCAATATCTCCTGCGCTCTTGTTAACAAATTACAATAAACTTTACTTTTAATGAATTTAATAATGTAAATATGCTTTTAGCTATTAACTTTATTAAATATGACTGACGACCAATAATGAAATGTAAATATGGGGGTTCTAATTCTAACTATGGGGAATCTTTATTTCCTTATACAATCTAGGACTTTAAATTAGGTTTACAATAAATATTACTATTTCTCACGTTTTATCACTGTGCCGTTGGCGTTAACAAGTCCTGTCGTTCACGGTACCTATTTACAAATCAGGTGATGACAAAACAGTGACTTACTACAGACCCCCTTTTTTTACTTTGTACATTTGCCAAGATCTTTGAATCGCTTATCTGTCCACTTATCAATAGGCATTTTGGATTGTATCTGAGCGACTTCCAGCATGGATTTGTTAAGGCCAGATCAACATCTACAAACCTTGTTTCATTCTCTGAGCTCCTTTCCGATGCAGTAGATGAAGGTAAGCAGATGGATGATCCTGCTGCAAAAGTTGTCTGCTTATGGATTCGTATGCATACTTAATTGGTTTGAGTCTTACTTGGAGCATAGGTAAGTTTTTGTGGTAGTTAATGGTTATCAATCCTTGTCACAGATGAGAACCTTGGGGTACGCCGGATGATATGGTATCCGGCGTACCCCAAGGTTCTCATCTAGGACCGATATTATTTAACATTTTCATAAACGACATTCCTGATTGTTTTCTACACTCGAACATACTTATGTATGCTGATGACCTGAAGTTTAATCATACCATTAATTCTGTTAGCGTCGTTAACTTATTGCAGAGCGACTTAAGTCGGCTTGTAGAATGGTGTACCAACAACCAAATGGTCTTTAATGCAAAAAAAATGTGTACACATCAAGATACCTAGAAAACATAACCTTCTAAAATCTACTTATCTCATTGGTGATGAAGTTATACAAGAAGTAAATACAGTTCGAGACTTGGGTGTGGTTATAGATCAAAAGCTCACATTTGTCCCTCACATCGAAAATATAGTAAAAAGAGCTTCTCGGATGTTGGGCTTCGTTATGCGGAACGTAAAGATAGTAAAGATATTGAAAAGTAGTGTAACTAAAACGTTATTATACAATAGCCTAGTAAGAAGTATTCTGGAGTACTGTAGTGTGGTCTGGCGGCCGCACTTATGCCACTCACTGTACTTTAAAATTGTATTTTTATATTATGAAATAAAGCAATCTAATCTAATCGAATGATTCCTTAAAGGGGTGAAATTGAAGTCGAAGTTGATAATTGATGCTCGAGTACATATTTTTTCTCCTTTATCTAGATGAAGAAGGTGAGCAAAATAAATGTTTACATGTTTATGTCCTTGACTGTTCCCAACTGATCGCAGTTCGTTGCGTTAAGTCCCTTATATTACACTTCACTTCTCATTACAGATGGAAATCTCACAAAAGCGCGTAAAAAATTTTTCAGGTCACACGTAGGAATGTAACCAACCGTCCGGCGGTAAGCGGTCAGACTACAGAATTTATGACTCTGTAATGCGACATGATTTACAGTGGCCATAATTAAACGACCCTAACCACAGCAGTCGAAAATGTTCACTTATAGTACGTACTTATGTAATGTGGTAGCCATCATTTACGTTGTAACCAACCCTTGTTTCTTTGCCCTTACACAGAATAAAGAATAAATAAGTTTCTGTCAAAAATTTCATTTTTGGTACAAGCTTTTATTGCCGACTGTACTTTTCAGTAAGTAAACCATCATCAACTACTCATTGAGACAACTCTAACGAGCCCAAACTCATCGGGGTACCATAATGTTGAATTGTCATCCAAACTATACTTATACCCAAAATTTCAGCTCAATCGGTCACCAGGAAGTGGGTCAAATTTAACTTGCAAGATTTGTTCCATACATACATACTAACAGGGGCAAGTTAAATAAAAGCTTGTAAATATCACGCCGCTAGCCTGCGAATGTCAATAGACGTTTTGTATGGAAATCGATCCACCTTAAATAGAGGTAAATAACTGGCGGTAGTAACATTTTCGCGGATTTAATATGTATATTTCAATATTTGAGATTACATATCGTTTTCCGAAAAATCTACTGCATATTAAAATTAGGGATGCAACGATATGTCTATTACAATACCGATACGAATGACGAATGCATCGTAATAGCGAATACGATAACGAATGCGTTAGCGAATGCATTACGATTTTTTAATTTTCAACTAATAGAAATAGAACAAGACAATTGAGTAAAATCAACATTTATTTAAATTTTAGACAGTTTACCACCTTAATGTCATATTTAAAACCAATTTCTTTCAAATTCCTATTAAGAAAACATACAATTTTTAAATTATCAGGTTTTAGTCTATTTCATACGAGTATATCCGTATGAACTAAACCAGCTGTGGAAAACAATCTTTCTGAATCTACAGTAGGTAGCTGGTTTGATGGACAAGTACTTATGGCCAATTTTTCAAGTTAGGAAATACAGTATTTTTACTCCAATAATTTGAAATCGAACTAGTTTTAAGAATCGTTATTAATCGTAATACTTTTTACGATACCGATGATCGTCAAAAATAACGATAACCTGCGGTTTACGATTATCGGCATCGGTATCGTTGCATACCTAATTAAAATACAGTAAGGAATTCAGTAAGTACAATGTTATATCGAAATTTATTTAAATATAATCATCTTTTATACATCCTGTCTTGTGATCAATGTGAAAACTTCCGTGAAGATTTTTTGTTCTAGTCGTTAGCCTCTTTCCTGTACTTTGTGATCAAAAGCTCGTACTGTCAGGTGCAGATGCCCGCCATCTCTTTCGATTTTAATACATTTATACCTACACTAGTTCAGAAAACCAGCCACAGCCAATTTGATCTGTTTTATGGCATCGCATGGGTGATCTTCCACGAGCTCTGGTTCCTACTACTCTGCCCTGAAGAGTCACTTTAAGGAGTTATGGTTTCGCCTTGAGAGATGGCCGAAAACCTTGAGTATCCGAGCCTGCACTGCAATTAGACGTATGCGGTGTTTATTAAAGATGGAGACATTCGTACTGAATTCTGTCCACGATATCCCCAGCATTCTTCTCCAACACAATTTTACTACTGTAAATTAAAAATAAGTTACTGTCAAAAATTTCATTATTGGTACAAGCTTTTATTGCCGATTGTACTTTTCTGTATACCATCATCAACGACTCATTGAGACGATTCTAACGAACCTAAACTCAACGGGGTTACGTCGGTTAATTACTGAATTCCCATGGCCACCTTCTGTCTCCATCACCAGATCAGCTCGATGGTACCATAATATTGATATGTTATCCAAACTATAGTTACTTATACCCAAAACTTCAGCTCAATCGGTCACTGAGAAGTGGGTCAAATTTAACTTGCAAGATTTGTCCCATACATACTAACACGGCAAGTTAATATAAAGCTTGTAAAATGCAAGGAATGCTTTTGTTTTATCAGCTTTAGAAGCTTAAACGTGTATTTTACCTTTATACAGCTAATAACGTGCATAACAGATATTAATTACAAAGTCGAGAAGTTTCAAACCACACTTTGTTGTCGTGTTTGCGCGTCCTCGGTCAGTTCAATTATCAGCTCTTAAGTTGTTGTAGGGGAGATAAATCCTCGGCTCAATTAACTTGCCTGTTTTCTTACAAAGAACTACATGGTTTATTTTTGTTTCTTCAGAGCTAAATGGATCGGCGTACTGCAACCTTGACTTTGATACGGCTTTAATTGACCTAAGTACTTTGAAATAATATAATGTTGATTGCGTAATAAGTGTACCTATTGTTTGACACCATATAAGAGTAGTCGCACTCTTCTCAAATCGTCTGCCACGCTAATGCGTAATCCACAGGAATAATCCGCCTAGATTAATCTTTAATGCACACATCAGTCGAGTTTTTGCCTCACTTTTATCAGATCGACTCTATGGAACTATAATGCTAGTTTAGTTTTACGAAGCGGGACATAATCTTGCATAATTACGTATTGCTACATCCTTTGCCGTGGAAATACTCATTCTAATCCTCAGAGTTACGAGTACGATCACAAATAGATCAGCGATGATGGTCGCAGGTCGCAGTGACATCGGCTCTCACAGTTCGGAAGCCACTACCAGAATAAAAGTTACGAGTATCTCTAGTCCGGGTATATACTGATTCCAATGGTATATTTAGTGTACTTACGACAAAATGTCCTTTACGACATTTGAAATTTCCACCGTCGAAATAACATCTGGCTAATTGTTGAAGTTAAAATCAAGATATAATTGTAGATAATTTGATTAAGTAGGTACAAGCTTTTCTTTATTTCTTGAGAATTCAAGACCGAACGAAAAGGGTTTACATCGGTCGCGTTCATTAAGACGCTAGTTCCCGCTGTTTGCGGCAGCAATAAAGGTCCCATTTGGGGCTTGTGTGTAACGCCACACGGCCCTATATGGCCCTAACTGCCTCCAAGGAACTCGGGACAAGTTTGATTGGGGTCTAAAATTAATTCTCCCGAGGGACATCCCAACGTAATTTTGTGAACAGTTATCAAGTGACTTGGAAGTGCTTGGGCGCAACCGAATAGTGTACGTCGTGTGGTTAGGTTAATGAATAATTTTATAGTAAGTATTCCTTTCCCTTTACGGTTTGGGATACGGCAGTATGAGGACTATTGAGTATTTTGAATACTTGTTGCATGTGGGTACATTTTACCTTTTTAGGAAAGGACAGACACATATTCAGAGGAACATACACACAGATGGATTTAGGGACGGGTGGACGATGTTAGCTATATATTTATATGATGCTGCGTACCTACTACAAAGTTCAATTAGATCATACACATACTCACACTCACTAACACACACACACAACACACACACACACACACACTCAAACACACACACACACACACATATACACGCACATACACGCACGCACGCACGCACGCACGCACGCACGCACGCACGCACGCACGCACGCACACACACACACACACACACACACACACACGCAAGTCAGCATGTCATAAGTTTTGTCCGTATGTAGAATAATGTAATTTTATCGTAACTGGTATTTTTATTTATGTTTATAAAAAAATGTTAATCGCTATTCCAGTCGTCCAAGATATACAGGCTCAGCATAGTTTGGAGTCCGATGGAAATGTTTTAAATGCATATCTGTTTCTGCTATATAAACTATTTGTATTTATAAGCTACTGAGCTAGCTTATTGTCATTGAAAGTTATGAATCCCTAATAATGTATAATTTAGTATAAAAAAGGTATTGTCTTTAGTTTAAAATCACATCTCATCACATCGGGTAACGGCTGCTCGCCAGAAATGGCGGCGGTTGTCCGGACTGCCTCCTCAAATAAAATACTGTATTTAGTATTACATTTTACCATCTTTTTTTTTAGCTTGCAGACAAACTACCAAGAAAAGTGTTGGTTGTTGATTTCATCTTATCTTGAGTCATAATTGGTTTCAGGCAGCTTGGTTTTATTATACAGTTGAGATTATAGGTAAATAATCTTATATGTTTTATGATATACAAACTTAATAGATATTTAAATAACAAATAAACATAATATTGGGTAATGGTTTTGTATTGTTGCGCTCACGCGACTCCACACGTGAAAATAACGATCTCTATTTTCTCGGTTTGTTAGTCAAATTGGACTTTCGACGATGTCATGTTTTACTACTCTCGAATTCACGATGCAAACAAAAAAATCGTTTATCAGATTCCGCGTGCCATTGAAACAATATACTTATATACATAATAGTCTCTCCTGTATTCCTGAAAGGACTAGACAGAGCACATGATATTTAGTAAGTAATAACTACGAGTAATATTGCAGAGATAGGTTTTCTAGCTCATCGCACACCTCAAACAATGCCACTGTCCCTTACGAGAATACGGGAATAAAGGAGGACATACGATATTAACCCTATACCACACCATAAATATAAAACGAATTCAAATACAATCCGTTAAGTGGAATAATCCTCCGATAAAAATATTGCAGTGTGCGTATACTAATAACGTGGTAAACTGACGTGGTGGACTGATGACCTGGTAAAGGTCGCGGGAGTCCGCTGGATGCGGGTAGCGCAGGACCGATCACTTTGGCACTCTTTGGGGGAAGCCTATGTCCAGCAGTGGAAGTCTTTCGGCCGATAGAATGATGAAGATGATTAATATCGCTCCAATAAGCACAACCTCCTAATTAATTTCAAATTTCCACCACTTGCGATGACAAAAGATCCTGGCAATTAGCGTTCCGTCATGGTACGTGTCATACACTTAATTACGCAATTACGTGAATTATCTTAATGGGTCTGTCGTTCCATACCGATTTCTGTAAGCAAATAAGTGATTATATTCCCTTGGAACCATACTTCAATGTTATTGTGATTAATTAGGTATGTAGTACATATTTTAAATGAAGTTTTATTGGGATATTCTTATATTTTTAGTAAGATATTGTCGTAGGTTATGGCATATGTTATCTAATTTAAGACTGTTAATACTATTATTTTGAGAAAACTCTTTTTACAAATTTGTTGTACTTTGACTAGCGGCCCGAATTGATTATTCTTCGCTCTAATATGATTGAAGATACGGTATGATATACCGCTTCCACGCCATTACCACAAGAATAATAAAACTTGTTCCAAGTTTTCACGTGTCTCATAGCACATTTTTACGCTCGCAAACACGCAGCAGATGCTAAAGTTTATTATACCGCATATCTGACCATAGTTCATGCTTTATTGCATCTCAAACTAACCTGAGAAAATCGAGAACTCGCTCGTCCATGCTTTTAATCTCCACGTTGGCAAAAAGAGAAAAGCCGACTCTTCTTCCTTCAAACGGAATGCAGCCGCTTTAGGTTACGGAAATTCGTTCGGAATTAACATAAATGGTTTTCGTTCCACTTCGGTGTTGACTAGGACCCGTGTCACGCTTAATTAAATTAAAACATCCGTGATGAGATGGAACTTGCTAATTTCAGTAATGTTGCGGTCATTTCATGTATAAATCATTACTTAAGTAATTTGCGTGGGTCAGATGCAATATTTTATTGAATTATGTGATGTATAGGATGTTTATTGTCACTGTCAACATTTTGGGAAGTGTGAGTGGTTTGGTTTCTCCGTCTTCAGCAGACGGTACAAGCAGCGTTCTGTAAGTAACTAGATAGTAGCGATTTTTTTAAAGTGGATATGTAACCCTATGCGGGAGAAAAATCAGAAGTGGGAATAGAATTGTGCGTCAGGTAATGGCGATAGCTGGGTGTTCAATTCTCTTCTCCTTCTACCTTCAAGAAGCTTAAACCAAGCCCCGTCGTGTTTTTCGCGCCCGTCTATGAGAGCATTTCGCCAGTGATGAAAGTCCCATCGACGTCCCCATTTTACGTGTTGGAGAGGAAAGCTAAAAAGTTTTTTTTTAATATTTCATGTACCATTTTGTCAACTTGATTGATTTAAATTTGCCGAATTACAGCTATCTAGTAGTAAGGGTCAATGAGCTAAGCCGCAGACTGACAGGTGGAGAGACACGGACATACTATAAGGGTTTCTTGTTGACAGCGATACTCTTAAAATGGAGATAATATATCAGGTACATAACATATATTTTTAGAGGTTCAGTCTGTTATCTACTTATCTATATTATATTATATGTCGAGTAATATAATGTTTGCTAATACTTAGGATAGACAGTAGAAACTATCTACTATCCGAATGTCGTATCACATAACTTAGCCACGACATGAATGCGCAAATAACCTCGCTGGATCTCTAGGGATCTAAAATTATTCAAACGCTCATTGTGGCCTTCAAAGCTCCTCAAACAGGCGTCGCCATGGGACCGTATGACAGTTCCAACGTGACTAAGTATAGAGCTACTCAACAGGGGTAGGTCTAGAAAATAAAGCCTTCTTTATGGACGAGCGAGACCTCCTGGGGGTGTCTCAGGAGTCACCCAAGCACAATGACGTTGCCTAGGAGTACATAATACAGAATGAATTGGTAAAATAAACATTAAATACAATATACACCCAATATATAATCTTAGAATCAATTTTAAATTTCATGAAACTCAGTGGTGTCAGGCGGCTCTTCCAGTCCGTTGAGGAAAACGGGTACCATGGTTTAAGCTGTCAGAGATGTGCCGGGCGTTTTCCGAAGCATCACGCCATAAATGATTTGTTTCGTCGGGCGTTAGATTCGGCCAACGTGCCTTGTGTCCTGGAGCCTCCTGGATTGTGCCGTACGAATAGGAAAAGGCCAGATGGTCTAACATCGGTTCCATGGTAGAAATGGCGGTGCCTCTTATGGGACGCTACATGTGTAAGCACGTTTGCCCCGTCCCATTTGAGCTACACCATCATCCGCGGTCGCTAAGACAGCGGCTCGGATAAAACATGCACAAAGAACTCTGCCTTGGAGCCAATGTGTGACTTTGTGCCAGTGGCGATGGAGACCCCAAGGGGTACGAAGACCAAAGATTTTATACGAGATTTGGGTCGGTGGCTTAGAGATAGGGGCTGCAATCCTCGTTCCGGATCGTTCCTGGCTCTATGGATTTCTTTGACCATTCAGCGTGGCAACACCGCCAATGTCATGGGAACTTTCGGGCCACCGACGGTCCGGGGCGGTCCTTTTTGTTAGTTTAGGTTATTAACGTATTATTGACGAAGCCTGTTGCTGTTGCTATCATTGCTATATTTGTTTGTACGCAATTGACGAAGCCTGCGTTGCGGATATTTTTATGTAGGTACCTACCTAATCATTCTTGTTTCGTAGGTTAATAAAGATATGTAAATAGAAACCAATGATGCAAAATGCAATGCGCTATTTTGTTATGCTAACGGAAGCGGAAGTGCATGAAGATCTTTTATTTATCATATCAGTATCTACGTTAAAAACGCGATTCGTAATTAGGTTCACGTTTCAGTTTTAACGGCTTCATTTCAGTGACCGGAAACAATCCCCTTTTCACTTCTTATCCTCGTAAAACTTGTCTTTATGCTCGCGGCAGACTGCACAAAAAAGGTTATTTAGGGTTTCAAGGGTCAGACATACTTAAACCAGCCAAATTAAAGGGGAAGTGGCTGTCAAGTCATATGAAAAAGTGAAGAGGCTAGCACTTTTGTCCTCTACAAAAATCAGTGGCGGTTACTCCACCGACAAGAGCCTAGCTCTTAAATAGATGATGATGAGGCTTTCACCTCGTCGCGGCGCCGTGCGTTAATTAACTCGAATTTGAAGACAAGTTAAAATAGCAGTGTTAGGTATAACTCGTTCATAAAATCAATTTTATCCTCAACTTTTTACAGACTTTTAACAATATTGCATATTGCATACAGCTTTATACAATACACTGTGTTGGGTAATTTCCAAATTTGCTTGTAAACCATCAAATTATAACATTAAACTGTTTTTTTTTCTAGAATAATATATAATTAAAGGTAACTGTAAATTAGGTACTAAGAAAAAAAAACAATTCACACAATTAGTTATTTAGTGCGGGTAGTTTTTGCGGTCGTTGACGCTATGTTATTGTGACTCTTATTTTTGGTTTTTGTTTAGCTATTATTCTGCTTGGTTCCATTCAAACATAAAGTTGGTTAAAATTGCATAAGAAAAAAAACGGCCAAGTGCGTGCCGGGCCACGCGTAGTTTAGGGTTCCGTAGTAAAGTTGCCTGTCTTTATTAGTTACATCGACACGCGTGCGCCAACTAAATGGTTGCGTCGGCCGAATTTATACGAAAGTTGGCCTTTATAAGTACATTTTAAGTTGGTCGACAATTAATCGGTAACTAATTATGCCTACTTAGCCGTGATAGTTTTCCTTTTCAATTCATTATATGTACTACTGCCACGATTTTTTCCACATTCCCATTAGTAGCCATTTAGCCGGCAAGGGGGGACATATGACTCGAACAAAAATTTGGTCTTTAAAGCCCAATATCTCGCAAACGAATCACTAATTTGAAAAATTGATTTTTAAAACCCATAATATTTTTGAACTAGATATCCAACGATAGAAAAAAAAATATCCCCACTAGTCCTTCCCTGTAGGGGAGGTACCCCAAATTTATATACCTACCCATACCGAATAACAGTTTTCTAGTAGTAACGGTTACTGAGCTAAGCCGAAGACGATTTATTTTTCATCACATTTACTCGGAAAGGGCTTCATAATGCGCTGACATATAGAGCCTACAATAGCCTATATTACGCCCACGGGCGTACTGGCTATTTCTTAAATTGTATTTGACACTCGTGCGTTACAAAGCAAATAAATACGCATCTGCAAACGTATTTATAAATAAATTTAAACTTAAAAACACTACTAAAACATGCGTAACAAAACTATTTACAGATTTAGTTATATGTCTTTGTAAAATGTTTTTAAGTGTTTCAAATCGTGGCTGTATACCGAATGGCCATACGCGCCTCACGTCAAATTCAATAAAATGGACAACTGACAGTTGCAGTTTTTATTACGATTTGTATTAATTTCACTTAAAATGTATTTGTTTCCTCGCAAATGTGATGAATTTATTTTATCTGTACACATATCTTTATAGTGCTTTAAAATGCGTTCAGAAACTGTACGAAATGGCCAGCATTATGAAAACCGATTTTACGATGAGAACTTTCTTGTCTGTGGTAGTAGGTAAAATCTGTACATAGATTTTTGTGACGTTATTTATGAGTTTAAATTTGAAACAGCTGTCAAAACTCAAGCGGGTATTTATTCTAGTATCCATAGATATTAAAACATTTATCGATACGGAACGTCAATTCAGTATGTTTTTTTAATTTAAACCGCACGACATTTGATCTCGAGTGATATGAGTCATCATCAACATCATCATATCAGCCGAAAGACGTCCACTGCTGGACATAGGCCTCCCCCAAAGAGTGCCAAAGTGACCGATCCCGCGCCACCCGCATCCAGCGGACTCCCGCAACCTTTACCAGGTCATAGCACGTAGAACCGATGGCCGTTGGGGCGGAAAGGTTCTCGAGTGGCGACCACGTACCGGAAGGCGCAGCGTGGGTAGGCCCCCGACAAGGTGGACTGATGACCTGGTAAAGGTTGATATGAGTATAGGGACTTGATTCGTTTGTCTATGATTAAAAAAAAACTATTTGTCATAACGAATTGCCGCCATTGCTGTTGTCATTTTTTTTGCTTTTTTGCTATTACTTACTACTACTTATGATATGTGGGTAGATAAAGTAGTGTATGCAACTGTGCATAAATAAAAAAAATAAAAAAATAAAATCAGTTTATTGCAGACAATAGTCCATAGTACACAGAAGGAAAAAAAAAAAAAACAATAATAATTACTAAAACTAAAACTTTGTAAATTTACAATTCTTTCATCATAAAAAATGACTAGTCCCTAGTAAAATTATGCCTGCTATTTTCTGTTCCCATCACGATGGACGGAGGTCCAGTACCGGTAGATAGGGCTACATAAGTTTTCCGAAATGGTCTTCAAAATACGGTTGCCGGAGCTCCTCAACCTACCCCAGAAAGCTGCAATACGGCTTCTGATGATGGCGAAAAAGTCAGGAACCCCCGCTTCCGCAAACATGCTCGACGCACTGCAAAACCTGGGCTGCTTCAGTAGGATGCGGAAAGCGTCATTGTATTGTACCCGCAGTTTTGAGTATGCTTTCCTACTAAAGTTAACCCAAAGTTGGCAGGTATACAGACACTGGCAAAATGCTCTGAACAGAGTCACTTTGACACCATTCGTACACCTCGTAAACCTACGTGCGAGCATGTTACATCTAACCGATAAGGCCCTCCTTTCCCTTTCCATATCAAGGTCATCCTTTAGATCACTACTAAGGATATGTCCAAGGTATTTAAAACTATTTACTACCCGCACTGGTAAGCCATTTAGAATCAATTCTGGAATTCTATCCGGACCCCTTCCTGCCCTAAAAACCATCAACTCGGTCTTCTGATCGTTATACTTCAGCCCGTGAGCAGAAGCATAACGCTCACAAGTCGAGAGTAGCCTCTGGAGACCACTGATAGAGGGACTAAGCAGCACCATATCATCCGCATAGCTGAGATTGTTTAGACAAACATCGCCGATATGGCAGCCGATTCTGGAGCCGCTCAGTGCCCCTATCAGATCGTTCATATATAAATTGAAGAGGTCCGGAGAGGTTAGACCGCCCTGACGTACACCGCAGTCCAGTCTGAAGTCACTAGACGTCGCGTCGCCCCACCTCACGCAATTAGTTTGGTTCTCGTACCAGTATCCCAACAGCCTAACGATATCATTAGGCACCTGTGTGTTAAGCAGTTTGTTCCAGAGAATATCATAATTCACGAGATCAAACGCTTTGCTTAAGTCCAGGAAACATGCATACACAGATGTTTCACGCTCCTTATAGTAGTTTACTGTGTGTTTCAAGCTCAATATCGCTGAGTCGGTCGAGAGACCGGCACGAAAACCAAACTGAGCATCATTTATATCTAAATTGCTTACCAGCGCAGGCTGCACGAGTCTCTCCAGGATTTTACCTGTAATTGTACCTAACGAGATAGGCCGATAGTTACTGGCAGATCCAAGGTCGCCCGTTTTATTTTTAACCACAGGGACAACGACGGCTTTCATCATCTCGCGTGACAGATAAGAATATTTGAGGCACGTGCAGTATAGCGCACATAATTTATTATAAATAATATCTCCCGCATACTGCACGTGCTCCAAGCTAAGCCCATCATGTCCAGGGGATTTACCCCGTGTCATTTGACTAACTGCCTTTTTAACGTCCTCCGGAGTAAAACGCACTGGGCACACCTCGCCAGAGACACGCTCCGATTGCGTCCGCGGTGCCACGGGTAACGGGTTGACCTTGAACCTGCGCGCGAACATATCAGCTATGAGTTTGGGCTCTTGCAGACCGTCCACACTTACAGGCAGGCTTTGTTTATGATTTAACTTCTTTGTGGTTTTCCAGAATTTTGCAAAGTTCTTCTCTCGTTTAGATGCAGCTAATATGTCCATTTTTATCTGGTCTTCATTATCCTGACACCACTTAAGATTTTTTTTAAAGGTTTTGCGGCTATTAGCCATGTTGTCGTAAACTTCGCCTGAAGACGGGCGGTCCGCAAGAATCCAGGTCTTATAATATACCCTGGACAATTGGTGACTCTCCTTTACATGTAAGTTCCAACCTGTTACCTTTTTAGCCCTCCCTAGCCCTAGCATAATTAGGCCTTAAAACACTCGTGTGATCCTTTTATGAATATAATATAATAATAAAACCACGCACGTATTTTAAGGCCTCTCATTAAGAATTAGTTGCATAAACTACTATTTTTTATACCGTAGTTCAGGGGTATGCTAGATTACATAAAAAAATAGCCTTTAAGCAATCAGTATTTTCCGTTTCTCTGCGCAGACTTCCTTCATTTGCAAATGCTGCAAAAAATACTGTTAGACTGTACCTATATTTTCTTTGATATTGGCACTGCGTTGTAATTTTACTCTGTACCCATGCGGCTCCACCCGCGTAGGTACTTCTTAGTTATTACAGAAAACCCAGGCAGTTTTGCGGGTTGGGCTTTATTTTGCCCACTAGCTTTTGCCAGTGACTTTGCCGCCGCTTCCATAGCCATACCAAATTTCACCTAAAGCGGTTTAAGCATCAAAAGGTGATAGACAAAGTTACTTCATTTCGCATTTAAAGTATCAGTATAGATAAATCTTCCAGTGGTCAACATTTGGCATGCTGTTTAACGTTCACACTTTATAAAATGCCAATATAATGTGAACTATCTAATACAACGCTATCTACTAAATTAATGACTAGCCACTAATGTATTGATTGGATTTATGTAGTCGATACAACTGGCAAAGGACGATCGTACTCGTATGTAATTCCGTCGTCTAAAGGGTTCATCCCATATCAGTAGCGGCTTCCATCCATTCGTCTCACGCGACAAGGGGTCTCGATTGAAAGTATAGTGCGAAAACAGTATCTACTAAAGCTAAATCAATGATTACGACTAGAGATGGGTAGGGGTGGGTAAATACCGGGTATTTACACCCATTTTATTTGCACCCGGTAAATACCCGTATCTACCCAAATTGGTGGGTATATAAAATATTTCGAATGGATTTTTTCAAAAAGTGACATTTTAGGGCTGAGTTTTTTTAATGAAATGTTTAAAGCCTTCTGAACAACTTTTGTTATAGCAAAATATCCATTAGGATGCATAGTTTATGAGAAAAAAAATGTTTGTTATTAAAAATAACATCATGCATTATTTTCCGAAATAAGATAAGAGAAGTCAAAACGGGAGCCACTACCAGAATAGTAACTATAAGCCTAAACGAAATGTAAGAAAAATATTGAAATAGTGTTGCCATCTACTTATTGGGCAAGAAATCATCATCTTGTTGGGCCTTTTTCCCATTTACTTGGGGTCGGCCTTCCCTGTTCTTTTCTCCATTCTGCACGATTGAGTGCAAGGTCGGCGTCCATATTAAGATCTTTCAGGTCTCGCTGAACCGTCGTCAGCCAGGTGGCAGGTGGTCTTCCGCGTCCTAGCTTCGTCGTTGGAATATCGAGCGCTACCTTAACCATGTAGTCTACTGGGCGCCCCTGTACATGACCGTATTACCTCAGACGTTTTTCCGTCAGCTTTTCTGTTATTGGCGCTACTTTAAAACTACCCCGGATATACACGTTTCTTATCTTGTCCATCATGGTGACACCCGGTGACCAGCGTAACATGCGCATCTCAATGGTGTGGAGCTTGTTCAGGTGGGGTTTATTCGTAGCCCAGTACTCGGATCCGTACAACATCGCTGGTCTTACTAATTAAATGACCTTTTCCAAGCATCTGGTATTTTCTGTCCTGCCATAAGTCTGTTAAACAACTCGCTTAGCCAGCTGATGCCAGAGTGCCTTATTATGTTTCCAGATTTCTATTGAAATCTCGGCTGGACCTTGGACTTTGTTGTTTTTCATCTTTCTGATCTCTTTGATGATTTTCTCCGTTGTAACTGCTGTTATTGCTTGGTTTAACTTTCTGGGATTCGTAACATTAGGCAAATGGCGGTAGTACTCTGCCCATTTTTTTCCTATACGATTGTCTTCTGTTAATAGTTTGTTTTTATCTGTGATATATTTGGCTGAAGTTATATCTTTGCTGTTTTTATTTCGAGCTTTTGCGACTTGATGGATATTGATTTCTGTAGTAGAAGATTCTCATTCTTTGTAAAAGTTATCATGGGCTTTGGCTCGTGCGATTGCCACTTCACGGTTTTACGTTGAATTTCTCTCTCTTGTAGTCTGCTTTATCCGCATCATTACCGGTTTCTTTGTGTTTTCTTAAATGCAAACTTCTTGGCCTGCACAACATCCTAGACAGATTGTTGCCACCATTTGGTCTCTTTAAAGAAAGAAAGAAAGAAAAAAAACATTTATTTATGACAAACACATATAACAACAGAGAAATACAAAAAATAGGACGAACACTGCTTGTCACAAAAGCAGCAAAGAGCGTCTCTTACTCCTGGTTCTCCCTAAATGTGTTTCTGCGGATTTTCTACAGAATGTTTCTAAATCGTTCCACATAATATATCGTTTTCGGTTTCTACCTTTGAAGTGTCTTTTGTGCCAAAGTACGTTTCTATGTTTTGAACGAATCTTGATCCCGCGGCAGTTTTCAGGGATTTTAACTTAATTTTCGGTATCTGCTTGTTGCTGCACTTAACAGGTTTGGGCAATTCAACAACCAATAAGATCAGCCCTAACTGGCAGGTAGCGACGTCGCGATCGTGCCATCTGCGACGCGCGAATATTACACCCCGTCCGACCCGGGCAATTCATGTTTATCAGTTGCCTGGTTGAGACGGCTATTGTGCGTTAAGTGCCACGTGTGGTGGATGTTTGATCCATGCTTTAAATGTGGATTTTGTTTTGTTTGAGGAAAAAGCTCACGTTATTGAATTTTGTTTGGATTGGCGGTACAAAAATAATATAATATACTTACCTACAAATTTCATTTTTCCATCCTAAAGTTATATATAAACTCACTAAGTAATTAATACACTTCTTTGTGAGCTGATGGATGATTGTAAATACAACATTCTTACACACTTTCACGATTCTCACACATTATTTATACTAAACGGGACTTAATCGCGTATTCACTTATTTATTTACCTCACTGAGGTCTCCCGACGTTTCGGATGTGTTGCAACATCCATGGTCACGGGACAATCCTATCATAAGTAAATGCCAGCGTCAAAAAACATCGTCCTTTATATCACCGGACATTGTTAGTGTTGTGTGTCGGCCGGGTGACAACCCTAGTGTAAAAGTGGTTCATAAAGACCAAATGCGGGTAGTTCGGAAAACCCGCGCAGCAAGAAGATGTTGATACCCGCACAAGCCAGTTGTCCCGTGACCATGGATGTTGCAACACATCCGAAACGTCGGGAGACCTCAGTGAGGTAAATAAATAAGTTAATACGTGATTAAGTCCCGTTTAGTATAAATAATGTGTGAGAATCGTGAAAGTTTAAATCAATATATTTAATTATTTTTTTGGGAAGAAACGGGTAGATTGGTGAAATACCGGGTAAATACCCGGTATTTACAAATTGGTTTTTACCCACTACCCATCTCTAATTACGACCAAGCTCTTTTGTTATAAGTACTGAGTTAGATTTATGTGTGGGTTATATTTTGTTATTGGAAATGTTAATAGACGAAACATTATGAAAGTTGAGACTAAATATTTTTAATATTCATTTTTATTGAAGTCTTAATAAGCTTTTGTGATGTACCTAACACATCATCTTCCTAGCGTTATTCCCGGTTGCTCCGTAATGGAGCCCGGGGTCCGCTGTGACCCCTATTCCCAAGATTTGGTGTAGGCACTAGTTTTACGAAAGCGACTGCCATCTGACCTTCCAGTCTGATAAACTGTCACTGTCACTGTTTATAAATAGTAAAATATTATGTCATTTTTAACTAAATAGTATTAGAGTAATATCATATTTTGTATTTACAGTTGACTCATAAAACAAATATCATAAAAATTTACGAAAATGTTAGAATTTCTTTTTCCTACCCTTCAAAACGTGTTCGTCGCAGAATAGATATAGTGATAGGTGATAGAGTTCCTATGCGGAAGGTGTTAACATGTGTACTCACCACTCCTCTTCTGATCTGGCTTCACTGGGCGACTATAGATAATGAACCGGAAACTAGTACCTGGAATACTCTAACCAAAAAACCTCATAATCATCGTTAAAAAAAATTGATTGTTTTATATATATCCTAGTTCTGTATTTTAGAAGACTGTTTTTTGTTTTTGGTTCTTGTTGGTTTTTGTCTGTGTGAAACAATACCAACACTGAACAATTTCGTAATTACCTATAATAAAAATAAAACACTTCAACTAAATGTCCGTTTTTCTTTGTTCCTAATATTTTTAAGTTTTTTTGTTTTTCTTCATATTTACACAAAAATGGGCAGGTATGATTATAAATTCTGCATTGTTTGATTAACGACGGTGTAAAACGGCGCCAAACACTTAAAAGTATTAATTTTGGGACAAGATAAATTCAGAGGCAAAGTTACCCAAACACTGGATAACATTGCTCCTAAATGTATGTTTTTATATATATATATGTAACGTGATTGCGGCTTTATAAGAGCATTGTAATACGATAGTAGGGATGATCTACTTTTAAATGATGTACATAACGACATATGATTTAATAATATTTTTCCGAAAAAAACGAAATTTTCGAAATTTTGAGCAAATTTCGGTGCAAAGTAGGCACGTTTTACGGTATGTCAGTTTGTTCTTACTTGTGGTAAAATGTAGCCACTGATTTTAGTAAGTTATGGAAGAACAAGTAAATTAATATTAAGGTAAATTAAGTTTATTCTACCTACCATTGGCTTTATAGAATTTCAAATGATAGAATTTCAAATATATGACACTGCGCCATAATTTCCAGGGTAATCAAGTCTACTTAAAAACCGCTCAGGTAATATATTATTTTATGTACCTAACTACATTGGGACCTAAACGTTCGACTGAACGCCATTAAGTTGTGTAGACAATGGATATCCGGGTCTGGAAACAAACAACCACATTAACATTACGATCACGTTACATTATTTGTATGGGTAATTCCAAATCACATGGTTCTGTTTGCTGTGCAGAGTATTTGAGTATTTTCTATTTTCTGTCAACATGGAGTTTCGGTGTTTGCTGTACCTTGCCACAGTTATGCAACTTCACTTGTTATGTCATAGTGTGTATCAAGCTACGTTAGTAAATTTGAAGCCTTGTGACACCCCGGACCCCTCTTACGAACGAGACAGAAGAACATCAGCAAATCTTACTACTTATATAACGGATAATGATACTTTGATAAAAGGTAGCATAGATATAAAAAACGATCTGCTCGGATATTTATGGAGGCTTAAAACTGGCATCATAAGAGGTAATATCGCAAGATATAACTTAGATACAGGAGGCATGACTTGCCATAACGCTTTAGCACGAGTTGTATTAATGGCAGCAAAGCTTAAAGTGGATGCAACATGTAAAATATACAAGGGGTTTTATACTTTTGAGAATTTGGATATGAGGAAGATCGATAAAGCTGTGAACTTTATACCGATGAGAGAAATGGGGATGAATAGTTGGGTTTTGTCATTATACGGACCTAATGGTACATCCATGTGTTATGACGTTCGAATGATGTTGAAATATTTTAAGCATTGAGTCAATTGAGAAAAAAAAAAAAAATTGTGACTTGTATATATACAACATATACGTATAAGTTACTTATGTAACTTCCTGACGCATATGTTACACCTTAGTTTTTATTTTAAAGTTTATATTTTTTGGCCCAAATTGTAGTATGATTTGTGTATACCGTATGCCATATAAGATTAGAAAAATCGTGCGGTAATTAATGGTCATGCGATTTCAAGGAAATCTAATTTATAATGGAAAAAAAATTGAATGGCTAGTTTGAAAAGAAGTAAATGATGGAAATAATTTCGATATCCTAGATAAACTAAAAAACGTAGGCAACGTCCGTTAAACTGCTAATGTTATCTAGAATGAGGCATAGGTATGGCCACGAATTTTTAGGAAAACTGTTTAGTTGGCAATCAAAAATAAATCAAGAGAAGGAATAAAGAAGCCTATGGAATTAACAAACACAATGACCACATTTATTAAAACTAATTACCTAAGTAATAACTATCTCTATGCACATATACAAAATACAGCATCTGAAGGGCTACTTTAGGGTAACATATTTCACTCAGACGACTCTGTTTCTTCCGCTGCATTTGCTTGAGGTGGTTCCACTATGACTGTTTTGTTTGCTCTTCTCCTTGCGTGACGGCCAGCCCTGAATCTTGTGGGTTCTTCAGCGCCATCCCCTGACACCTAATAAAAGAAAAATTGTATTGAATATTTTTCTTTTATTTACTTCCTATTAGCTACTATATAAGAATATCAGACAGAGTTTGAATCCACAACTTGTGTGTAAAAATATTTTGCAAGGAAGTATCTGTTTTGCTTAACAATCAAGATAATTCAGCTTTCATCGAAAGTTATGTGGGTTTATATTGCAGGATATTGCAAGTTAAAATAATGTTTATCTTTTACTTGCAGTCTTATTTTGTTAAAAAAACAGTTTTGTTCATTTACCGTGCCTTTTATTTATACCTGTAATGAAAATGACTCATGAATTTGTATTAAATAATCATAAAATAATTATACACACTATGATTCCAATATAGTTTATCGTTTATCTTATAAACAATGTGGGGCCTAACACAACTTGCTGCTAATTCGCGTCGCGACTCAGCGAGTCCTATCTGACAAGCTCTGCGCCAATTAGAAAGAGCAGGGTAGATTCGCATTGCGTGGCAGCATCTGTTATGCTAGTCCCACTAGTACCTAAAGTACTTACCTGCACCGTTTTCCTTGCTGGAACATTGTTTTCAAGGAACTTGTTAACTGCGCCTAGCGTATTTATTGGTATCTAAAAGGAGAATGGAATACATTAATAAGAGGCTTGGAAATTATATATATATATAAGGGTCGACTCACGAGAGCTGGCATGAATGAATTGACCGAAATTAATGTCACTTGTCACTGTGAGTGGCACTGTGAGTGCCGTTCTTATACAGGAGCGTCCTAATATTTTGTAAACATAATATAAATAATATTCAAGAAAAAATAAAGTATATTATTATAATATGCACCAAGTATCATGTTAATCCTTTTGGTAATTATTATTAATAGTTATTTACGATACAAGTGCCGAAAATAGGAAATTCGCAACGAGTGGTGATAAATTAAAACACGACCGCAGGGAGTGTTTTAAATCGACACGAGTTGCGAATTACCTATTCGCACGTGTATCGTACAACGTTTTACTGTACATGTGGCTCTTTAAAGTTTCGCCATATATTATGCATGAAAAGTGCTCCTTTCCGCACTAGTGCGGGAAAGTAGCACCATATGTACTGTAAAGTCCTTTGTAAATATATACGTACTTATGTATATTTTTGTGACTTATTTTTATTGTCAAAAATCGAAAGGTGATGGCTTCTTCGAACTGTAAAAAAATGAAAAAAAGAGCAGAGAGCAAAGATAATGCTATTCTCTAAAACCTAATTATCATCATTATTTGCATCAACCTGTATTTAATAGTTATGTGATGCACACATGGACATTTTCATTCACTCGTTCAATTCATTCGTGCCAGCTTTCATGAATCGACCTGTATATTAGGGATATGGCTGGTAAACTCTTTTTACGTCGATGTTTGATTAGTGCTTTTCTCAAAAGTATAATGAATACCGGCCAAGTGTGTGTCGAGTCACGCGCAGTGTAGGGTTCCGTAGTTGCCTGTCTGTCTTAGTTACATTGACGTGCGGTGCGGTTGCGTCGGCCGAATTTGTACGAAAATAGGCCTTTCCAAGTACACATTAAGTTGGTCGACTATTACACGGTAACTACTTATGCCTACTTATCCGTGTTAGTTTTCTTTTTAAATTCATTACATGTCCTGCTGCCACAAACTTTTCCACATCCTCAGTAGTAGCCAGGGTTAAGTAGAAAAAGGACAGGAATCGAAAAAAAAATTAAAACATTTAAGTCAGCGTTACACACATTTCTAGTTATAAGGGTTACCGAGCTAAGCCGAAGACGGCAGGCGGACATAGCGGCACTATTAAGGGTTACTTGTTGACTACGGAACCCTAAAAATATAATAATAAAAAACACATTTCATTGCCTATGATTGAGAACACTCAGTCTTTGGGGGAGGCCTTTGTCCTGCAGTGGACGTCTTTCGGCTGATATGATGATGATGACGTTTGAGAAAATTGTATTGTTAATAATATCTTTAATTCCGGCTGCACGTAGTTACACTTTAATCTGGTCGATTACGTAACGCATCGTACGCGTGATAGGTATCTCTAAATGTCACTTTTTGTATAGGTTTATGACAGTTGAGTAGTCCTAACACACGTTTTAATGTTACGTGATCAACACTCTGACGTTCGATCGTGAAGTTACGTGATTAACTCTCTGAATTCGACTTTACATAGTACGGCCATACTGTTAAATAGTTAATTTATAATCTCGGTCGAGGTTGACAAGGCCTCTTAGCCTATAGCCGCGTTAACTTCAGAGGCGTCTCTAGCCCCAGTAACGCCCGTGTGCAAACATTACTCTAGCGCCATTTACTAGGTAAACGCGCGCGCCTCCTAGGACTGATGCACCCTTATGCAACGCACACCCTGCACCATAGGTAAAGACGCCTCTGGTTAACTTGTATACTACGGTTAGGGAAGCCGAGACCGATTTGTGGTACCTAAATCATACAGAGATTCAAGTCCTCGTCTCTTCTGTGGTAATTGCCAAAGCTAGGGGCTACAAAGCCATTTTTTTTGTTTGGACTCTTATCCCGCATAAACCTCTTTTTCGTGAAATTACAACATTTTTAAACAACAAAAATCACCTTATTATTGACTACGGAAAAGACGAGTATTGTTTTACTCAATGATTTTTCTATCGAGCGTACTTTATGTGGATAGACGTGTAACAATTAAGTAGTTTGGCTGGTTGAAGTCCTCCGGATTTATTTCTGCTTATAATAGTAGCCGAATCACTATAGCGCGGCATTTAGTTACTTAAAACGGCAATAAGACTCGGACACAAAACATCAGCCGATTTACTTGCCAGTGTTAACAAGTTGCCCTTAACATTTGAGTTGAGAGTTCCTGTATCATATTTGTATATACCTAAGTATACAATTATTATCAGTATTTTTTTAGCCATAACAACAAAGTATTAAAAATAAACCATACTTACACTTTTTTTTACTTACCTGTCTCTGGGAATAGTAGTTGTACATTATCCCCTGCAAGCAAGCCTTCAGTCCTTGTATTTACCTTAACCAAGTGCCCGAAACCTTAGGTAGTAAACTTGTCGTACAAGTACTAAAAGCAGCACTCCTGCCAAGATAAACGTCCCAGTGCTTTAACTGGCCAAATATGTGACTCTTTCAACCTTAATTTTTAAATAGTGGTGAACAATATGTGTCAACTATTACGTATTACGGTATAAAACATCGGGACATTTATCAGTTACCTTAACCAATACACCTTATTACCTTACCACCTTATTGATGCTATTACCATGGCTAAAGACAAAGCCAGTGCGTCAGATTACGCTTTATGGCAAGCATTTTATGATAAGAGTTGGAGTAGATGGCAAAATATTGTATCAAATACCACTCCTATAGGTACTTCTAACGAAAACCAACAGCTGTCTAATTGTGGGCTGAAGATTTTAGGTAATATTACCTTTTCATATATGAATTAACATTAGAGTACCTAGCAAATTAAAGTAATTTAATAATAATAATATTAGCTTTTAATTATTTCATTGGCCAAAAAATGTTTACAGTGCATATCCAAACATAGATATTATTACCTACTACTGCAATTTTATTCCTAAAACACAATATCACACACTCCGTATTCCGTCAACTCTAACACACACACATTTATACACATACGCACACACTCACACACACGCGTACACAAAAACTGAGATATTTCGTTCCCGACAAACAGCGAGCAATGTAAAATGGATTAATATAGTTACTAGGGTCTGCCTGAAAACCAGCGTTGCAGTGGCCTTACTACTGTAACATTATGCTGAGGCAAGCCCCTTTTCAACATCGCTTAATGATAACTGTAAAATTATATTTAAATTTATATGTTAAGTCTTCATTCTAAGATTTCTAAGGTTCTCATGTTATTTGTTGTGTGATGTTGAATAAAGTTTTTCTATTCTATTCTATTCTATTCTTAAAATCTTCAGCCCACAATTCACAACGCAAGCCACGAGCCGAGCGGCACCACACCTTGTACTTGTTGAAGTCACGCACTCGCTATTCACTCAATTCGCCAAAGTACAGTCAACGGCAGAGAAACATGAACACGTATTAGTTTGTATCCCGGGAGGTCACGTTTCTCTGCAGCTGACTACTTTGGCGAGCTCTATAATTGCCTTATTTATCTCGCAATCATCAATCGGCTTCTCTGCCAAAGTCTTTTGATTAATATTGGGAAATATTAATGTGATGGTTTCCCCATTTCCTCCCACGTCGCAAAATAATGGCCGGTTCAATCCTTTCACAATGGTTTAATCGAAAATCCTACGGGAACCCGTTTTCTTGGCCTTCGGCCTACCTTATACGATAGCGGCATTTACCAGCCTGCCACTTCTGATTGGAGGCTGTTTAGGTACTCGATATATATTCACAACTACCCACCATATCCAATGGCCGTTCACTATCCGTCATCTATGAGCCCGTTGACCCCATGTAGCTCAGCCGCAACCCATATAGACATGCCAGAAGGCATATTCAATTCAATTAATTTATTTCAGACCAGGTCCATAAAATATGTTAGTAAAAATACACTAAGCCTTACTTACTATGTTAGAAATACATTCATAAATACATAGATTATAATAGATGGTATGGTGGTGGATGGATAGTGGTAGGGTTTTTTAAGTGAATAAAATTTTCTTATTCTTATTCTTATTATTCACTCCATCTGGACTCCATGTGGCTATCCACATGGAGTAGGACCCTATGGTCCTAGTGTTTCCACAATCCGGTTACTCCACTACTAACTTCAGGAGACTGTTGGGACTCTCGTGCCGGCGCTGCATCAGGGAGGAAGTCCTTTTGCGAATTATAACGCTAATACTATCCACGCGCGTCTCCGTGAACATGCCTGATGCGCTACAAAAACGCGACAGTCCCAGCAGCAAACTAAATCCATTATTATACTGGACACGAAGAGCATTGTACGCCTTCTTTGTATAGTTAGCCCTTATGCTGCACGTGCAAAAGGTTCGACAAAATGACCAATCAAAGTCATCTTGACTTCCCCGTTACACCAAGCAAACCTACGAGCCAACGACGAATACGGGAAATGTTGCATCGAACGGACAATGCTCTGCATTCCCTCTGCAGGTCCTCATTGTCATGGAGATTCTCAGTGGCCCAATGACCGAGGTACTTACTTAATGCGAGTGGTCCTCCTAAGGGGGGCTCCGCATAAAGGCACGTCTGTTAAGGAGTCTAGGGTCATATTACCAGCTTTAAAAACCAACACCTCACTCTTGCTACTATTATATCTCAGTCTATGAGCCACTGCATACTACTCACAAATTTTTAACAACACTTAAGAATACTACCAAATTACCGATGCTTCCTGTAAGCAAAAATAGGCACAAATTATATGCCCATAGAATTGTTAGCATAGGTAAGTGAACGGGTGTCTATTAATTCAAGGAGTTAAGTAATTTGATCTTGCGAAATTATAAGTTAAAAATAAAGCGATTGAAAGCATTGTATTTGGATTTGAAATATCTGTTTATTACCTTGTTACCACGGTGACCATTTTTGCAGCAACACTTCGCAATACAAACAGTTGGCGTTCGCGAAACTCGAGACCATCGCGCGACGCTAGCCATGGATCACATGTCAGAATTACTTCTTTTGAACTACTGATACTCTCCTGATACTGGATACAGTCGATAGTGTCGTAGTACTGCGAAATGTCACCGTTTGTAACCGCCCTAAACTTACCCATACAACCAACACATCCGACACCCACAACTAACCAGCACCGAACACTAAGAAGGCTTCAGCAAATGTGTTGGCTAGTTTTTTAGGGCATATATACACACAAAGTATCAAAACAGCAAAGTGATAAAAAAACAACATGCAGGTTAGTTACGTGAATGGAAAATTAAATGATGATGAACTTACAGCGAAAATGTCATCAATGAATTTGGATGCGTCCGGTGTCTGTATAGACACTTGGGCTTGTTTTGATAATTCTGATGACTGACCATGCTTCGGTGATACTGAGTCGGATTCTGAGGAATTGAATATCAAAAGGTGAATAATGATGGCAGAAATTAGCGGATAATTTTATGGAGGAAAGTATAAGTAATTATGATATTTAAAACCTATATTAAACTATTGATATTGTTATTCATTGTTTAATTTAAGTATGTTCTAGGACTTATTTTTTTTAATTCTGAGTATTTCGACACAATTTAACACAATATTGTTGCGTGTGTTCACAGGAACGAAATAGCACTAAGCTTTTCAGGAGATTTGAATCCCAAAGTGGGAAATGAATTGAACCCCATCGCGATTGAATAATAGCACCGCGCCAAAATCGGTCCTTGAAAGCCTCAAAAGTAAAAACGTCAAAGATTGTTTGCGCGTTGGATATCCAAATGGATGAATGCCACAATTCAACTTAGGAACAATATAAAGTAGGAAGATTTGTTGCAGCATCAAAATGGCGCATTGTATATCGCATTGTATATTGTGGCGCGCCCGTGAATATAGTCTAAATATTATCCATCCATTTGGATGCATTCAATTGTCGTAGAAACAAACGGCAAGACGAGGCGCAGCGCTTAGGTGAATGCCAAGTAATCGGAAATTTCAATATAGCAGTTTATATTTAATAAATTGTATTGGCATAACAGCTAAACGACAAATGTGACTGGTCCTAAGCACTTTACACGAATACGCTACGCTCGTAGCCAATCCCGTGGTTTCCCTCGTATGTTGCGGAAAGCGAATACGGCGTAGGCGAGGGGGGCTCCTGGCAGTGAAAGTGTTAAAAAAATAAAACACTGAAACGAACTAGAGAAAATATTTTGAAAATGTAAAATCATAACATTTTCCTAACGCGCCCTCAGTGCTAGCAGCACAAGGAAATTAAAATTATAAAGCTTCCTTTGTATATCTCAAGCAATGTCAGAACCAAATACACTCCGTCTGTTATTAAAAAGAATACCATTTATCATCTCAACAAGTCAGTAAAATCCAAGGCGGCTTCCGTCTCAGGGCCTACTCGTAAAAAATATAACGCACTAAGAGCTGTAAGATAAAAATATTATCAAAATTACTGGGGGGAAGAGTCACTGGGGGTTTCTGGTCCTTGCTGCCGCTTACACCCCTTATCTTGCACATAAAATACTGTTGTTAATACTTTTTACTCGAAATTAAAATACGATAAGATGATTCCTTTAAAAAAAAAACATAAAGCCACATTTCACGTCAACTTCTATAAAATATACTGCAAGATTCTACAACGGATGGACGGATCAATTTGTTGTTAAATTTTCTCTCTCATTCCTATCGTTGACCGTAAGGTGAAGGATAAAATGAAAACACTATAGTAGGTACTTTATTAGCTTAGCTTTTCTACAAAATATATATAAAAATACTCCGATTAAATTTAATAGTAAGCACCCGCACCTGCGCCCGCTTGTACGGAGGCGGATTTCTGGACCGAGACGCTTGTGCTTCCGGCAGTGTTGCCAAGGAAATTTCCGACGGCTTTCAAGGTAGAAATCGGAATCTGAAAGCAAAACATGATTTATTTATAAACAGCCCAATTAGTGGAAAAAAGATCGAGGTCTCAAAGAAATAACAATATTCGTAAAGTACTTATTATACATTAAATTGAAATCCGTACTAATATTATAAATGCTAAAGTGCGTCTTGAATCCCCGGAAAGGACATATGATAATTATTATCCCGGAAATCATTCCCTAAAGCCCTCCGCCTTTAAGTTTTCTATGAGTAATTCAAGAGGCAACCGTAAAGCTCATTTTTGTTGTATTATTATTATTATAAGACTGTTGTGTCCCAACGCTGTCCAAAGGCCTCCCCAACTTTTTACAATGCTCCCGATTCTGAACAGACTCTAGCCATTTTTATAAAAAAGGAATGTAGCTCGTCTCGCCGTCGCCGACGAGATCTGCCACGTCTCCGTTTTGAGCCCATAGTTCATTCTGCATGCGGCAAACATGACTAACTCATTTCTAAGCCACATCAACTATTTGAGTTTTGGAGCGCAGCGTGGTATTCCGGATACGATCCACTAATTTGAAACCTAATATGCTGCGCTCCATGGCTCACTGGCGAACCCCTAGGTTTGGACATTTGAGATGATGTTAGACCAAGTATATGCACCGTATGTGAGAATTAAAAGCATGCACATGCTCATGAGTAACCGCTTAAGTGATAATGGGAGGTCACATTCCATCTGATGTGTCATGGTCCAATAGCTCCTCCAGGCGTTTTCAGTATAAAGAAAGCAATTTGATAGCATTAAAAACGGAATTCTTCTTGGTATGCATGCGAAATCCTCGTAGTAATAATGCTAATTTGTAAATGACAAACTATAGACAAACTCACGTTGAAAATATCAGCAAAGAATTGCGGGTTCCTCTGGAAGTTAACTTGTTTGGTGTAAGAAACTTGATGACCACCACCGTTGGCAACAGCGGCACCTGTTTCAGCATTGGCCGAGCTCTCAACACCAACATCAATCCTCTTCTCAATGGGAGGTGGGGGCGGAAAACCTCCTGCTCCACCAATGTACCCATGAACGGAAACCTTATTATGTAGACGATGCGGCTTTTTGTGGTGAATATGCTTCTCTACAATCACGGGTTGCGGATGGTAAATATGCTTCTCAACCACTACTGGTTCCGGTTGAACAAAGTGTTTCTCAACAACCACTGGTGCAGGTTGTTCATAGTGTACCTGCAAACAATCTCGGTTCAAATTACGTCAGTCTACTTTTTATCATAATTTTGGTGGCATCGACAAACATTACGCGTTGGAAGTATTATTGTCCCTGTCAATAAAATAATATTTGTTCGTTTGAAGTATTTCTCCAACATACTCGCTGTGGCAAGTCAAATAAGCGGTTCCACTTGAATAATGAAAAAGTTGTTAGCACCATCAGTGGTACCTACTCTGATGGAATAGTATTGTGTTGGATTTATTCCAATTTCTTCTCCATTTTGTAGGTAAAAAGGTGGGAATGAATATGATTGTGTTGTACGCGGTACGAGCTGTCTGGGAGCTTCTGGTGCAAATAGTTCTCTATATTTTGAGAAAACAAACCTTTTGTGTTTGAAAAATACCAGACGGTTGTGGAAAATGAAATACGGGCGGCCTGAATACTTCTGGAATTCTAAATAGAGAACCAAACATTCCTTCAAAATTAAAAATCGACCGAGAATTACTGTGGAAGAAGCCTGGTTCTCTTATGTTACTCACTTCCTTCACTTTGGTTTTAGATTTTACAACAGTATTGGTTAAAGGCACAACAGGTGATGCTGCCGCATCAAAATTGAATTCAGCGTGCACTTTTTTGTTAGCTTGACCAATGGGTTGCTCAACGGCTCCAGTCGATACTCCAAAAGATTTGTCGCTTGAGTAAGTAAATCCTGATGAACCACCAGCGCCAGATTCGCCACCCTGAAATAAAAAATGATACACATGATACAATTTATTCAAACAATTTACAAAGATTGCATGTAAGAGATATTGGTCTATAGCTTGATTTAATAGGAGTTTGCCTGGTTTTGGGATAGATATTTATAACAGTGGCTTCTCTCCACTGATCAGGAAAGACTTGGTTTGACCAAATGTAATTATAAATGTCCAAGAGCCGTTCAAGAGCTATCAACGGAAGTTTCGTAATTAAGGTATTCGATATTTGGTCACGACCCTGGTTTGAATCCCCTAGTTTATGTAAAATTAGGCTAAGTTCATGTAGAGTAATAGTTTCATTGATTGGATTACTATTATCTTGTAAATCAAATACTGTGGTGTCTCTTCTATTTGGTTTTTGTTTTATAAAAATCTTTATTGTAATAACTACTTAGTAATAATAAACTTATTTTCTTTCTTTCTGATGTCATTTCAGATCTGTGTGTTTAATAAATTACTCGAAGTAATTAGCTTAAGATTATGTTTCTACCTGACGATTTGAAAGTGCTTGTTACTGGGCCTACTTGAATAAATATAATTTTGAGTTTGAGTTTGAGTTTGTGATAAATAAATCAACTGGTCAAAGGACGATTGATTACTAATAGTTCTATTTATTTCAATTCCAAGCTAGCCGTTTATATCATTGCATCTTAATCATCCCGTCATCTCCATCTAGTTCTAGCTAAGCATTACCACCCAAGTGGCACTCATGGTTGCGTGTTCTAGACACGTTAGAGTATTGTAGGATCAGATGGGCGGTGCCTAGTGATGTGTCATCCATACGTAACATAATTTTCACTTACGAAAGTATGAAGTCCTGTTATTAATTGTAGTAAATTACATACAACGTTATCCCTAGAGCCTAGTTTACCACGAGTAAAAAAATCTAACAGCAGTGTAATGCAAATACTTATTTGACACTACCAATGACGTATTGTCACTAAGGCTACATTTGACTTTTCAAATCTACACAATTACTTGTATAAATCATTTAGGTGGCATTTCAGACTTTTTATTTTCTTTATATAAGCTTTATTTTATAAAAGAAGAAATTATCATACAAAAGGAGGCCTTATACTTATGGCATTTTCATTTTGTTACCAAAAAAAATTTTACAATTCCTACTACCCAAAATGTTGAAGTAATGAGCATGAATATTTGTTTCTGAGTCTTGGATGTTTTCCATGTATTTAAGTATTTACGTCCATTAAATACATCGTCGTCTAGTACCCTTATCACAAGCCTTATTCAGCTTATTATGGAACTAGTTCGATTTGAGTAAGATGATCCCATAATATTTATTTATGTATTTTACTTAACCTTCCTAGTAGTTTTTTAATTCTCATTAGCTATTCAAATCGACATTAAATACAAGCAACATTACAAGCATTTTCTTTATTTAACAAAAGTAAAGTTGCTGTAATAATAATTAGAGCTGGTTATTTTACGTTCCTTATAATTTATCGGTGAAGGTATTACTAGTAAATATGCATACAGTCATGAATCCAGAGCCTCACAGACCGAGGGACTCCCAAATGTACACTTAGGAGCAATACGATACCATACAAATATTCTTTATTGCACACATCACTTTTGACCTTTCTTTTTCTTTCTCCCTTCCTTCCTTATTTTCTTTCCTTCATTCAATGTGCTTACCAAGCCAGCAGAGGCGTAGCGGTTGCCAGCGGAGGCCCCAGCGTACCCAACTCCTGCAGACTTCTCAACATCGACGCCACCAGCGAGCCCAGCTGCTGCCCCCACATTGCCTCCAGCTGTAGCGCCAGCATACAGACCACCTGATAAATAAACAAAATAATTAATACGGGAACTTCTACTGGTTCAAGCCGCATAATTTCGATATCTACAATTTCATATGACATAACAGTAGTGCTTGTTATAGTCTTCATTTGCCATAAAACTTACGTTTTCTGACACAGTAACATTAACTGTGTACTGTGTATAGATCCCTGTAAGTTAGGTTAGCTTTGTTTAGGAACAATCCTTTTACGATCCAATAAAATATAGTTTCTGTGAAAAACTGGCTCCGGGTCAATGACAATTATGGAAAACGCAAAATTATTCCCTATGAGCTTTATGAAGGAGAAAAATACTATTTGTAAGGAAATAGGCGTACGTGAATCCATGTGTTTTACACTGAATTCCTGCAAGGCATATGGTGGGTATATCTTTTTAATTGTATAAATCTTAGCATCTCTACAGCCTCATTCTGAATAAGTCGAGGTGACGTTTAATTATTTATCTAGTAACTACTGCTATTGTCTTCTTGCGTGTCTAGGTCAGAATCATTAAATACTTGGTGTTTTAGAATTGTCATCCGTAGCTTGCGCATTTTTACTTTAACTATTTCTTTTTCTGGAATAAAAAATGGAAGCGTATCAGGGGAACGCAACTTTTAGACGTACTCTATTTTTCTGGTATCATCAGAGATTAAACTACCAAGATTCGTGATTCTATTTGAATATGATCTCCTATTAAGTAAATCCAACACTCATTAGAAGTTAACACATTGATGGACAGTAGACGCTTATAGGCGTAATTCTATTGTTATTTCTATTGTCTCTGGAATAGTGCCCATCAACGTGTTAAGTTTCAGGCGCTAATATTCTAAATAACATAATATGTGGTTAGTGTTTCTCAAAAATGTTCTTTACAACAGATACGTAAATCAGATGGCATTAAGCTTTGTACGGGAAATGACGCTTGAGTTGATCTAACGTCCGTTTGAACAATTACGTAAGAATCAACCCACAGAAAGCAGACGACCTTTTAGATTACCTTCGTGTTGTCTTTGGTCTTGTATTATTAATCGAAATCGTGTAATGTTATCAGCATTTAAATAACCTAATAAAGGGTGCATAATTTAATTTAAGATATTTAACATAAAGGAATATCTTAATATGTAGGTTAAATACAAAATTTCTCGGAACCGGCCTCCAAGAAATTAATGATGATCATTAATTACTCGTGATAATTAATTTAAATGGCAGGAATTTCGTCGTTCTCATTCTAATTATAATGTGATCAAATTATGGATTCCTCTCATTAAGTATATCTGGTATTATAGGGTTAAGTAAATGAAATGAGGGAAACAATATATTAGAGTACCCTGTTGAGCTAGTATATTGCATATGTACATACGTCAGCTAGATCTAAGAATCCAATAGTAGTTTATGCGACTGATCCATAATGAGAGGCCTTAAAATACGAGTGTGGTTTTATGAAACGAGCGTCAGCGAATTTCATAATGGGATCACACGAGTGTTTTAATGCCTAATTATGTAAAGTTGCATACACTACTTTATCTACACACATATTTATCATAAGCAGTAGTAAGTAACATCAAAAAACCAACAATAAAATGACAACAGCAATGGCGGCAATTCGATCATCCGTCACGACGAAAGGTTTTTTTTAAAATCATAGACAAACGAATGAAGTCCCTATACTCATATCACTCGAGATCAAATGTCGTACGGTTTATATAAAAAAAAACCTACTAAATTGACGTGTCGTATGCATAACTGTTTTAATATCTATGGATACTAGAATAGAGACCCACTTGAGTTTTGACAGCTGTTCCAAATTTAAACTCATAACGATACAAAAATCTGTACTGTAATAACATTACAGTACAGATTTTACCTATTACCACAGACAAGTTCTCATAGTAAAATCGGTTGAACGGATTTTAGAGCACTAATGATATGTGCGTAGATAAATGTCATTTACTGTACGGGAAAATGACAGTTAAGTTGCCCTATACGTACCTTCGTTTGAAAAGTTACCTAATCACGTCTCTGATCGTTTAAATGCATTTTGTTCCATGAATTTTCTTCCCTAACATTAATTTGAAAAATGTACATTTAAGAAACTTGGAAACAACCTTCAAGTATTTTTACAGGTTCTTTTTTTTATCAGATTGTGTTTAAGTTAATGTGATGAGGGTCCACAGAAGGTTCCATTTATCATAAATATTGTTAGCAGATATTAAATCATAAATGTACATGGTTGCGGGTCAAAGGTTAACTTCATTACGCCATCAATATTACGCAAATGCACCCGACAGGTAATTAAGCTCCAAGAATAAGTATGTAATAAAACGAAATTAGATATTCTACACTTGCTGTTTATCTTCTACAATATTCCTACGAAGTTTAATTTCATGTATATTTTTCTTGCAATTTCATAAAGTCGAATGGAATTCCCTTTGGAACATATTTTGGGTGTTGTTTTAATAGCAACGTCAACTTGACTGTGCAGCAAATTGAGCCGATATCTCTATATAGGACACTTGGCAAAGTGTAATATGTATAGCTGGTGTTGACCTGACAATCCTAATTGCATCCTCTGGGAAACCAGTGACATTACGCAAATACGTATTAGATATTCAGTGGATTATATACGTGACAGTATTATGATTAGTTTCTAGTTTTGAGGTTCAAGGGCTCTAGTATAAGTTTTACCGAAACAAAACGTTACGACCGCTTTCGCGTTTAGCTGTCAAATCCCATACAAATAGAGGGTAAAACGCAAACGTGATCGTAAAGTTTTGTTTCGGTAAAACTTATACTAGAGCCTCGAGGCTAAATTAGTTTCAGTAGTCAGAATCCAGTTGTATATTATCAACATGTTTAAAATTTGTTTCCAATTATAGCTTATTCCATATAAGATTAGAAAAATGCGATTATAGGGAACTATTTTGAAACGCAAAAACATTTGTACTGTTATGTTTGAAAAACATTTAATGATTGAAATAAGTACAACCAGTAGGTACAATATTTCACTTCGAAACCGCAGACTTATTTACCCGTTACAATTCTAATGTTAATATCGATTGAAGTAAAAGTTAAATAACTTATAATTAAGTGACACTTTTGTGATCATCCTGTGACGCAAACTAGTAACTTCGGCAAGAATGTGAAAACTGTGCATTCTGCACCTCCTTGCACGGGTCGCACGACTGGCCAGCAAGAGGATAAAAAGTAAAAGTGAAAATGTCAATTGTGTGCCGCTTCAAGATTAGATTAAATTATGTTAACAACACGCTGCTTTCGTCGGGGATGCGGTCAGTGGTGGACGCCTTGCGTCTTAAGCGGAGCTTCTCTGATCGCATTATTGACGATTGATCAAACTACCGAACAACGTCGCTTTGTAAGCAAACTTGACATTGGCGAAATAACCTTTACTTAGCCCCAAAATAATATGGCAAGTAAATATACCTCCAGATGTCAGGGGTATTAAAAATAAATATCTAATTCACATTTCAAAATATGTTTCAGATGGTCGTTTTGACACGTTAGCTGCGCGCTATCTGGATATTAAGAGTCCGCAGTAAACTCGACTGAATTTCACCTTCCCATGCAAACATAGTTTCGTTCTAATTTTAAAACTACGTGTGGGATTGTGACGAAACTTTACAATACAATGACATGAGGTATACATATCTATATGTCTGTAATTAGTTTTTATGGTCCCAGTTTGTAAAACAAACTAAATACAGCAAAAACAAGTTTTGTATGAGAAACTTAAATTCGCTGTATTATTTTTACTGTGGTATCTGAAGCTACAGAAACTAATTTCAGACCTGGATATACGTCATGCCATTGTACATGCAAAGTTTCGTTGTAATCCAATAAGTAGTTTTGAAATGAGAGCGTAACTATACGTTTGTGTGGAGAATCGAGCTTACTGCGGACTTTTAAAAGTATATCAAAATGCGAAACGAGCGGAAATAGACAAGGTTACCTGCGCTACCGCCGCCGCCGGTAGCGCCGCCTAGGCCAGCCCTGGCTGATTGTCCGTGAGGAGTGCCGGCTTCCGCAAACAGTCCACCAGCGCCACCTCCACCTGTAAAAAAAATATTACCATCAGTATGTGGAGACTTACGGGATTAAGAGGAAACAAAAAGGTTGAGATAATTGAGAAATAGGTATAATTGTAAGTAAAATGTATTGCGTCGTAAATGTGTCGCGCCAACCTCACGCCTCCCCCCGCAGAGCGCGATAGAGACAACAAATACAAAATTCAATACAAATTCTTAGGTACTATATTTTTTATTAAAAATCAAAGGAAGGCTTTGGCTTTCCTATGTCTTTCCTATGTCTTCCTTTTTTTGTAATAATCTAGTCAAAATTGTTTTCTGGATGTTTGAACACAGCGGAAAATCTGGATTTTTTTTAGGTTTTTGTAGGTTTAATTTCTCTTAAGAATAGATTTATAAAAAAAAGGAAAACATAGGAACATGTAAATAGTAGCCATAGATTTATGGAAAAAAAAATATTGCTCTAACTGCCACTATCCAGGGACAAAACAGGGACTACGTTTCTATGGAAATACGGCCGTTGTGTTACCTCTTAACAAAGGCTTGATGTGCCTGCGTTATTTTTAAAGGGCAATCGGGCCCGCATGGAACGTGCTGGAGACAACGCATGCCGTAGCGCCCTATGTTATAGTTTGGTAATTTTAATCATGATCAATCATCATTAATATTTTGACTTGACATCATTCAAGTTAGCCGAATAGCAACAAAGTAGTCCATTGAAAAAATATTTTTTATCTACTAGTATATGGATAAAGATATTGTTATAGTTTACCCATGACAACTCTCGCTCCGCCAAACATGCCGCTGAATGGCGTCGCATCACGAGAGGCGGTGGCACAAGACTCAACTGAGACATGACCACGACCCTGCCAAGATCCCACGATTCACAAGGAACGAAAACGTTAAAGGTATAATAATTTAATTCGTTCATTTCTTTAGTAGGTACTAAAGCCTCCATTAAATTCAATTAATATTCCTTTTATGTTTCCTTCTACGTCATTAAGATTATTTCCTTATTGCGTCAATGCCGGAGGTCCCATTAGGCGGTTGTCTTTGTTGTAGGGGTTTATTCGATTAAACGTACTATTTGATTAAGGAAAGATTTTTAATACTAGATTTTTAATACGTAGTCTGCACTGCGGAATACTGAGTTTTTTTTTTCACTAGTCCACACACGCAGTGTCTATGTTGCCGACTATTGGAAAAATCTCGATAGTTTTCAGAGTGTACATGTGGAAATAAAACGTTGATATTCCGCAATATGGTTAACTAGGAACAGTCCTTCTTAAATGCGAACCAAGCCTTACTCAATTCGATTCTAGTGTAATAAAATTAGTCAAATACACCCGTTGCAGTGCTGGTGACGCAGTTTGTTTATGCTAAGCTCAGAGGTGAGCTATTTGTTTATAGGATGTGTCGTGACCACGTCGTGGCTAAGAGCTTAAATACTTTCGTAGTAATTGTTATTGCTTCAGAGTCCAGATAATAAAGTTCCCGTGGTACTATAGGGATGCAGTTACTTGTTAGAATGATGTAGGGTTATATTCCTCTGATTCAAACATACGTTTATAAGACTTGGTTTTTAAAAATAAGCTTAGGTACATATTTTTACACTGTCACTCCGCACTTTATTAAATTTCGTGGAAAATCAAATTCGCTAACGGATTTATACCCTTCAAATCACTGGAGCATTTTATTTAAAAAAGGCTAGTCTTCTCTTGACTTTGTTAAATATTTTTATTCCGAAGCAAAATTTCAATAACTCTATATAATTCACTCGGGTTAGAGGCAATTTAAGTTTTGACGAAATAACAACTTTTAATTTTATGAATTTTATTTGCGTTCTCCATGTAGTTGAATGACGAATTATTTCAAGAGTCATCGAACTCATCGACTTCACTAAATTACTAAAGTTCAGTTAGAAATATTAATTTCTCATACTTTACTGCAGATACGACAACAGTCTTGATACGAGTACTATAGTTTTAACCTGTGCATACACTTAATAGGCGCCAAATGGACGCATCCAAATTGATGGATGTCATATTTTGACCACATTCGCAGGTACACTAGCACCATCGAATTTTGACATTCAAGCCCGTTCCATTCGGATAATTTGTCAGTTTTTTGACAAACTTAAATCCTTAAAGCGATGAATAAGTTTTGATGGAATTGACAACATTTCAAATATGCTACAATAATATAAATAATATGTAATGATGCCTAAATCGAAAACCATTTCGGTAATTATCTTATCTGAAAGTAATAAAGTGGTTTTCCCATTTTTATTTTTACTCGTTTCGGAGAAAATCACTAAAATCTGTAAATCGCGGTATACCCCGTGCGTGACGTCATTCCTACGTCTCTGTTATTGAAAGATGTCGACATGGACAGGTGCCATAGAGAGAAATAATAATGACGTCATATTTTACTTACGACCTATTGGAATTCACTACTTTTAATATTGATGTTTTTGAATGAAAATAAACATTTAGGGAGAAATAAAAAAACACGTATACCTTAAAATTTCATTTTCTATAGAACTAAATCATATATAATGGACCACTTAAATAAATGAAATGTTGTCAATTCGACGAGGACATGGTTTGAGCTCCAAACAGACCACATAAACTTAACATCCCAGAAATTATTATCCACTCAACAATCCATACTAATCCATATTAATATTATAAATGCGTATGTGTTTGTTTGTTTGTCCGTCTTTCACGGCAAAAGGGAGCGACTAATTGACGTGATTTTTTAAGTGGAGATAGTTGAAGGGATGGAGAGTGACATGGGATAGTTTTTATCCCCGAAATCATCCCCTAAGGGGGATGGGAGGTGGGGGAAAAAGTTTATATGAAGCTGGGATATAAACGAGTTCCACGCGGACGGAGTCGCGGGCAGAAGCTAGTAGTAAAATACTACACAAAAAACGTAAATATGTATGAGGTTGCAATTAATAAGTACTAAACCAAACCACATATACAATCTAAGTAACAAACTCGAACTACTTCAGATTGTGTTTACTGCGAGCTTTGCAAGGTCTACGTCTGACTATGTTTATATATTTGCACTTTATCCCATGCATAATATGGTAAAAAATGTATGAGTATTTATATGTTAGGTAACCTTAAAAGTTTTATTACCTCAATACAACAATCGCGTTGGTAAGAGCAATCGAACTAGAAACGACCTTAACTTAAACTGCGGTCGTGACGTTTATGAATATTTAATCCGTCTTTATAGTGGCGACAGGTAACCTCCTCGTCCGATGAAGCGAATTACTTTTGTACTTAGGTTAGTCGTAGGAAAATTGCTGTCATGTAACTTATTTACACTATGAACAAAGCATGAATGATGTCTTTTCCCCACGTTATCCACTTTAATCACCTGTCCCTGATCATCCAGGGGAGTTAGCGGCAATTATTTTATATTCAACTAAGAAGCAATGATAATGTTAGGTTATGGCGCTTCGCCGGACGCTACAACGTCACGCTCGCTACGCTCGCTCGGCTTCGCGCGCTGTGGGGTCGCAGTTCATCGAACAATTTAACCGTTTTTTCCCTGCGGGATCAAGCTAGGAAATTAACGTGGACAACAGCCTTTTCCCAGATAAGTCGATAATAATTTTGGCGTTTAACCGGAATAATTATTGATTAGTTAAATCATTATACTCGTATGTAGGTACTTGTCTCGTCGTTTGCGGCCTTAATGTTCAGGTAAACGCTTTATTATTTAAAAAAAACAGTCATACGATTCGGTTCCTAGCTTCACTTTATTAAGCTTACTTAGGAAGGTACCTCATGTGACCGACTTTAGTCAGGTATTAGTATTTTTAAATTTGTTACTTACACCTTTTTACATAATATACAATCAATGATCAATTCGTTTCTGTTTATCATTTTACTCATTTTGTACATATGTCTTGGTGTGCCTATTTCTCATTTCGACTTAATTGCTCAGAGGTTAGCTGGAAGAAATCCCTCTCAGGGATCGCTTTTGTACACGTGTTATCGGTTCTTGTTATGATTGTTCTGTTGAAGTGTTGTCCATGTACAATAAAGAATTTATATACACACATGTAAAGCTGCGTCTACGGGCGTTTTGCCAAACGACCCCGTACCATTAATGTAAAACTCTTTCAATAATAACATACTTACCCCAAGTTTATATGATTTAAGAAGTAATTACTTACCTAATAGACCGCCCAAACCAGCTGCCGCATGGTAACCGCCGAAGTTTACTCCTACTTTGCCTTCTTTGAATGTAATGAATTGGGGCGCCTGCAAAGAAACAATATTTAATTTAATTAGTTCATACTACTTGTTTTCCTTCGGTGTGAAAGGTCAGTCGGCAGTCACTTTCGCAGAACTAGTGCCTGCGCCAAATCTAAGCGCCTAAACGGACCCAGGGCTCATTAAGGATAGAACGAGGAAACCGCTAAGTTGGTTCAAAAGACTTGCACGTAGAACCGATGGCCATTGGGATGGGAAGGTTCTCGACTGGCGACCATGTACCGGAAGACGCAGCGTGGGTAGACTCCCTACACAGTAGACTGATGACCTGACAAAGGTCGCGGGAGTTCGCTGGATGTCGGTGGCGCAGGACCGGCACTGTTTGCGTTAGACCTATTTCCAGTCGACTGTAAGACGTCTTTCGGCTGGTATGACGATGGTGGTGATCTTGGTCGACAAGTGACTAACGATTTGCATTTCAATATTATACCTATATGTTTGAGATGTTATTAACAATAATGTGCTAATTCAAATAAACATTTTGAATGAATTATGTAAATTTAAAAGCCTGTATTGCTTCGGGAAATTTACAGATAGCGCAAAGATAATATCACCAATTATGACAATTTGCGTACCTACTTCGGCGAAAAGTATCTACAGATATATTTTTTGGAGTTAAAATATTTATTTCAGTTTACGTATTTTATTTATACTTAGTAGTGTTTATCACTTCAGTAGTTTTTTTGACTCGTTTAACACTGACAGAATTCTCAATGATTTATTTGTACATTATTGACACAATGAAAGAACAGGTTTATAGGTTTTCCTTTTTTCAAATCTTGCAATAAATAAAAAATTATAGGCACCTGATATTTTTAAAGCGAAATCTATAAACCTATATATTATTAAGCTGAAGCGATCGACATCAAAATCGAAGTGATTTGTTCAGATGTAGTTAAGTGCAAAACGTTTGCTTCTGAAATTGAAATTTCATATGAAAAGTATCTATTGGCAGTCTGCTAGCTATATATACTCCCTCTAAAGGAAATATGAATGAAACTTCACGAAGTTAGAAATTTATAGTTCCTATCCTGCATCTCGCTTTCTCGTGCGTGGGCTTATTTATTTTAACGTGTCTCACACATTGGGGCGTGGTTTTTGCGAATAGACTCGAATCAAGAATATTATTATGTTTAGAGTCAATGCTTCAGTAAGTAGTTCAATACCGAATTGAGGCTTACGTAGACAAATAACTTTATGGTCATATTCTAACGTGAAATTTTAAATATCTTTGCATATTTTGTACAAGTCAACACATGTAAAAAGAGCTCCCGGAACCATATAAAATCAAAACAAAACAAAGCAGCATAGTATCCCAACCGAAGATTTTTCATCTTTCTCAAGTAACCGTAATTTTACTTTGCGGGAATATGGCTTTATGTATCAACTAGCGGCCGCCCGCGACTTCGTCCGCGTAGATTTTTGATGATGACAAAGATATAAAATAGGTAAGGGAATTTTATTCTTAGTTAAAATGGTCTAGACATATTACATTTCAAACAGTGGCAGACACTGATATGCGATTGTTAAAGAATTTTTGAAGATTTTCCAATCAGATTACGGGAATTGTTTGCAGAATGCTTAATACTTATTCAGTGAGTTACCTGATGCTTTAATCTAATTTTAATCTTTGGCAAAAATGACTCTGCAAGTTCAAAAAATAATGTTTCCCCCATACAAACATTGCACCCCCATTTAACCCCCTTAGAAATTACAATCGTATTTTAATAAGTAATCTTTCTACAAAGTTTCAAGTTTCTAGCTCAAAAAATAAAGTTCCCTCCATACAAACTTTGCACCCTTATTTAACCCTCTTAAGCGTGGAATTTTCTTAAACGCTGCCTGCCGTTTTTTGTATTCTAATAAGTAATCTTTCTACAAAGTTACAAATAGTTTCTTGCTAAAAAAATAAAGTTCCCTCTTTGCACCCTATTTAACCCTCCTAAGGGTAGAATTTTCTTAAATGCAGAAATTACTTTTTTTGTATTCTAATAAGTTTGTAATCTTTCTACAGAGTTTCGAATCTCTAGTTCAAAAATGATGTTTCCCCCATACAAACATTGCACCCCCATTTAACCCCTTTTGGGGTGAAATTTTCTAAAACGCTTAAATCCCTTTTTTTGTATCCTTATAAGTAACCTTTCTACAAAGTTTTAAGTCTCTAGTTTACAAAATAATGTTTCCTCCATACAAATATTGCATCATCATTTAACGCCCTTATGGGTAGAATTTTCTAAAACGCAGAAATTACTTTTTTTTAATTCTAATTAGTAATCTTTCTACAAAGTTTCGAGTCCCTTGCTCAATAAAAAAAAGCTTCCTCCATACAAAGTTTGCACCCCTATTTGAACCCCTTAGGGGAGGTATTTCCAAAAATCCCTTCTTGTCCGTAGCCCACGTTATAAAAATAACCTAAAGTTACAAAACTTTAGTTTAAAAAATAATGTTTCCCTCATACCAACTTTGCACCCTTATTTAGCCCCTTAGGGGTGGAATCTTTTTAAACGCAGAAATTGCTTTTACTGTATTTTAATGAGTAATCTTTCTACAAAGTTTCAAGTTCATAGTTCAAAAATTAATGTTTCCGCCATACAAACATTGCACCCCTATTTAACCCCCTTAGGGGTGGAATTTTCTTAAACGCTGAAATTACTTTTTTGTATCTTAATAAGTAATCTTTCTACAAAGTTATAATTCTCTAGTTCATAATATAAAGTTTCCCCCATACAAACTTTGCACCCCCATTTAACCCCCTTAGGGATGGAATTTCCAAAAATCCCGTCTTATCGGTTGCCTACGTCATAAAAGGAAGTCCTGGTGTAAATTTCAAGTTTCTAGTCCGAGTAGTTTCGGCTGTGCGTTGATGAGTGAGTCAGTCAGGACAAAGGCATTTATATATATAGATATAGATAATAAAAACAATGGATACAAACAATAAAATACAATAGTTATGTAGTTACACTGTCTGAAAAATGTAAGCATGGAAATAACTATTAACGATTATTTAAAAATATCTTATATTAATAATATTATAAAGATAGTTTACATACAATGCGATAATGTAAATAATTCATGTTTCATTTATTAAAGTTGATGTAGTTATCAGTTTTATTATTAATTGGTTTCATCTCACAAGGCAATCTTAGATATATTTAACTAACGTAAAATGTTGCGTTCATGTTAATTAAAGAAGATGTAATGAGAAACTTTATAATGCAGTAAAATTAATGTTAAGAAAATTTTGATGTTAAATTTTCAGTAAGCTGCTAGGTACTCAGTTACAACATTTATGAATTTAATAAAAATAATGTGTTTTAACAATTACGTTTTCGACGTTTAATCGTCACCTAAAGTTCAGAGACGTTCAGTGAACTTTAATGATTTACTTTTATAATCTGCTAAACTAGTAGGTACTTTAATACCTTTATAGGTATAACAATTCAGATTTTTTTATGATACCACGCCCACACTACGCAATGACGCTTTATTTTAGTTATGAAATAAAAAAACAATGAGACAATATCATTAGCTTTTTGTTTTGTACTGTGATTTTTCAAGTGTGCAATTCATTACTACTCTCGGACATAAAGGTATTTGATCGAGTAAAATGTCACAAATGAAAGTATTTTTTTTTTAAACCTATCAAACGATTTCAATAGCGAATTTTACAAACGTGTAAATTATAACACTTTAAACTCTCCCGCTTTGTACCTATATTTAAATTATAAATTATCACGGGTCTAACGCATTATTTCATAATGGACCGTTCTCTTGTCATTCGTTCACTCTTGACACACTTTATCCCACACATCATCATGGTTTCATGATGATGTGTGGGATAAAGCAAATCTCGCGATGCTCCTCTACTTGTTACGATATTATGTGTCACGGGAACACTACACTACATGACCGGTGCAAACCGTGTCACATCGTCAGAAATAAATAAACGCGTTAGACCCAAACAAACAATAATTGATATATAAGGTTTTCATTATTTTGCAGCGCTTGTTGACATTTTAACAAAATTTGCATTTAATTTTTATTAGTTTAGACATCGCTTGTCCAAAACTGTCAAAACTTAACGCATTCCTCTATTATTATTGCATTCGTGAACACCGTCTGAGCTCTTACTGTTAGTGCAGTGCTGCATGAATAACCATTAGGTTACAGTAGTGTATGTTCAAGCTTGCTACTAAGACTTGGTGATGCTAAATTATTTGGTGACGTTGGTTAGTTTTCTTGCAACGTTAATATTTGATGTCTTTATACCTTTACTTGAATATAGAGCTACACAAATTTTGGTTAAGTGCATTTTGGGCTTTTTTTCGTTTTCCTGGTTAGGGGTAAATATTTTGATTGCCAGCCTTATTAGCTGTCTATTTTATTGAGAAATTCTTCCGCCAACACGAATTTGAGAAGTTTAATTTTTCTGTAAGTCAAGGTAGTACAGTTTCCGGTCACGGTGTTCACAAACATCTGAACACGACTTTATTGTCAAAGCCATAGAGTGCATGTTCAGTTATTTTTCAACACCCTGAAGAGTACAGATCTGCCCTCGTAGTGAAGAACGCAGTAATCGACAAAATTACGATTTTGACTTTTTATGACAAATAGCATAAGTGAATAAATATCTATCTATGTATATATATATTATTTTTTGAAATGGTTGTTAACACAGAAATTTAGTTGACAAAAATGCAGTATTTGTTCAAGTGACACTTAAGATACAAAAATATAACGCAGCATTTACATCATACTAAAATAAAATGCAGTATATAGTGGGTTACTGCATTTAGAAAACAACGTTATGAAATTTATCTACCACGTTATACTAAGGTGAAACGCAGCAAGTGCGTTAGCTGCGTTTAACCTTAATATAGACACAGGCTCGGCTTGTCGCTTTGGTCGAAACTGCAAGTAACACTAGTAAATCAGTCTGTGATTATCAGATTATCACTTATCGGGGATATAGTTATTTAATGTTCTCTGCATGAACAAAATATCAATAAATATACACTTAAGTAAAATATTTTTCTATTCACATATTCATTTTTTTTATTGTACCTAATTAAGAAAATATCACTATAATACCTATATTATTTTGAACAAGCCAATTCATAATTTATTTAAGTAGTAAATTCCATTTTAAACTTCTTAATTATGTCCGTCTTTGTGTTTGCTGCATTTCAACCATAAATATGAATTATATTAAAATCATCTTACTTAAATGAAATGCAGTTCTACAGGAAACCAAGATATAAATGCAGTATTCGATACATGCTGCATTCATCATATGTATTTTTAGCATTCTCTTTATACTAATATACAAGGATATACTGCAGTACTCGACTTTAAAACCAAATTGTCACACAGATTGTAATCAATAACTTAACAATATGATGGAAAGTACTAATTCAAGTTTTTATAAAAATACTAATTTTATAATTTTATCGCCTTTACTATAAAATTTCACAAAAAACCTTCAATCACCTTTTTCTCGAAACTCTGTTTTTGCAATTACTGCATTCTTCACTACGAGGGCAGAGATGTAGACTGAATTACGAATAATATATGTTTAAATGACATTTTTATATTCGTGGTTAAGAGACGCTCCCCATAAAATTACATTATAATAGATATTAAATAATATTACTACGAAATAACGAATTAAACCATGTATATTAAAAAAAAATGTTAATTAGGTATAACATAATATATGGAAATATATGTATAAAAGAGCGGGATCTCCTGCCACAGATAGGCATAATATACCTTAAATATACATATTATGTTTATACTTATATACTAGGAGCTCGCAACATTTGTGTATTTACCGATTTTATTTAACGAAAATTTCAAAAAAAGAAATTCATTTCATACAAAACGAATATACTTAACATCGAATATACTTACGTAACGCATTACATAAAAAAATAGTTTAACTGACAACAAGTCCCTAAGGCGTCTCCAGAATTTCCTTCCTCTTCGTACCAAGTTGACCCTTACTCAATCTCTTTTGCTTCCTCTTCTGGACTACGGCGATATTGCGTTTCTGGACCTCAACAAGGAGCTACTTGATAAGCTGGAGCGCCTACAAAATATATGTAACAGATATATATTTGGTCTACGCAAGTATGTCGAAGCCTAAGTCGAAGCTTAGAACGGAATTCATGGTTACCGATTCGCCGGCTCAGGGATGTGCATATCCTGTTATTACTTTTCAACACACTGTTCAGCCCTACTTCCTCTCCTTATCTTTCTGAGCGGTTTAGTTATATATGGCAAACGGCAGTGGTCACCTCTTGCGGTCGAGTTCTAACCTTACTCTTGCTGTACCGTCTAAAAAGACGCGAACATACTTTAGATCTTTTACCACGCGCCCCGTTGTGGAATGAGTTGCCTTTGTCGCTGAGACAGTCTCGCTCAGTGTTGCCAGGTTACTTCACCTAAAAGTTTCGTTGCCATTCCTGAAAAGTTCCATTTTAGGTTGAATAATTCCGTTTTTTTTAAATGGCGAAATACTTGTAAATAATTCAATTTAAATAGATATACATACCGTTTATCGAATATTTTTTATGTCTATTAAAAGGCGTCCTTCTCTTCAATGGAATTTATATCATTATAAATAAAAAAATAAAATAATAATAAATGAGCGCGGTCTCGCCAACAAACTGTTCCGTCAGTTTGGCGAGTGAATTTGAAATTGAATATGTACCTTCTTGAAAATAAACTAAAAAAAAAAAATTGGAAGACAGTAAAAAAAATTTGTTTTATTTCGTCTCTACAAATCATTTAGTTTTAACAGAAAAATTAGTGTAATTTTTGAAGAATATTTTTAGTGTGTTATTAATTATATTAAATAAATTAATGCCGGAACCTTAAAAGTTTCGAAAATTGTCCTAAAATCTAAAGTTCCTTCCAAGTTCCGCGGGGGTGTCCAAAGTTCCGAAAAACGGAACAAACGGAACCAAACGGCAACACTGGTCTCGCTCTGTTGCGTCACTTGAGATGAATGTGAAGAAGTTGTGGCTTTCCAATGACTTGTGAATTGGTTGAATATAGTTTTTTTTTTATATTTTATATTTATATGTATATGTATTGGCATGGTTTTATTTGTCTAGAATTAATACTTATTAGGATTGTTTTAATTTTCTCTGTATTTTTGTACACGGTATAAGTTTGCCTATCTCGTTCTACCTACCTTCCTCTCAATTGCTCAAAGGTTAGCTGGAAGTGATCCCAGGGATAAGTTCGCCTTTGTACTTTGATCTATTGTGTGACATGTATATTCTTTAACCTGTTATTGTGTACAATAAAGTGCTTACATACATAAATACAAACAAGTACAATTAATGACTAATAAAGTAGAAACCTGCCATTCACCCATCAAACCGTAAGTGGAAATTTGAAAATCAAAGTATCGCACGTGGCGCTTATTGTCATATAACGAACGCTTCTTGTTAAATTCTGGACCTATCGTTTGCAGCGGGTTTGATACTGAGGGAATTATCGTTGGTCTTCTTTTTTTAAGTCTGGGTAATTAACAGATTGCAGGGTAACCTCCTTCTTTTTACTAAGTCATTAGGATTTATTTGGTATGAGTCTATGATTTCAATGTGATTTTTGCTTAACGAAATATTTTATAAACAATACCAGAAATAAGTCAATTAAAAAGTAACCAATCATTCAAAACTTGCCAAGGATGTATGGCTACAAGTGATCGCATAACGCTTGCGGTTTCTGATCACAATAAATACTTACCTGTTTTTTTTCTATAAACCTCAACGACTTATTACATTGACGTCATAAGTTTGATTGATTCTACAAATCTGATCTTTTATATCACAGGGAAACCCACGTGACGCACATAAACTCATAAAGATTAATTAAAACAGTGAACAGAAATTAAACTTTGACCTTTGGTTATATTCAGTGTTTTTATTCGTAATTTTACACGTTATTGCAAGAAGAATTCTGATCCTTGTTAGCATCATTGATTGGCTTTATATAGAATACAACGTGACTTCGTAATGGGAAACAGTTGGCATCAAAATGCTCACTAAAAATATTCAAGAGACATACCTACATGTAGACATAAAAATAATAGTGTATCTTTTTTGAAGTGAAAACTTCTTTAGCGGCACTGTGCACTTTTGTGATGGGGAAAAATGTTAAACTCGCAACAGGTCAGGTGACCGTAAGATGTCATAATACATACCTACAAATAACTAAGTACTACATACTTCAAATACTACATACCTCCGCAAAAAAAAGATACTTACAAATAATTTTATAGATTCTCAATTAGTCACTCACTTGATTAGGGATTTTTAAAATTGTATATATTGTTGTAAAAAAGAAAACAGAAACGCTCATAATTTAGTTGCAAAACTGGCAACTCTGGTTGGCAGAAGCAATTGGGTCGATAGGTGCTACCTAAATATTTCTACGCTATCCATATCTACCAACGAGAGTCTTAACGTGTCGCTGTTACTTAATACGGTGATTACGAACGATTGCATTGTAATAACGCATTGTCTAATGGTCATTATCTCGACGTCTTTGTTCAGTTAATTTGCAGTAAAAAATGTATGTTCATAGTCATTTACTGAGCATACTTAAACCAAGATAGTCATTAGTTGCCATATGAATTACGAGATTCAACGGGTGATGGTCACAAAAACGCAATGACTTTAACATCCTATAAATCTCACAAGCTGTGTAATAATTTGATGTGTTTTTCTTATATGTAGTTTTTTATGTTAATATTAGCGATCCGGGGTGGAAGTGTGTTGTGGGCGATGGGCTAGCAACCTATCACTGCAATTTCACATTTTGTCGATATTTTATACCCACATTTATGCTAAAAGTGGCGCTGGAACATACGTTTCGTGTGCTCTGCCTAGCCCTTTTGGGAATAAAGGCGTGAATGTATGTATGAATGTATGTAATAGGTATTAGCGATAAGAGATACCTTATTTGTAAAACATGAGTAAGTTTACATAACGGTCATAGGTTGACAATAATGTCCGTAATAAATACATTCAAAACATTCAACAACTATCATCATTTAAATAGTCATAACTTTTTAACAATAATTTCCATTATCCTTTTCTTAAATATGTCAATTCCTAATTTGTAATGGTATCTTATTTTAGGCGTTAGCCCAAATATTTGTTTAGTAAGACAGTATTGGTGATTAGGCTTATTATCCTATCATTATCACGTGGTCCGAGATATCTACATCATACTACACTATGACGCTGAAATAGGTGACCGTTATTGTTTATGAATACAGATACTTCATGATTGAAGGAAATGTCAACAAATTATATTCTGTAAATATTTTTTTGGGTCACATACACTATACAGGTTTCACATAATTGAGTTTAAATTGACTCGTTTGCTTTCATGATCATTCCGGAAATATTATAATACGGAATTCTGATTAATTAGTGTGCTCATGCAACAACTATTACTATTTGCGGTTCTGACGTACCTAATTATTAAAATGTCATACTGCATTATTGTACCGTTAATAATAAAACAGTAAGTAGGTACCTAAATGACATACCGAGCATTATTCAATTATGAAAGTGCTATAAGCAGTACAAGTGCAAAAACTGGGCATGTACAGTCAAGTGTGAAAATATGGGTGCATACAACTTACTCATAAATATGTCCCATAACTCTTATGTCAGTGGATTAAGGTTGTGGTACTTATTTATGGGAGGATGTTATCGATACATATTTTTGCACTTGACTGTACGTAGCTCACAAACGGTTATTCTGTCGAAATATGAATACCAGACAATTTAAAATACCAGCTACCCATGAATACCAGACAATTTAAAATACCAGCTACCCAATATACCAGACAATTTAAAATACCAGCTACCCGCGTAGCTCCGACCACTTACAGACAAACTAGGAGGAGCCGTGAAATAAAATATAGCCTAGGTAGGTATGTCTATTATAAAGGTCTATTTTATATCCTAGTGAAATAATGTTTGAAACCGGATAAATAGTTCCGGAGATTATATAGAATGAACCTACAAAATGGACATATGAAACCTCTATAATCTATGCCGCACCTCAGCAGGAACAGGACACATTCGGTTATAAACACCATACATACGTGAACCGAGGGACCGAGAAAGACTGAAAACGTTCAAAATGTGGTGTAAGAGATAAATAGAAGGCATAAGTTGGACGGAGATCATAGCTAATGAAGGTATTAATGCGGGGTAAAAGAGAAAAGTTCATTCAGCGGTCCGGTTTTATGTCTGGTTCTTTTATCGTTCAGGCAATTCGACTCTGGAACGCTCTGTCGCTAACTATCCGTCAAGCACAAAGCAAATTGACTTTCAAGCGCAAGTTACGCAAGTGTCTTTCTGATAAGCGCGTAGGATAGTTGTCACCATATTATTTTTTCACTACTTACAAAAGGTAGTAATATGTATACATATTAGTATCTATTATTTTGTATATGTGTATGTTTTATTTCAGTATGTGTTTGATAAAAGTTTATCTTGGATTAAGTTTTCATTTAAATTTAAATGCCTGCACCTTCTTGTTTCTGTTTTGCCCAATGGTTGACTGGTAGAGAATGCCTTATGGCATTAAGTCCGCCATTTGTACTTTATTTTGTATTGTGCAATAAAGTTTAAATAAATAAATAAAAGTGCGATCTTGAAAAAAATATAATGGAAGGAGGAAAATTATTGAAGCATATCATAAGAACAAAATATATATTTAGAACCTTGGTGCATACTAGTAGTAATATGGGTTAAATTCTAACTTAGAGAATTTTTCTTCATTCGAATTTAAGCGATGTCACTTTGACATAGAGTGCCCATGCCATATACTAGTACAGCGTCGAGCACTCGGACGTTTACCTTATCTCAATAAATCAAAAGACTGGTGTTCGAGACAGGAAAAATAGAAAATTCTCCACCGACAAGGGGTTAACTTTTAATTTTTTTTGTGTGACATACAAATGTGCCAAATTGTATGCCTTAAAACTAAAAATGGGATTTATTTTATGGTACAGCCGACGTCAAAATATGCATAGACGTTTGCACCTTATTTCATTGTCAAAAGGTGAATTATATTGTAAACACCTCTTTGACGTCCATTATACCAGGCGCGGGAAAATTCGCGATTTTCGTTCATCGCTACAAGTACATGCCGGTGCCCCAACGTTGGGGAACCCGCATGTACTGGTAGCGATGAACGTCGACGTTGTCGTCGACGACGTCAGAGGGCCATAAATCTTAATGTTTTGGCTGAGAAAAAAGCATCTTTTGTAAAGATCAAAGGAGTGTCCCTTCTGTTCTTGTACTATTATCTACTCTGTGACTGTACATCAGATTATGATTTTGGTCATCAGTTCCGTCATTTCGGTAATTCCACAGATACCGCCCAATGACATTCATAATCTTTCATGCATTACGTATAATAATTACCTACTCACCAAGGTTCACCTGTTTTTGCACAATGGGATGTTGCCAGCGGTATTATGCAATAGCGTTGAATAGAGAAATCACCCGTGTGATCGGATATCCGAACAATAACTAGAAAATCCACTAATTACAATATAACTAAACTAGACTTGTAATTATTGATTATCATTTATTCTTAATACAAGTAACTAAGTAAGTATAATGTTAATGAGTTTAGGCTAACAACAAATTTTCTATATTTGTCGATTTCAAGCCTGGGGCGTTTTCCTAAGTAAATTATTAATTAATAAGCAAGTATTATGTCAAAACATACTCGTATAGCCATCATGTAAAAGCAAATATGTATTATTCATATTGTTTAATAACGTATCACAGAACATTTGGTTTGATTATCATAGAACATTGGATATTCTAAGAACATTTTTGACCTAATAATTACAACGGCATAAACTCTCATAAGTACGTCATAATTAAACCTAAAATCTCAGAAGTTATAACAACAATAATTTTAAGTACCCCTAAGTGCATTTAGATGCCATAGTAACTAATTAAATTACTTACCGGGTCCCGTAATCGCTCCATCTTACTTTAATTAATGGGTCCACAACTCCGTAATATTCCGCGATTATAACTTCGATCTAAGTAATTATACAGGTGTTACGACACCTCACGCTTCGAGTATGCTATGACGCATTTCCTGTTAATACCATCAACAACAACCTGCAAACTAAATCTATTCTATAAGAAGGTGCAACAACACCAGACATGTATCAGTGGAATTCTACGTTGAAATGTGCGAATTATAATGAGCATCAATGCAGTAGTCACAGTTCAGTCACCGGCATCAATATCTGCCGAAACAAAGCCGGCAAAAACATCTGACACGTCCTTATGGCATTAGACATAGAGTCGTGTCAGATATTTATGCGTGCTATGTTGTGGCAGATCATATTGCTGGTGACTGTACTTTTACCAGCAAATATCTAGGCGACATCAATAAAGTCTCGGTATACCACAAAATACCGCATACAGATTTCGTTCCGCTCTATGCAGAAGTGGCCTAAGGTGGTAAAATGGGAGTCGAAGTTATAGCAGTCGGACTAAAGAGTTACGGAGCGGCGGTTACCGCTTACCGTTAGAAGAGGTACGGATTATGTTGTTTGACAGTGCTCGATATCGAACGTGCCTTCCACACAGGCAGGTCCTTCACAATACATGTTCGGTGTTTTTCTACCGACCATTTATATATTTCATTGTAGTTAAATTTATTTTAAGAGTTTGAGTTTTATTCGGGCGGAGTCGCGGCTATCGCTTAAATACAGAGGCTTCGGGAGAGAGTACAACGTTGTACCCTTTGGCGTCGAGACTCTCGATCCGTGGGATCCCAGTGTGCTATAGTACATTACATAACTAGGGCGGTGAATTCGTGAATGCCCCAGATCGCAGGTGTTTGTGGCCCGAACCGAAGGTGAGGGCCATAAATATGCGCTCTGGGGCTTTACGAATTACCGCCGGTTTTGAGTACAAAATTTTACGTCTTCACCTGGCCACAATGCGAGTTTTCCCATACGCGCAGCGTGCAGTAAAACTCGCATTATGGCCAGGTGTGACGCAAAAGTTATTTGTGGAAATCGCTAAACGTTTGACCGAAAAGCTGGCGGCTTTCTCGAGCAACACATCAGCTTTGCAATTCAGTGAGGAATTTCCGCCAGCATATTCGGAACAATGCCTTGAAGACCTTTTTTAGATTTAATGTATTTTAGATAAAGTTATAGGTATATATATATACTTTAGCTAGAGGCTTTTGAGTAACAATATCCATCTGTTGGTCGTATTGCGTAACGCTGCGTACTTAGGTACTAAACGACCCCGGGCCCGCATTGACACCTAATCCAACTAACGCATATGCCAAATCTTGCAAGATTTGTCATATGCACTAGTTTTTACGAAAGCAACTGACATCAGACTTTCCAACCCAGAGGGAAAACTAGACCTTATTGGGATTAAACCAGTTTCCTCATGATGTTTTCTTTCACCGAAAAGCTAACGGTAAATATTCCGTACATAAGTTCCGAAAAACTCATTGGTATGAGCCGGGATTCGAACCCATGATCGCCGCTTGACAGCCGCCTGAACCACTAGGCTACCGTAGCACATTAGGTTCGTCAGGTATGTATTTTTATGTAGGTATGGGAAAATGACAGTAAACTTTTCCTAACACTAAAAAGACAAGTTATATAAAATATTACTCCTCTGTTCCAAATGTTATTCATAAAATGTCCACAAGAAATATGAAATACCAGTGAGTTAGGTACCTACCTATTTTTAACACCAACGAAATTTATTCGAAACATCAATGTCAGAAGTACAGAAACACAATATGCATTATTCATTTTTATTTGTACCTCACGAACAATTTAACTTGCCTTTGTAATTTGACAGGAAAAAAACAATAATGTCTTCATCTATCACACGAAATAGTCATTATGTTTTCCACTCTCGTACAATGATCTTTAGGACATTACATTATAAAACCTACACAAAAACGTAAGGTAACGTACTAGGGCTCACAATATTTGAATAATACTCGTTCTTACATGTTTTGTTCTTAAGGGTAGATATGTACTTATCTGGTTGCTCAGCAACCGCCCCGAAAACCTATTGTTTGTAAATTTCTGTTACCCAATCCAATCATTAACAGGAAAAAGTATTTTTTAAAGAAATCGTCTCAAATGATAACGCTTAAATAACTCTCAAAGTTTTAAATTCCTTTAATACTTTTTCGAGTTAGTGAACTCGAAAATCTTAAATTGGAATCTTCGAAAGAATTCCGTTGTTTCAAATAGTTGCGCAACCGAGAAAGTCAGTAACGAGCTGTTTTTAGGATTTCAGTAATTTATGAGCTAGCTTAATAAAAAAGAATAACATCTAGAAAAGGGTATTAAGGCGACTTTCTGACAAGGCTGGGCGGAATCGTTGTGTTGTATTTTGTACTTTAAGCGTATCTTAGAGATGTTGCGTTTCCCCATTTATGGATATACTGTCCATTTGTGCAGTAATAATACCATGCGCGACATCGGGGCGGTGCGCTTGCAGTGCTGCATTCGTACCGTCCCGTGCCATTGAAGTAGCAGTCGTTTTAAAAATGTAGACGCTTAGTATCGTTACTGACTCAACCGACAGTTACCACTGACGGCACTGACAGCTGACAGCAGAGCTACTTACGCCTCCATACCTACAAATCAGGAAGTGCTTCAATAGTAGTTTATGCGACTGATCCATAATGAGGTCCTAATTATGTACAGTTGTATACACTACTTTATCAACACACATATCATAAGTAGTAGTTAGTAACAGCAAAAAACCAATAAATAAATGACAACAGCAATGGCGGCAATTCGAACATACGTCATGACGAATGGTTTTTTTTAATCATAGACAAACGAATGAAGTCCGTATACTCATATCACTCGAGATCAAATGTCGTGCGGTTTGTATTAAAAAAACGTACTGAATTGATGTTTCGTGTCGCTAACTGTTTTAATATCTATGGATACTAGAATAGAGACCCACTTGAGTTTTGACAGCAGTTCCAAATTTAAACTCATAACGATACAAAAATCTGTACTGTAATAACATTACAGTACAGATTTTACCTACTACCACAGACAAGAAAGTTCTCATAGTAAAATCGGTTGTAGTAATGCTGGTCATTTCCTACGGTTTCTGAACGCATTTTAGCGCACTAATGATATGTGCGTAGATAAACGATTTATACGTTTTCTTTTAGTACCAACAAACTTGACAATTCGAATTTAAATCAGTTTCACAAAGTAAGTTTGGGAACGGTTCGTGGGACATTACTTACACACCAGTACGCTTACCATGAGTTTGACAATGACGGCTTACGCTAACGAGTATCGAGTTTTCTATCTGTGCATCTCTATTGTACTTTGACAGTACGAGCGGGATGCACAGATAGTAAACTCGATACTCGTTAGCGTAAGCCGTCATTTTCAAACTCAGGGTAAACGTACTGGGCGCTAGTTCCTATTCTCACGAAACTGTAGTGCCTTAAGCTCGCATGCAATCATGTTACGTCTTTAAACATGAGTTACGAGTGTAGTAGAAACTTGAAAATATTACACAATGTGCGAAGCTCGATGCAGCGAATAATGTAGACTCAGCTCCGGTGCCAAACATTTTGATATAATATTGAATATTGTACAACAAATATTGGGAAATTCGTTCCCTTAACACCCTACCGATGGCAACGTAACAACTCACCGTGAAGACTTGTGTTGCTAATGTTAGCAGTAGAAATGTTGTCCTTGAGTATCCCATCTTGTCTGGAACAAAAATGGATAAATTAGACAATCTGGTCCCGTTTTGTAATAGTACATTACTGCAGAGGCCAAGGCAGCTGCAGCAGGAAAAGTAGTAAGAAGTAAGTAACTCGAAGATTTTTTAAGTGAAAACTTCTTTTTCATATCTCAAGCTCTGAAAGTGGGTCGTTGTTGTTGTAAAAAGTGTGCTGAAAGTGATACGTTTCAGCTCTAGTGCAGAAAAGTAGTGTATTCCAGTTAGTCCTCGCCAGATAAACATTATCTAGGAACTAATTCTAATAAATATCAATACATACCCTGCCACTGGCAAAGGGAAATACTTTTATACTTAAGTACTAGTTTATAGAATTTATTTTATTTAATATAAACTAAGTTTATGTTGTAAATTCATTACTTTTATTTTAGCTAAAATATCCACTAGCGTCTATGAGGTGGTGACAAATGGAATACAGCACCCACAATGCTTTTTTTAACTCAAAGTTGTGCATGTGAGCTAAGGCAGAAACGCATACAACCACCTCTTCAACTAAATAATAAATAGTATAAAATATTTGAATAGGCTATTTTCGTCTATCTCAATTAAATTATGAAAGTGTATTCATATAGTTTTGACTGAGAATATACGAATAATATGTATAATAATTTGGTTATAAAAACGTGAGTAATATTTTTATTTTCAAAATTAAAATCGTAGATTTATAAATCTGTATGTCACGTGACCGAATTACACCATACAACCATAAGCGCGAGCGAGACAGATATTTGCCTCTTTCTTTAGGACAGGTGAGATGGGACTATTCTGTCGGCTCGGATGACGTCACGATGATGGCGGCTGCCGTTTTTGAATCGTATACTTTCAATAAACATATTGTTATTCCGTCTGCGTTTTTTTCACTTTCCTCGTATTCGATATGAAAACTATGAAAAGTAGAGTGTTTAACTCGGGTGAAAGTCACCCGTTTCTGACTCGAACCATTACTTTTTTACCAAAATATCTCGTCAGTAGTAGTAGGGCTGAGCTGTAGGCTACTACCGGGGTCCACAGGCGGCGGATAGTGGAATGGCCATCAGATATGATGGTTAGCTGCGAATATACTGAATAAGCAGTCCCCGACCACACAGCGGCAGGGTTATCAGGATGTAGTGGGTAGGCTTGTAGGAGGGGCTACTCTATAAAAAGCTACAATATCCGACGACGATTCTGTGACATGGCGAGTAGTTGCCGCCATTAAATAAGCCATCTTCCAGTGTCAGGCAGCAGTAGCACTAGTACCGACTGGAGAACGAAGATAGGAATCTGGAAGGGCTCTTGTTTGGACATCACGGAGCGGGTGAACCTCGGTTCGTGTACTGCGGTGTGGAAGGCAAGGGGTAAACCACCACACTATGCTTCCTCAAAAAAGGAGTAATGGATTACTCCACTGACAAGAGCCAAGCTCTTAAATAAATGATGATGATGATGATCTCGTCAGAAATGGGTGCCTTTCAACCTTGCTTAACAATCTACTATAACGGCACTGTGCACTTTTTGGGATAGGGAAGAATTGTCAAACTCACCACAGATTTCGATTTTCGATAGGTCACGTGACAATAAGATGGTGAGAGATTCGGGACGAGGCTGTGGGGGTGGGGTCCGATGCCGTAGTACGAGACTGGCTGCGCCATTTGAGTTCGCGAGAAAAAGGGCGCAAATGCCATGCTATCCGAGGCGCTTACCCGTTCGGCCGACACACAATAAGTTCTCAAGCGCTAGTTTGCAAGTGAAATAGTTTACTTCTGCTGTCGCTACGGTATTCGTCGATTCGAAATGTCAAAATATTCAAGTTTTCACTTCTGCTGGCACTCTCGGAGTGCAACCTTTTTTACCCGACTGCCCGAAGGAGAGGAGGGTTATTTTTAATGAGTGAATTCACAAAAGAAAGGTCACTTTGCAGCTTAAAATTCCATTGTTTATACATGGGCTTCTCGTCTCTCCGCAAGAGAAACGTGATACTTCGTAGCCTTATTATATGCTTAGGAACATAATATTAATATTTCATTGCATGGAGAAAAAATATTTTGTTCATTAGGTTTATTTTTACCTGTATTTAATTAAGATAAAATTGATCTGGGGTTTGCTTGGGCCTACTGTGTTTATTTAACTTCAAGGTGAATAAGTTTATAACCTTTTTTTTATATTATTTTTACTAATGTATATTCAGCAAAAACTGGCGGCTGTTTGGCTTAGTTGATTTATTTGTGATACTACGTGTTTTTGTGTTTGCCTTGTGTTTTTTGTGCATTTATTTATTTAAAGCATCGTCGTTTGAGCTTTCTTAAGCGCTGGGTTGATTTATGCGACAATCCCAGCTATGCGCATTGCGCATGCGATTAACGCCGCATGATACAAAGTTTGCATGATGCAGCGTTAAATGCAATTTATTCGACGTAAACAGTTTAGTTCTTGTTTTATCTACTCGTATACTAAAACTTTGTGAGACTCTAGCTTTGTACGTTTTTATATCTCTCTCTGATCTTCAGAATCACTAAGTATTCAAAAAAAATCTAGTAGGTTTTCGTAATATGTAATGGACTTGCTGGATGGACAAAAGCTACATTTAATTGGTTGGTATTAGGTTTGCCTGTGTCAATTGCAACACACGGGAAGGAAGTGCTGTAGAAAACGATGCGCGTAAAATGCATTGCGATTTGCGAACCAAGTCGGGTCTAGCTAAGTTTCTTGCTGGACTCTTTTCAGCTAGGCTAGGTTTTAGCGATCCAGCGACAAAACTCCCAGTAATTTGACACCACTTACACCCCAGATTCAGTTGAAACCGTTCAACCAATCTCGTAGTCAGACATCAGTCATGTTGAAACCGCGAGTGTAAACCGCGTGGTCGAGCTAAGCCGCAGACGGACAGACGGACATGGCGAAACTATAAGGGTTCCTTGTAGACTACGGAAACCTAAAAAAGCATTGCGTTAGTCGCATAAAACAACTGGTTTAGAAGCATCCATGGCGGATGGCATTAAACGCTAAGATATTCATCTCCGTTATGACACGATTCGAGTGATCTTATAACATCAACTTCGTAATGTGACGACACCATTACTTTCACTCGTCTCGGCGTCGCTTGCGCCACTTTATTTAGTGCTATAAAATTACAAGTGGTCAGTTTGTAAGATGTATTGGACTTAAGAGCTGGGTTTTCACACCAAGTCTCAGTGAATAAAGCTGAAACAAAATATGTTTTTTAATATTTAATCCCATGTCAAAACCAACGTTGTTTTTTTTATAAATATTGGTTTTGAACAAGTGGTAGGTACCTAAGCCACGCTTTTTTGGAAATAAAATTGATAATTTACATAAGTGTTCTGTGATTTTGGTCACTACCAAAACCACACTTGGTTTTCAGTTCAAATTCCGCGAGTTCTTTGATCCGTGCGCGGGCTTAGAGCACATCGTATCGAGCAAGTATCGAGCTAACTTCAGTGCACTAAAGGTGCCTTAACTATCTACTCTGAGAAGAAAATGGATTTAAAATGATTTAATAATAAATGTATACTAAATAATTTCAAGGTCTGTTTTATTTGTTTGTATGAAATACAAACCTATATTAAAATAACAAAACGAACAAATAAAGGAAATAAATGTAGGTAACATTCTAAGACCTAACTATAATTTAATTAAAAAGAAAACACCACCCAATAGGTCCACCCGCGGCATGGTCCCCTTGCCGACCATGGCCCAACGCTGGCCGCGTTACCTGTTTGTATGAAATTCTTGGCGCGAGGTAAGCGCCAGCTCTGGGGTCCCCTGACGTAATATGATCCCCTGACGAGTCCATTTTCTTTCACATCATGTATAACCTACCTACATCAAGAATAAACCTTTTATTTCAATAAATATAGTGTACACACTATCAACAATAAAATCTATACTCGAAAACCTAATTTAAGACCAACGCCACTAAAATAAAATATGTTTACGGTGGTATATTTTCACTTTTTAAAAGGCCGCATCAAGAAAATTATATATTGGTAGTTTTAAACCTACGATTTAAATAAACAAGTTAATTCAACTTATTTACAAAAATACAAGATGCCCTGTTAAATATTTAACCATACAAGATTTTTGGTAGGAAAACTGTTTTGTAATTGCACTTGTAATACTTCAGGTATTCATAACATTTGGTACGATTTATAAACAACGGTCGTGAACAACGTTAGATGTAATTTAAATATTATGCCATGCGTTTAGCTATTCGATGCACATGTGTTTGGATTCTGGGTCCATTTCGTGGCAAAAATGTGTTTTATTTTTTATTATTATTTCTTTTAATCGATGTTGTGTTTGTCACGAATAAATGTTTTGATTTGATTTGATTTGATTTGATTTGATTGTTAAAGGAGGAGGAGGATTGTTGTGGTGAAATCATATAATCTGTAGACCCCACCAGCCATGACCCCATAGAGTAATTGTCAATCTGTCATTTTATATCTAATTAGATTTATGAAATGTTTAACGAGTAATTTTTGTTTTGGGATATTGTAATTGTTTTTGAACGATATCAGGTAGAAAACCCAATTACTTTTTAATAATGCGTATTGTTGAAAGTAACTTTTTTGATATTGAAAATGTTGGCCATATCCACGAATATTTACTATGAATTGATGATCAATGCAAAAAGGTTGGCTACATCTGACATGTTCGATTGACAATGACATAAGTGACTTTGACACTTAATGACTGTGGCATATGTGTCGTAGTTTTTTAGGTCTTGAATTAGGTTTCCGAGTATGGTAACGAATAATAAAAGATTAGTATCTAGAATAATAAAAGCTAGAATAATAAGGTACTTAAGGTCAATGTCTCAGTTTCAAAGCGAAAGGCGGATAATGATGGTATTTAAGAGTACGTATATCCTTCATTTATTGTACGGAAGAATGGAGAACCAAATTGATCAGTAATAGCTGCCCTTTCCCATGAAAAGATAATTACTGACACAAAAATTCCAGGAAAAGGGGAAATTGGTCATTGGGAAATACATACTAATATTAATAAGCCATAAATCCTACTAATAAAATAAATAAGCAAGTTTGAATGTTTGCATGTTGTTACTAATTAATCACGCTTAAACGGCCCAACCGATTTGGATAAAAATTTGCACGAAGGACGTTTATAGTACATTTTTTTATCCCGGGTCCACGGAGACGAAAAGTCGCGAGCAGAAGCTAGAATCTGAAATAGCTTGCGGTCTTTATGCGAAAATGTAACTGCGATTCTGTTTAGCAAAGACAAGAAACAAGAAGAATTTTCAAGGTTATTATAACTTTTAGGATTTATTTCTTTCTCCACTTTTGAGGAGAAAAGCACTGTATTATAGGCTCGGCTCGAATGACAATTGCTGACTTCCATATTTCGGCGATAGTTTACTATTATAGTAAGCTGGTTGATTTATAAGTAAGTACGTATAAAGAACGTCGATACTTTGACCAATTTACCTTGTTAACTTTTTATTAACTACAATTATTTATAACCGATGAATGCATACAAATTTAGTTGATACCTACTGTTAAGATGCGTTTAATATAATTTTGTAACTTGTATAAACAACTATCAATTAAATAAGTAAAATTTTCCTGTATCAAGGTTGTTTGCGCATAAAATCGCGTTGGCATTAAGAGCAAACCCAGATATATTAATATGAAACCGGTTTAACCTGAACTTTACATTCCGAAGGTAAATTAAACTTTGTCCAGTCAAGTTTAATGAGTTGAGTTTATCTTATGAGACAGATCCGCACTAAGTATTTGAGCCTAAAAATTTAAAATCTTTAGATCAACTTATGATTAGCAAATTCTGACATCCGCAATTCCACATACGAGGTAAGTGTATTTTTATGCAGTCTCTCATATGTTTACGGGAAACGGTCTTCCCTTCCGGAAAATGCTACTCGTTTATTCGATTAGATTAGGATTCGCATTAGTTATGCGCTCTCGTTTATGTTACAGCATAGTTCAATGTGTAAGAGCAAGAGCGGTATAACCAACACGATTCTAATAAAATCTTTACAGTAGTAGCTTGTTCCGGAATGCAACCTCAAGTATAAACCTTGAGCGTATAATGCGGGTGTTTTATGTAGCATAATTTCAATGTAAATCTTAAAGAGGGGAGCGACGCATGGATTTCCCGTACCTATGTTTGTATGTATGTGCATTTTTTGTATCTAAATTGAGTTTATAAGTAAATAAAATTATTTATATAGAGATAGTCCTAGGTTCTGAAAAAATACGGTATTAATATGCCGATTAGATAGATTTTTTTTCCGAGTCTTGGATGTAGGTATTCAAGTTTTTTTATACCTAACCATACCTTCCATATATTGTCGTCGAGTACCCATAACACAAGCCTCATTAAGTTTATTATGAAGCTATTTTTGTGAAATTTGTGTATTTTTCGAAAGCAAATAGTCACACTACCTCCCACGACTACACCAAGCACCCACAAAAACCCCCATACGAGTACATCTATCACCCTCGCGTACTCACAATTAAAAGCTAAGGAACCCGAAGAATCTAAGCAATGCGGTCTTTATTCATGAGGGCCGAAACTGACGGGTTACGAGGCGGGATACCTGCGCGAGAGGCGCTTTTTCATGCACAATTTAACCTTTTGTAAAGGGGTTGCCACGCGACGGACGCGCGACGTCCCTATCCCCATACATGTTTGTACGTACATGTGTTAACATGGACACTTTTACCGTCTGAGTCTCAGGTTCCCAGAGAACAAAATGGTTTAAACGAATGAATAACTACAACTTAGAAAAGTTGAAAATCCCCGACATTTTCATTTCAATGTCCAATATCTTAAAAACAGCTAAACAGATTTTGATGAAACATGGCTAAGAACACTCGGGATAAAATCCCCTCTTTTTTCGTCGGGGGTTAAAAACAAATGTTAAAAGAATAGATCTTCATTCGTTTTGTCTCGTTCGATTTTGGAACAAATGAAAATTGGATCCGGACCGCTTGGTTCAAATCAGATTTTGTTTTTTTGTGGCTTCACGAGGTTTTTACTGGTTTCTCATTCCTCTTTAGATTGTTGTAGCTGCTTTTTGGGTTGTTGTAGGCAGCGAAATTTTCAATTTAAGTAGAATTACAAGAGTCTGATCTGTATACAAAGCTGGTTTTAGGGAGTTTGAACTCGTGGATGGGATGTATCTGTTATATACCGGGTGGAAAGACACGACGATCCCTTCCGCAAAAGGGGGATTGTTTAGACTGAGTACAGTATTTTTTCTAAAGAAACTAGGCTCATATTCATAACCGTTTTGAAATTATAGGCAGTTAACTTTTAATTCAAAATACTGCAAGTGACAACCCTCATTAGGGTCAGTAACATTTTAACAATTACACAAGGGTCAGTGACCTTTATCCATACGTATAAACAATTATTAGTACGTAGTTATAGTAGGGTTGTCACTAAGAGAGAACATTAATTCATTTTAATATTTTTACTAATTGATCGTAAAAAAAATCTAAACATTACGAATCGATTCTCCATCACTTAAACTAACCCCTCTTAGCGGAAAGGATCGTCGTGCTTTTCCACCCGGTATAAAAAAAGTATTATGCATATGTCTTTGACGTCGTCCGCGTAAAGTATCGTGACCCGTACCGACTTCCGTCTCCAATTTTATCCGTTTGCAGGATCTATTTATATGTTTAAGGACTAACTGCCTATATGCTTTTCTACGGGGCTTTCCCGGATAAAGGATAATTTTTATCCTGGGAATTATCCCCTAAGGGGGTGAAACTTTGTATGAAGCTACGATATAAACGGAGTCGCGGGCAGAAAGGTAGTTTATTATAAATGTCCAGCACGCAAACCTTTTCTTACAGAAAAGTAATTTATTAAGTACAAAAGCTAATATAAGACTTCTATAAAGGTAATTTCATTGCCCGGATCACTTAGTTAAATATAAAGATCCCTAATAGTTGCCCTTTCCAATAACAATAATAGGCAGGGCTCGGAATTTTTGAGGAAAATTACAATGGGATTGAAGTAATAATGGAGTCGTTAATCGTATCTAAGTTTATCTCGTAAATCACAAATACTGTGTGTACTAAAATATAAAAAAATACAACGATTTTTATTATCAATGTAAGATTACATTATGAACGTGGGAGTAGAAATAGTACATTACGTAACTAGGGCGGTGAATTCGTAAATACCCCAGATCGCAGGTGTTTGTGGCCCGAACCGAAGGTGAGGGCCATAAATATGCGCTCTGGGGCTTTACGAATTACCGCCCGTGTTGCGTACAAAATTTTACGTCTTCACCTGGCCACAATGCGAGTTTTCCCCTACGCGCAGCGTGCAGTAATACTCGCATTATGGCCAGGTGTGACGTAAACATTATTACCTAATGGATCGGTGAGCAGTACAAGTCAACCCACGTAAACTGAGCTCTGGCGGCCATATATTGTATATGGCACCCGGAGCTCTTTGTATCGAGGTAAAGAACTCGGGAACCTGCGTTAATTAACAATAATGAAGTTATTTGACAAAAAAACTATTAATTAACGAACTTGCTCACAAAATTTCAAAAGTATTCGGCGGCTTGTAGAGGAGAACAGCCAGACAGAAACAAAGACAAACGATTTTCGGCCCTTGCTGACTCATTGAACTTCGTTTTTGACTCCTTGACTTCTGTTCCATTAATACTCATTTGCATCGATAATTCCAAGCCTAGTTGGTAATGGAAATTAATCAAAAATTTTGACACTACGTACTGTGCCTCTCCCAGTTAAGCCGATTAATTTACGGTGCGACATAAAATGAATTCCACATTGTATTCATGCATTTGCCCATGTTGTCTGCTTTACACTTCCCTATTTCACTTTATTGCAACTATACAAGTTGGTAATAAGGGTGTAGACTCAAAATATATTTTTCAACACAATTGCTCGTAACGCTATAATCCTGGATATTAAAAACGAGTGTTTTATAACATTACAACACCTGTGTGTTATGGTTATATCCCGATTAAGTCACGTTGGCACTTTGCAGCAAGATATATGCATGAACACGGTGCATTCTTAAATTAACCGGGTTGTACAGAATGTACAGCTTTTTTTTTAATTTTCGGCAAATGGATTCTTACTCGACTAAACTAATTAAATCCTTTTTGTTAATTAAATGACTATTTCTTTTTGTATATGATATGGAAACGTTTAATTTAGTAAAACTATTCACTTTTCATAACATTTTACATGAATTAAATACAGATAACATTTTAAAACGAAAATATTATTTTATTTTGTATAGGCTGTTTAGAGATTTCTATGCCCACACTGCGCAAACTTCACGAAAAAAACTGTTGCGCGCCATTATAGGTTATTTATTTCACAAATATTTGTAAAATTTGTTTATGCGTGTTTGGTTATTATCAATAATGTTGATTCGTGGTGACTAGAAAAGTGATAAATAGAATGGACGCCACTGGAAATTCTTGGCGATGTGCAATTGTGAGTAAAAACCTGTTGTCATCGTAATGATTTACTTAATGTCAAGAAATTGTGCCAATTTATTGGCAGGCCTATAACACTTTCATCTTTTTTCCTCGCAAAATGTGTTGAAAAACGTCGTATGATACGCGTGAGCTTTGATAATTACATCCTCGGCTTCCTTATCACGCTCACCTGCGGTTCGCGTGAACAATTTCGCCTCTGATTAATTATCAACATACCTCACTTGTATCACAATGTACTATTTACTACAAAGAAAGTAGGCAAAAAATATGCATAGATAATCCCATTCAGATATCTCAAACAATTACGAAGGTAACATCATTTTAGTTTCGCTTGTTAGACAGAGAAGACACACAATCATAGTAAATGACAGTCGTTTCATATATGAAGGTCCGTTTTGCGGAAAAGGGACAGAATATACACCCTCTCTTTGTGCTTATTTACCTAATCATCTGCTTTACTTTTTTCTCCATTTGAATATGTTCAATCCAATATGTTTAATCCGTTTTCGAGAAAACTCAACATTACGTATTGTTTATTTTCGATCCGGATACACATTTTTTTTTGATCTTCATCAGCGCCTGTACTTCAGCGCCTTTACGATTCAAGATTTTTATTTGCTCTTGAACACAAGTACTTAATACATTGATCATCCATTTATTTGAGGCCTTAAATGTTTTGCCTTGTTCACATTTGATAGAAAACAACATGTTCCCAGTTTCATGTCTAGGTTTCAAAATGATTATTATATCCTAAACATCACAGTGGGAATATGGCTTCTGTCAAATATTAAGGATAGAATTTACTCCTCAGAGACAAAGTGAGGATCGGCCTCGTTTCTACTCGATTGCCCAAATAAGAAGTGTTAAGTTTTATTTAATATCGTGGATAAAACACAGATTACAGCCCTGTTGTCCAAATAAATACGCGGTAATTTATAATCTCTACTCCTATCTCATTCTAACGGTATTGTTATATCCCTATTGTCAGTAACTGAATAAGCAAAGTGTAATAAATGCTTTATTACTGTCTACATAATGGTTGGCGATTAAAAAGGGGTATACTAATGGGGAGGGATTACTGACATTATTTTGCCCTGAGGGATAATTTCATCCGTGCTAAGGATGTAGCCTGGCTATGCCCACAAATTCCAAATCGAACCCCAGTCTTGATGTTAATTCTGGCCGGACTGTAGTTTATCTCTTTTATGTTATCCCTTCACATAAGTAAACTTAATTATGTGTGACTTTTATATGGGATTGGTCATCTCAACATCGCAGCAGGCAGCTCCTATGACGGATTATTTTTATTGTTACTCTTCATTTGTGATTAGTTTTTAATGCTTATACAAGTTTGGTGAATGGACATTTACAAAAAATAATATACTAACGAATTAGCATGAGTCGTTACAAAAAATATTTCAGTGTCAGTTTTGTGGGAACAATTAAGTATATTGTATAAAAATAAACTTTTTTTTCAATTTATGAATGATAGGTACGCGTATGCACATGTAAAATAATGAACTTGTTTTACATAAGGCATAATTTGTATGCATAATTTTCGTCGCAAAACAGACACCGAGTAAATTTTTTCTTACAATTTACGCTAGTTATATAGGTACATTTTTTTTGAAAATGCCCAAATAGCGAAATAGCTTTAAGACGCATAAAATCATACCTAAGAGTGAAATCCTGATTTCCTGAATGAATTCGAGTTATTGGTAGGTACATTAGGGTAGGTAGTAGTAGGTACAATCTAACGGTACTTATGCGATGTTTGACGGTTTTTTATGAAACATACCTACATATTATATAAGTCGACACCTGCCGTCACCATATTTAAAATAAACCGGTCCGCAAAATGTGTTTAATGCATTAATCAGTACCTATCTGATGATTATGATTATGACTGGAAAAGTAATATTTTCGAGTGCTTTTTATTTCGCATCTTTTCCAAAACTATGCATTTGCGTCTTGTTTATATAGGACTGTTTATAACATAGTTAGGCATGCAGGAATCTCTACTGTTGTATTCATAAACCCGCAGAGCCAATCAGATCTAGTGACGGGGCGGGATTGCTTTGAATATTAATGGCATCATGCCATTCCGTTGAATAGCCAGAGACTAGTAACTTACTTTGAACTACTTATAGTCTTTTTGGGGCTTTATTTGTAGCCTCTGTTTTCAGCTGCGGTATCGAATAAAATGGAATTTTGATGTTATACGAGTAAATAAAAGAAACAAACGAAATAAGTTCAAGTCGAAAACTTAAGCTTCTTAGCAACAACAATGTTGGTTTAGGTCAATTCGTTTGTTTTTTCAATTCGACAGTACAGTACTTAATTACAGTCATAGTCATAGCATTCATTGCAACCATAGTTTGTACAGGTCTTAATAACTATTAGCTACATTTGAACTCATATGGACCCTGGTAGGGCGTAGAAATTTGTTTACAATTAAATACATACTTTGTTTATAAGACTCATCATCCTCCTAGCGTTATTCCCGGTTGTGCCCCTAAAGGAGCCTGGGGTCCGCTTTGACACCTAATCCCAAGATTTGGCATAGGCACCAGTTTTACTGACCTGACTGAAAACTAGACCTTATTGGGACTTAGTTTATAAGACTATGTTTACTTATAGTTTGTCTTTTAAAAAACGCCGAAATACATTTAAAATTAAAAATCTAGAGACTGCGGAGGCGGAAATACGTGGAATCAAGTGGAAATCCAGGATCCTTTATCCAGCAGTAGGACACACTACCTAAAGGGTAAGAAAAAAACATTGTATCCGAATCGTTCCATTCATTTGGTTACTACGACAGACAGACAGGTCGTCAAACTTAATAGCACTGCACCCTTCAAGTAGCAATTTGTTGATATATCAACAAATTACTATTATGCATTTTAAAAACAAGAATGTTCGTTTTTGCAAAATAATGCGTAGTTTCATATGTTACGCAATAAAATCCGTTCGTACAAACTTTTCACTAGATAATTCGCACGAAGCAAAATCACGCAACTTAAGAGAGTAAAACTTTTAAACTTCGTATCGCAAGTTTATATTTCTAAAACTCTTTGTTCATAGTTGATAAATGTTTGGGACAAGTTCTATAAATGACTAAACTAAAACCTATATCGCAACCAAACCTAATTGTATAATGTAATAATAATTTAATTTGGTCAGTGCCTACCATTACTTTAAATAAATATAATAAGAATATTTTTAGAGTTAATTGAAATAGTTTTTTTTATCGAAAACTATTGCCATTACTATAATGCTGTTTGAGGTTTGTTGTGTATCAAAATTAAAATTGGAAAAACAGGATCACTCACCTTTTGATCAGTTAAATCCGGTGAGCATGCACATGTACACAATGAATAAACTTTTATTCAAAAACTAAACGTTCGTTAGAGCAGAAAATCGCACGTCGCGTGCGTCGAGGAAGGCTTTGTGGGAAAAACTACTTTTAAATGCGTACGAGTGAACGGTGCCGTTCACTGTGCGATGCCTCGGAGAACGGCAGAATTCAGAACCCAGACCGGTTGCTTTTGCGGGTCATTCACAGACGGATAAACCAAATTAGCCTTTCCTGTTCCTAAAAGGCTTCATTTCTGGTTGTTAAATTCCTTCTATTCCAATTTGTTCTCACCTGAGCGCTATCCCAGTTGCATTCTAAAAGACCCAGAGGGCCGCTGCGTACCCTATACTGGCCAAAACACTAGAATGATGGATATCTTATGCTCATAGGAACAATGTAAATATTCAACACTTCTACAAAACTAAAATTTATTTGACGACCAGTTTAGTCTAGTGGGTAGTGTGGTGACCCTGCCTACGAAGCTGATGGTCCCTTTCTTGCCATTCTGACTAAGGCACCCTAAAGATGGCTTAACTATCTGTTTTTTTTCATTTGATTACCAATTGATTTGAAATATATTACATCCTTAAACTGCGATTTCCTGATGAACGAAGGAAAAACATTTTTGTTCAAAGTGGCGTAACTTGAAAACTAAACACTTTTTGAAATAAGTTACTTAAATTAAAAAAGTCCAGGCCCCATACAATTTACTATGAAGTAAAATTTTATTCTGGATCAATATTCGCAATATTTGTTTCTTAAAATTTATAGGTACAGTCACCGGCATCAATATCTGCCGAAACAAAGCCTGCAAAAATATCTGACACGTCCTTATGGCATTAGACATAGAGTCGTGTCAGATATTTATTGCTGGTGACTGTACCTACATAGAATTTTCTAGCCCCCTTCCCTTTTTATAGAATTTACTGATGCAAACACTTTTATTGTGAAGCTTCGCATTCATATGACATCATGCTAGTTATATGATAATCAAACGGCCACCTTTTTTGCATGGAAAGTCCCGCGATACGAAACCGGTGTTGTTTTTTTTTCAAGCAAAAAGCCAGCAACATTTAATTCAATACCAGCCATCAATATATCGTAAAATCATGAAGTACCTACCTAATAAGTTAATATTAACTTAATGTGATATTGTTCTCGCAATTTATTCCATCGTTACCGACCAAAGCTGTCTGTTACTTTACTGCTATTTTAGTAGCAACATAATTAAAGGTTTCCATCAGATTGCTCCAGCAAAGTGTATCTCTAACATATAGGAGAGTATACATTGAAATCAGTCGGGTCAATCAGTAGGGTTGCCGAATTTATTACTAATCCGGGATACAAACATCCTCTATTTAAATCCAGACTATAAAGAAGCTTCATCCAAAATCTCACTCACTCACTGCAATATCACATTTTGTCGATATTTTATACCCACATTTATGCTAAAAGTGGCGCTGGAACATACGTTTCATGTGCTCTGCCTACCCCTTTTGGGAATAAAGGCGTGAATGTATGTATATGTATGTCATCCAAAATTTCATCGACATCGGCACCAACAAACATCTAAACATCCAAACTTTCGCATTTATACAGGTTGTAACGAAACTGGGGTATGAACCAATCGATTCCATGTTCAGTAGCGAATTGCGATTCCAAAAATTAATTTGGTCTGTTTCTTTTCATTTTTGTTTTGTTTAAAGTGTTTATTTATGTTTAATTTTTGTTTACTTTGCTTGTGTTTGACAACTAAAACATAAAATGCGACACCGGCTTATCAAATGAACATAAGTACACAAAACATTTATTCTCATAACACAGCTGATCACGCGGCGCTTAAAAATGAAACAACCCCTCCCATCCTTCACCCTCACGGGACTGTAATGAAAACCAAAACAAAAATATTAATGTAAACAAAATAAACAAAAACTAAAAAATAATGGTACAGCCCGTAATATGAGTAGGATACTATTTATTCGTCTTTAATGTGAAGACTGGTACATTATCGACTACGACTGTCACCTCTTTCTCTTGTTTCTCCCTGATCATGGAGACTTAACATATCAGTCTTATTTATTACTCGCTTAATTAACTTGCCTTGTATTAGATCATAAAGTCATTTATTTACTTTTGCCTGGTCATTAATTAATTGTTTACTATATTTGAATCATACGACATTTTATTAAAATTCATATTCTATTTGACGTTTATAATATAAATTCATATAGTTTAGCTTTGATTTGTATTGTAATTGTACATTGTGAACTAAAAAAATATAAATCTACGTCCGCAGTCGAACGTTCCTCTCGTACCGGTCAAGTATGAGTCAGAACTGTGTGAAACAATGCGTGGAATATTTTGCAATCCAAGTGCGTAATTCGGAAATAGATGCTCTGGGATTTCCAGTTAACCCAGAATTGATGTTTGTTATTGATACGTAAACAAAAATAACAACTTTCTGCATTGACGACATTAAAAGGAAAATCCTTGTCTCGGAAATTTCATAATTGTTTTTATTTTGAAAGATTATCGCGTTTCAAAGTGTATCGCGCATTTTTAAATGCGAAAGGAAAAACAAAAATAGAAAATCTATCATGTCAACGTATAAACCTACTGGAAACTTTTACTAATCCCTCAACATATACCTGCCAAATTGTACACATAGTACGGCCCCGAATCGTATTTTTTTAAAATAAATCTCTGTAATTGGCTCAAGAAGCTTCAAACATCCTCAAGGGCCCTTATCCCTAGCCACTCGCCCACAATATCTGGTTTTACCAACTTATGCGTACCTACATTCCACTCCACGGGAGTGCAATCGAGCTATACGATCAGCAAATTAAACTTGAGAATGGATTGCAATGGTTATGGATGTTATTTGAGTTTGCGTTCTATAAATTTTGAACAGTAAGCCAGTCAATGGACAGCCAAGCCAAGATTGTAGCTTCGTCGTTGTAGCCCAGCTGAACAGATAATAAAGATGTTTAAATAGCACTGTTTTTATATAATAATGTTACAAGAAATTTTTTGTGGTTCAAAAATTGGTTTCTCGTTGATCACGTAGGTACGTGTTTCAAAACTTGCATGTTCAGTTATTAACATCTATCGATAATAACTTACTCCGTTGGTTCAGCGACCCAAAATGAATCTTGGCCTCCGACACGAGAGTGCGCCATTTTTCTCGGTTCTGCGCCAACTCTTGCCAATTGCAGATTTGGAGCTCGCGCAGATCCAGCTAGAGCATGTCACTCCAGCGGTACCTTGGACGTCGACCTTCCGGACGGCCTCGGTATGCTCTCTTGACTTTGCGATCTCCCTCCATTCTCTCCAGGTGACCAAGCCAGCAACATCTATCGATGATACGGGTTAAAATTGGGTAATGTTTTATTTTACACTTAGTTACTTACTTAAGGAGAGGCAGGGCAAGACCGCGGCGCAGTTATATGGCCCAAATATAGTTAAAAACTGGTGTCGTGTCGTATTAGAAAATCAAAGGGCGGGTACGAGAGAGAGAAATGGAAAATACTCCACCGACAAGAGGATAAGTCTTAAATTAATGATGAGTTACTTCCTGCAAATGATTAAATCTTAGACCATACATAGACAACTACGTATTTCACTACGCTATTGGGAGAGCAACTAGCGAGAGAAACAATACCAATTGGAGCAGGACATGTTATGTAAGAATAATGTAGATCTACAAGATTACACGGATAATATATATATCCCGCTTAATTAGCTAATTAGCGGAATGTATTATTTACGCGGCCCCACAGTTTAATACCACATGTGTTAATGGTATATATATAGTATAATACATCGAATAATTAGTCTCCTCTAATTATTCGATGTATTATGGAACTGAAAGTTGTCGACTCTAAAGATGTCCTTCTGTTCTACAAAGAGAAAAACTGAAGAATTTGACATGGGAACAGTAACCAGGTGAATGCGGCAGAATGAACGTGCGAGCGGTCGACCGCCCGCCTGTTTCCGGCCAGGCGTCCCTTTACAACATCAACATCAACGTCCCGCTAATATACTATTTTTGCTACTAACGCAATTCCTCAAGAGTCCTATTTTCTTCTTCGTCCATCTTAAATGGAACGTATACACTTTTTCCCTATGGACACGAAGAAAATACTTGAAGTCAGCCGAAACACGTCCAACGCATAATAGTTGTTAAATTATTTTTTTACGTTAGTAATTATATAATACCAGCTTCTGCCCGCGACTCCGTCCACCTGGACCTCGTTTATATCGCGGCTCCATAGAAACTTTTACCCCCCAATTTCAACGTCTTAGGGGATGATTTCGGGGATAAAAACTATCCCTTGTCACTCTCCATCCCTTCAAATATCTCCACTTAAAAAATCACGTCCAATCGTACAACACACATACACTTTCCTATTTATAATATTAGTATGATATGGATATTGATATGGAAGTATGGATACACATATTTGATTTGCGTTGTGACGGTTTGTGAACAATAATAGCACTCTAAACACTGTAATTATGACACATAATAGCAAAGAGTTTTCATCGACATATTGTTTGTATCATTGTTATGTATTCCTATAAAATCTTATAAAAAATACAGGTTTGAACATTAACAGTATAGCTAGGCTATTCTGTTACTTATTTTAATCTCATATCACCCGTCAGCCCTTAATGTACGATTCTCACCGCACGGGCCGGGCCGGAGTGCATTCTATTACATGCAAAGGCATTTGAACCGTCTATACAGCAGATGCAATTCATATTTGATTACAATCCCCACCGACCGCGTCGGTAGGCGCCGCCTCACAGTGGATGCACGAATTAGCACGATGCATTCAAATATGAAATGTCACATCACATCATCAGCCTATATACGTCCCACTGCTGGGCACAGGCCTCCTCTCATGTATGAGAGGGAACGGGCAGTAGTCCCCACGCTGGCCCAGTGCGGATTGGGGACTTTACATACACCTTTGAATTTCTTCGCAGATGTATGCAGGTTTCCTCACGATGTTTTTCCTTCACCGAAAAGCTAACGGTAAATATGAAATCATATTCCGTACATAAGAAAAATGAAATGTAAATACTGTTTATACGGTTAAAATTCCTTTGCATTTAATAGAATGCCCTCCGGCCCGACTCAGTCGGTGGCAATCGAACATAATGCATCATAACGCCGTGATTCTTAGTAACTAAGCCTAATCTGCTAGGCTATACTGTAATATGTAACCTCACCCGTCACGCTGCACTAAACTAGATTTCTGGTTATGCTTAGTTACCACAAATGTCGGCGTCCAGAGATATATTAGACGTGACGGGTGAGTTGAGGTTTTAACGAGTTACATAATAGCGGGGAATAACGGAGGTCTAGTTTCGTTAGGGGTAACTGGTGAGGCGAATGAGCGTGAGATGAATAAGAATATTAGCCCAGGAGAAGAAAAAAAAAACATCGCGCCCACTAAAAATAACAAACAAATATATTTCAAAACGTATTGTATGCATTGTACCCTACTCTGTTTGTGTTGGGAATGGTCTCGTACCAGAGCCTTGAAATGCGTAGAAAACTTGCTGTGGTAAAATATATCTTTAAACTGATACGCGGCAATTTGAGTATCCCTACTTCTACAATTTGTAACTGTAAGTACCGCTACCTATATGAGAGGTACACTTCATTCACGACAGTGGCCACTATTTGTGGTTCCTAACACTACAGTACTTCTGAGCAACGGTCTCTTGTAGAATACATTAAACCACATCAATAATATTCTCCTTTATGACTCTACCTTGAACATATTCTCGCAGTTGGAGCCGAAATTCCTGGCTACAGCCACTCGGTATCTGGAGTCAATCAACACTCCTACCTCAATACAGTACTAAATATATAAAAAAGAAAAAGAGAGCAAAGTTTGTTTTTGCTGCGAGTGCTAATTTTGAGTCCTGAGGAAGCGAAAGATTCTAAAATTGAATCACGAGCGCAGCGAGTGATTCAAAGTTTGAATCTTGAGCGCAGCGAAGGACTCAAAAGCACGAGATGCAAATACTTTGCTCTCGAGTAACACATACAACTTTTCACCTCAGCAGTGAGAACACATTCACATCAAAAAATATATCATAGTATCACGTACCTATTCGTCTCACGATTATTCAGGAAGAGAACTTAATTAGGCGTTAGTTACTGCTTGCTTTAACTCCTCAGCGTCGGCCGCCTCGTTATTCAATACTAGAAAGGCGAGACAAGGCGCGAGAAACCGAAGGATATTTCAGTGAGAATCTAAGTATACGAGTGTCGCGTGACACTAACACATCAATAAAAACTAACCGTGTTATTGTTAAAATTCACAGATTTTACTTATATCTTCGAGATATTTATGAAATATTTATCATTATCACAAAGGGCACACATTAGCATATTACGTGTATCTCGCGTGCACACCAAACCTATCCGTACTGTTGTTAAAAGACTGCCTCCGTCATGTCACTGACTTCACTATATTTCCTAGTTAGATAGAGAATTGATTTATCCTAGTATTTTTTATATTTAAAACCAATATCAATAATGACGAATAATATACAGACTAAAATCGCAAACAAATTAACAGCGCGCAACTTTTTAAAAGGGGCGGGGCCCCGCGCTTGCGTTCGGAAACTGCATCTGTGGTATACGTTCATAGAATTTAAATTGTTTAAACTAGAATTTTTAATTAGCTAGCATAATAAAATTCATGTTTTCCTATTTGTTATGAAAAACTGAGTTTATTCTGAGATCTTTAATCTAAATATTCTTCAATTTAAAATTAATTTGTATAATTATTTTGGTAATTTAAACGTTTTAATTTGATAGTTTTCGAACGTGTTAGTTGCCCGCTTTTCTGGGGGTCTACTTTGAAATTCGATGGTCGAACTATGGATCGACCTATGTCTGCCATTTTCTTTTTTCGTAATGGAATGAAAGGGACAGTGCTAATAAAGTTCAAATATTCTGAACTTGTAGGTAATAGACCCCATACGACGAAATGTCAGTGCTCCGCACCAAAATTAAAAAGCTACTTTGTCTCACGGAGTGAGCAAAATCGCATTTTGCACACTGTTTTCACGCAGCAAAATATGCTTGTTCGAGCTGCTGAGGTGAAAAATAATAAACACAAACGAATAATAACGTAAACGTAATAAATTCAGTGTTATATAAACTGATACATTTTCCTAGCTAATTTTATGATTTTCTCGTGAATTTCATTATACGTTTTATACGCTTTTGATGTAGGTAATGTATTTAAAACCCTTTGTCTCTTTAAAGTGTAGTAAAAGTGACTCGTTCTATTTAGTTATGGAGCAGCTCAATGGTACTTAGGAGACTTCGCTACCCTGTCTCCTCGTGTCTCGTCTGCGCTTTAATTTGCAAATAAAGACCCCGGAGAGCAGCCAACACAAACCAAATTTAAATGATAAACCACCGTACAAATATTTGTAGAGAAAGGATCCTCAATATTGTTTACAACTGTTTTGTTTAATTGTCTATTGTATTATTTACCGTTTGAGCGATTTGAATCTTCATAAAACTTGAGCTTTGGCTCATATAGCCTTTTTCTATTGAAGTCTCGGATAATAAATTCGACCCGCCAATTTATCAAACTCTTTCCGTAAACACTTTATTTTGTAGGTAAATTATAATGTTTCAAAAAAATACATATTCCTCACGCCATCGTTATAGTTCCTTGCTTGCTATTCAGCCAATCGAAACTTATTGACGTTGGCCTGAAAAGTATTATATATGCTTTTAAAATACTATACCTATTCAGCATTGAAAAGAACCAAGCTAACATATATTTGCTTAACACGCAGTAATCAAAAGTTTTATAAGAAACTTGAGCGATTCAAGTTTGTGCCGAAAACGATATAAAATTCACAACTTTCTTCCACAAGACACTAGAATCTGTGTGTGTATCTTGGTTTTATTCATCATGCCCGGGATCTGCGCATGAGCGGGGTTGGTAAATCCAAAGCTACATTGATACCTATAAAGATAAAGATGTTCTGTATGTTGCTACATGCTGGCCTAATCGTCGTTTTTAATGCACCAAACCTACATATTTAATAATAACAGCTTCCTCTCCAAAGTTGCAATTATCCAGACTTAGAGCACAGCAGCCATTAGACCAATTCGGTATTCGCTCAGCCGTGGTTCCAGCACCGAATGAAGCAATTTCGAGTGCCGTTCGCCAGATAAAACGACCGTTGTGCAGCCTATTTCAATAGTCTGCCACGAGAGAACTTTAACTTTGTCGTTTAGATTTTGTAAGGAAAACCTCAAGGTCTATTTTATTAAAATTATGCGGGACTTGACATACCGATTTGATTTAGTGTGTTTTTAAGATTGTTTATATGCAGGAACCTTTCTGCGTTATTGGTAGTAATTAATTCAACTATTTTCGTCAAACGAATGGCAAGAGAGATCTCATGAATAACAGACCATCATCGAAGATACATGTATATATTTTTTATCTTACTACTATACTGTGCCAATTGGCGTCTTCCTAGATAAAAGTAAAAAGTGCCACATAATCCTTTAATATGATGAACTGCTATGAAATTGTCAAATGTCCCACCCGGTTTCTCCTTTGTATGCAAATAAATATCCAATTTAACGGTACACGTAGGTACATATTTATATTTCTGAATATACAGTTAAAGTTTCTCCTAACTAAGTATAACCGGTATGGAAGTAGGCAATTGTTGTTGTTGTTTCTTTCTATGATCAGCCAATATAAAAGCCAGCCAGTATAAAAATACCTATATATTATATATATAAAAAGTAAAATACCTAGTGGACAGTGTTATTTACAAACTTGTCAAACGTGTCAAACACGTTGTTATTGGTTCTTTCACTTACGGACATACGCAAATAAGTATTATGTATAAAGAAGATTTCATTTAAATGTTCTAAACAAAAGAATCGGGGCACTAAATTCAAGTTAGCGGATGAGTAACAAAAGTATACGTACCGCTCGCTTACGTGACACGCATTCGGGTCGAGACAAAGGACGCATGAATAGAGTTAATGTAAGATTGTTACTTAGATACGTACACCTTGCTTTGTCTAAGTTTCCATTATGCCATGGCGCAATTATGACAGTAACACGTTGTTTAATATTACATCTAATGTCCAGAAGATAAACTGACGACATAATTCAAGATGGAATTTTTACAACGCTTGCGTATACCTGGCTCCATGCACTTTGGATTTTATTGTTCTTATGCTAGCAAATGCAATACCAAAGCTAACTAAACAGAATAATATTAGAGATAAGCTCGCATATATAAATTATTCAACAAGTTTACGATTAGTACGAGTCTTAACCCTTAAACAGGCCTGACGATTTTTTTACTTTTGAATCCTGATTTTGGTAGATAATCGCGTCAATAAAAAACGAATTTCTTGTTTTTTTTTTTAGTGTCATGATTTCCTAAAAAAAAAACCAATAGTCCCACGTGGTCTTTATGTGGCCACTGCCCTGCTGGCTATACATTGAAGTTTTAAGGGTATCATGTTTACATGTTATCAGCAAAATAAGATCACAATAAAAGTAAGAGTAAAGGATATTTATTATTATATTTAAGCGCCATTTAGCAAAAAGAGCGTCAAAAATAAAAAAAAACCTTGTTTCAAAATTAAAAAAAATGACTTTTTCCAAAGTGATTAATACAACACACAGTATAGTGTATAGAATCTACAACATAAAGTTGGGATATTGGGCCAGCGTGGAGACTATAGCCCAATCCCTCTCCTACATGAGAGGAGGCCTGTGCCCAGCAGTGGGACGTATATAGGATGCAGATGATGTTGATATATATTATTCACTCATGTCACAGAATGCACAAATTGCCGGCACCTGCTCGGCTCGCATGTCACTTTCCATGCTAAATAATCCGTTTAATATATATTTTTAAACCAAGCGTATTACTTTTAAGGTAATTTTTAGGTTTTTCACTATTTTTTTTAAATAGTTCAACTACAGTAAGTAATGAACTTACCCTTAAATTTCTCTTATATACCCTGCCGGGCAGTGGTCACATACAAACCACTTGTACTGAACCGAAACGGGCAGAGGTCATAAAGGGACCACAAACTTTAGGAGCAAAAATTTTACATAAAAAACTATTACTGTAACTATTAACGGAATACTACACATACATTATCTTATATACTACCAAAATAAAGCATCACATAGCACTTACCGTAATTTTTTTTCGGCACAATACTATTATTTACTTCGAGCAATACACAAAACCGGTCACTTTTTCGTAATTTGAATTTGACAAACGTTTGAAACGTCAAAAAAAATTGTTTTGACACTACAATTTTGGGTGCGTTCCGAAATCTGTCAGTTTATAGACTATACGTCAATGACATTTAGTGGCTTCTATAATCTTTCCGCTCGTCAGAAAAAAATCATTTGTTAAGTGGTCACTATGAGATCATTACCTGGTTAAGGGTTAAACAAGGTGCCTTAGATATTAAATAGCAGATATTACTTACCGATACTTTGTAATTGCTCAGTCAAACTATTAACTAATTGTTTTAAAAGTTTTTGTATGGAACTTAAGACTCACAAGGTATATCATATCATAATCATTGTCAGTTTGCTTACCTTTGTTTAATCTACAAGGGTTACCTAGGCAGCATAATGTGTACGATATTGAGAGGTTTTCAAGTAAATTGTTACCACCAACATTACACGACATTTCCTTATATAAAAATGTAGGCTTCATGTTTTCCAAATAACACGGGTAGCTCCAAGAGATACCTATTTACTTATGTCTCAACTTAATTTGTCTTAAATAGTGGTACAACGATAAACATATCGTGATCAGTGCATTGTGTTGTACTATTTATATCACTAAAATACATCGTATTCACTAAATTATTATATAGATCGTTCGTCTTAAATCCATAAAAACGCGCCTTAGTAGGTTTCCTTAGCAGTGTACTCGTTAGTAGCGTTCATAAGTTACAGCAGCGTCGGCTTACCATATCAGACGGGAACGTTTTCAACCGTCGTAGTATACAAACTTTTACACCTTAACGATTACAACCTGTACATTAATTTAACAACAGTTGTATTTGTAATTTACGTGGTTAGTTACTGTACAGTTAGGTTAGGGGTTAGGCGCTTAAGCTCTCTCGGGCACTCTCCGTCACTTTCTAAGTTTTTTAATGAGAGGGAGACGAAAAGTGCAAGAGAGCTCGAGAGAGCTCGCGCGCCGTCTTGTGCTAACCATGCTGGAGTACTCGTAGTAACCCCGAGGAATATTCGGTTTTGTGTATTTTCGGGGAAATAAACTTTTTCTCGCTCAAAACCACTGGCACCGAATGTTAGGTGAAAAAAAAAAGGTTATTAAGAAGTTCTCAGAAGAGTTTCTTCTCATTTTTATACTAGTTGGTTTGACGTATTGGATTAAAAACAAACTAAAAAGGGAAGTTTTAATCTGCTCAAGATATTCTTCTATACTCGAAAACATAATTTAAGACCAACGTGGGTTGCCACTACAATAAAATATGTTTACGGTATAGTATATTTTCAGTTTTTAAAAGGCCGCACCAAGAAAATTTATTTATTGGTAGTCTTAAACCTACGATTTAAATAAACAAGTTAATTCAACTCATTTACAAAAATACTAGATGCCCTGTCAAATATTTAACCATAGAAGATTTTTGGTAGAAAAACTGTTATTGCACTTGTAATACTTCAGGTATTCATAACATTTGGTACGATTTATAAACAAGAGTCGTGAACAACGTTAGATGTAATTTAAATATCATGCCATGCGTTTAGCTATTCGACTAAATAACAGGCCAAAAGTGTGTAGCTCACTTTATAATCACAATCATCCGCCATTTTCTCAAGGGGTCTATACATAAAATGATTTGTCAGCCCCAATTTATCAGAAGCTGACTATTTTTTATTGTCTGGAGGCATGTTGCGCTGCTGATCCAACTGTCAAAAGAGTTGTAATGAGAAATTGCATGCACATGTGGTTGGATTGTGACTTTGACATGTTGTACTGACAAATTGTGGTGAAATCATATAATCTGTAGACCCCACCAGCCATGACCCCATAGATTAGTAATTGTCAATCTGTCATTTTATATCTGAATAGATTTATAAAATGTTTAACAAGTAATTTTTGTTTTGGGATATTGTAATTGTTTTTGAACGATATCAGGTAGAAAAAACAATTACTTTTTAATAATGCGAATTGTTGAATGTAACTTTTTTGATATTGAAAATGTTGGCCATATCTACGAATATTTACTATGATTTGATGATCAATGCAAGAAAGTTGGCTACATCTGACATGTTCGATTGACATATCTGTCGTAGTTTTTTTGGTCTTGAATTAGGTTTCCGATTATACTTGTTAATAATAGTCAACAAAATGTAGGTTAATGTTACGCTACTTTTCATGTTCTGCTTATATTTTTAAATATTATATCAAGTTTTTAGGTACTCATGTACGGAGTATTTACCGTTAGCTTATCGGTGAAGGAAAACATCGTGAGAAAACCGGTCTAATCCCAATAGTTTTTCTTCTGAGTTGGAAGGTCAGGATAGCAGTCGATTTCGTAAAACTGGTGCCTATCCCAAATCTTGGGAGTAGTTCTGCAAAGCGGACCCGGGCTCCTTTAGGGCACAACCGGGAATAACGCTAGAATAATGATATTTCAACATTATAAAAGCATACGATATAAAGTTTTTTTTTAATGTTGTATATGATTAGATAGCTTCATAAAGATTGCATCCAAATGTCCTCCTCCTGTTCTAAATGTTTGTTATGTTATCTTTATATTTTTGCAATTTTTCAATAGAACTTTTTTTTTTTTTTTTTTATTTATTCAAAAACAAAGGAATTTACATTTTATACCTTATATACAAACTCGCCAAACTGTGACGTTTGATGGCGAGAAACGCTCATGTTTTATAGTAACCTATTTACTTAAATCTAACAATTTTTAATGAGACTTACTTACATTAAAAAATTTATTTAGTAACATTTCCCCTATAGGGATAAGTTTGCCTCTTATATGTTATGACGTGTTTTTAACCTGTTTCTGTGTACAATAAAGCGCATTGCATGCATTTAACTTAACAAACTTAACTTAAAACTAGGCATGCTCGTAGGTGAGTACTTTTATCCTTGAAGTTTTATCTTAGCTAGCTAGTCGACAGTAACTCGTTATCAAGGAGGAAGCCCTTTAACTTTGATTTTAACACAGTTTTGCTTACTTTGGGAGTTTCTCTTAGGATATTAATTTTGTTAAATATTTTTGGTACAATATATTTAGACACTCTTTTACCATAATAGTTTCTAGTTTTCGGTTGTACTAATTTTTTTTCTCTAACCCTTCTTGTATTATATTTATTACTAAGTAACGTAAGTAACTAAGTAACGTTAAACAGTAACGTCCCTCCCTACTAATAAAATTTCCACACACACACAAATTAACACACAAACACGGATGGCACTTATAATTTGTTTTCTGTCCATTTGGCTGATAAACGTCACAATGCAAAGAAATGTAAAGCAATTTCATTTCAATCAAATTCTACCATCTGTTCTGATCTTAGATTAAAATTTTCTGTATTCTTTTCGTTTCCATAACCACTCGATGTATTTATGTTACTCTATATCAGTATATGGAGAATAACACAATAATTCCATAGCATTAGATTAAGACACCAATGACGTGTAAAGTGCATTCATCCTTACTTGTCTTATTTGGTAAACAACATTCTAACCTCAAAATGCATCTTTTTAGGATAGAATAGCAATTTTGTGAGTATTAATGATCATGCCGAGACGACTTTTCGGACATCACTTCACGATTTTTTGTCTAGCAACGCTTTTTTTACGATAAAATAGCTATTATAGTCTAAAAAGATACATTTTGAGGTTAGAATGTTGTTTACCAAATAAGACAAGTAAGGATGAATGCACTTTAGTTGCAGTGTCCAAAAGGCAACCGGATGGTTTGCGGTATTCGAGCTCCCGAAGTGTTGCAGAATCGCCCTGCGCTCCGCAACCCAAGCTGAGCCAAACTTGGACTGTAAAGGATATAAAAAAAAATGTATCTGAAATATCGTTTTTTTTCGCGAGGCAGCCGATTGGTTTATATAAAATGATGTTTCAATCGAATACCTGGCTAAATTTTTTTTCTTCCCCGCTCCCGATTTCCTCCCCAGTCCAAGTTGTCTCAGTTTGGGTTGCACAGGGCGGTGCCACAAAGCTTCGGGAATTTAAATACCGCGAGCCATCCGGTTGCCTCTCGGACACTGAAACTAAGCGTCATTGTTTTAATTACATTTTTTGTCTCACAAAAATTTGGCGATGATAAATATTATATGTGAGTCGAGCATATATAATAAACTCGTAAAAAATTTCGCCGAACCTCGTAGCACAATGCATCAATACGTATCAGAAAGGTTTTCCTGGATCGCATAAAGATTTAAAAAGTTTTTCTATATTTATATGGATGGTTTATAGTTATTATTATTAAATTTTATATTTTTTGAAGCAATGAATTGCTGACGATTCTAATTAAAACACATCTGAATCACATTAATTTTACCCTACCTGAAGAAATGTTGAGTAAATTGAAACCCAGCCCTTACCCTCTCATAATTTAGGAAGCAGAGGAAATTCGCCGAATTTATTATAAAAATCGCGATCGTTTATCAAACCAGGTTTTTAGGAAGGCCAAGGCGTAAATAAAGGAGTGTAATAATAACATTTATGCCACAGGAAGTTGCTTAGGACCAGCCGAAGGGCCGTGGTCTGCGGAGCAGAAGATAATACTGTGCTGTATTTTATAGGCCTATCTTTATGGGTCGAGCTATTTATAACATAGGCGAGTGCTTGGTTCCAGACCTGCCACCCTATTCTGTAACGTGTTTTAAGCTCACCTCAACGCTCACCCACAAATATATCTTGACACCGCGATGATTACTACCAAGCGTAGGTAGAGGTCTAGTTTCGTGATGGGTGTCCGGCGGGGTGAGCCGTATTAGCGCGTAGCGAATAACAACCCAGAGGTAGGTTTTATAAATGTCACTCATCTATTCAGGCCGTTTGACGACCTAAGATATATATAGACGTCGATTGTGACTTTTTCATATTATACATTTAATAAGCGTCGTAACGTTAGCAATGGGTTATATTCTTTAAGAACATTCGTGAACTTGTTTCAACAATATTGGGTGTTCTTGCGAAGACTTTCTTATTTTTCTACATCTTATTACGTAAAAGAAACGCTTTCGTTCTATGTGTATGTGCTAGCATTTAATAACTGGCTTTGTTAGCTGTAAAATTCGCGAGCTTGTTTTTACTTTTAGACATTTTTTTATAATTTTGGTAACTGAATTGACAAAAAATCTGCATAAAACTGAACCTGCTGGCAAAAATTCACAAAAATTGGTTGAGAAATGCTAACTGTAGCGGCGAACATTCGTACAGTCGGCCATATGCGGGCGTAGCATGGTTACCATTTTATCACTTTTGGTTGTGGATAAGACATCTTTTTTTTATTTTATAGGAGGCAAACGAGCAGACGGATCAACTGATGGTATTGTGAGTGCGTTGCCGGCCTTTACGATGGGGAGTATGCTCTTTTCTTGAAGGTTTGAAGGTCGTATCGGTCCGGAAATACCGCAGGCTACAATCCATTCCACAGATTAGCTGTGCGAGGCAGAAAGTTTCTGGAGAAACGCACAGTTGAGGACTGCCAACCATCTAAGTGGTGAGGATGGTAATGTTGTCGTGTTGGACGATGGCGAAAAGAAGCGGTAGGGATTAATCCGAACAACTCCTCGGAGCACTCCCCGTTATACATGCGATAGAAAATGCAGAGCGAAGTCACATCTCTACGCAGCGCCAAGGAGTCAAGCCGATCCGAAATGTGCTGGCAGTCGACAATTCGAGTTGCTCGTCGTTGTATGCGGTCCAGAGGGAGAAGCTGGTATTGGGGTGCCTCTGCCCATAGATGAGAACAGTATTTCATGTGTGGGCGGACCTGCGACTTATAAAGCTACATATATTATATATTATAAAGTTATATCTGTCACTCTCGCACTCGCATACTTGTGAAAACGTGACGGATGTCTTATCCACGGCGATAAGCGATAAAATGGTACGCCTACTGGACATCCGGTGATACGAAAGAATATTGGCCGAAGCAGAAACGGAGAACTATGTTTGCTTTAATGTTGTGCTGAAATTCGATTGATATATGAAACAGATGATCCGAATTGAGACCCGCCACGTCAGGTATAAGCTCGGGTCGTCGTTGGTATTTTTAGAGTGTCCATGCATCGTTGGGTTGATTTCTTACAATTGAATCCAAGCAGGTACTTTTACTGAATACCTTGTTGAGAATTATACGCTTGACCTTTCGGATTTGGTAACTTATATTGCGGCTCACAAGATACTTAGATAGGTACATAATAAATATAATTATCAATGTAGATTACTTCAAGTTCTTAAGTCACTTAAAATGTACCTAGTTTATTTGAATCTTGCAAACAGAAATTATTTACATTGGACTAAGTTCAAGCCACCACACGTTGTGGTACCAATCTGAAAAGATGTTTGCTGTTACTTAGTTGACATCAAAAGCAATGTCATTCTCTCGCTTTAACAGTTTTCTTTAATAACCAACGTAGGTGTCGGTTCACAGTTAGGATTATTATCCGCATTGAACATTGATTTGTTAGTTGCCAGGGAGCAACACATGACTTTACATAGGTAATTACTTATAGAACTGCTAAGGTGGAGCCCAAAATATGTCTCATTGCATCAACGCATTAGTTTGAATGCCAACACTCTGACAGCGGTGCAAAACTTGGCACCTATTCATACTTACTCGTACTACGTTTGGTAACGGGTTATTCCAAAATTACAAAACCCGGTTATGATATTTTCTCAAAATAATTAGTTATAACCGATTTCTTCGGTTTCGGTTTGAACTGGTTTGAACTCCCTACTCTCAGCCCATACAAAACTTGCATTTCGTGCCGCTGTAGTCCCCTATTACATCAAAATCAACGCTTATCAATTTTATCATAGAACTAACTAAGAGTGCCACTGTTCTCTTGTATTTGATAAGAAACTGGTTTTGTTAATGAACTAGAGCCGCTTGCGAAACACACAAAATACACATTATCATCGCCTACTAACGTCAAATGCAGAAAAAAAAAAAATCGAGAGATCGTACCAACTCTTCGTTAATTTATGAAAGAAAATGGATTTACATTGTGTAGCATTATGCGATATGAATGAGGTGACGAATGCGCGTGGAGGAATGCTAGATGTTGTGTTTGTGTCAGGGCGTATTCTTGGAGTCAGTGTCTCCAAAATTGAAGGAGGGGGTTAAGTACATCGACGTGATGCATACCACCCGCCATTAGAAATTTCGGTCTCCATCATAGTCTCGATGCGATCCTCCTCTGATAAAATGGACCCCAGGCGACTCAAGTCCAATACTCGTTGCCTGACACTTTGTCAGGTTATATAGTATACTGTATGGGTGTGCGGAGCAGTTGAAGGTCCCGATAATCTTGTAATCTGTAATCTAATTTTGTTTTACATTTTGTAAGGCGATGGATCACAGGCAATCTTCCGTATACGCATAATTATATATAAATCCAGTGTTTTGAGGGTGTAATTTTATCTTCAACTAATAAATAAATGGCGCAGGCAGCTGTCATGTCAAAGTTTCCATACCGTATTCCAAATTTAACGAACACCGCTTACAATTACAGGCGGATTGGTGCAACCCATCCTTAGATGTGCTTCCGCTTCCTATATATTAATACGATGTCTTTGTGAAATGAAAGAAGTAGCTATGCAAAATACATAAAAGCTATCGCTATTGCTTTACAAATTTTAGATTGATTCGTCTTTGTCACTCTGATTTTAGGGTTGCGTAGTCAACAAGGAACCCTTATAGTTTCGCCATGTCCATCTGTCCGTCCGTCCGTCTTCGGCTTAGCTCAGTAACCATTACTACTAGAAAACTGTAATTCGGCATGGGTATATACATCAATCACGCTGACAAAACAGAAGTGAATAAAATCTTGAAAAAAGAAATTTTTTTGGGGCACCTAAAATGGGGATGTAATTTGTTTTCCTGTTAAACCCATAGTGTGAGGTATCGTTGGATAGCTTATGAAAAACAATTATGAGTTTCTATAACCAATTTTTCAATATGATGATTCGTTTGCGAGATATTGGGCTTTAAAGCCCAAATTTTTGTTCGACTCATGTGTCCCACCCCGAGGCTTATATATATGGCTGCTACTGGGAATGTGAAAAAAATCGTGGCAGTAGTACATATAATGAATTTAAAAGGAAAACTATCACGGCTAAGTAGGCATAACTAGTAACCGAAGAAAGTAACCGAGAAGTTAATAGTCGACCAACTTAAAATGTAGCAGATAGGCCAACTTCTGTACAAATTCGGCCGCGCGCGAGTATCGATGTAACTAAGAAAGGCAGGCAACTACGGAACCTTACACTGCACGTGGCCCGACATGTACTTGGCCGATTTTTATATTATCCTAGAGACGTCTTTCGATAGTCGTTGGCATGTGATGCTCCTATGAGTCTTTTTAATTAATCGAACTACATGTTACTATGTAGTGAAGTTGTGAACTCGTGAAGAAATGACCTTTGTTATGTAAATAATCATATGTAGGTATCTTATTAATTTGAACGTCACAAGAACATCCAAATTAGCTAAATATTTTAGTTAACAGCGAAATTCGAATTATATTACAACCAAAATATAGATCTTAATAATTGTAATAATTCAGAGAAACTCACATAACTCAATTTATTTCGAGAGCTAATTAAACTTACAACATTAATTAGGTGAAACAAAATTGGAGGAAATTAGGTAGGTCATTAATACGATCCCAACTGCCGATGTGTATACATCTCTACGAACATTAGAATAAATATTCATTGCATTTGGATGCTCAGAGACCTTACGTCTCTAGAATACTGAATTAATATCATTAACTTCCTGTTAATGCACAGACCTTAATATAGAATGTAATGGTCATATTTTGCATCGGTCCTTAACTGCAAATTTTAAATTATTATTGTGTAAGATTATTATTATTTAATTGTATGATTATTTTTTTTTATTGTTAATTACGGTTTGACATGTAGGTAAAAGTGCCCTTGTGGTCTATTCGCAGAATAAGTAATTGATTTTATTTTTTTGATTTTCATCAGTATTTTTTTTTAATTTTTAAAGGCCGAAACCCCCGCCGTAGGCTACCGGCATTTCCTATGAAATTAGAATTGAACATAACTTGAAAACTACAAAAAATCGCGGAACATACATGGGGTATATTCGGGTACGCCTGGGTGGGAGGAATCCAAAAAACAATATTGACGTGGCTGTTTGGACCACCATATTTTATGTCGGCAGCTTTTTCGATAATTTTATTACATTATTTTGTTATTCAATAACGGCGCTGCAAAATTAAACTTGAATGTCAATAAAATTAATTACAACCCGTACCTGATAAATAATGATCAAACTGAATGTGGGAAGAGGTAGTCAAAATTGAAACCAGTATCAGATCAAACAAATCCCATTGTCTCATTGTACATTTATACCCATTGTGATTGAAACCGTAATATATTGGCCTGCCACTGAAATCGACGTATACGAATTCTGGGATTAGGTACTCAATCCAATAAAGATTAATGAAAATAAATTGTTCTAATAACTCTGACAAGATAATCTCTCCCTCCCGTTATCTCCGCGAACATAATTAGAAAGACACAAAGGCCTTTCATGAAATCATAATAAGATGTGATTTTCAATTACTCCTTTAGGGATGACCAAATTTATATCTCGTTTAGATTATTTTGAGTGTTTTATTTATGAATTTCTTTTGACGGATGTGATTATTGCATTATTTTCAACAAACAAAGAAAAATAGTGTATACTAATTTAATATTAAACTCATTTAAAATAGTTTTATATTAATTTTGTATAATTACTTACCATTTGGTAAGTAATTATACAATTATTCAAATAATTAACTAACACATTTTCGTCCCCTCCTAGCAAACACAATTTTAATTACAAAAAAGGGTTAATATAAGCCGACTACTCGGGTTGTATCTAAACACCTGACTTTGCAACCGATATCCTTAGAATTTTTGCACCTTTGTTTTTTATGCTGAATGTGTAACTGTATTTGGCAAGGCTAGTGACTAACATGTCATCATCATCATTATTTTCAAACTGTACTAGTCTACTGCTATGGGCCTTTCTTCAAGTAGGTACGCCTCTTGTCTCGGTCCCGAGCTAATCTTATCCAGGATTGAACCGCAATCTTCATAGCCCTTCACACCCCCAACTGGATGCGGTCGTGCAAATTAATTACATTGAACTGACAATTTTAAACAAACGTAAATTTTGATTTAGCATAGTCGATTTCTCGGTTGTTAAGGGCTTATGTAAAAAAGCGTCGATCCTGCAGCAGCTTGATGGGTTGACGTCATTGATCTGATGGGCAAACGAATTATAATTATAAGTAAAAAATAAGTGCCTAATTTAAGATCATAATTAAGGCCTCCACCCACCGAACGCGTGTCGTGCGCGGCACGTGACGTGCGCGGCGCGCGTCGGGCGCAGTTGAATCGGTATATTCACACCGCAAGCGGGCGGCGTATAGCAATGCGTGTGCTGAGTGTGATAGAGATAGTGAGATACATATTAAATGTGTTGGTAGTCAGAGAGATATGTCGCGTGGGCCCGCGCGTCATATCTCACTCAATACCAACACATTTAATATGTATCTCACTATCTCTATCAAGCTTGGTGACGCGCACGTCACGCGGCCGCGCTGCCGAGTTGTAACTTTAGCGCCGCGGGCCCGCGTTCGGACCGCGTTCGATGTGTGTTTGAAGTGTAGTTTCAATGCTTTACAACATGCGTGGTAGCCGCGCAGCACACGCGCCGCGCACGACACGCGTTCGGTGGGTGGAGACCTTTAATATGAAACCCTTTAGCGCGGCCGCTCGCGTGTCGTGGGGCACCGTGCCAGGCCGCCCCGCGCGGTGCTCCACGACACGCGAGCGGGGCGGGGCCGGGGGCTGAACAACCACTACTACAATGAAACATTTCCCTAAGAAATTCCCTTTCCAGCTTGGTTTTAGACCATCTATTGCCACATTTCCGAACAGTGGCGTGAAAAGTGTTTAATTTTTAATGCCAACCATTTATTATCATCAATAAAATCCAGCCACAGAAATAGAATTTCAAGCTGGCGAATAATAACTAATAAGATGGAATAGTTAGACCGAACCAATCGCGCTTCCTATTTTTCGACGCCTGACTTATTAGCAATTCTGTCAAATTCACGTTTTAAATCGTGAGACGGCGATACCCAATGACAGGTACAGGACAGGTAATACTCTTTTCAAGAATCGTCAAATAGCTTTGTTCAAATTACGACCGTATGTCAAAGCTGATAAAGTTCAATTTGCAGAATTTAGAGATATTTTTTACTGCCAATCGTATCAGATATTTATGCTGTCGTTACGTGATCCGATGTTTATGCTTCTACAGCGGATAGATGATTACGCTCGTCATATGTCACATCATTTTGATTTCGTGGAGTATCAGATATTTTTACGTGGTCTGATCTGATATTTATGCTGTTACAGGAAAATGATTTATATGCCGGCTGTAAATCATCACATATTTTTACCGCCTTTGTATCGTCATATAACTATACCTTCAATTGATGATCAGATATTTTAGCAGCGTTGCCCATAGTCATATATTTATGCTGGTGACTGTACCTAAAGGAGAGTCATTATCCACTTGAAACTACAAAATCATGTGGCAATCTTGAAGCTATGTAAATTCAAACAGTTATACGAAGATACGAAGATACCACGCCGTGCTTCCGACACATACATAAAATAGTCCATCCACAGTATATAACCAGCATATGTTATAATGTTCTAGAATTAAGAGAATCCCTTAGCCTCAGAGTAAATAAAATGAAACAATTACTTGCCTTATCATATTATACTTTTATACGAAAAGTATACACAGTATATAGGTACCTACGTAACTGCCTTCAAGTAAATTACACCTTATAATGACACAATTAAATTCGAGAATAAAATAGCTTTATTTTTTGGCTAATGAGTTAGGTAACAAAATATTAAACAGATGTATGCGCCATACTGTTTTAAGTGATTGTTGGGGTCTTCATTTCACTTTCAATTTAAAAAACATCCAGAGGTTGAAGTGTGCTGAAGCTAGATTAGTATTTTGAAGATTGGTATCTAATAGTGGTCGCGTTATTCACAATTTGTTCAATAGCACCATGACGGGGCCTGCTGTACTATGTCGCATCGATAGTTTTTACAGCATTAGCGGGAGACCAGTGGAACGTCCAACTGTAGAGGATTACGAGTTGATCTAATTGTGTATGTCTTTCTCGATTAGGATCCAAGTCGTTGGCACTGCAGCACTGCACATCACTGGGCGGCGTAAACATAATGGCTGGATGATAATTACAGCATCATAAATGGCAAAAACTGCATTTCTCGTAGGTACACGTAACGGTGCTCCTTGTACTTCCTAATATTTATTTGGAATATTAGCTTTGCAAAATCAATAATTGCGTAAGACAACATGACATATATGTCAAATGTCAGACGTACTAAAATATTTCACAATCACGTCACAATAAATCAATCACAAATACACACACATACGCCTATACGGCGTAAAAGACAATGTGGCCTGTGTAATAAAAAAATACTCCTCATACTAAAGAAACTAATTGAAACTTTTTACACTAAGAAAGGGCTCGAAGAAGAAAAATATGGAAAATTGCGTTGTAATGGCATGCTTTTTGAACTTTTATATTAGTGCGTTTGTAAAAATACCATATTATCTAGTTTGAGTGCTTATCCAACCACATCACATCTCATATTTTTTCCCTAAAATCATATTATTATCTGGTTGCTGGTATTACATTTTCGAAAATCACGGTTGTCAAAATGAAAAAATCGCTACAGACGTCCGTCCAGCCTGAGGCCGCGCGGCCATCTGCCTACTAAAACGAGACGCGCAGGTCACTTTCCCAGATAAATTGTGTATAGAAAAATTTAAAGCCATTTAGAAAGTGTCCGTAAAAAGATCTTCTTTACATCATTGTCTATTTTTTGACATTATTCACTTGAGTCAATTTTGCGCCCACTTTATGTATGACTAGAAATAAGATCATAATATTCCCTTTTTTCTTGGCATGATATGATCGAGCGAAGTTTAAAATTTCGTATTTTGGTCCGTAAAAGTAACAAGGGCGATTATTAAACTATAACATATCTAAATATCCCATCATTAAACTCAAGATTTCAGTGTTTATTATTGAATGTAAAATAGCTCGATTTCGGATAACGTGCCCGTAAGTTCCTAAGTTAATAATACATTTGTTTGGAGCTTGTCTGAAATAAATGATTGCTTATATATTTAAAAAAAAACAAACTATATTACTATTGTAACATTACCTTATTTACCAAGAAAAAAAGAGATCCTTTATCACATTTGATGGAAAATTACCAACTTGGTACTTAATTTAATTTTATTTTATTTTTTAATAGTAATTTATTTTATTTTTTAATCTTAAATCTTTTTTTTGATTTGTATACTCATACCGAATTGCAGCTTTCTAGTAGTAAGGATACTGAGCTAAGCTGACAGACGGAAATAACGAAACTATAAGGGTTCCTTGTTGACTATGGAACCCTAAGAATCGGCCAACGGCGAATCCAGACTTGGGAATCTTTGTGTTCCGTACTACATAACTGCTACTACTTAATTACTACTAGCGACCGAGCCCTGCTCGGTGAAAATAGAGGGAAGACGAAGATAACTAATTTTCCCAGACATTATTATTATTATTTGATTATTTAATAAATAGAGTATAAAAACTTATTAATTAACAGGGTCCGTGTACAAAACTGTCCGAACGGTTTGTCTGTCTGATAATAGACTTCATAATACAGAGTTAACTAATTTGTAAATAGGTTCTGTTTGCAATTGTTGCATACAGCTATGCCTTAGGGGTTATTATACTTAAGTACTGTCGTTTTAATTTTCTTTTAAAGTTAGGTTTTTGTCCTTTCACGGCTGATATTTCTAGTAAACTGTTCAGAAGATAAGGGATACGTTTTTTTAGCGTTCTGCCACCATTATAGAGACCTAGCTAAACTTCGTCCCCTTAAACCTAAATAGCACAATATAAATTACACATATCAAACATAAGTAATCAAAAAAAATGTTAACACTGTAAAAGCATTTGTCCAGAAGCAAGGTTGTCAATTTGTTCTTAAAGGTATTTTCTCTTAACAATTTCAAGTAATCAGGTAATTTATTATATATTTCATTCAACATTCTTATTGTAAATTATTTTTAACTTAACTAACTTAACAAAACAAAACAACATTCCTAGTCTCTTTTGTCCGTCTAACTCTCAAATAAAGTGAACAATCTATTTAAATTTTCGGATATGTATGCTTGCAACGCTGTGAAAGGTTTTTGATGGATGGGGTGAACATTTCGCCGCAAAAATGTCACGCAGTGAAAATATTATTTTTTGAGCTGCGTGATAGGGCTTTTTCGTACCTATTGTTTTAGCAGTTCAAACTGCCACTGCTTTTTTGTTAGGTCTATTTACGAATTTAATATAAAATATGAACCAATAATACAAATCACTTTTTCTATAAGAAAAAATCATACCAGCGTTCCAAAATTCAAGAGGAAATACAGAGTGGTCGCTACTACTTAGTAGCGACGGCAGATATGATGGTAGAATACGCCACGTCAGTCTATGTCTGGATAGTTCAGAGGCTAAAGCACTCTACCGGAAATACAGAGGTCGCAAATTCGAATCTTGCTCTGGTTTTCAGACGATGATGGTTTATTTTTCCGTTATACTTGGTCGCTGTATCATATCGGGTAATATTTTATTTCAAATCGTAAAGTACAACTTAATATACCGTCAAACATAATTATACAAGGCTGCATTTGACGGAAATAATATCATTACTAATAATACATTAATGTTCACACATTTACAATTCGAATCGCAGCTTAAAAGTCACATCTACTTCTATTCACAATTACTTAAGCGAATAAGATCTTACTATGTAATGTGTCTCTTGTTTTAGTCAGAAGGTTCTAATTACTGATTCAATCTTGCGTGGGTGGATCCTATTTGTTATAAACGACGTCCTACTTATACGATCCTAAAACATTGTTTATACACCTACGGGCGACCCATGTCAGACGAGTATGGAAAGCTGCTGGCCTTATACCTACACCTCAACAATATGCTCTCGCTGCCGAGATGTTGCCCTCACCGGCCATGCACTGCTCTACTCGCACGATTAATCCGACGCCATGTCGCCACTGACGACGAGTGTGTGGCAGGGTTATAAGCTGTTATGTTTGCGTGATTCCTGACACGGACGCCGCGTCGTAGACTGCCCCGCTTGTACACTAGGTAACTAACCTAATCACAAGCATGCGTCATTTTAATCTGCATTAATTTATATATTCTCTTAAAATATATAATTTGAGCAACAAACTGAAACTGAAAATAAGCTTCCGATGGATTAATTACGCTAATTTATTTTGGTCTAGAACTGAGATTGATTGAGCTCTGCGGCTGAAGAACGTAAGAGTTTTATAGGAGGTAAAGTTCTAGTTGAAACCCGCCAAAGTTTGGCAATCCGTTATCACTTTTCAGCGTTCGGAACTGTAAATACTTTGATCTCGTAAATCAAGCTGCGGACCTATTTCCCAACTATCATTTTCATTCCAACTCAATGTCAATATCACCTCACTCACACCCGCTTGTCTGTGCGTTTGCACTAGAGGGAGTGCATATACTGAGCAGATTGGTATACCATTTGTTTCCGTCTAAAATTGAGCTTTTGGCGACCAAAATTTTCGTATGCATCTGCAGTCTCTGGGTTTTCAATCATGTTGATATTGGCACCGATATGACTGCGTCCATTTTTGAATTTTCGCAGTTTTGTGGGAAATACATTTGCTGGACGACTTATAGAGAATTCCCGTTTTCAAGGTAAAGGGACCTACTTAGTGCGATAAGTGATTGGCTCACTTCTTGTTTACAAGTCTATAACCTGTGTGTGTAAATACGTAGGTACACCTATGTTTTTACACGTTTGGCCAGCTTTCCGAAGTCCAATCGGGTCGGTACACTATAACAATACAATATTATGGTGCCATAATCTGGTCTGGACTTGGAACAATATACCGCCGCCTATCAGGAATTCAATATCGGTTGTTTGACTTAAAGTTAAGTTCAAAAATATGTCTATTTTTACGAAGATCTGTTAGTTTTAGTATTATGTACCAATTGCACCCATTCATCTTTATATAAAAGAGCGAATGCCTCCTACCACAAGTGTCATACTTAAAAGAAGGATTCGACCCCATTTGTGTACCTGTTAAAATAAATGATTTTTGTTTTATTTTTTGATTTTGATTCAAACGATTTTATTTCATCTCCGAAAATAAGTTAAAGCAGCTTTAAGTATTAACCCAATTCAGTCCGCTGTTTAGTTCAGATTTTATACAGGGTGACCCCAGCTTGTGAATAAAGACGAACACTACACGTTTATTAGGGTATTTTTGACCAATATGCAAAGTATTAAAACAATCAGTCTAGTATTTACCGAGAAAACAATGGTTTTAAAATTTTTGACTTTGGAGCACCCTCTATTTACATTGTGTTGATTAAAACGCATTTATGGGACATATGTAATCTCTTTTGAAGAATTTGAAGTATTGTAATAACTAATTTCAAGTGGAAACTTTTTAGACGTGCATGATAACTCTGTGGTAACTGCATGATTTTCTTTTAGAAAGAATCAGTATTATCTAAACGACATTGATTAATGTGACGTTGTTGCCATAATATGTCAATGTTTTATTGATGAAAAGCATTTTGACGGTTTTGGTTTCATTAATTATTTTAATCCTAAAGCTGTAATTTCGATACTTGATAGCCCGATCAGTTTAATAATATCAAATAATATGCCTAGTATTGCTGGTAAATCAGACATTAACCAATTCCGATCGTGTGTGTTGCCTGCTGTCTACACACGCACACATATCCCTGCTTTTGACTTTGACGTGCATGTCATACTCACACAGGCATCTCTTGTCATCTTATTCGTGTCAATAATGATACAGTATGCTACTTTTTCTGTCGATTATCTCGAATTAAATTTGTTAGAAAATTTTGATTTTAATTTTTACTTCTAATTAAAACCAAAACTGTTTCACAGCATTTGAGAGAAGTAGTATTACGAGTGTTTTCATTCTGTGTCCACAGGCTGGGGACACGTAGACTAGTACCTAAGTAACAATATTGTTTTCACTAAAGTACGTGTAAATGTAATAATATAAATAAATAAATAAATATAAGGCGACGATCACAAACAAAGTCCCAAACTAAGCAAAGCTAGTACAATGAGTACTAGACTACGATAAATAAATCCATGACTCGTGGACATATATTCGTGCTCATTACACAAATAAATGCACTTACCCGGATTCGAACCCAGGACCTCTTGCTTCGTAGGCAGGCTCACTACCAACTAGGCTAAAGCGGTCGTTATTTACTTACCGTTATGTTATACTATATGTCATTTACTAGTATCCTTCCCTAGTAGTTCCCTCTCATACATGAGAGGAGGCCTGTGCCCAGCATTGGGACGTATATAGGCTGATGATGATGATGATGATGATTAGTATCCTTTATCAATCTTGCCGCGGATATGAGTGCTCTCTTGTAAGGGTATCCACGGAAGATCAGCATCAAGGTATTTACACGGTACCTTGTCATTAAACTGAGTGAAGTCCTTTTCTCAAACGCTTTTATTCGATTACGAACGATAGTTTTAAGCAAAAATGTTTATTTTCCATGTCTTAGTCTATGTTGCGTCTAGAATAAATTAAATTGTTTTTCTTCTTTCCTTTAATGTCTACTTAACCTTTCCCCCAGAAATATTATTAACTCGCATTTATGGGATAAACAGTAACTAATCCTACTTGTTTTTTTTGTCCAAAGGTAAGTGATTGGCTGGCGGTCACCCGGCCAATCGCTTACCTTTCCCCACGACCTACGTCGTGATCTGATTTGATAAAAGCTGTGACATAGTTCAATGTTCCCATTGTCTCATAAATAAAGATGCGTCACGAGGGTAACTATACCCACGGTAGTAATCATGTAAGCACGACCACACTGTCATGAGATGGAGGAGGAATTTTCTTTGGAATTTGCATAATCACTGATTCGGTTTCAATGCCGCCGATTATAATATTTATAATACATATCCAAACAGTGTCTTGTGTTCAAAATTCATCGACATGGGTTAACAGTATTACGTTATTGAATAATCGTCTAGCTATAAATGTTCTGAACTGATTTACTAATCGCTTAGTATTTTAATAGAAAATCGCGTGATCAAACTAGTTTCGATGTAAACGAGTTTCACAAACTTGTTATACGGTCGGCTGGAACTTTGCAGTATTAAGTAGATGATAAATCAAGTAACACCCCTATTGAGCAGGCGGAGATGATTCAGAGACCTATCTTGTTTGGCCGAGGCTCGGTATCATGATTTAAGCGTTAACGTCAAGGTGATGTTTTATGCAAACATTTATCGAACCACATAAAAATAGTTCAATGAAAAAAACTGTCATATAATTATTGTTATACTATTAAATGAAGTTAGGTATTTCAGTATCGCGAATAAAATAACGGGGAATTATTTGAAACACGTATTTTCACACATTATCCACTTGGTATGAGATTTATTAATGGTAAAATAAAGTAGGTAGGTATTGTTTTTCAGCTAATTTACTTTATTTTTCCCGGTAACTAAGTGATGTGATTAACTAGGTAAATAAAACAACGCAAAGTTACTAAGTAATCCGAAAGACAGCTGTTCCATACAGTTAATAATTACGTTAGCTTCTTTTCTATTTTTAATCTAAGTTAATAAAAATAACAAGATCCTAATAAAGAGTGAAATTACGTAATTTGATCGCGATTAAATTTTCTTTTAAAACGCGGAGGTGAAATTTAATATCCGTTCCTTACTCTTCAGGAAGCGATTAAAATAAGACTTCGTTGGTCCGAACCTTATTGGAAATTGCAATTCTGCAATTAAACTAAGCCGGGTTTAAATCAGAGCCATCAAGCATTATAAAAAAGGCTAAAGTAATTACTTCTATAGTCGTTTTCAATTGAATTTATTCGACTATACGTAGTGAAATGAATGTTTTTTTTTATTCAAACCGTGAAGTTACAATCATGGTGCGAGGGTACCTAATTAAAAAGGGAAATACGAGACAGTAAAATATATACCTAAAACTATAAAACGAAAGGTATAAAAAATAAATAAAACAACCAAGATTCAGGAACAAATATTCGAGCCCAATATGGGCCGGGATCAACGAGGGCAAATTGGTCGTCACTATAATGTTTATATCTCGTGTTAAATATCGTAATGTGTTATTTATACTAAACGGGACTTAATCGCGTATTAACTTATTTATTTACCTCACTGAGGTCTCCCGACTTTTCGGATGTGTTGCAACATCCATGGTACCGTTTAGTATAAATAATGTGTGAGAATCGTGAAAGTTTAAATCAATATATATCGTAATGTGTTGCTCTATAAGTATACCGAACCGACATTTCCAAATATGTGAGTTTGACAATAGCACAAATTTATTGCAGCCCTACTACGAAATGTATAAATCGAGCAATCTTCAGCAGAAACAATATCCGAATGCGGATTTTGCAAAAATTTGCATTTCAGCGCGATATTTTGAATTAAAATAAGTCACGTCTGCCGACGCTTGAAATATTGGATCGGGTGACGCTGAAGTGCCATATTATAATGCATAAAACTTAAAGTGACTAAGTTCTCAGTCAGACACTTACTCTGTCTTTGTCGCTTTCTTAAAGCATTCAATTGCGTGTGCATCAAAGAGGTGTGAAAATCAAAAACATCAGTTTTTATCTATTTTAAGGTGGAAACCAATAGATAGTTTTTGAAAAACTAATCACTAAAAATGAGCTTGTGAAAAAATCTGAATGAAATATATTGTTACCTATCGTCTGATATGTCAAGAATAACTTGAATGTATGAATTTCGATTACAAATGATTACTATACCAACAAACTTAATATCCCTCCTCTCCTTCGGGCAGTCGGGTAAAAAGAGGATGTTTGCAACTTCAAATTATAAATAAATAAATATAAATAAATATTAGGGGACAATCTTACACAAATCGATACAGTCCCAAACTAAACAAAAGTTGTACAATGAGTACTAGACGACCATCAACATTTTACTGGCTGAAAATTTAACTAAAAAGAAAAAAATGTTTTGGTGTCATGACGTCTATGGTTTCGTTATCCGTCATTTAAAGCGGGAATTTCTTTATTGCATACAATGTTTTCAAAATGAAGCGTCAATAATTTGAAGCTTTTGCTAATAGATTTATTCTATTTTACGAGTCACATAATAAAAAGGACACAGAAAATCACTTTCTTCAAAAAGGAGCTAGTATATATAAAATAATAAGACGTTATGAAGAAACGGGAGAGATTAGTTTTAAGAATATTCCGGGAAGTGATAGGTCAGTGATGGTACCTCGAAATGTAAATCGAGTTAAATCGATTTTTAATAAGACTGCTACAAAATCCGTCCGAGTGGCAACGGATAAATTACAAATATCAAAGTTGACTGTCGCCAGAATGAAGAGGAATGATCTAGGTTTGAAAGCATATGTGAAACAATCAGCTCCTAAATACATAAAGGACCAAGTGGAACGTGCCAAAAGAGGGTGCCGAAGAGTTTATAACAGTGAACTAAGAAATGTAGGTACTCGTTATACACGATGAAACTTATGTCCCGGCAGATCCCGACTTGGTACGTAGAGAAAAATGCTCCAAATGTACATCAAGTTCGCGGTGTCGAAATGTTTTGGTTCCTATGTAAAAGAGATTATAAGAAACGATCAGAAAAAACAAATCCTTAAAAGATTTTAAGCAAAAATGGACAGCCGTTATGCGGCGGGCCGCCAACAATCTCAGAGAGCTGCCTTTCAAAGGTGTTGTGGCCGCGAATTGAATATAAACCTTAATTGTCTACTAAATATTCAAATTTTGAAAATAAAATTGTCTCTTTACTTCTGGGACACCCCATTAGATAAATAAATACTTAAATACATATAGAAAACATCCATGACTCAGGAACAAATATTCGTGCTCATCACACAAATAAATGCACTTACCTCTTGCTTCGTAGGCAGGGTCACTATACCAACTAGGGTAAAGCGGTCGTCAATTGACCACTGATTTCCACGAGTGATATTTTCAAGTAGCTTTCGTAAAGAGATTGGTGATTAATTTTTAAATAATCTGAATTTGTAAGATTCCGAATTATATGTATATTCGTTTTGACGATATGATTTTTTAATTATATCTTTAGAGTTGACTAACTCTAGACTCTTTCTCGAATACACTTATTTCAACATAAACTTTTCTAATTGAGCTGTGCAATGCAACCATGAACAACCATGTTCAACATTAGATAACCGAATCAACATCAGCCTATATCCGTACCACGTGCCCGTTTATGACCTTGTCGAACGGATTTACAATTCCCTGTGACAACAAGTCGACAGCAAATTAGCTTAAGTACTTGGAAATTAGATTATATTATACTTTTAACCACTTGAGAATAACACTTTTGGGTAGGCAGCTGGCAGATATGATTGATATTATTTTTCGTAGCGTATTGTAGACCCAGTTCAGGTAACTTTGGCCTTTGGGGATACAGGGGCGTTAAGTTATCAATAAGTGTACGGCCTGACTGCACGTTCCGCTTCGAGCGGAGCGTGGAGCGTCCATATAAATGAAATTTGCTATAGATGGACGCTGCACGCCCCGCTCCTAGTACACTAAGGTCCGTCAAGTCAGTACAGATTCAGTCAAAGTCATCATATTTCTACAACTCCCAACAAACTGCTCTACAGTTTGCCGGAAGTTTTTTCTCGTTTTCTCGATTCGAGTATGCCGGCATGTGGAGCCGCAAATGGAGCGAGCCAGCATATTGCAAGTGTAAAGTAGAAGAGAATCAATGTGTAACGTAGAACATGTTTACGTGACGTAGCATAAAACGTACTACAATGAGTACTAACAGCAATATCAGCAATACTAAGGGTAAGTTGCACCAAACCGTCTGTAATCGTAAGCGGTGTTTGTTAAAATCTGAATGTATGGAACGTTTGACAAGTGTCTATGAACTGACAGCTGTCAGCGCCATATTTAACGTTAATCGGTCTGTAATCGTAAGTCCGTGCAACCCGCTCTAAGTGTATTTAAGGGGGTGCATTGGAAATTCTTGCGTGCATTGAAACGCCGTTCTGAGTAGATTAAGGAACAATAAGGTCTAATTTTTAGAATTATGATTCTTGATTATATGTTTGTTTATCTGATTTAATCGGTACATGATTGCCTAAAATTTCCTCCATAGAAAAAAAACCAAAGTTAGGTCTTTATTTTCCTTTTTTTACTAAGGCTACTCAAACAATACATTACGACAAAATAAAGTTAATTTTAATATAGTATTTTATGTCATCTAAAATCTCACTGAATGACATACATACATAAATACATACATTCATGCCTTTATCCCTAATAGGGGTAGGCAGAGCACATGAAACTTATGTTCCAGCGCCACTTTTAGCATAATTGTGGGTATAAAAAAGATTGTCAAAATGTGATATTGCAGTGACAGGTTGCTAGCCCATCGCCCACAACACACTTTAACCCTGCTCCCTTAGTCGACTTTTACGACACCCACGGGAAGAAAGGGGTGGTGAAATTCTAACCCGACAACACACGGGGAACCACTGAATGAAATATGAATAAAACTTCACTAAGTTACGTATTTATCAAAATTTGACCAGAAAAGCCAGTCCCTAAGATTGTTGCACAAGCGTGTCCCTGTCAAGGGGGCGTGATGGACTCGAATCAAGGCATCCCCTTAAGACTATATATCTTAAGTTCTGGTTTCCTAGGATAGCGGTACCGTCATATGGCGGTGAGATTGGCTATCTGTCTCTTTCTAATTGGTCTTATTAAAAAGAGACGGAAATGTCCACGCAATATGACGGCTACTGCTATCCTAGGAAACCCGTCCTTTAGGCCACTTCCTTATTTACCGGTGCGGTATCACTAAGTCAGTTTATAAATACTATTATTTCCTCTTGCATTTCAATGTGTGATTAGCGAAATCGCCAATCTTCATGGATGGCCGTCAAAATTTCCTGGAGTATACTTAATGCACCAGAGTTAATTCACCTGGGGGAATTAAAAACACTAAAAGTATAATTAATTCACCTGTCAAATCCGCAAGATGTTTTAAGTCAACTTAATGCCCCTGAGGTGAATTAGGTTCACTAGGAGTATACTTAATGCACTCGCGACCAACCAAGGGTGAATTAAGTATACGGACAGTACACCTTATGCACTCGTGTCCAATCACGGGTGAATCAAGTTAACTGAATGGGTACCTTATTCACCCCTGACCTGCTAACGGTGTATTAGGTATACTTTTTTGACAACTTCATTCGCCCGATAGGTGAATTAGGTTATCTTATCTGTGAGTGGAATTTAGTCCCCTCCAACGCAATCGCAGTTCCATTAGGTGTACTTTTTATTTCCCTGATTGGTGCTTTATTTCTGAGCTAGATTCGAACTTTATTCCCCTGATAGGTCAATTAGGTTGACTGGTAGTGGACTTTGTGCCCTCGAATCCAGCCAAGGGTGCATTAGGTACACATTCTGTCAACTTTATTCCCCTGATAGGTGAATTAGGTTGACTAAAAGTGGAGTTTGTGCCCTCTAATCCAGCCAAGGGTGCATTAGGTGAATAATTTTAAATGAGAATGAGAGTCAAGTCAGTCAAAATAATTCCAAATTTCAAGTTGATACCTTAAGTAGTTCGTGAGATATTTCACTTTGTGACAGACAACAAAGTGAAATATCTCACGAACTACTTAAGGTATCAACTTGAAATTTGGAATTATTTTGACTGACTTGACTCTCATTCTCATTTAAAATTATTCACCTAATGCACCCTTGGCTGGATTCGAGGGCACAAAGTCCACTTTTAGTCAACCTTATTCACCTATCAGGGGAATAAAGTTGACAGACGGACGGAGTCGCACTATAGGGTTCCTTTGGTACCTTTTTTAGCACGGAATCCTAAAAACAACAAAATCTAACTGGAGCGCCGATTCTTGAGAGTCTTCCAGTTTTAAAACCGGCAGGATTCTCACTTGGATTTTCTCCATGTTACTGTTTATGAATAAAGTCAATAGGATAGAATGTGCCGTCCCCATACAAATGCTTTAATTTGTGTTCTTTACAAAAATAAGGGGGAGGTTCTTAATTCAGTTGTATTGCTCAAGTATACAGATTGTCCCAAAAATAGGGTGTGAACCGATCAAGGGTATTCAAAGATTATTATATTCAGTTGCGCTTTGCGATTCCAAATATGCTTTTGTTTAAGTTTTTAGATCTTTTTTATTGTTGATTACATGGCTGAATTTAAACTTCAGTGAGACATGTTGAAAAAATACTAATAATTACACGGTTGAACTCACGTATTCAATGTCACTACGGGAGACATGTTTCGAACTCTTCGGGAGTTCTTCTTCAGGATGAGTGTTTCCGCGGCGGTGTTGCTTGTATGTGATGCTTGTGATACCAATGTGCCGCCCGAAGTGACATTGAATACGTGAGTTGAACCGTGTCATTATTAGTGGGTACCTATAGTTTACATAGTTATTTCTTGTTTTTCTTTACATAACAAGTTTTTTTTGATATTGTTTATATAATAAGTAAATATAAACAAAAGCAAAATCTTCAATGTAAACATAAACAAAAATTTAATGTAGGTAAACACCAACCAAAACATAAGTATCTTTTGTAATCGCGATAAGCTATCGAAAATTCCTATCGGTACACACCCCGTTTTTGGAAAGCACGCGTGTAGTCATTTGGGTACCTATTTCCTGTTATAACTCGTGTATTTACACTCGGTAGTCACAAATTTAGTGGAGTGGCACTGATGATGGAGACCTCAGATGACTTTTGGAACTCCTAAATGGTATAGGTGCATAAAACTGTATTTAGTAGGTACGTCACTGATTCTGATATGAGTCTGTTGAAGTAGCAACGAATGAAGTGCCAAAGATGAATCTGAGATCCTTGATGTATCGACAGAACTCCTAATTATATGCCTACATGAGTTTTTTCGGTAACAATTCAATGCATTCGGAAAGCAGCAGTTCATGTGGTGAAAAGGAAAATAAATTTGGAAATGTTCAGTATGCGGCTTGGCGAAGTACCTACTAAATTGATGTCGATTAAAACTATGTTGTCATTGTTAAAATCTTTAAAATGTTCCGTATAGGTAAACATTTTACCACACTTGAATGCAGTAACTTTTACACATTTTATTTTACAAGGAGTATATATTTTAATTTGTTTAGGTAACTAGCCGAAATGCTTTCCAATTTCTGTTTTATTTGTTGTTTTGTTAGCTAGATTACAATGCAATTTCATGGTATTATAAAGGGCAAATGGATAATTTTAGTTTGTTACATGGTTATAATCGAAGTTAGTTATTTAGATATGTTGCGATAAAAATATTTGTTGAGTGTGGTCGTTTTAATTACTCGTATAGATTTTAACCAATACCTATTGATTAATCTCAATTTCATCATCATCATATAAGCCGAAAGACGTCCACTGCTGGACATAGGCCTCCCCCAAAGAGTGCCAAAGTGACCAGTCCTGCGCCACCCGCATCCAGCGGACTCCCGCAACCTTTACCAGGTCATCAGTCTACCTTGTGGGGGCCTACCCACGCCGCGTCTTCCGGTACGTGGTCGCCACTCGAGAACCTTTCCGCCCCAACGGCCATTGGTTCTCCGTGCTATGTGCCCTGCTCACTGCCACTTAAGTTTAGCGATTCGGAGGGCTATATCGGTTACCTTGGTTCTGCTTACCTCAATTTACGCACGGTAATTATTCAAAAAATTCTTGCACCTTATCTTTTTAACAGAAAGCCTCATTATTATCATATGGCCTTATTCAGAAAAAAGAATAAATTTACAAAGGTTTAATAGCCAATCCCCGGTCATCCGCAAATATTGTTTGCAGATACTTCATGTCTCCGGTATAACGCCGCCTGGGGCATTCCTCCACAATGTGCGTAGTATGTTTGGTCTGGTTAATTCAGCGGAATAAAGTTGACAAAATGTTTACCTAATGCACCCTTGGCTGGATTAGAGGGCACAAACTCCACTTTTAGTCAACCTAATTCACCTATCAGGGGAATAAAGTTGACAGAATGTGTACCTAATGCACCCTTGGCTGGATTCGATGGCACAAAGTCCACTTTTAGTCAACCTAATTCACCTATCAGGGGAATAAAGTTGCCAGAATGTGTACCTAATGCACCCTTAGCTGGATTCGAGGGCACAAAGTCCACTTTCAGTCAACCTAATTCACCTATCAGGGGAATAAAGTTGACAGAATGTGTACCTTATGCACCCTTGGCTGGATTCGAGGGCACAAACTCCACTTTTAGTCAACCTAATTCACCTATCAGGGGAATAAAGTTGCCAGAATGTGTACCTAATGCACCCTTAGCTGGATTCGAGGGCACAAAGTCCACTTTCAGTCAACCTAATTCACCTATCAGGGGAATAAAGTTGCCAGAATGTGTACCTAATGCACCCTTGGCTGGATTCGAGGGCACAAAGTCCACTACCAGTCAACATTATTCACCTATCAGGGGAATAAAGTTGACAGAATGTGTACCTAATGCACCCTTGGCTGGATTCGATGGCACAAAGTCCACTTTTAGTAAACCTTATCCCCCGATCAGGGGAATAAAGTTGCCAGAATGTGTACCTAATGCACCCTTAGCTGGATTCGAGGGCACAAAGTCCACTTTCAGTCAACCTAATTCACCTATCAGGGGAATAAAGTTGACAGAATGTGTACCTAATGCACCCTTGGCTGGATTCGAGGGCACAAAGTCCACTTTTAGTCAACCTAATTCACCTATCAGGGGAATAAAGTTGACAGAATGTGTACCTAATGCACACTTGGCTGGATTTGAGGGCACAAAGTCCACTACCAGTCAACATTATTCACCTATCAGGGGAATAAAGTTGACAGAATGTGTACCTAATGCACCCTTGGCTGGATTCGAGGGCACAAAGTCCACTTTCAGTCAACCTAATTCACCTATCAGGGGAATAAAGTTGCCAGAATGTGTACCTAATGCACCCTTAGCTGGATTCGAGGGCACAACTTCCCTCCCCTCTGCCAACAAACTGTCATGCAGTTTGGCAGAAGAATGTTTTTGTAAAACAAGGGTTTTTTTAAGTGAATAAAATTTTCTTATTCTTATTATTCTTTTTCTTGGCTGGATTCGAGGGCACAAAGTCCACTTTTAGTCAACCTAATTCACCTATCAGGGGAATAAAGTTGCCAGAATGTGTACCTAATGCACCCTTGGCTGGATTAGAGGGCACAAACTCCACTTTTAGTCAACCTAATTCACCTATCAGGGGAATAAAGTTGACAGAATGTGTACCTAATGCACCCTTGGCTGGATTCGAGGGCACAAAGTCCACTTTTAGTAAATCTAATCCCCCTATCAGGGGAATAAAGTTGACAGAATGTGTACCTAATGCACCCTTGGCTGGATTCGAGGGCACAAAGTCCACTACCAGTCAACATTATTCACCTATCACGGGAATAAAGTTCGAATCTAGCTCAAAAATAAAGCGCCAATCAGGGAAATAAAAAGTACACCTAATGGAACTGCGATTGCGTTGGAGGGGACTAAAATCCACTCACAGATAAGATAACCTAATTCACCTATCGGGCGAATGAAGTTGTCAAAAAAGTATACCTAATACACCGTTAGCAGGTCACGGGTGAATAAGGTACCCATTCAGTTAACTTGATTCACCCGTGATTGGACACGAGTGCATAAGGTGTACTGTCCGTATACTTAATTCACCCATGGTTGGTCGCGAGTGCATTAAGTATACTTTCAGTGAACCTTATTCACCTAGGTGAATTAAGGGTGAATTAGGGGAACTAAAAAGTAAACTTTAAACCCCCCAGATTTTGTGAGGTGAATTAATTATACTTTTAGTGTTCTTAATTCCCCCAGGTGAATTAACTCGGGTGCATTAAGTATACTCCAGGCAAAATTTCACTAATGGAACTAAATGAACCAGTAGGTACATTAAAGGATTTTTACACTATTGTAATTAACATGACCAACATTCATTTACTTAAGTATTGCAAATCATAATAATATAATCCATTTCACTTTCAGTTCATCATATAAATGCAAAGGTTAGATTAGTCAAAAACAGCAGAACAGATTAGGGTAAATCTAGTCCACAGGTTTCGTTTAGCAACAGCTAATAATCTTTTTAAAAACATAGAACATTAGTTCTGAAATGATTTCCCGATGGAATAAAATTGGGAGTGGAAGTTGTAGATAATGACACGGACAAGGACGCGGGTAAAAACTGGTATAAAAACACCGGTCAAGTGCGAGTCGGACTCGCGCACGAAGGATTCCGTACCATTATCTTTAAAAACGGCAAAAAATCATGTTTGTGTGTGTGCGAAATAAATAACGGGATGTACTCGTGGTATTACTTTTATTTATTTTTACGTATTTTAATTTTTTCATTCTTTACACCATTGTATTCCGACTTGTTTTGTAATTCATATTATGATAATGTCCATATTGTTATTTTAAACTAACTAAAGATACTTATTATTAACCTTAATTTTTTATTCTTTTTTAAGTTTTGTTGTTATAGCCCCAACAGAAATACATCGTCTGTGAAAGTTTCATCTGTCTAAATATGATGAACCGCATGAGATACAGCCTGGTGACAGACGGACAGACGGACGGACAGCGGAGCATTAGTCGGGTCCCGTTTTTACCCTTTGGGTACGGAACCCTAATAAATGAATGTCTCGCCTGGGCAAAACAATGTCTACCACTTTATATTTATACGAATAAGGTTTGTCAGTTGTTTTTTTTCGATGAAAAAACAAATGCCTGTCGCTTTTGTCTCCTCGCGTAGAGCGCCTGATAAAAGCCCGCTATCTAATTTGATTGAAGAAATCTTTCTTTGTCGTTTAAAGTATTGAAAAAATTCAACCGAATCGAATTTTACGTTTTGTCTGCGCTCAACATTAATTGCAAGGTGAGATTACTAGCTGAGAGAACAGTGATAATAGCTTAGTATTTAATTTAAAAAATGCAAGGTGAAATCAATTATATATATAACTTGCTTCTGCTCGCGACTCCGTTCGTGTCAAACTTGTTTATACCGTAGCTCCTTACAAACGTACAGCCCACCATTTCATCGCCTTAGGGGATGATTTCTGGGATAAAAACTATCCTTCCCCAAAAAGTAAAAAGAGTTTCACCGAAACACACTGTGCACTGTGTTTGAGTGAAACTCTTCACTTTGCGCCTTTATTTAACCCGGTTAGGGGTGGGTTTCTCCAAAACCCTAACATAACTTGTCTTCTTTTTTAATAAGGAGTCCATACACAAAGTTTCAAGTCTCTCACTTAAAATTTTACTCCATCCCCATACAAACTTTCAACCCCATTTTTACCCACTTGAAGGTGGAATTTCCAAAAATCCCTTGTTAGTGGATACTTACGTTATTTACAATACCTATTGTGAAAAAACAGCGTTCTAAGTTTAACAGTTCGGGCTGGGCGTTGATTTAAGTCAGTCAGTCAATCAGTCAGGACTTTTACTTTTATTTATTTTGATTTTATTGATCTGTACCTATCAGAATAATTTATTTAAATCAAAGTTTTAACCGACTTTAATTCAGTACTCCGCAAAGTCACATGAAGATTTCCACATTTCCTTTCCACTTTACCACAAGAACATTGATTATTACAGAAAAAATCCAAATCGCTGGAGGCTGTAGGTATGTGGGCCGGTATTTGAGGAGTTCCGTCGATTCATCAAGAAAGGTGATTCTGAGACCTTTGGCACTTCATTAGTTGCTATTTCATCGGGATCATATTAGAATCTGTGACTTTTAGTGAGTTTTAATCATATCATTGGGCAGTTGCAGGAGACATCTGTGGTCTTCATCATCAGTTCCGGGTGTAGATACACGAGTTATAATGTGGTTATAATAGAAAATATCAAAATCACCACATGCGTGCATAATCTATTTCTTTTTTAAATTCCTCATGGGTGCCATCGTCAACCTGGATTTTTGAAAAGAATGGGATAAAACTGACAGAATGAATACTTACATACAAAAAAAATGTGGTACCTACGAATCGGTTTGTAAATGACCGAGTTCTGACAATAAAAAAAACAATTATTAAAATAAAACAACAAAAAACCAAGCGAATTGAGAACCTCCGCCTTTTTTTGAAGTCGATAAAACCGGGAATAACGCGAGGTCCTCGTCATCCTGACGGACTTCCTATATTTCAATAATATTTTTAAAACCATTGTAGAAATGAAAGTAAACAAGCGGTTATGAGCAAGATAATGTTAGTTACGTACGTGCGCAGTTTGTATTTGTGGTAATAAAAAGCGGGATGTGAGCAGCTGTAGTCGTTAGCGGCACCCGTTTCACAACCTCGCGAAACTTTGTTTAAAATTCAATCATAATGGTTAGGTATGGACCTACCCTATATATATTATAGGCAATTTTAAGATACAACAAATGCTTATTTTATTTGTCTTTCCAAGCAATTTAAATTAATATCATATTGGAATTCGTGTAAAAGGACAAAACGTAATTATTAAAACTTCAAGTCCGAAGTATGACACGTCCTCTATTTAAAGAATGTTCTTCAAACGGAAAATCAAAGGAATCGGCTTTAATAATGTGACAATCAATGATTTCAGCATCTCAGTTCATTGACCTGTACGAATCCGTATTAAAGGAAACTTTGCGCCTGTGAAAGGAAAAATACATCAGCCTTTCACGTTGGAACATCTGCTTAATTTGTAGCATGATTAAGCACGACAACATTACATCCTAAATAAAATCATGATAAGCACCTGCAACGTGTAAATCACTTTTATGTAGGTACGAATCCTGGGGTTCGGATAAATGAGCAGCTATTTTTTGAGAAAAATGCGAAAAGTTAACGGGTTTTACTGGTTTTTGATACACTCGTTTTTTTTAATACGACGATGTGTTTTTTAGTTCCATTTCATTTCTTTTATTATCAGTTTTATTTTGAGTTTGAGTATACCGACGACCTTGACCTTGACGACCGGTTAGCCTAGTGGGTAGTGACGCTGCCTACGAAGCTGAAGGTCCTGGGTTCGAATCCCGGTAAGGACAAATATTTGTGTGATGAGCATGAATATTTGTTTCTGAGTCATGGATGTTTTCTATGTATTTAAGTATTTATATCTATTATATATATCGTCGTCTAGTACCCATAACACAAGCCTTATTGAGCTTACTATGGGACTAGGTCGGTTTGTGTAACATTGTCCCCTTATATTTATTATTATTATTATTATTATTATTTATACCACCCTGACAAACACCCGTTCTTTGTTGTGACATAGTTCGGGTTGTGTACAATTCGTTTTGGGTTTCGAATTGTAACAACAAAGCTTAAAGCATTTTACGGAGTTCAACCTACAGAGAAATCTACATGCAAAGCGTATGATAACTGGTTTGTTAAATGCTCTTGCCTTTTGCAGTGATATGACGCACTACGAAAACCTGCTTTTTAGTTCCCCGTCCTTTGACAAGTACCCTGTTTGTTTGGATTTAAGTTATTTTGAGGTATAACTTCAACCGTTTACTCATACTCATACTCATTTATTTATAATACCTACTTAAAAATATTACATGTCAAAATGTAACAATTATTTAAATATACTAATTTAATTTATATAATTTCATTAATTAGTGCTGAAGTAAGTTGATTTATTTAACGAGCGAGTGAAGCGAATGAAACTCTGCTTCAGCTTGGACCAAAATTCTTTCGTATGTTCGGATTTCCAGCAGTTCTCCTCCACATGTAGCATTTTTCAACCGATTGTCTTGAATTTTGGTGAGCAGGTCGTATATTACATAGAATTAATAGTGTCGACTCATTTTTGGAAATTCTAAATTATAAAAAAGACCGGGTTGCACTCCGGGAGTGCCGGCAGAAGTGAAAACTCAGACACACCATAAAAGCTCAATATCACTGTACTTACTTACAGGAGTCTTACATGCAATGGAATCCATTCTGTATGTATTTTAACGAAAAACTCAATGTTAATGTTTGGACACGAAATAGTTCAAAGGACGCTTTTACCTAGCGCAGTACAATTTTATTAAGGTTCAGTTTCGTGCAACGACTGTCTTGACGTGCACAGCGCCGCTCCCCCCGCCCCCAAGCCTCGTCCCGAATATCTCACCTACATACGTTCACGTGACCTCCTACGCTCCTACACCTGTGGCGAGTTTAACAATTTTTCTCCATCCCAAAAAGTGTACAGTGCCGCTAAAGAAGTTTTTACTTCAAAAAGCACAGACTGGGGATTTCTACAGCTCACCAGAGCCTCTGGTTTAAGAAATGCAACAAAAACCACCTTGCGCGGGACATGAGTACGACCAAAAGCAACTTTTAATAGTACATTACGTAACAAGGGTGTTGAATTCGTGAATGCCCCAGATCGCAGGTGTTTGTGGTCCGAACCGAAGGTGAGGGCCATAAATATGCGCTCTGGGGCTTTACGAATTACCGCCCGTGTTGCGTACAAAATTTTACGTCTTCACCTGGCCACAATGCAAGTTTTCCCGTACGCGCAGCGTGCAGTAAAACTCGCATTATGGCCAGGTGTAACGTAAAATATTTTTCAACACAATTGCTCGTAACGTACCTCTTATTGTGTCGCTTTTAGGCTCATAATCCTGGATATTAAAAACGCGTGTTTTATAACATTACAACACTTGTGTGTTATGGTTATATCCCGATTAAGTCACGTTGGCACCTTGCAGGAAGATATATGCATGAACACGGTGCATTCTTAAATTAACCGGGTTGTACAGAATGTACAGCTATTTTTTTAATTTTCTGCAAATGGATTCTTACTCGACTAATCAAATTAAATCCTTTTTGTTTATTAATTGACTATTTCTTTATGTATATAATATGGAAACGTTTAATTTAGTAAAACTATTCACTTTTCATAACATTTTACATGAATTAAATACAGATAACATTTTAAAACGAAAATATAATTTTATTTTGTATTGGCTGTTTAGAGATTTCTGTGCCCACACTGCGCAAACTTTTTTTCACAAATATTTGTAAAATTTATTTATGCGTGTTTGGTTATTATCAAACATGTTGACTCGTGGTGACTAGAAAAGTGATAAATAGAATGGACGCCACTGGAAATTCTTGGCGATGTGCAATTGTGAGTAAAAACCTGTTGTCATCTTAATGATTTGGTTAATGTAAAGTAAATAATTTGGCAGGCCTATAACATTTTCATCTTATGAAAATGATTTTTCCCTCGCAAAATGTGTTGAAAAACGTCGTATGATACGCGTGAGCTTTGATAATTACATCCTCGGCTTCCTTATCACGCTCACCTGCGGTTCGCGTGAACAATTTCGCCTCTGATGTAATTATCAACCTACCTCACTTGTATCACAATGTACTATTACCTACGTAAATTATTTTAAAACAGCAAATATTGATGATCATTTTTGTACTTTGTCCCACTTAGCGTAACAATACTGCTGCAGTTCGAATGCGTCAAATGGTGAAAGTGACAAGGTACTAAAATGATCATCTGCTCTTGCTATTGACTATACTTGATGCAAACCAAATCAAATCAGTCACTAGTTTTTACTTTAGTTCATATAGTTTACTCGATAGACGCTTATACGCATACCAGTCAGAACGTGACGGATGTCTTAGCCACACCGATACTTCGTTCCAAATGTGTGCGTGTTCTAGGACCACACAAAAATACGTAATGCAATTAGAACCATTTTATTATTTTCAATATTCAGCCTTTAGTTATTTGTGCAACAAGAGAGCAAAGTTTGTTTTTGCTGCGAGTGCTAATTTTGAGTCCTGAGGAAGCGAAAGATTCTAAAATTGAATCACGAGCGTAGCGACTGATTAAAAGTTTGAATCTTGAGCGCAGCGAAGGACTCAAAAGCACGAAATGCAAATACTTTGCTCTCGAGTAACACATACAACTTTTCACCTCAGCAGTGAGAACATATTCACATCAAAAAATATATCATAGTACCACGTACCTATACGTCTCAAAACTATTCATACTCCTCAGCGCCGGCCGCGCCGTTAGTCAGTACTAGAAAGGCGAGACAAGCCGCGAGAAACCGCGTGAAAAATAAATTAAAATGCTAGCGTGTGTCGATTATGACAGAATACGCGAATCGCGTCGGTGGAAAACTTTTAAAGGAATCTACACCATTAGGACATTAAGTATAACCTAGAATGCGCCAATTTTAACACTGATTCCAACTCAATATGGCGGAATTTGTGCCATTCATTTTGCAATTTTAAATACAAAATACGTGACAATCCGAATTTTGCAGTCATATGTTGTGAATTCAAACTCGTTTTTTTTAAACGTTTTTCATTTGAGATATGTCTCAACTCAATCGGATTTACGGTACCTCTTGACGGCTTAATACGCTATCACGCGCTAATTTGCAAATGAAATAGTTTAGATACTACAGTGACTACGGCATTCGTCGATTCGAAATGTCAAATTTGTGTGCCATGGTATTGATTGGTCATACGAATCGAAAGTTCTAATTACGCATCGAAATCTAAGCGCTAGCGAGTAACGTTTTGAAGTAGTTTTCGCAGAACATCGGTATCATGAGATACACATTTGACGGCTCGAATTTATCACAATCGAAACCTATTCGAAGCGAGTTTACGTTAACATAAAGTAATGCATGTGTGTTTTTGGTAGTGACTCACACTAATACTACTGCTTTCAATAGCGACGCTCGCAATAACGGTAAATCGTCCAAACAAGGCCAATTATTTTCAATACTAACCCCGAATACCTACCTAACTAAGTAAAAAACCTATAAATAAGCTCAAAAGTGACGTTTGGAACAATAAAAGAAGTAATGTAATTAAGGCCATTTACATATACAAATACTCAGATTGTGTAGGTATGTAAATTGAATAAAAAGTGTGTAAAATAATTGTAGATCGGATATTAAAATTCTGCTCCATTCAATTTTATTTTACTTCTGAACCTTTGCGTTAATATAAAAAAAAACCCTGAGATTTTTAAAGCAAAATTTCAAAGCATGGAGCTTTGTCGTTCCTTTCGTTTTTTCAAGCGAGTCCATGTCCTGAAAACCAGCTTTTACTAGAATCCCTTCTGTCGCAGAACAATGGATGCCTCACTCTAAACTTTCCTCTACACCACAGGCAAGGCACACATTCATCTATCCTGCATTCTGTCAACGTTATTTACCTATTTAAACAAGGTACGTACTTCAACCTTAAAAAACAATTGCATCGGTATGCAGCTGGTGTTTAGGCTCAGAAAATGGCAAAACAGTTTTGTTTCTTAATTCAACAGCTTAGAAATTAGGCCAAATTACCATGCCTTGTCAATAAACAGGAACCAAGACCTGCTTAAGACATCGTACTTTATGAGTTATGACTTGTGAAGTCCATAGACCATATTATGAAGTTTATTCCAGTCCAAAGTGTGCGTGTGTCTGTGAAGTGTGATCTGAAACGCTCTCCCTGAATTTGATTTCACCACCGTTTTAAATAAGGTCTACTTTTGAGAAGCCAGCATTGATTTTTGGATGTTTTATAGTGGTATCTTCATCATTAATGCAGCGAACACTGGCAACGTTTAGTCCGTCGGGATCCCGCCCCTAATTACGTTAGCTCGGCAGCGCCCGGCATTACGAATGCAGGCATTGACGATGTCCAAAGGACAATTACGAAGCGTGTTTGAATACCAAGGGAACAATTGTCTATGGAAAAAGTCCAAATGAACGGGATATAACATTGGCAGGTTCCGCCGTTCCGTTCCGCTGCGGTGCGTGATGCCCGGTGCATTTTTTACTTTGACTCTTGTTGATAAATTTACAAGGCACAACAATTTGATTTTCTGATAAATGTGATATTTATACGCGCGTGACTTCGTGTTCGGGTGTAATGGACTGTGACCTTTTTTAATGCTTGGGTGTTTATGAGCAGTAAAATATATAAGGTTACCTTATTAGTCGTAGCCCCTAAAAAAAGGTAAATCAAATAATGCCTGAGATCTCAGCTGTAAATATGAGTACAGAGGATTTCTTTATAGTAGCCAGCAATAAAAAAAAATGCGTCATAGTCCAGTTACATGTATAACTATTTAAATTTTATGATTTCATTATAAACACTACGAGATAATCATAATCATAATCAATCATTTATTTGCTTTAAAACACATTTATAAATGCATGCAAATATAGTTTTAACACACAAATAAAACTAACAAGCAAATACAAAATTCAATTAAACAAATATTATTAACCTACATTAAATGCCACAAAAGCAGAATAATCATTTTATAATTTAAGTAATAATAATAATGCAATTAAGATGTCAGTACGGATAAATAAAAAAGTAAAACAAAAAACAATAAATGGAACAATAAATGTCACGAAGTTTTGTCGTAAATTCTTGCATAATATTCTTTGATTGAGTAGAATGGTCGGATCAAAAAATATTCCTTTACTTTTTTGTCAAAGGATCTTAACTCTAGGATATTTTTTAGGTCGTCAGGAAGTAGATTGTACACTCTTATGGCGGTATTATTTAAACTTTTGTCAAAATGAACATAATGCACATCATTTAAATGTAGTCTATTTCGTTGTCTAAGATTATAATTCGTAGTCTTGCCCTGCTGGACATACAGGTTTCTATTGTTAAAAACATAAAGACATAAACGGTACAAATAGAGAGAAACTACAGTCAAAATTTTATTGTCAACAAATATCCTACGGTGGGAGTCAGGAACATTAGCACATTTTTCTATTAATCTCAGGGCTTTTTTTGTTTAAGGAGCACTTTGTTAATGTTAGTTCCATTTCCCCAAACCTCGATGCAATATCTTATTATGCTTTCAAAATATGAAAAATACGTGGTAAGTAATACTTCTTTCGTGGCTATATTCATCAGTGATTTCATTGCATAGCAAGCACCTGCTAGTTTCTTATTAACCTTATCGATCTGGTCATTCCACCTCAAGTATGGGTCAAGATCTACACCTAGAAATGTTGTACATTTAGCTTTAGATATTGGTATATTACAGTCAAAGTCAGGACTAGATGTACTTCTGCGAAATGTCATGTAAAAGCTTTTGCTACAATTCATATTTAGCCCGTTGGCCTCAAACCATGTTAGGAGTTGCGTCCAGGATTCTTGCATATGATTACATAAGACTAAAGAAGATGGTGCATTTAAAATAATACTAGTGTCATCAGCGTAAAGATAGGGGGTTCCACAGTTTAAGAAGTCTGGTAAATCATTAATAAAAATTATAAATAGTAAAGGTCCTAGGACTGACCCTTGTGGGACTCCAAATTTTATACATTTTTCAACCGATCTAGTTGGATACTTTGATGAATGATCACTAATTTCCACGTATTGACATCGATTGGACAGGTATGATTTCAGCAGGGCCAGAGCATCACCACGTATACCATAGAAATTAAGCTTGTTTATGAGGATTCTGTGATCCACACAATCAAACGCCTTCGTCAGATCACAGAAAATTCCTCCACATGTAAGGGCAATATTGAGATGTGTCGTAACTTCAGTTACCAATTTGCTTACAGCGGCTAACGTGTTTCTATTTTTCCTAAAACCAAATTGATGGGATGAGATACTCCATTTTGATATTCCTCAGGTGACGTAAACGTCCCAGTTCTCGACGATGCACTAGTATATGACATGGGTACTTTATGTTAAAGCAATATGGGTTAGATTCGAACTGAGATGTTTTTTTCATTTGAATGTAAACCATAACCTGATTATTGTGCTCAAATATTACATAAACATTTCATTAAAATACGAAAATGTGCCTCAAAATATTTGATCAAATCACGTAACTCAAACAAACTTGATGTAGGACCCATATACACTCGAATGACTTCGGACTATAACACTGACGACGTCAAATAAATTTCGTCGTAGGTTGCCCATTAAAACTTTGGCTTGCCGCCTGTATGAAGGAAAACCTTTTTAGCCATATATTAAATGCTTTTGTTGGGGCTATGAAAATGCTCACTAGTTAAAATGGGGAAATCCGCAGAATTTATCATTTTCCAGTGACTTGCCTTCGGGCACGGATCGCTTTTATCTCACCCTTGCCGCAGGGAAAAAAATTATTCTCCTTCTCCCGATTTGGTCGAAAATATGATAAGCATGGCTTTATACCTTTTAAACAATTTTTGTGGTGAGTCGACTGTTTGTTACACGGTGATTACAAAAATACCCTTAAAAGCAACAAAGCGTTAGATTTCTTAACTTTAAAGACCTTTTGAAAGAGTTTGCAGATATTATGCAAAAGGGTAGAACGGAATTTGGGGTGTGTTTTTAGCTAATTTGAATTATTTCGTTTAGTAGTAATTTTAGTTGTACTTTTGTCAAGTCGTATCATGTATCTACCTTATTTTGGTGGTGGTGGAAATAAAGTGTTAGCAATTGAGATTGTATGCTGATTAGTTACAACTTGGCAAAAAAGTCTAGAAACAGAAAAAAAACCGGCCAAGTGCGAGTCGGACTCGCGCACCGAGGGTTCCGTACAAACAAGCAAAAGTTGTAGTAGGTATGTTTATTACTAAATGATAAATGAAAATGGAACCCGTAACATTACAATGTGGAAAGCTGAGGAAGCATAAATTTAAACAGGGTCACTTTATCAATTTAGTAATCATCCTTTAGGCTTTGATTTCCTTGCGAGTAGTTGCGAACGCCAAAATAAGCGGATTACTTAAATAGCTGTTTCTTTTCATTACGTTGATTTAAAACTGAGTTCACGGGAAAGTACCTTTAGGTTTTGATACCCTTGAGATTATCTATATGTATAATAATATAAATTAGCCTATATACGTCCCACTGCTGGGCACAGGCCTTCTCCCATGGATGAGAGGGAACGGGTAGTAGTCCCCACGCTGGCCCAGTGCGGGTTGGGGGCACACACACCTTTTTAAGTTTTAAATTATGCGACTTATATTGCTATTTCTTATGATTGCGTAGACATAAAACTTTCATTTTGCTACAGCTGAAACGTATTATAAACATGAGTATTTGATTAAAATCTCAAAAAATGTTTTTTGTACATTTTACTAAAAATGTCTACTTTTCGTAATTTTTCCTTTGTCTGTGCTATATGAAGTTTGGAGCTACGATAGCCTAGTGGTTCAGGCATGCGGCTGCTAAGCGGCGGTCGCGGGTTCGAATCCCGGCTCGTACCAATGAGTTTTTCGGAACTTATGTACGGAATATTTACCGTTAGCTTTTCGGTGAAGGAAAACATCGTGAGGAAACCGGTCTTATCCCAATAAGGTCTAGTTTACCCTCTGGGTTGGAAGGTCAGATGGCAGTCGCTTTCGTAAAACTAGTGCCTATGCCGAATCTTGGGATTAGATGTCAAAGCGGACCCCGGGCTCCTTTAGGGGCATTACCAGGCCATTTTCTTATCCGAGCCAGGCCAAACCGGCCACGGAACCCTAACTATTCTCAGAATCCACAAACAATTTTTACTATGTAAAACTACAAGATCGCCCAGGGTGCCGCGCTGACGCGGCGCCCCGACATATGTCGTCGTGTCAACGTGTGCTGTCAATATATATAAACATTATTAGTGTGTTGTGTATTTTAAGTGTTTTCTGTAATTTTTAATTTTTGATGTCCACTTCTCCGTCACAAACCGTCAGCCAACCAAATAGTCAGTCATCTCCGGAGCTTATACAATGCCCACACTGTATCACACCCAAATTTTTTAAGGGACAGCGTGGATTGACCATACATAAAGGCAAGTCACATAAATCTGCGAATAACTTATCTACCCATCATTCGCGAGTCCCCACCACCTCCACTATCGCCACTGTATCTTTTTCTGATAAATTAAGCGAATATAAGAGGGCCTTCCCAGTCATCAAGCGAATCCCGAGAGGTGCTAGATCTTCTGTCGCTTCGAGCCTTTCCAAGGCGATTGACGAATGCGTCGCCAATAACTCGGTTTCAAGTTGGGAAAATCTTCTTTTATTCGCTTTCAATACCCTACATGTATCCAAAAAAGATTCTCATCGCTCTCTAACCTCCAAAATTAAAGTAAATTGTTCTCGCTCGTCTAATGTTGATATTTCGCAACGCTCTTCCCCAATCGGACCTAAACATAGAGACATATCCAAAGTGGTTGAGGCAAAAGTGAACGATGGGGACCTAAAAGGTGCTGCGAAAATTCTTTTCTGCAGTGATACGTCAGCCCCTGATACTCCCGAAACACTCGCAGCCTTACTAGCTAAGCACCCGCCGGCTCATTCATCCCCTAACTTCCCTGATCAACCTAACCCAGCCCTGCCATGTCTTCACGCTTCCGAAGATGCAGTCCTGGCCGCTATTATGTCTTTCAAGAATGGATCGGCCGGAGGCTTAGACGGTATTACACCACAACACCTGAAGGACCTTACTATAGGTTCTCCGGGGGGCCGAAATAATGATCTTGTTTCGGCCATCTCTCGCCTTGTAAATTTTATGATTTCAGGTAATGTCCATCCAGAGGTGATACCAACTTTGTTTGGGGCAAACCTATGCGCTCTTGGTAAAAAAGATGGAGGCGTTCGCCCTATCGCTATAGGATCAACATTCAGAAGGCTAACATCGAAAGTTTGCTGCAAATACGCCGTGAAGGACTTAGAGCCTATTTTCCAGCCAATCCAACTGGGTTTCGGATCTAGAGGTGGCTGTGAAGCCGCCGTCCATGCTTGCCGAACTTACCTTCTCAACTCCAAAGATCAGGTACTCCTAAATCTAGATGTCAAAAATGCGTTCAATTTCGTCAACCGCGATGCTTTGTTGACAGAAGCTCAAAAACATATCCCTAGTTTATATCCTTATCTTTGGCAATGTTACAGTTCACCTTCAAAATTAACGTACAAAAATCACAATATATCCTCCGCTGTCGGCTGTCAACAAGGCGACCCATTAGGGCCAGCCATCTTTAGTCTTGCAATTCATCCCATAATTTCGGCTCTAAAGTCCAAATTTAACATGTGGTATCTCGATGACGGTAGCCTGGGTGGTGAAGCGAGCTCAGTTCTCACCGACCTCTCTTCTTTAATTCCTAAGTTTCAAGAAATCGGCCTTGAACTCAATATGAATAAATGCGAGATTTATTTAAGTCCTGAAATTGTTAATAAATCGCAGATTATTGACAGTTTTGACAACATCTGTCCAGGCATTAAAGTCCTCTCGAAGAGCTCGCTTCATCTTCTCGGAGCCCCAGTTTTCGAAGAAGCAATCCCGGATTTTATCGACTCCCAAATTCGCCGTTTCTCCGATTACTCTGACCAACTTCTCAAAATTTACTCGCACATGGCTCTTTTTATTCTTCGTTCCTGTCTCTTTGTCCCCAAATTGACTTACTCATTAAGGTGTAGCCCCTTCTGGAAATTTCCTCAATTATGCGAAAAAATTGACAACATCTTGCATCTACATATCCAAAAACATTTCAACATCCACATCAATGAAAGGCAATTTCTACAAGCTACCCTGCCAATCCGACATGGTGGCCTCGGAATCAGGCAAATCTCCAGCATCGTTCTTCCTGCTTTTCTTTCGTCAGTTCACAGTACGTTGCCTCTTACAGGTAAAATAGTTACTCCCTCACTTCGAGTTTTTGAGGTAGCGTACTTACACGAAACAGAGGATGCCTGGAGACTGGCCCGCCCGGGTAAACCCCCGCCTTCAAACAAGGCAGTACAAAGAATTTGGGATGAACCTCTTTGTCGCCAGGCCTCAGAGTGGCTTTTAAACTCTGCCTCTACGAGGTCTGAGAAAGCCCGTTTATTGGCATTATCGCAACCCGAATCCGGATTTTGGCTACACGCTTACCCGTCTATTCACTGTGCAACTCTCCTGGACAACAATTCTTTTAGGTTGGCTGTCGGTCTCCGTCTAGGCGCGGATATCGTAGTACCCCACCGCTGCCCCTGCGGAGTCGATGTGGACCGTTTGGGCTACCACGGCCTCTCATGCCAAAAGAGTGCCGGCCGCTTATCCCGCCACGCCTGTCTTAATGACGTCATCCGTCGGGCTCTTGCCAGTGTAAACGTGCCAGCCGTCCTGGAACCTCCCGGCCTGGCCCGTGATGATGGCAGGAGACCCGATGGTTTGACACTCATTCCGTGGCGGATGGGTCGGCCCCTTATCTGGGACGCCACCTGCGTGGACACCCTGGCCCCGTCCCATTTAGCCGCAACTTCTTTGAGAGCGGGCGGGGCGGCAACAGCGGCAGAAGCAGCGAAGCGCCGCAAATATGCGGGTCTGACAAACTGCTACATATTTGCGGCCTTCGCCGTAGAAACTCTCGGACCGTGGAGTTTGGATGCCCATAGTCTATATAAAGAAATTAAAAAAAAAATGGTTGAAAATACGGCTGACCATAGAGCTGGCTACTTCCTCGACCAACGGATAGGAATTGCAATCCAACGAGGAAACGTGGCCAGCCTTATGGGCACCCTTCCGAGGGGCAGCGACCTCGGAGAGTGCATGGATATTAGTAGTTAAGTAGATTTAAGTGTTAGAGTTAAGTTTTATATTATATTGTATACTTTTGTAATTGAGTTCATTCCATGGTGTTCTGCCTTTTCGCAGAATTTCCTTTGGTCAAACATCACTTGCCAACCAACATTTCGAAAATGATTCACTTTGACAACTAACCATTACCAACTTTTTGTATGACAACCTGACACTTGGTCGAATTTTTATAAAGCAGAATATCACAATGACTAAAAATGTTTCGAAAACTTATCACTTGCCTACTATTTCACTAGGCCAAACAACTATTGAACGAACAACGTTTCGTCAGTGCAATAGTTACGTAACAGAAATAATAACTGTGACAGAGTCCAGATAGGTGCGACGACGAGCGAAGCGAGGAGGAGCGTGTTAGGTTAACCGCGATCTTACAGCGCACGAAGCCGAGCGAGCGAAGCGAGCGTGCCGCGGCAGCGGCCGGCGAGTGCCAAAATCGCCTTATTGAATATTCAAAATAAGTAAGTAAACACTTATCACTAATAAGTCAGTTTATTCTTACTCACCCACAAAGTTATTAAAAGAAGTGAGCAGTTGCGCTTACCCACATTGTAAATTATATTACATAGTAACTGTACGAACCCTACTGCGTGAAACATTTGGGAAACGTTATACAACGAAATGACTATTCAGCCAACTAAAACATTCTGTTAAACGATTTTTGGCATTTTGAAAGTTTACTTTATAATCATCAGACCAAACGTACAGTTGGCAACTGTGAGGTTGGGAAACGAAACGAAATCTTATGACGAGTTGGCAAGTGATTATTTGGCGAAATAATATTCTGCGAAACGTTGGTTGGGAACTAATAATTGGCCAAACAATTTTCTGCGAAAAATAAGAGAATATCATCAAATAGAAGTCGTTAGGTTAGGTTAGGTTTGTTTTATAAAAATCCTATAAAGCTTTCTATTTAAGGAAAAAATGCATTAGGTCAAATGAAACTTTTGTCAAATGAAACATTTGGTCAAACGTTTTTTGGTTAAAAAAAAAAAATTATTGAATCAGGCGTTACTTTGCGGAAGTCCATGATATATTAGGAGAACAATATGTCTTTGCTATTCCGCTAAAAAACGTGCTGGTCTATTAGTGAAGATAAGATGCAACTATTTGCGTAAAAACATGCAAAAAATTACAGCAAACCACCACCAATAATGACAAAAACCTCGACACGTGTTTCGCCTCTCTACGAGGCATCATCAGGAGATGCTGGCAGGAGATTTTGCTTGCGCCACGTCCACTGAGCAAATGACCCGCCCGGAGCCATCCACCATATTTATATTCTGTCCCTCCATACTACCGTTCATGCGTGAAAGAGATGGAAGAACACGTAACAACGGTGATGACGCAACATTCAATTGTTCGTTGATAATAACGCCTCTATTGCTGTACCTAATTATTTCTAATTGTTCTAGAACACTTAGACGCAATCCTTTTTCGCAAACATGCAAGATGTTGAAAGAATGATTGTCAGATAACGCATGATTATTCTCCAATAAATGTTTTGCGAAATTAGACTTGTCCGGGTGATTATGCCGATACGACGCAACATGTTCCTTATACCTTGTGCTAAAACTACGGCCTGTTTGTCCCACATAAACTTTATTGCAATTATCACAGGCAAGTTTGTAGACTCCTGACTTTTTGGCACTTTCCACTTTCTCCTTGCCATTGCACAGTCTAAAGCGCAAGGTGTTATTCGTTTTGAAAGCCACGTTTATGTCGTTAGACTTTAAAATATTGTAGATCTTATCGGACAACTTGCCAACATAAGTTATGCTTGCTTTGTACTTTTTAGGTGGGTCCGAAGATCGTGCAGCGTACAGAAGATAGTTTGTCATTCTAGCCCGTTTTTTCCTAATAATACCATCCACATGAGACTTGCTGTAACCGTTTGAAATTGCCAAATGGTATATATTATTTAATTCCATTTTATAATGAATATCAGAAAGAGGTACTGTCAATAACCTATGTGCATAACAATGAAAAGCAGCTAACTTATGTTGCCATGGATGAGCGGAAGAAGCTGGGATAACAGTATCTGTATGCGTAGGCATACGGTAAATTTGGAATTGATGTTTGTTATCCACCTTAGTAATCCTTAAATCCAAGAAATTCAGTGAGTTATTCTGTTCTAATTCCTTCTTAAACTTGATTTTAGGATGCTTGTTGTTGATTTCATTCACAAAAGTATCCAGTTGACTCATACTACCCGTCCAACAAATAATCAAATCATCAACATACCGAAAATAATATAAAATATTATTATTATCCACAATGTGTTGGTTCTCAAAATGATCCATGAAAATATCTGCCATCAAAGGACTAAGTGGGGAACCCATTGCCAAACCATCACCTTGCAGATAATATTGCCCCCCAAATCCAAAATAATTCTGTTGCATACAGACTGTCGCCAATTCTATTAATTCATCTACCTCCCCTGGGTGCAGCCTCTGTTTTTCAAAAAGTGCCCTGAGAATGTCTAAAGTATTCAAATATGGTACATTTGTAAACAAACTATCCACATCCAGCGACAAAAGAATAGCATTTTGTGGCATGTTGATGTCTTTGATCCTTTCGATTAAATCCAAACTATTCTTTAAACAGTATTTTGGTTCAAAATTAGACTTCTGTCTTATGATACCATTCAACCTCTTAGCCAATTTATAAGTCGGTGCACTCAAATACGAGACAACTGGACGAATCGGGATATTGTCTTTATGAATTTTTGGAAGACCATACAGAATTGGTGCTTGAGGATTCATGGATATGACCGTGTTTTTCTGATGCTCGGTTTCAAAGACAAACATAGAGTTCCTGACAACATTTCTTAGATCTTTCTGGAAACCAGGCGTTGGGTCCTTCCGTAAAACCGAAAAACCATCACCCTGTATAAGATCCATTACTTTCTGGTTATATTGTTTCCTACCCATGATGACTATGCAATTCCCTTTGTCTGCTTTTGACACCACTAAATCGTTGTCATCGACTTTCTGTTGAATAGACCTCAGCAATAACCAGTCAGAGTCAGGCGCACTCCTCCTCAATGGACATGTCTTTTTTAATGCATTCGCTACGGTGAGCTTTGCATCCATATCATTATTGTTAAGAACTATCGCAACCTCTGCATCCACAGCTACATTTTCCAAAACTTTTTGAGACATCTTAGGCCTTAAGTTATACTTCAATCCCTTATCTAACAGTTTGACCTCATCTTCCAAAAACTCAATGCCGGTTAGGTTTTTTACACGAGGGTGGAAACTGTGCTGAGTCGTTAGGGCATCACGCCTTTCTGTTAAGTTGAAATCCGAACCCGACCTAGTAAGCCTATGTAGTTTATCGGTCTGCTTCACATACATTTGGTGCGCAAGCTCAGAGGCAAAATATCTCGCTTTTTGGTCTAAAATATCAAATTCAATGTTGTGCAATTTAAAGGAAAGCTCTGAATACAAAACTTTAAGGTGTAGCTTTAAGTTATCCCTGATTGGAAACCAAGATCGTGATTCTTCATTCAGCCATATTTTCCGAGCCCTATTAATAGCCACCTGAGATGCCCTACTAGAACTATTACAACGTATGTTGATATAATTAGGTACCACATTCAGACGTTTACACAGTTGATTAAACCAAACGTTCTGGACAGCTGCTCGGTGTTTGGTTGTTTAGTTAGTTTGACATAAAGTCGTGCCTGTTCGGCTATGCTTGCCGTTTTCAAATAATTTATTGAATCAGGCGTTACTTTGCGGAAGTCCATGATATATTAGGAGAACAATATTTCTTTGCTATTCCGCTAAAAAACGTGCTGGTCTATTAGTGAAGATAAGATGCAACTATTTGCGTAAAAACATGCAAAAAATTACAGCAAACCACCACCAATAATGACAAAAACCTCGACACGTGTTTCGCCTCTCTACGAGGCATCATCAGTAGTGGTGGTCGTTGATTCAACGAACTAGTTGAAAAAACGTTTTTCATTCGTCAACGAACAAAACGTTTCGTACAACAGATTCAACTAGTTGACGGCGTTAACGTACCTAAACGTAATGGAAATGAAACGCTAAGCAAATAGTTGATTGGTCGATCAGTATTATAGTACTATGTATCTATTTATATATTTTAGAAATTGATTTCTTAATTAAGAAAACATTTATATTACTGCTACATCAACTCATTAATGGTATTCAGTTGTAAAAACGATCAACGTCTCAACGCCCTCGATATTTTCGTTCTTAGTTAAATCAACGTCTCGTTGCCCTCAACGGCTTTTCTCTTCAGTTAATGAAAAAAAAATAGTTGACGAAATCAACTAGTTTTTCAACTAGTTGACGTTTTTAAACGTTAACGTTTCGTTTCGTTGACGCGAAAACCGTCAACGACCCACCACTAATCATCAGGAGATGCTGGCAGGAGATGTTGCTTGCGCCACGTCCACTGAGCAAATGACCCGCCCGGAGCCATCCGCCATATTTATATTCTGTCCCCCCATACTACCGTTCATGCGTGAAAGAGATGGAAGAACACGTAACAACGGTGATGACGCAACATTCAATTGTTCGTTGATAATAACGCCTCTATTGCTGTACCTAATTATTTCTAATTGTTCTAGAACACTTAGACGCAATCCTTTTTCGCAAACATGCAAGATGTTGAAAGAATGATTGTCAGATAACGCATGATTATTCTCCAATAAATGTTTTGCGAAATTAGACTTGTCCGGGTGATTATGCCGATACGACGCAACATGTTCCTTATACCTTGTGCTAAAACTACGGCCTGTTTGTCCCACATAAACTTTATTGCAATTATCACAGGCAAGTTTGTAGACTCCTGACTTTATGGCACTTTCCACTTTCTCCTTGCCATTGCACAGTCTAAAGCGCAGGGTGTTATTCGTTTTGAAAGCCACGTTTATGTCGTTAGACTTTAAAATATTGTAGATCTTATCAGACAACTTGCCAACATAAGTTATGCTTGCTTTGAACTTTTTAGGTGGGTCCGAAGATCGTGCAGCGTACAGAAGATAGTTTGTCATTCTAGCCCGTTTTTTCTTAATAATACCATCCACATGAGACTTGCTGTAACCGTTTGAAATTGCCAAATGGTATATATTATTTAATTCCATTTTATAATGAATATCAGAATTTTTGGTTTTCAATCAGGGATAACTTAAAGCTACACCTTAAAGTTTTGTATTCAGAGCTTTCCTTTAAATTGCACAACATTCAATTTGATATTTTAGACCAAATAGCGAGATATTTTGCCTCTGAGCTTGCGCACCAAATGTATGTGAAGCAGACCGATAAACTACATAGGCTTACTAGGTCGGGTTCGGATTTCAACTTAACAGAAAGGCGTGATGCCCTAACGACTCAGCACAGTTTTCACCCTCGTGTAAAAAACCTAACCGGCATTGAGTTTTTGGAAGATGAGGTCAAACTGTTAGATAAGGGATTGAAGTATAACTTAAGGCCTAAGATGTCTCAAAAAGTTTTGGAAAATGTAGCTGTGGATGCAGAGGTTGCGATAGTTCTTAACAATAATGATATGGATGCAAAGCTCACCGTAGCGAATGCATTAAAAAAGACATGTCCATTGAGGAGGAGTGCGCCTGACTCTGACTGGTTATTGCTGAGGTCTATTCAACAGAAAGTCGATGACAACGATTTAGTGGTGTCAAAAGTAGACAAGGGGAATTGCATAGTCATCATGGGTAGGGAACAATATAACCAGAAAGTAATGGATCTTATACAGGGTGATGGTTTTTCGGTTTTACGGAAGGACCCAACGCCTGGTTTCCAGAAAGATCTAAGAAATGTTGTCAGGAACTTTATGTTTGTCTTTGAAACCGAGCATCAGAAAAACACGGTCATATCCATGAATCCTCAAGCACCAATTCTGTATGGTCTTCCAAAATTTCATAAAGACAATATCCCGATTCGTCCAGTTGTCTCGTATTTGAGTGCACCGACTTATAAATTGGCTAAGAGGTTGAATGGTATCATAAGACAGAAGTCTAATTTTGAACCAAAATACTGTTTAAAGAATAGTTTGGATTTAATCGAAAGGATCAAAGACATCAACATGCCACAAAATGCTATTCTTTTGTCGCTGGATGTGGATAGTTTGTTTACAAATGTACCATATTTGAATACTTTAGACATTCTCAGGGCACTTTTTGAAAAACAGAGGCTGCACCCAGGGGAGGTAGATGAATTAATAGAATTGGCGACAGTCTGTATGCAATAGAATTATTTTGGATTTGGGGGGCAATATTATCTGCAAGGTGATGGTTTGGCAATGGGTTCCCCATTTAGTCCTTTGATGGCAGATATTTTCATGGATCATTTTGAGAACCAACACATTGTGGATAATAATAATATTTTATATTATTTTCGGTATGTTGATGATTTGATTATTTGTTGGACGGGTAGTATGAGTCAACTGGATACTTTTGTGAATGAAATCAACAACAAGCATCCTAAAATCAAGTTTAAGAAGGAATTAGAACAGAATAACTCACTGAATTTCTTGGATTTAACGATTACTAAGGTGGATAACAAACATCAATTCCAAATTTACCGTAAGCCTACGCATACAGATACTGTTATCCCGGCTTCTTCCGCTCATCCATGGCAACATAAGTTAGCTGCTTTTCATTGTTATGCACATAGGTTATTGACAGTACCTCTTTCTGATATTCATAATAAAATGGAATTAAATAATATATACCATTTGGCAATTTCAAACGATTACAGCAAGTCTCATGTGGATGGTATTATTAGGAAAAAACGGGCTAGAATGACAAACTATCTTCTGTACGCTGCACGATCTTCGGACCCACCTAAAAAGTACAAAGCAAGCATAACTTATGTTGGCAAGTTGTCTGATAAGATCTACAATATTTTAAAGTCTAACGACAAAAACGTGGCTTTCAAAACGAATAACACCCTGCGCTTTAGACTGTGCAATGGCAAGGAGAAAGTGGAAAGTGCCATAAAGTCAGGAGTCTACAAACTTGCCTGTGATAATTGCAATAAAGTTTATGTGGGACAAACAGGCCGTAGTTTTAGCACAAGGTATAAGGAACATGTTGCGTCGTATCGGCATAATCACCCGGACAAGTCTAATTTCGCAAAACATTTATTGGAGAATAATCATGCGTTATCTGACAATCATTCTTTCAACATCTTGCATGTTTGCGAAAAAGGATTGCGTCTAAGTGTTCTAGAACAATTAGAAATAATTAGGTACAGCAATAGAGGCGTTATTATCAACGAACAATTGAATGTTGCGTCATCACCGTTGTTACGTGTTCTTCCATCTCTTTCACGCATGAACGGTAGTATGGGGGGACAGAATATAAATATGGCGGATGGCTCCGGGCGGGTCATTTGCTCAGTGGACGTGGCGCAAGCAACATCTCCTGCCAGCATCTCCTGATGATGCCTCGTAGAGAGGCGAAACACGTGTCGAGGTTTTTGTCATTATTGGTGGTGGTTTGCTGTAATTTTTTGCATGTTTTTACGCAAATAGTTGCATCTTATCTTCACTAATAGACCAGCACGTTTTTTAGCGGAATAGCAAAGAAATATTGTTCTCCTAATATGTTTTTTGGTTAAACATTTGTGAACTTTTGAGTTTGTTGCGAGTACTCGGTTTCGAAGTATGCGACTTCAATTGCTATTTCTTTTGATTGCGTTGACATAAAAGTTTGGTTTTGGTACATCTGAAAGGTCCTATAGCCCTGAGTATTTGACATGAATTTCATTTTAATACCTCTACGCATTTACGAGGAAAAAGGTAGTAAGTTTAAAATTTAAAAAAGGTTTTTTGTATGATTTTACGTAAAATGTCTACTCTTCGTAATTTCTCCTTTGTTTTTGCTATATGAAGTTTCTTCGTGCCAAGTTTCAAAGTTCTGTGTTAACGGGGAGTACCCTTTAGGTTTTGAGTTTGTTGCGAGTACTCAATTTCAAAATATGCGACTTAAATTGCTATTTCTTTTGATTGCGGTGACATAAAAGTTTGGTTTTACTACATCTGAATAAACCTATAGCTCTGAGTATTTGACATGAATTTAAATTTAATACCTCTACGCATTTACGAGGAAAAAAGAAGTAAGTTTAAAATTAAATAAAAGGTTTTTTGTATGATTTTACGAAAAATGTCTTCTTTTCGTAATTTTTCCTTTGTTTGTGCTATATGAAGTTTCTTCGTGCCAAGATTCAAGGTTCTGTGTTAACGGGGAATACCCTTTAGGTTTTGAGTTTGTTGCGAGTACTCAATTTCAAAATATGCGACTTAAATTGCTATTTCTTTTGATTGCGTTGCCATAAAAGTTTAGTTTTGGTACATCTGAAAGGTCCTATAGCCCTGAGTATTTGACATGAATTTCATTTTAATACCTCTACGCATTTACGAGGAAAAAGGTAGTAAGTTTAAAATTAAAAAAAAGGTTTTTTGTATGATTTTACGAAAAATGTCTACTTTTCGTAATTTTTCCTTTGTTTGTGCTATATGAAGTTTCTTCGTGCCAAGTTTCAAGGTTCTGTGTTAACGGGGAGTACCCTTTAGGTTTTGAGTTTGTTGCGAGTACTCAATTTCAAAATATGCGACTTAAATTGCTATTTCTTTTGATTGCGTTGACATAAAAGTTTGGTTTTGCTACATCTGAAAGGAACTGTAGCTTTGAGTATTTGACATGAATTTCAATTTAATACCTTTACGCATTTACGAGGAAAAAGGTAGTAAGTTTAAAATTTAAAAAAAGGTTTTTTGTATGATTTTACGAAAAATGTCTACTTTTCATAATTTTTCCTTTGTTTGTGCTATATGAAGTTTCTTCGTGCCAAGTTTCAAGGTTCTGTGTTAACGGGGAATACCCTTTAGGTTTTGAGTTTGTTGCGAGTACTCAATTTCAAAATATGCGACTTAAATTGCTATTTCTTTTGATTGCGTTGACATAAAAGTTTGGTTTTGCTACATCTGAAAGGAACTGTAGCTTTGAGTATTTGACATGAATTTCAATTTAATACCTTTACGCATTTACGAGGAAAAAGGTAGTAAGTTTAAAATTTAAAAAAAGGTTTTTTGTATGATTTTACGAAAAATGTCTACTTTTCATCATTTTTCCTTTGTTTGTGCTATATGAAGTTTCTTCGTGCCAAGTTTCAAGGTTCTGTGTTAACGGGGAATACCCTTTAGGTTTTGAGTTTGTTGCGAGTACTCAATTTCAAAATATGCGACTTAAATTGCTATTTCTTTTGATTGCGTTGACATAAAAGTTTGGTTTTGCTACATCTGAAAGGAACTGTAGCTTTGAGTATTTGACATGAATTTCAATTTAATACCTTTACGCATTTACGAGGAAAAAGGTAGTAAGTTTAAAATTTAAAAAAAGGTTTTTTGTATGATTTTACGAAAAATGTCTACTTTTCATAATTTTTCCTTTGTTTGTGCTATATGAAGTTTCTTCGTGCCAAGTTTCAAGGTTCTGTGTTAACGGGGAATACCCTTTAGGTTTTGAGTTTGTTGCGAGTACTCAATTTCAAAATATGCGACTTAAATTGCTATTTCTTTTGATTGCGTTGCCATAAAAGTTTAGTTTTGCTACATCTGAAAGGTCCTATAGCCTTGAGTATTTGACATGAATTTCAATTTAATACCTCTACGCATTTACGAGGAAAAAGGTAGTAAGTATAAAATTTAAAAAAAGGTTTTTTGTATGAATTTACAAAAAATGTCTACCTTTCGTAATTTTTCCTTTGTCTGTGCTACTATATGACGTTGCTTCGTGCCAAGTTTCAAGGTTCTGTGGTAACGGGAAGTACCCTTTAGGTTTTGAGTTTGTTGCGAGTACTCAATTTCAAAATATGCGACTTAAATTGCTATTTCTTTTGATTGCGTTGACATAAAAGTTTGGTTTTGCTACATCTGAAAGGTCCAATAGCCCTGAGTATTTGACATGAATTTCAATTTAATACCTCTACGCATTTACGAGGAAAAGGGTAGTAAGTTTAAAATTAAAAAAAAAAGGTTTTTTGTATGAATTTACTAAAAATGTCTACTTTTCGTATTTTTTCCTTTGTCTGTGCTATATGACGTTGCTTCGTGCCTCAAGTTTCTGAGTTCACGGGAGGTACCCCGTAGGTTTTGCGAGTGTCGACAAACTCTAAAATTTGCAGCATAAACGACTGTATCTTTTGATTGGGTTGATTTTTAAGTTTGATTTTTTCACAGGTCGAAGGGACAATAGACCTGAGTATTTGATATAAATTTCAGCTTGATACCTCCACGCGTTCCTGAGAAAAATGGTCTTGACAGACAGACAGACAGACGGACAACAAAGTGATCCTATAAGGGTTCCGTTTTTTTCCTTTTGAGGTACGGAACCCTAAAAATTAACCCTGGTGACTTCGTTAAACTTGTCATTATGCTAGTACACGTACTGTCATTGTGTTATTATTAGATATGCTCAAGAAGCTTAAAATAACATTTTTCACTTCTCATGCTCGAAAAGTGCATCATATTAGACTTGGCAAGCGGGGCTAAAGTAGTACATTTAGCCCCTAGGGAAAATATGTACACATATTTATGATTTATAAAACATTTTAATTTGACCACTCACAACAGTTCAATATTACATCCACCAATCACAACTCTTTAAAAAAACATTAGTATTTGCTATCTACTAACCAGAATAGAGCTAGACATTAAAATCGACCAATCAGGAAACAGAATTCAATTCAAACATTGGGTGTTTTTCAAGCGTGGTTAACTGCATACATGAGTCATGTGCGTTTGGATGGAGCTATAGTCGGTCAGAGGCGTTTATTTTATTAATTATTGTATATTAGGGAATGAAAAACTCCTAATGTTTGAATTGAATTCTGTTTCCTGATTGGTCGATTTTAATGTCTAGCTGTATTTTGGTTAATAGACAGCAAATACTAATGTTATTTTAAAGAGTTGTGATTAGTGGATGTAATTACATGACATAAGCTATGAAGATTGAGCGGGATAGACTACGCCGCTATTAGACGGTTCGAGGCGTTTATTCGTCTTGTGAATATTTTGTATCTGTGTCAAAACAGTTTGTTAAAAATAATGGCGCCAAATTGAACAATCTTTTCGCCTTGGTATAATTGTGGATTGTGGGTGGACAATCTTTGTTTTTACTATTTTCTCGCAGTCGAAGTGAAAAGTAGAGTGTATAACTCTGGTCTAAAAGCCATATTACCCCTCGAACTATTTCCCCTCACTTCGTTCGGGAAAATATCCATCTCGTGGTAATATGGCTTACTTTAGACCCTTGTCATACAATCTACTATAGATGGAGACTCCTTCATTCGTTTGGATAAGAAATAAAAACCTTGAATGAAGTCACGTGTTTTATGTCCTCTCTTTCCTTTAGGTTGTCTACGATTCTGCATACGTTAGGAATAACTTACGAATTTGAAGATACTTGATATACTTTACGCAATTGATATACTATATTATATTACATGCAAATTATACTCATTACATACTCGTAGTCCTACGTATTCATCCTAGAATAAATAATCGAAAAAACAGATCTTCAGGCATCTTATCATCTTCAAATACAATTTAAAATGTGTATTTGTTACATTGCTTCTTATGCCTAGTTTAGATTTATTATGAGTAAACCGATAATGTAGCTTCCGGGGCCTTGACACCAGCAGCCATTTGTGCAATAAGAGAGCAAAGTTGTACTAAAAATATTAATACTTAATAAGTTGTCAGTGTTCTTAGATAAGTTGAGTTAAGTTATTATATGGTGTTGCAAGATAAGCTAAACGAATGCATAACTTCACATGCGCATCAATCCACCGAGTTAAATCCTGGCCAGACCGACAAGACCACAGACAAATCCACACACTCCTGGTACAGTAGACTCAGCTCAATTTTATTAGCTTCATAGTCATGAACGCCCATCGAATGTTCGGCTCTAGGGAATACTGGCAGTGACTAAGCATTCACTGTATAGGGTAGGAAAGGTTTATTAATACAAAAAACGGAAAATAAAAAGACAGTTTACGGCTTGAATTTTATACATGTGAAAATGGAGTAGCAGTACACTGTGGATAAGGAGTCATATTTTATATGGATACATGTTTTATTATTTATATGTTTTAAGGAGTCATGTACCTCATTCAACTTAAAGAGTTAGCAAAGCGCCCTCTCTTTCCGATTTTTGTATGCAAATGAAAGGGACAAGAAATGGTCAATGGGCGTGAACCATCGCACCTCACTAGCAGTCCCGGCTTACATTACATGCCGCCGTTTGGAATACTTACTTATTATTGTAGTTGGTGTAATTACACATTCATGATTATTTATTCGGTCTCATATTTGATCATAAATGTGTACTCAATTAAAAAACAGCTAGAAGATGTTAAGAGGAAACACAACGACCATTTTTCCATAGCAACGTAGTCCCCTGGATAATGGCAGTAGAGCAATATTTTACTTTTCCATAAATCTATGGCTTACTATTGTCATGTTCCTATGTTTTCCTTTTTATCATAAATTTATTCTTAAAAGAGATATTAACCTTCAAAAACCTAAAAAAATGCCAGATTTTCCGCTGTGTTCAAACATCCAGAAAACAATTTTGACTAGATTATTAAAAAAAAGGAAAACATAGGAACACGGCCTTTCTTTGATTTTTAATAAGGCTTGAGGTTGGAACGACAGCAATACATTTGACATATACCTATTTCTCAATTATCTCGGACTTTTTGTTCCCTCTTAACATATTTATTTAATTAAATAGTAAATACTAACAAAAAAAGAGCACCTAAACGCGTCTGCACCTTACGAAGACAGTTGCTTACTGAAGTTAAGAAGAAGCTACACATTCTCAAACTTCTGGAAACCTTCCCTTTACAGGCAGTAATAAGTATACAAATTCAAACTTTACTATTACAGACGATGATTAAAATCACGATATAAACTGCCAAAATGATACATTTTGCTCATTTCAATACGAATAAATACCACACATGAGACCGGAATGGTGACCCTAGTGATAAGTTTACACATTTTTTATTAGGCTATAATGTTAGTGTTAATTACAGAATTAACAATACACACTAAGGGATTTTGGTTTCGTTGATATTTTTGCAGTGATATATAGAAAAGTAAATACATTTTAATATCAGTAAATTATTTTTCTTTATCATTCACTTTTGTGTATAACCAAATGAAAAATAACATTAATAAAGTAAGAATAAGAGTAAGAATAGTTTATTTACCAAAAAATAACTTAACAATTTACATGATCGGTGACTTCCACACTAGGCACAGCCTGTATCGTGGGGGTCAGATCGCTTACGAGAGTTACAAGATATCATGCGGCGTTATACAACATTCACGGAAAAGTAACATTAGACACTATTAACACTAAAGAGACTTAACAATTTAGATTTAAATATTTAGTTTAGTGATTAAGTATTAATGTTTGGATGAGTGTAAGAGCATGCAGCAAGTGGAGCATACTGTATTTATTGAAATGTCGCATTTTTATGTTTCAAGTAATAGCAACATATCACAAAGCTACAAAGAGATAAGAGATGACACGTCCGTGACATCCTTCAAGGTATTTTTTTCTTGTTTCAAACGAATGTTTGAAAAGCAATCCCCATCTAAATATTATAAGCTTCTTAATTATACCATACCTATTTATAAAATTTCGCGTATTTATTAGCATTCAGATGCAACAAAAAATACATACAATATGCAAGACAATACGCGGTTCAGCTCCGGAAGTAATTTATAATGTATACAAGCGTTGTCTTACGGAATATCAAACCGACATAATTATTTATTTCGGAATTGGTCAATTTTTATAGATTAACTGCTGGAATGACGGTTTTTAATTATTGTAGTCTACTAATGTGTTAAATTATGAATAGTAATATTAATTTCATTAATTTCTTACGCTTATTGATTTTATTTATACGAACCAAAAATTAATGTCCTATACTCGAAAACCTAATTCAAGACCAACGTGGGTTGCCACTAAAATAAAATATGTTTACGGTGGTATATTTTCACTTTTTAAAAGGCTGCACCAAGAAAATTTATTTATTGGTAGTTACCTACGATTTAAATAAACAAGTTAATTCTACTTATTTACAAAAAATACAAGATGCCCTGTTAAATATTTAACCATAGAAGATTTTTGGTAGAAAAACCGTTATTGCACTTGTAATACTTCAGGTATTCATAACATTTGGTACGATTTATAAACAATGGTCGTGAACAACGTTAGATGTAATTTAAATATTATGCAATGCGTTTAGCTATTCGATGCACATGTGGTTGGATTGTTACTTCGACATGTTGTACTGACAAACTGTGGTGAAATCATATAATCTGTAGACCCCACCAGCCATGACCCCATAGATTAGTAATTGTCAATCTGTCATTTTATATCTGAACAGATTTATAAAATGTTTAACAAGTAATATTTGTTTTGGGATATTGCAATTGTTTTTGAACGAAATCAGGTAGAAAAAACAATTACTTTTTAATTATGCGTATTGTTGAATTATATTATTATTATATTATTATTGCGTATTGCTTTTTGATATTGAAAATGTTGGCCATATCCACGAATATTTACTATGAATGATGATCAATGCAAAAAGGTTGGCTACATCTGACATGTTGGATTGACAATGACATAAGTGACTTTGACACTTAATGACAGTGACATAACTGTCGTAGTTTTTTTGGTCATGAATTAGGTTTCCGAGTATAGTAAAAAGTGAATGATTTAAAACTCTAGGGCGTACTATTCGTGTTGCCATACAATGCATTGCGTTGCAGTTGCACAATACAATAACAATTTTATTCTTTAAGATGGCAGAGCAGATCACAGTGCGTGACGTCTACTTACAAAACTCAAATGCATCCAAAGCGATAGTGGCGTCAGCCTACAAGATGTATTCTCGTGATTGTTTACTGGTTTTTATTGCATATGCGTCCGTGTACAGTAAATTAATAAAGATAAGCATACAATGAGATCGAAATGATGCATTTTATTCCGAGAAAATAATTCATTTAAGGTCAAATCACAGCTCTGACACTGATTGGAATAGCAACAACAGCCGTAGGCAAACTCACTTTACATGGGCACTGCTAAGTTCAATACCGTGTAAAAGGATTTTATTTTACTTTTTTTCTTCACGTTTCCCGGCACATTTTACTGAATGCACAAAATCAGGGTACTGTTCAGAAACGATGGCATTCCTTTATCCTTTGTTTATTTTCTACTTTTATGTATTTACTTGTTTTATGAGTAAATTGTATACATGATGATTCTTAATCCGTGATCGGGCGTCGATAAATATTGATAAACAGCCAAAACGGATTTCAATGGATGAGGTCTCATCAATTAAATCACTGTTTAGTTTATTGATAATGTTAACACTAATATCCACTGAATGTTTGGTCACCCTACATTTCTTGAAGTTAAGTAGATACGTCAAACACACATACGTCATTTTTTTTGCAAACTACCGTTAGGGTGACAATGATTTTGAATTATAAAGTGATTCCTTATTCAGTTATATTCAGAAAAAATAACTAGAACGTCTGTTTTAGGTAACTTCGAGTGTGTGTTTGGTGACTATCAATTAAAGAATCAGAAAAAATTACTCCTGATCACGAATTAAGAATCATCGTGTATATTGCAAGATGTTATCTTACTAATATTATAAATGTGAAAGTCTGGATGTTTGGATGTAGATATTTGGAGGTTTTGTTATTCAATCACGCTTAAACGACTTAACCGATTTGGGTCAAATTATGCTGTAAATATAAGTGCTTAACAAAACTAAACTTTTTAATCTATCTCATCTAAGGAGACACTAAACTTTATAGCTGAATGTCCCTGAATATGTTTAGAAGGCAACTCAAAAGATGGCTAGTGCAAAAATGCTTTTACTCGGTCAATGAATATTTAAATTATGACATTTTATGATACAGGATGTGATGCTTAGCATTAATTGTATTCCAAAATAATTTTATTTTATCTACCTAAGTATTATTGTTTGACAATTCATTTGATATACCTACCTATATTAACTTTAACTATTCATACTCACATTCCAGGATTATATGTAATCTAGTATTGATTCTATTATTAATTAATTAGATGAATATTACCTTACATTTTAGGTACGTCCACGTGTACTTTTACACTAGCAGCAAAAAATCTGTATCATGAAAATAAAAAAAAAAACATCAAAAATAGCAAAATTTTAGACTTGTTGAATTTCACTCATGCGATACTCTTGTTTTCATTGTAATACCTTTTTGTACACCCAGGTTTTATGTAAAATAAATGATTGATGGATTGTTTGATTGATTAATAGTATCAAAGTCATTTTTAAGCCGTTTGATCGGTATAAATTTCAATCCTTGTTACGCAATGTTTCAAGGACTGGTCATTTCTTTCTAATTTGAGCTCAAAACCTGCATCTTATTCAGCAGCTGAATCGCGTTTTCTTATGCTGCCAATAGGACTGTAATGCCAAATAGAATTGTTTATTTCAGTACCTACGGATCCAAAATGTCTACAAGTTCATGTTTCAAGAGATTTTTAAATCTTTATATTATATTGAATAAATGTTACTAGGTTGACAAGCATAAGAGCTTTTTCCCCTCACTTCCTCGGAAAGCCGTCTTTTATCTTTCAAAACCAGTGGGCAAACAAACATTTTATCCACTAGTGGGAAAGTAAGGTCAAAACCTTGGAGCGTGTTTAAGTAGCTTTTGACAGATAACAAAACGTAAGCGCTCATAAGAAATTGTCACATATGATGTATTTCTAATTTATTTAAAAACTTTAAAAACAGCTTGTTTAACCATTAATAGGACAGAGCATATTTTTTTTGGAAATGAACATTGAGTTCGATTTATGGGTAAATTGGGTATATTGATCCAGAAAAAATACGTTAAAAGTGAAGGGGGTAAGTGGAAGGGGGTGATTTCTGGTGGGAAATTATTTTCCCTTGTTCGATGATCGTATAGAAAAAACGGTCAGTATTTTCTTCATTTAAGACTTTTTTGTGTGTATTCTTTGTTCCTTGTTATTTTCTAATATAATCTTAAAAATAAAACGGAGAAATTCATAAAAAACAAACGATTAATCATGTTAATATATAAACAAAATGTAAACTTTCGTAACGTTATCTTATAATTAGGAAAGTAATTGCAAAGCCTCATTTTCAATTGAGTTTATCTTAAAATTACAAAAAAAACAAATTTTTGAACTGTCACTGACTAAAGTGATGGACAAAAGTCTTTATAAAACCATCACACATAACATAAGTTAAAAAGTAATGGTTGTGTACAGAACTCAAATAAATAATATTAAGGACTATTTATTATGTGTATAGAAACGGGCTTCAAAACTCGTTATTATTGTGTTGTATATCTTACTATATATATTTATAAGAAGTTTGTGACGTGCTTTTTGTAAGTTCGTTAGTGAACAAAGGGAATTATTTTCCCACTTGGACCCTTCAACTTCAAAGGACATTAAGTCGGACAAAACAATGGTTTTAGACCAAATAATAGATAGAATAATAGAGAACAAATAATACAGTTAATTGCACATAACTGTCATCAAAACCCTCACACCTGATTACTTTTCGGTCCAGATACTCATCGGCGAAAAACACCGTTTTTTTACGTTTTTTCACAACTTATGACTTTGACATTGACGTATGTTGACAGATGAAGTTTGCGTGAAAGGTGTTGCCTGTATAATAAGTAAAATACTCGCTAGAAGTGTAAAACTGTATGGTGGGTTTCATTAAGTGTTGCCGTATAAAAAATACATACAATTTCTTATCAACAGACAGACGAACTGGGAAATAATATCCCCTTGTACTAATAAGGGAAACGTTTACAAATAATTTCAATTATGTGAACTATGATTGACTTAAAGGTGAGGCCAGACGAGCATAATTTGCGAGCTGTGCGTCGCGTAATTTGAGTCCGCCCGTTGATGGACATTTCGGTTTGCCTATCTACGAGCGGACCGAAATTACGCGACTCACAGCGCGCAAATCATCACGCTCGTCTGGCCTCTCCCTAACTCAAATAGTTGGTATATATGGTCTTACTTTTTAGTACAATTTGATGATTGCAAAAGTAATCCAGTATGATGATTACCTAGAGTGATAAATTGTTTTCAAAGGTTATTTATGCCATCTACACAATGACGCGTAGTTGCAGTATCGAAAGTTGAAACTGACACCCGATTTGAGCCAAATTGGCCTGGGGTGGAAATAAGGGATAGGGGTGGGAAAAAAAATGTTCCATTTTGTTGGCTATCATAAAATTTAAAGTTTGTTGCTAAATTAGTTCATTGTTATAAATCATATAAAACCTTATCTGCAGTGAACCAAGTATTAGACCCAAAGGGAAAATAAGTAGGTACGCAGGTAGCGGTCAGAAGGAATTCCTTTTACCATCTGGTGGTTATAAAAGGTCTTTGTACGGTCATAATTTTCTCATTAACTTTATACATAACTAGCTGCCCGCTTCGTTCGGCCTGCGTTTTGAGAAATAGGCAGTAATTATAATGACCCTGTGCTTGTTCTTGGTTGTCAGAGGGGCTACCGCGAAACGAAAACGAACTTCGTTTGTGCATATCCGTCTCTGTCGCACTTGCTAGTTCGAGCAACAGAGAGGGAGATATTCTAACGAAGTTCATTTACACTTCGCCGTAGCGCCTCAGGAGCTAGACGCTATTGAGAACTCAGTCAACTCAGTACGAGGCCTTAAGAAGTCAAAAAAGTGTGCATAAGTGCACGCAATTAATTAACGTGCAATACATTTTTATCATGGTTTGATTGACCATTTTGACCCAACTCACTTGATGACAAATGATTGTTACGTCCTCGCTATAAATACACGGTCGTCCTATTATACTACATTTAATTTCAATATTTCGGATATAATTTCGTAGTGTCACAATTTCATATGATGAAATGTTAATGAATTTCAATTGATTTCAAAGTTTTCCATTTAAATTTTAATAAAAGTCAAACACCATTGTTAAATTAGACTTATTGTACATCTAACTATCTAAAGTTTTGCATTTTATCTTGTTGACTAACCACATTTAAATTAATTTTGTAGTAAGCAGTAACGCTGCTAACGAAATTATAAATTAAAAGAATTTGAATATTGAAAAATGTTATGCTCCGAGCCGGATTCAAACCGGCGACCGCAGGCATTCATGACCCGTCGCTCCTAACCAACTGAGCTATCGGAACAATCAGTTTCGGCCACCAAATTTTTCAATCAGTTCCTTCCTACAACGCCTTAGCCTCGGCTTCATCATCGTCATGATATCAGCCGAAAGACGTCCACTGCTGGACATAGGCCTCCGCCAAAGAGTGACAAAGTGGCCGGTCCTGCGCCACCCGCATCCAGCGGACTCCAGCAACCTTTACCAGGTCATCAGTCCACCTTGTGGGGGGCCTACACACGCCGCGCCTTTCGGTACGTGGTCGCCACTCGAGAACCTTTCCGCCCCAATGGCCATCGGTTATACATGCTATGCCTCGCCTTAACCACATTTTTTTATGTAGTTGTTAACCTTCCTCATCAATTGATCCATAATTTCTGAGAATCCTGATTCCGCCGACGTAGCGAAGCTTTTCTATTCAAGAAGATACGGAGGCTCCCTGGTGTAGGGCTACATTCACCATCATTTTAATATGCACCGACACGTCACACGAACTGATCTGAAACACTAATGATCAAAAAATAATGTCGTAACTATTTACTCATCGTTTAAAAATGTAAAAACAACTTATTATTTTATTTATTAGAGTACAAAGCGCCATTTGACAACTACACACAATAAACCTTTATTTACGAGCATTAGAAGTGAAAAATAAGTTTACGTTTGTAGACACAATTACAAGTGTAACATACAAAAATCGTTTGGAAAACTTTTGTAAGTTTTGTTGCGGAGCGCCGTGTGCAGACAAAATAATAACAAAGGAGTATAAGATGACTTGGAGCTGCTTAACAAATCGACGGCCGGTATGACCATCAATTATTATTAAATGTATTTTTGTATTTTAAGACTGAAATCTGATTGTTATGAGCTGATTTAGAGATAATTTTAGGAACACATCTTAACAAAACATAAACAATTAATTTTCAGGCATCGTTCGCGTTCTTCAATTAAATTTATGAAATGTTGTTTCCATAATCCCGAAATCATAAGCGCGTAAAAATTTAACAGTAAAGTAGCGACGTAGCGACCACACCGCTGCTCAAAATACGCTAACGCACCGTAAACGCAGCAAAAATGTATGAAGAATACGTGACGCATACGACATACGTCACGTCAACGCGTATACGCAGCGTAACGCACCGGTGTGGTCGCTACTTAAATTGATATGTACATTCACAATAAAGTTACCACCGCACTCAAATTACGTTATATAATGTTCAACAAACGTATCTTTTAGTAATTTTGCAGCTGTCACAATATAAACACTTCACTGTTTGAGAATTATAATTTGGCACTAGATGCATTTTGTAGTTGTTACCTTTATCCAAAACCAATCATTCTTAAACTTGAATAAAAGCATCATATGAGCTGATTTCTATACCAGCTTATGATTCCGTACATACATTAGCCAAGATATGTTACTCTATCTCCGTGGGGTTTTATACTCCGTAATGTCATTACATTATACAGATATTTTTAAAGGAAATTGTTTCAATGATTACCTTCCATTTGTGTAACATGATATCAAATGAATCCTGACCCGCCAGCGAGTAGACGGAGCTCGGGGAAGCGCTCTAAGGTACACAAAGTAACGAACTGCTGCTCTGAAGCTGAAAACGCACAGAGAGCGGCGGCGCGGTGCGGCGGCGGTACCGGTGGTAATGTTCGAGCTAATACGAAAGCGTCCGCACAGAAAACCGCGCCACACCGCGCCGCTCTGTGCGGATCATTTCATATTAGCTCGAACATTACAACCGGTACCGCCTCCGCGCCGCACCGCGCCGCTACGCCACCGCTGTCAGTGCGTTTCGGCCTTGAGGGACACAAAGTAACGAACGGACCGACCTGGAGAAAACAACTGACCTTTGTTTAATTAGGTACTCTTTGTTGTATCATCACCTGTTCATCATTCATAGACCATTTGGTATAGACAGACGTAGAATAAACTTTTTAATGGATATTGGCTATCCGACGGATGTGCCGCAATACTCAACCGTAACCGCGCGGGCAGCTTACCTTAAAATATATTTCTCAAAATTATTTGCATTAATATGCTCCCAGGCGAACGAAATAAAGTTTATGGTTCTATGAAAATTATAACGCTTGTCAAACCCAAGTTTGGTTGTAAAGAGTTTATGTCGTATTTGACGATTTATAAAATGGGAAAATAAATGACATGTAGCCGTGCTCAAGACGGGTAACCATAAAATAATTTTAGTAGCAGTACCTTCTTATACTTAAATTCCAAAGGAAAAACCTTGTTTAACTATTTATGTTATTTTTAATACGAAGCAAAGAATTTTCCTATCAAAGGGCCTTCCATAGATTGTGTAGGTACAAGTCGCAATCAACACGTATAAAAAATCCGCTCTGAACGCTCTTTGCTAGTATCTGTAGCTATCTATGTCCAATCGCCACGCGGCTGTATTTCATTTGAAAGTATGGTCAGACATATTACCCATTATTAACTATGTTTGCTGCGACGTATCTAGTTTGAAATCTGACCGCTGTCACTTGAGTTTAATTTCCTTCGCGAACCTCGATAATCGTGAATCTCGATATTCGCGATCTCGAATAAAAAGTTAATTTTGTTTATTAGTTTACGTATGTTGATTATTGCGTGCGTGCGAGCGATTGTACCTATGCAGTTATGATTTGTGCGGCAGTGACACGGCAGTTTTCGTACGCGCAAGCAGTGCTTAGGCCTAGTTCAGATGAGAAGCGCTCAACGCGCGTTTTGATAATGCGCGTTTACCACTACATACATTTTGTTCTGGCCGTACACATGATAACGCGCGTATAACGCGGGTAAAACGCGCGTTATCATGTGTACGGCCAGAACAAAATGTATGTAGTGGTAAACGCGCGTTATCAAAACGCGCGTTGAGCGCTTGTCATCTGAACTAGACCTTATTACACTACAGCCGCGTACAAAGATGAGTTGAACTATAGTTGATCTATAGTTGAGTTTGAATAGAGGATCTCAAATCTCAAAGGATGATCTCAAATAGACAAACGAGTTGTTTCACTAAACTTTAAAAAAATAAGCAGTAAAATAAGCAAAGCAGATTTTATTTTAAAGTTTATACATATTTTATTAGGCTACATAAACATTTATATTTGACATAAACATTTTGACGATCGGTTAGCGTAGTGGGTAGTGACGCTGCCTACGAAGCTGAAGGTCCTGGGTTCGAATCCTGGTAAGGGCAAATGTTTGTGTGATGAGCATGAATATTTGTTTCTGAGTCATGGATGTTTTCTACGTATTTAAGTATTTGTATCTATTATATATATCGTCGTCTAGTACCCATAACACAAGCCTTATTGAGCTTACTATGGGACTAGCTCGATTTGTGTAAGATTGTCCCCTTATATTTATTTATTTATTTATTATTTATATTTATTTATATATTACTAAAGCTGATTATTGCAATATTTGTCATAAGTACTGAAAGAGTAATCAATAGTTGTACCTACCGAGAAATTATAAATTTTTAATAAAAAAATATTTTTAAACATTTTGAATGACTGGTTCATTAGTATTTTTAACCGACTTCAAAAAAAAGGAGGAGGGAAGGTTTGTTACCTCAGAACTCCGTCATTGGTGAGCCGATTCGTAAATTTTTTTTTTGTTAGAATGTATATAGTTCCAGGTGGGTCCCATTTTTTCCAAAATTCAGTTGGGTGATGGGATCCATGAGGAATTGAGGGAACTCCTCAATTTTATTAGGCACGCGTGTAGTAATTTTGGTATTTTCTATTGTAACTCGTGTATTTACATCCGAAAATCATAAATTTGGTGGCGAGGAATTGATAATGAAGACCACAGAAGACTTCTCGAATTCCTCAATTATGTACTTAAAAGTGCAAAAGTACGTCACCGGTTCTGATAAGATTCCGTTGAAATAGGAACTAATGAAGTGCCATTGGTGATGATCTCGGGGAATCGACGGAAGTCCTCAAATATTATCGGCCCACATACAGCGATTCGGTTTTATTTTATATTAAACAACGAATTTTCTATCGGAAATTAATTCATGTGGTAAATTGTAAAAAAATGTGGAAATATTCTCGTGACTTGGCGGAGTACTAAATGAATTCAGTTAAAACTTTGTTTTTAAAGTAAATTATTAAAGCAAACCTATATTGTTTACACCGGCCCTCTTTTTATGTCATCAAACTTGACAAAATATTTAACTTTTAATATAGGTAATACCAATCCGGCCGGATCCGGAAATCAGGCCGGATTGAAAATCATACCGGATTGCAATCTCTAGGCATTCCTTAAGTTAGTAAATCGTATCAGATATTTATACGCGGTTTCAAGGATCAGGATATTTTTCGTAGGTGCTTGTATTGTAAACAGTACTTAAGGCGTGCGAAATTGCAAACGTGTTAAAAAAGTATGGAATATCATATGTCTTGTAACTCATATAAATCTGAATTACCTATTCAATCAACATGAAATCACCCGGATTCGTAACCATACTTCACAGCCAGCCACTTATGGGTTACGGCATGTTGGCGCAAAATGGCTGCCACTTGACGGCAACTTGACTGCCACCACAATCTGCAGGATTGACAATTAAGGGAAATTGGAACTAGAGAGAAAAGAAATTGAAAAAAATGCTATTAGTAACATACTGAAATTATTACATACTTACGGGTCACCATGTTAAAACAAAATTACTTAATTTAAGAAGGCCAACTCCACCACTGTCATTTACACGCCTATTTGTGTATCCTTCCAATTAAAGTTATAAGGGGCGTCCAGACGGTATTCTTGCTGAGGAAGGTCAATATAAAACTAGTAAGGTGACCTTGGTTTTCTTGAACGCCGCACTTGCATCTGTCCAGACATGTTGCGGCTGTTCTTCTTTACGGGGCGCTTAGCTCAACCGATACTCGTGAAATTTAGTGAACATTGTGTTTTTTTTGTCGAGTCTTTGTTCTGATATTAAAAATAAAATAAAAGGCAGACTTGCGAGTTCTACAGCTCACAGAGCCAGAAGTAATATTGTGTACATTCAATCAAATGAAATCAAATCAATAATTTATTCGTGACAGCAAATACACACTAATACATATACGAGTATCTAGAAAAGAAAACAAGGAATATATATACGTCATGAAAAGGATCCGGTTCAGCATGACGCTAGCTTTAACTGCCAGCGCTGGTCTTCCGCCGAGTACGTTTGGTGAAGGAACGGAAGGCAACACAACAAGAGATATACAAATAAACACATAATAATAATATATTCTTTATTGCACCACAACATAAGAAAATCATGCTACAAGAGTACATAATGTTAAATAAAGGTAACAACAGGCGGTCCTATCGCTTTAGAGCGATCTCTTCCAGACAACCTTTGGGTAATAGGAAATTTTCAAGAAGAGTTGTAAACAGGTAGTGCAGGAATAAATCAAAAAAGCTTACTATCGCATACATCACATTATATGACAATTTCAGAAATCACAATATCATAAATAAGTATTATATAAATACATAGATAAATACAAACTATAACACAATTATATAAATACAGGACAACAAGGCAACTTAAGGCAGCGACAAGTAATATTGTTTCCACAGTTTTGAAAATTTGAAGAGATTTTGCACATCTTATATGCAACGGCAAAGCATTCCACAGTCGAACAGCCTGGCCTTCCAGGCTGAATGAGAAGAGGAGTGAATGAGTTGTTATAGAACTTGGTGGATGAAGGCGGTAGAGCGAGAAGATGATTATGCGAAGATCTGATGGAAGTGAGGTGATTAAAACGCTCTTTGAGATACGGAAGAGTTCTGGGAACGAAAAGTAGGTATACTGTAAAGCAAATATAAAATGTGAGAATTCCGACTGAGAACGAAAGGAGGATACGTGGTCATATTTGCGCAAGCCAAATATGAATCTAATAGAAAGATTTTGGAGGCGCTCAAGCTTATTCAGCTGCTCCTCAGTAAGGTCTAGATAGCAAATATCAGCATAGTCTAGAATGGAGAGAAGGAGAGATTGAGCTAGCGCAATTTTAGTAGCGAATGGCAAAAAGTTACGAAGTCGACGAAGGGAACCCATCGAAGCAAACATCCTCCTGCTGACCTCGCTCACCTGAGGTACCCAAGATAACGTGCGATCAATTATAACACCAAGGTTCCTGACCTGGTGTGAAAACGGAATCTGGACTCCATTAAAAATTACAGCCGGCAAGTAAGGAAAATCTACCCTAGGAATGAGCTTCGGACTGCCCACGATTATGGCCTGCGTCTTAGCAGGGTTAACCTTCAGCCCAAAACGTTCACTCCAAATCGAAATACTGTTCAAGTCCTTATTTATGGTATTAATAACCTGAGGTAAATAAGCAACAGCCCCTTGAGAGTAAATTTGAAGATCACCGGCATAAAGGTGATAAGATGAGAAAATGTTACTTGCAATGGAATTGATGAAAATTGAAAAAAAGGTAGTGCTAGAGAATGATAGTATAAGGGAATCAATTAATGTGCTTAGATACATTTTTATGAGGTAAATTGCAGTACAGAGTATTATTTTGTAAGCTATTATAGAGTTTACATTGGACCAAGTACGATTAGGGTAAATTCCCAAATTATTTCCCACACATGTAAACCTTTCACATAGTTCCTATACGTGATACATTGATCGAAACTTCCACTGCCAATAATCGCTTCGCACTACGCTCCGCTAAGCCGATCCCGTGGTTTTCCTCGTATGTATCGGAAAGCGCCGATGGGGTAGGAGTTCACTGCGCTTTCAAGCGCGCTAGCAGGCGGTTTCCCGGCAGTGAAAGTGTTAACTTTACTTTGTCCTTGTTTTATGAAATATATATGCAACGTGTCAAAAAAATAACGCAAAACCGTTTAATGGCATAACAGGCATCATGTTCTGATAAGAAAAAAGTAAGAGATTTTTTTCTTTTGTATGGAGCAGGTCGCCCCAGTCGGCAAACGCTCCATACAATACTTATGTATGCGTTATTTTTTTAACACGCTGTTTATAAAGTGGCAGTCAATAGAATCTGCTGAAGCTTTGGTTTCCTAGGATAGCGGTGCCGTCATATAGCGACCGTATTATTACGGACGCAAAAAGACGGCCGTCTTTACGGTAACGACATGTGGAAAGTTCCACGGCCGAGTACGCCGTCGGCCACTATTAAGGTGTGAATGGAGAACCAGGAAAGACTTGATTATATTTGTAAAGATGTTTTATTATCTTCAAGACATTTTGGAAACAGTTACAAGAGACGATCGAATATAGACAATAATAGAATTGTAGACTGCCATAGACTATTATCGTAACATCTCCCTCCGAACGAAGAAAATGAAATTAAATAATATTTCAAATAAGCAGGTATTTTAAGTTTAAAAATAAAAGTTATCGCGAACTCTAGTGCGTGGAACGAAACGTAATCTGACATCTGACATTTGTCAGTCAAAAAATAAACAGACTTCATCATAATAAAAAACTATGCTAAACCTATTACCTACTTACTTATGAAAACCTAGTGAAATTCATCATAGTAATAACTAGGCTTTTTAACTTCGCGACCTGACCGAGTATATTGTTTATTATGGTCTAATCCTGCTACAGTTTCTTCTGAACCTTGATCACGTCCAACATTAGTCGAATGAGTAGAATCACAAGGACTGTATTCAGGCGACGGATCAATAAACATAGGCCGTTCCAAAATGTGTTGCCTGTTTCGCCTGTACATACCATTAGGACTTTTGACTAAGTACGACCTTGGTTCAGAACAAACTTTCTCAACAATACCAGGAACCCATGGTGAATCTGGGCATTTTTTGAACATAACTTGACTCCCAGTGTTTAATGGTTTTAAATTTTTAACATTCCTATTAAAGTAATCAGTCATTTTTGCAACTCTACTGTAATGATATTCATTTAATGCATTATAATCACACATTTTAGGTTTCAAGTATGTTTCAACAGTTGGCAGCTTAGTACGTAATGACCTAGACATCAACAACTCTGCAGGCGAGTACTGGCTATCCTTAGCAGTATTCCTGTACTGTAGTAATGCTAGGTATGGGTCAGAATTATCTGCCTGACACTTCTTCAACATATTTTTTATAATGCCTACTGTACGTTCGACTAAACCATTTGACCTGCTATGATACGGACTAGAGGTGATATGTTCAATATTCCACTCCCTAGTAAAGTCTTGGAAAGCTTTAGAATTCATTGGAGGACCGTTATCTGAGATCAATGTGGCTGGAATACCATGTTTAGCAAAGATTGATTTAAGTTGCGTAATGACAATATCACTAGTGTTTCTGGAACAGCGTGCTATTTCGACATATTTCGTAAAATAATCGACAACTATTAGATAAGTAGTTCTATTAAAATCAAAGAAATCAATAGCCACTTTGTTCCAAGGCAAGAACTTGAAATCATGAGGTAGAAGACTTTCATTAGAATTATTCCTTCTATATGTCAAACAAATTTCACAGTTACCTACTTAGGTAATTCTGGATGTCATTATTTATATTAGGCCAATAAATTGAACCTCTAGGTTAGCACCTTTGACACGAATTTATACCTTGATGACCAACATGAAGTAAACACAAATACTTTCTTCGCAGTGTTTGTGGTATAATGACTCTATTAGACATGAACATTACGTTATTAGTACTGTGTATGTTATCTTTGACTGGAAAATAGGGTTTAACTTCTGACTCTACTTTTTTATTGCTATCAGGCCACCTATTTTCACAATAAAACTTTAATCTGTTCATGACGTGACATGAAGAAGTTGCCTCTTCGACTTCACTCACATTTTTAGGGCTGAGTGACAAATTTGAAACTAACAAGTTTACATGAATATCTATGTCTTTGTCCAAGTCAGTCAGCACATTTTCAGGAAGAGCAGCTCGAGATAGAGTATCTGTGACATACAAATATTTACCTACCGGGTTTGTATGTGACATTAAGATCATATGGCTGTAATCTAAGCATTACTCTTTGTAATCGTGGCGGTATGTCATATAATGACTTGTTGAAAATATTGACTATCGGCTTATGATCTGTCTCTACTAACACTTTATTGCTATAGACATATTTTTTATATTAATATTAATTTCAATCATCCAACCTAGTGACCGCAGTGTCCGCTAGCCGCCATCTTAAGTAGATAGAGCACGAATTCTTACCGGGTGAACGAACGTAACGCGCGCCATACTAGATTTTTCATACTTAAGTACCTTTAGTACTAAAAATTTAGTAATTAAGTTTTTTCAGTAATGATTAGTACCTTTTAATACTTTAAGTGGGCTTCGTTTCTAAACCGGTTAAAAACACTTTGTACTTATACATATACGTATAAAGTGGCCGTCAATAGAATTTGCTATGTAAACAAACCGCTGTTTACATAGAGTTAAGCTCTGGTTTCCTGGGATAGCGATGCCGTCAAATAGCACCCGTAACGTAATACATCGGTGAATGACGTCACTAGAACGTTGTCTATGTAAACTAAATGGCGCGGTTTCCTGGAGGGCGGTGATTGACACCGTAACGCCAAAAAGCGGTGCCGCCATTTGAGTGACGGCCGTCTTGACGGTGTCGGATAGTTCGTGAATGTTTTTTTCGAACGTAATCGATAGCGGTGGTCCAATATATATTATATTTTGACGACCGCCTTAGCCTAGTTGGTAGTGACCCTGCCTACGAAGCAAGAGGTCCTGGGTTCGAATCCCGGTAAGGGCAAAAATTTGTGTGATGAGCATGAATATTTGTTTTTGAGTCATGGATATTGTATATGTATTTAAGTATTTACGTCTATTATTTATATCGTCGTCTAGTACCCATAACACAAGCCTTACTGAGCTTACTATGGGACTAGGTCGATTTGTGTAAGATTGTCCCCTTATATATATATATTTTTGAGCTTTTTTGACCGGACCGAACGTAGGTGTACGACGTACAAAATGAGTTCCAATTCCAACTGGAGCAGCGAGGATGCCAAAATTTTAATAGATTTAGTTTATATTTTGATAAATGATCTCGAGATTTCAATAAATGATCCTCTCTCTGCGATTATTTTCCTCTTCTAATACTTCATCCTCCAAGTAAATTATTAAAGCTAAATCAAGGTCGACAATTTTCTCTCCTGCATACGTTGACGTTGGTGGCTGTTACGATAATAGTCTATGGCAGTCTACAATTCTATTATTGTCTATATTCGATCGTCTCTTGTAACTGTTTCCAAAATGTCTTGAAGATAATAAAACATCTTTACAAATATAATCAAGTCTTTCCTGGTTCTCCATTCACACCTTAATATGGTGTCAGTGTAATAAATAGTCAGTGTCATAAATAGTCTGTGTAATAACTAATCGTCAAATGTCACGTCATTTATAGTTGTGAGCCAGTGTCCGGTTCACTGCCGCAGAGACACACTGGTTTCATGTCTTATCTGTTTTTTTTCATTCTATTGTTTAATATGTGTGTCCTGTGTGTTTGTGAATAAATGTATCTTTCTTTCTTTCTTTCTTTCTTGTACGTTGTAAGTTAAAATGGCAACAGAAAATAAGGAGAAGGAACTTCCACCGTTTCTTCAAATGATTAAACTCATCTTCATGCGTATCAGTCCATAACCACGCAGTGTTTTTATTTAACAACTGCTTATATGAGACGTTTCTTTCGACAGATTTGAAATAAACGGACCTAAGAAATTAACCATTCCGAGGAACCGCTGTAATTCAGTGACATTAGTGGGACTTGACATTTTGCATATTGCTTCGACTTTTGACGGATCGACTGAAACTCCATTCTTATTAAATATGTGTCCCAAGTATTTGACTTCTGAAACGCACATGACTGATTTTTCATGATTGAATTTCAGACCTATTTGATCTGCGCGTTCAAGCACCTGCTTTAACCTAAAATCATGCTCAGACTTAGTTTTTCCGTAAATCAAAAAATCGTCCATCATTATTTTCAAACCTTTGATATCTCCGAATCTTTTTACCAGTTCAGCGTGAAATATCTCTGGAGCCGCGTTAATTCCGAACGGTAAACGTAGAAAACGGTATCTACCCAGTGGCGATATGAACATACATAGCTTAGAAGACTCCTCATCTAGTTTTATCATCCAAAAACCAGATCTTGCATCTAATTTCGAAAAGAAGTGCGAGCCAGATAAATCCGATTTAATCTCATCGATATTAGGGAATGCGAAATGTGATCTTAGTATAGCCTTATTAAGTTTTCTTGGGTCTAGACATATGCGTAAACTTCCATCTGGTTTTGACACAACAACAATTGAATTAACCCAAGCTGTCGGTTCGTCAACTCTAGTAATGATGCCTTGTGACTGTAATTTTGACAACTGTTCGGCGAACTTCTCCTGTATTTGAAAAGGTATTTTTCTACACGCATCAATACTAGGCTCGACGTCCGGTTTCACAACTAAGTGACATTCAAAATCTTTTATACACCCTATGCCTTCAAATACATGTTTGTACTGTTCAAACAAGTTATCATTGGCCATTGATACCTGTTCCTGATTGCCTTCAAATCTGACTTTATGAACTCTTTTTATTAATTTTAATCCTTCTGACGTACCTCGACCTATAATATTTTGGCATTGTACTTAAATTCGCTATATAGAAAGTAATTCTATGACATGACCCATTATAAACACAATTCAATTCACATTGACCGACTGTCGGTATGGCATGACCTGTCAAGGTTGACAATTTGAAATCACTTTTCTTGATTAAGTGGGACGGCAGTTTTAACTTTTGAAAGTCAAGATAAGATATTATATTCGTATCTGCTCCCGAGTCAATCAGAAAAGTCATTGGAACATTGTGAATATCTAAGTTAATAGTCCACGGTCTATTTTCATTAACATTGTTGCACGTAATGGAACCAAAAAACAAAAAGTTGTTTTCGTCATTATCGGTATCATTATCAACAAACGTGGCAGCAATATTTTGTCTACGACAGTACTTACTAAAGTGGTTTAGGCGTTGACAGTTACGACATTTGGCACCTTGAGCGGGACAGCGATGTCGATGTACCTGACCGCAATTTCCGCATGGACGTTGTGACGACGGGCCTGGCGACTGGGACGAAGCAGCTCGCGACGGTGTACTGGATCGAGACGGCGTGCTCCTGTATGGCGACGGGTTATTGGCTCGGGACGTGGTAGGATATCTGTAAGCAGAATTATTCCTGTATGACGTTGCTGACGGAGATGCTCTCGCTTGGCCTCTGTACGTATCTCTTGAGTAATGATGATTCGGTTGACTGGTAGCTGACAGGATGTTTGCGTTAGAATTGTTCGAGAGCTCCTTTGCCTGAATCCTCGACAACTCTGCTGACTTCGCTAGATCGATTGCTTCATCTAATGTTTTCGGACCTTGTTGCAGAATCCTTTCTTTGATGTATTGGTTAGATTGGTTTAAGTTCCAGCTGAAGATATCTCTGACAAGCTCGTCTCGCAATGAGTCAAAATCACACGAAAGTCCCAAATTTTTCAAATCTGTTGCGTACAAATCAATTTCTTCGTCGGGATGTTGACGGCGATTAAATAATTTATGTCGCTCCATCGTTACATTGACCTTAGGGCTGAAATAATTCTCATATAGTTGCATTAGCTCCTTAAGGGTGATTTTGTCCATATCCACATTGAAGCTGTAGAAAATGTTCAGGGCTTCATTTCCGACGTGATGAAGAAATAGAGCTACTTTACGAGACTCCGACTCTTCCTCTAGACTGTATGCTCTTAAATATATTGTGAATTTGGTTTTAAATATTTTCCAAACTTGTGGCATGTTGCTCGCATTGACATTAATCGGTTCAAGACCTGCATTATTCATGGACTTACTACTTCTCGCTCCTGACGATGACGGTGGAAGTTCCTTCTCCTTATTTTCTGTTGCCATTTTAACTTACAACGTACAACTATCAATGACGTGACATTTGACGATTACTTATTACACAGACTATTTATGACACTGACTATTTATTACACCACCATATTAAGGTGTGAATGGAGAACCAGGAAAGACTTGATTATATTTGTAAAGATGTTTTATTATCTTCAAGACATTTTGGAAACAGTTACAAGAGACGATCGAATATAGACAATAATAGAATTGTAGACTGCCATAGACTATTATCGTAACAGCCACCAACGTCAACGTATGCAGGAGAGAAAATGGTCGACCTTGATTTAGCTTTAATAATTTACTTGGAGGATGAAGTATTAGAAGAGGAAAATAATCGCAGAGAGAGGATCATTTATTGAAATCTCGAGATCATTTATCAAAATATAAACTAAATCTATTAAAATTTTGTTATCCTCGCTGCTCCAGTTGGAATTGGAACTCATTTTGTACGTCGTACACCTACGTTCGGTCCGGTCAAAAAGCTCAAAAATATATATATATAAGGGGACAATCTTACACAAATCGACCTAGTCCCATAGTAAGCTCAGTAAGGCTTGTGTTATGGGTACTAGACGACGATATAAATAATAGACGTAAATACTTAAATACATAGAAAATATCCATGACTCAAAAACAAATATTCATGCTCATCACACAAATTTTTGCCCTTACCGGGATTCGAACCCAGGACCTCTTGCTTCGTAGGCAGGGTCACTACCAACTAGGCTAAGGCGGTCGTCAAAATATAATAAATATTGGACCACCGCTATCGATTACGTTCGAAAAAAACATTCACGAACTATCCGACACCGTCAAGACGGCCGTCACTCAAATGGCGGCACCGCTTTTTGGCGTTACGGTGTCAATCACCGCGCCATTTAGTTTACATAGACAACGTTCTAGTGACGTCATTCACCGATGTATTACGTTACGGGTGCTATATGACGGCACCGCTATCCCAGGAAACCAGAGCTTAACTCTATGTAAACAGCGGTTTGTTTACATAGCAAATTCTATTGACGGCCACTTTATACGTATATGTATAAGTACAAAGTGTTTTTAACCGGTTTAGAAACGAAGCCCACTTAAAGTATTAAAAGGTACTAATCATTACTGAAAAAACTTAATTACTAAATTTTTAGTACTAAAGGTACTTAAGTATGAAAAATCTAGTATGGCGCGCGTTACGTTCGTTCACCCGGTAAGAATTCGTGCTCTATCTACTTAAGATGGCGGCTAGCGGACACTGCGGTCACTCGGTTGGATGATTGAAATTAATATTAATACAAAAAAAAACAATATTTAGGTATGCATTTTGGAAAAAAGAAATAAAAAAAAAACTTTTTTTAAAGGTTTATTGTAATGTATGTACCTATACATTAACTGGGCTTCGACACAATACAATACAATACAATTCTTTATTGATAACATAAGTTACAGGTCAATTGGCATGTTACAAGTACTTTAAATCTAACTTCTCAAAATACGTTACATTCAAACCAGAAAATTTACAATATTTTATATGTGGTCAATTCAGAGGGCAAATAAATACAATAAGAATTCAAATACTATGTCAATTTTCGAAAACATATTAATGTACATAAAGCTACTAGGTATTATAATCACAGAAATAAAATTATTAGTTATTGTTAGTTAAGAATTCATCAAGGCTATAATAAGCCTTTTCTGTCAGGAAGTTCTTCAGTTGGTTAACAAATGCACTCGCACACATTTTAGCCTCTTTTACATTACTTGGCAGACGATTATAAATTTTAGGACCCATATACCAGTAACACTGCTTTGATTTTTTTAGTTTGTGTCTGTTGACCAAAAGGTTTCCTGCATGACGTCGATCAAGGCCACGTGCTTTAAATTGATTTAAGCTTTTACGGACAATTTTAGATATTTCCAATTGCACAATTAAAAGTAGGTATTCTGATTCTAAGACTAGGCAGTTGAAATCATGTAATTTGAGATTTGAGTTGGGTAGAAATACTTATCCTATAGCCTATAGGTATCAATTATATCACATACAACTTTGCTTTTCACCTTATTTCAAACATTACGATACGCCAACGAAACGTGGCACCAACAAGTAGCACATTTCATAAATATAAAAAAATCGGCTAATTGCGTGTCGGGCCACGCGCAGTGTAGGGTTCCGCACCTAGTTGCCTGTCTTTCTTAGTTACATCGACACGCGCGCGCTAACTAAATGGTTTCTTCGGCCGAATTTGTACCTACTTAACTTTTATAAGCCTTTATATATAGCCTTTATAAGTAGATTTTAAGTTCATCATATCAGCCCTACCGTACCGGAAGGCGCGGCGTGGGTAAGCCCCCTATAAGGTAGACTAATGACCTGGTAAAGGTCGATGGAGTCCGCTGTATGCGGGTGGCGCATGACCGGTCACTTTGGCACTCTTTAGGGGAGGCCTATTTCCAGTAGATTTTAAGTTATATTGATTTAAACTTTCACGATTCTCACACATTATTTATACTAAACGGGACTTCATCGCGTATTAACTTATTTATTTACCTCACTGAGGTCTCCCGAGGTTTCGGATGTGTTGCAACATCTATGGTCACGGGACAACTGCCAACAACAAAATATAAGGTAAATATATAAGGGGACAATATATAATATATAAGGGGACAATCTTACACAAATCGACCTAGTCCCATAGTAAGCTCAGTAAGGCTTGTGTTATGGGTACTAGACGACGATATATATAATAGATATAAATACTTAAATACATAGAAAACATCCATGACTCAGAAACAAATATTCATGCTCATCACACAAATTTTTGCCCTTACCGGGATTCGAACCCAGGACCTCTTGCTTCGTAGGCAGCGTCACTACCAACTAGGCTAAAGCGGTCGTCAAGAATAAATAAATAAATAAGTTAATACGCGATTAAGTCCCGTTTAGTATAAATAGATTTTAAGTTGGTTGACAATTAATCTGTCAGTAATTATGCCTACTTAGCTGTGATAGTTCTCTTTTTAAATTCATTATATGTACTACTGCCTCGATTTTTTTTGAAAATTTTTGGACAAGCTATCCATTGTTACCCCACACTATGAGTAAAACGAGAAAAAAAAAAGATCCCCACTTTAAGGGTACCCCAAAAAAAAAACATTTTCGAGATTTTATTCTTCTGTTTTGTCAGCGTGATTGATTTATATACCCATGCCGAATTACAGTTTTCTAGTGGTACTGGTTACTGAGCTAAGCCGAAGACGGGCGGACAGATGGAAGGACGGACGGCCAGACGGACATGGCGAAACTATAAGGGTTCCTTGTTGATTACGAAACCCTAAAAAGTGTCCATAAGCTTTAATGGCTTTATGCATAAAAACTTATAGCCATGTTATAGGCTCACAATAGCCCTGTTTCAGAGAAATATGATTCATAGTCATATTCAATATGAAATAAGGCTATAATGTACCACAGATATAGATACACACTATAGATAACTTTTTAAACACCTCTATCTGTATGAAAACCCAATGTGTCACTTTTTTATATCTACTGTGACGTCACACGGGCGAATTACTAATGTGAATTCCCCGTTGTCCGCGCAAAATCGATTCTGCAATAAGGCATTTTCTTAATATTCACAGACAACTGGCTACCACAACAGACGCGCGCGGAATGTCTGTCGGAGTGCCAACTTGGAGACCGAATTCGGACACGCGAAGTACATGCATTTGCGTGATCTACGTATATCTATATCTGTGTTGCTAACCTATGAAGTGACTCAAGATACCAGCAGAGGTAGTTTACTTTTCAGGATAGCCAGCGAAGCGAATCTTAGCAACAAGTTAAAATTACAGTTAGACTCATCTAACTGTTATTTTAACGTCGATTTAAATAATGTTACTATCATAATATAACGTGGTGGCAACTTTGCTGGTTGATGTATATCCTATCGCTGTAGTATTAAGTATTATTGTACCGTTGTTTGCCCAAATAAACATTAAACAAAACCACACTCACCCTACATAATTATACGCTCTTAGTAGGTATTTACTGAATTTACATTATGTTTGCAACCAGTAATGAAAATTGTATATAATTTACTAGCTTCCGCTCGCGAATTCGTCTGAGTACAACCGAGATAAAAACTATCCTTTTAATCCAGGCTATAGACTATCTTCGTGCAAAATGTCCAAATTAGTTGAGCCAGTTAAGTGTGATTGAGTAACAATCATCTGAACATCCAAACTTTCGCATTTATAATATTAGTAGGATATTCAGGAACTCTTAAGCAAAACCACTTAGGAAAATATTTTTAATTGTTATTCGAAATATTCTGTTGAATATCATTAGACAACTTTACGAAAATAGGCCTCTCCTGAAGCCAATCACTCTTAATTTGCGGTAATAAACAGCTTGACATAAATGACATAGTTTCTCCATTAGGCTCCCGAGCGGGTTTAATATTGCCTGTGATGATGGAGCATTTACCATAAATAACTAACGAAATTACACGATTCGTACCAACACTACCAACAATTACATAGAAAAATATATCGACAACACACTCTAAGTAAGAGATAAAATCACTGTCTCAAACCGGTAATACCGTAATATTTGACAGCAACTCGTAACGTATTTCATTAGCAATACAGAGAGGTAACGCCGCCAGCGTTATGGGCTCCATGCCGCAGACGGAACTGCTGGACGGGGTATTTTTGCTAATTAATCTGTTTATTATAAGGTAATGAATTTATTGTTTCTTCGTTTATTTTATTGATTACTTTGTTATGTTTGTATTCGTCCCTTTTTATTTTATATTATCTTCATATTAAATCCCCATTTAAATGTCATGGCTTTTTTAAAATGGTTAATAGTAAAAATGAATAAAAAACCCGAAATTAATTACGAGACACTGTAACACTCTATCTCAATACTTCTCAATGTAATAAAATTAAATACTTACGAGTTTACTTATACAGTCAAGTGGTAAAAAAGATGGGTTCGTACAACTTACTCATAAATAAGTTTAGTCCCATAACTCTTATGACAGCGGATTAAGGTTTTAGTACTTACATATTTGTGAGAGGATTCTATTTATACGTACATATTGTTGCACTAAGTATCCTCTGTGACGAAAACTGTTAGTGCCGTGACCACATCAAGGAGCTAGCAACCGGATACTTAAAAATACTTGGTTTAGCAATCGATAATTCACGTGCTTTTCAAACTACAAGGACTCTCCGACTGCTGTATACCTATAGCCCTCGTTTGTCGCTACAAAGCTCAAATCAGCGGAAAACTGTTAGAGCCCGCACGAGTTTACAGAAAATCAACAAAAGTAATCTTACACAATAATCATTTCAAATTTGCAGACCTACTACCGATAAACGGTAAACAAGCTAAATGCCACGAATTGAAAAAAAACCTACTATATATTATCCATTACTTTCAATATAAGGTCTGTATCAGAATGAACAAGAAGTTTATGATATTGATTTAGTATTCAAAAGATGCATAAGAGACCTTTTACGTGATAGAGCGTCCAAATACAATAAATAATTATTTTAATATTCTTATCATACGGTTTCAACACGTCGAAACAAAATAAAGAGACATTAATGTAATATTTTCAGAGATGTACTTGTATAGTCAATGATAATACAACCTGCTAAGAACCGAATGATGTCTCTCGGTTCTTAGCAGCGTACAAAATAATATTAAAACTTGTATTTTGTCAGTTACTATATGCCTTTGCAAGCATGAACAGCACGGCTATCACGCGACGGCGCGCGTGTCGATTTTTCTCGCACTATCTGGCTCTCTTTTATTAGAACACTTAGAACAAGAGGTATAGTGCGAGAAAAATTGACAGTATATCGCGGCCGACTCATGATAGACGTACAGACCGGACTCCACAAACAGCACCCGATCACGAGTATGACGCATCAGTAGTCGTTTCACAGGCACGTACCGTCTCTCATAGAAACTCTTCACGGCCCGTGCACCCAACATGCTTAATGTTTCTGTCCTTAGCATCTGTGACGTGTTTGCAAGTCAAGAATGAAACTTCCTGTGTCGTGAATGTTTTGGTTTCCTGTTATTCTGCTTTCATACTTGGCTTTAACGTTAGTGTTGCACAGCCCTGGAGCCCAAACTGAAGAACTAAAGTTAAAAATTTGCGCAATGTTCCTCACAAAATTAACAACTAAATTCTGGGTAGTATTCTAACCTCTAATCAAATAGAGGATTTTTGTGTCGTCCTAACTCTTATTACTAATGACTGTTAATAAAGAATTAATTTATTAAGAGGAATCGACTTTCATAAATAAGAATAATAATTAAATAGAATAATTTGAGAAAGTGTTTTCGGCTTGCTTTTATCCAACTAAATAAAAAGGTACGAACATTTTAAATACCTTTTAGATGTGTTTGATCAAGCAGAAAGAGTCAAATTGAATTTTTCTAATTAAGTTATTCTATTGATATTGGAATGATTGTGTTGCCGAAATTGTTGGTAGTATTTGCAAGCTTCCTGTTCAAACAAATGTGCGAGTGTGATTCCATTTAAATCGCCTAAATGCTTTAAACGAGCGAACGGGAACCTTTTTTTAACCCCTGACGCAAAAAGAGGAGTGTTCTAATTTTAACGTGTCTGTCTGTGTATCTGTGTATCTGTCTGTGGTAGCGTTGATCCCTAACGGATGGATTTGAATGCGGTTTTGTTTGTGTCATAGATAATTTTATCCCGAGTGTTTTTAGCCATGTTTCATGAAAATCTGTTAAGCCGTTTTTGAGATATTGGACTTTGAAATGAAAATGTCGGGGGTTTTTAAATTTTTCTAAGTTGTAGTTATATACAGTTCGGTTATGTAGGTTCGGTGACAATGCAATGGCAGTACAATGTAATTAATATTTTTCAAAAAAAGCAGACTGACAAAGATACGTCACCATAAGATTCTGAACACCGTCAGTTTATTATCTTCCTTGCGATAATATAAACTGACGAAAACTGATGTGTTAAATTCTGAACAGTTTTAACAATTGATAACTTTAGACGCTTTATAATATTGCCAGTAAGATCGTGACCACCTTGAGTTCGTTATCTGACGATCATAAAATACACTTATAAATTTTTACTGAATTTGATACACTTTGTTAAGTGTATCCGTTTCCATTGGTCTAAAGTGTAAATGGTCATGTAACCTTAGTCTCTAGCCTAGGAGAATCCTTCGAAACGATATCGATTGTAATAGTATTGAACTATTCTAATTGAGCTCGTAATCAAGTAAGCAAAGCTGATTTTCCACCGGAGGGGCGAGACGAGACGAGGCGAAGCGAGAATTGAAATACGTATGGCAAGTTTTAAATTCTCTCCTCGCGCGCGCTCTGTGGAAATAGTAGTGCCCTACAAATTTCAATTCTCGCCTCGCCTTGTCTCGTCTCGCCCCTCCGGTGGAAAATCAGCTTTATCAAGTCATCCTGGTTTAACTACTTGCCTTGGAAATCTATCGCAACATCTAATAATACTAGTCACAGTATTAGCATCTGCATAACCATATCAGATACAGTATTGAGATCGGCAGATTAACTTGTGATTTGGACTTCGGCAGAAATAAAATACGTAGTAACGTTTCAACAATAGATTATATCGTTTAGTAAACGTTTGATCTAAGTACTTGGAAGCCATCACGTCTAGCACGCATCACATAGTAAACAGCTCTGAAGAAGATATTAAGGAGGTTAAGTTTAAGGTTACATGTCTACGGCTCGGGATTGATATATGCACTCCACACAAATGTCCCTGCGGCAGTACTGTTGACTCACTGGGACATCACGGGCTTTCTTGCCAGAAAAGCGCTGGCCGCTTTTCCAGGCACGCCGCCCTGAACGACATCATCTGCCGGTCGCTTGCAACAGCCAATGTGCCGTCTGTCCTGGAGCCTTCCGGCATATCCAGGGACGATGGCAAAAGACCGGACGGGATGACCCTGATCCCGTGGAGTTTGGGTAAGGCACTTGTGTGGGACGCTACTTGTGTAGAATCTTTGCCTCCTTCCCACCTCCACGGGACCAGTAATCATCCTAGTGTGGCGGCCGAGGCGGCCGAAAAACTCAAAAAATATAAATATAGGGGTCTCGGCACTCAATATACTTTTACTTCAGTCGGTGTCGAGACTCTTGGCCCGTGGGGTCCCAGTGCTCGCCAACTTTTTAAGGACATCTCAAAAAAATTAATTGAGTCCACAGGGGACCGAAAATCTGGCAGCTTCCTTGCCCAGCGCATTAGTATTGCTATCCAGCGAGGAAACGCTGCCAGCATCTTGGGGACAATGCCAAGAGGGCCCTTTTTTTTTTTTCAGTTTTTAATTAGATTTTTAATATTTGTCATAGTTTTAATCTTTCACAAATAAAATTAAGCATAAAATAAACTAAGGTTAGATACCTCAATGTGTTAGATTAATATTCGCATTACAAGATCAATAATCTAACAAATTATGCAGATCCCATACTGTGTCGCACTCTTTTACGCAAGTTGTGTTCATACGTCGCGTGGGATAGGTATTAACGCAGGTATAAACGCAGGTAATAAATCGAGGGACATTTAAGAAACCAAGATGGCAGTACAGTCAAGTGCAAAAATATGTACCGATAACATCCTCTTATAAATAACTACCAAAACCTTAATCCGCTGTCATTTTCAGAGTTAGGGGACATATAAATTTATGAGTAAGTGGTTTGCACCCATGTTTATACACTTGACTGTACAATAACTTTTAATATGGGTGTACACATTGTTTTGTCTATGCTACAGTTCTGTTTAATCTTGCGAAATCCTGTGTTGCTCATAATTCACAGAGGAAATCCGATTTATTCACTCAGCTCGAAAATACGCAAAAAGATGTTCATATGTTGAGTATTCACATCGTTTACTTTACTTTTCAGTTAAACCAGTATGAGTATGACTTTCAAGTGCGTGTTGGAGAGCTAGGAACAGCTCAATGCCATCTCACTCATGTTTTGGAGCACCCGCACGACCACCGCTTGTCAGCTGCATGCCTGAACGCCTAGTAGTCCAGTACCGTTCTTAAAATAAGCTCATAAAATAGAGACCAAGATATGCAAATAGTTGAGAGGCGAGTCGGATCGAGTTGTGAATCGCCTTAGTAGCGATGGTGCTGTGATTTACGCGGCCTGCAGTTGGCATCACATGCGTGGTTAGCTCACAGGGGATGCACTTAAAGCTTGCTCCATACAGTGGGCCATCATGGCCCATGCATCGTACAGGACGCAAATAGTTGACGGAGAAATACATACTTCCATCGCATTCCAACGAACTTCGTCCCTGTCCTGCGCCATGATGGCCCATTGTTTGTAAGAGCCATAATAACAGGTCGTAGTGTGGTCGCTATCCCTACCTTAAATATATCGGTACAAAAACAAACAAAATCCAGTGCCAGTTTATGATATATAGAGGAGTGATCTTGATCGTGATCTACATATTCTAATATTACAAAAAACTGGCCAAGTGCGAGTCGGACTCGCGTACGAAGGATTCCGTACCATTATCTATAAAAATGGCAAGAAAATCACGTTTGTTGTATGGGAGCCCTCTTAAATATTCATTTTATTCTGTTGTTTAGTATTCGTTGTTATAGCGGCAACAGAAATACATCATCTGTGAAAATCATCCTGAAGGTCTATACCTTCAGGATGAACAACAACCATAATTACTTATTTCGTGACTTTGCTTGCGGTCTTTTCAATACGGTGCAAGAGCGGATAATTCAATCTTGCCAAAATCCTACTTAACTGAATTAACGGAGAGTAGGGATTTGCCGATGTTGCCGCCAGGCAAAACAGTTTACTAAGAAGCCACCAATCAAGGGCTATTAATTCAAGGGAGATGTCTTTTATAGTAATAAATAATCGAATTTAATACAATCTACGCAAGCAAGTAATTGTTAGATGAAACTAGTTAAAGTTCGCTTCGGTATAGACGCCTATGGAAAAAAAAAGTTCATACACGCGGCTCCGCCCGCGTATTGCAAAGAACTTAGACAAAGCCACGAGATAAAATATAGCCTATATGTCCATTTAATTTAGAAAGTTAATTTTACACACAAGGAATTTAATTTTGGAAACCAGATAAGTTGATCCGGAGATTACCCCCGTGTAAGGATAATTATACAAGCTGTCAGACTACTCCTCTTTAAAATATAAGTATAGATAATAGTATAAGTTCCTCAGTTAGGTAATTGAAACTTTTAACGGATTAAAAGATTTCAAAGGGATCATAGGTTTCTAAGTGGCTTATTCAATGAGTACAAAGTAAATTAAATATTTACTTGTTTACAAACCTATGCCAAACGGAAACCTATTTTAAATATAATGGCATTTCAGTTCTTATGTTTTCGGAGACGAACACACTCATATTTTGTTTTTTTCAAGGAACAGACATTTTACCCTCCACAGATAGTCAATTGTTCAGTTACTAACTTTGAATTTATTTTTGTAATATTGTGTACCATTTACTTAAATGACCGTAACAATATTTCGGTGGCAAGAATTCCTTATTTTCTCATGATCATTATTTAAAATACAGATCTGTTAAAAATTTGGCACAATGTAGTATGCTATCTATCCTGCGCCGTAGCTCGCCTTTATTCACAAATTTGCAACAGCCTGAGTAGCATAAGTTTGTACTTTGATTACGCATAGCTGATATAAATCTCTGGAGTAGGCTAGACATCAACATCAACGGCGAGTACATCACTCACCTTCGGTTTGCTGACGATATAGTAGTCTTGGCTGAGACCATGGAAGACTTGAGTACGATGTTCGATGACCTCATTAAAGCTTCCGAGCGAGTTGGTCTAAGAATAAACATGTATAAGACGAAGATCATGTCAAATGCCCATGTAGCACCAACTCCCATTACAATCGGACACTTTACGCTGGATGTTGTAGACGATTATGTATACCTAGGACTGACTATCCAGAAGAGGTCAATCGTCGAATCCGACTCAGCTGGCATCTTTTCGTCCAATATTCCGCTGTGTCTCAAGACGAGAGTCTTTGACCAGTGTGTGTTGCCAGTCATTACATATGGCACTGAAACGTGGTCGCTTACTATGGGCCTCATAAGAAAGCTAAAAGTCACCCAAAGGGCTATGGAGAGGGCTATGTTGTTGTGATGTATCCGCAGCAGAACCAAGGTAACCGATATAGCCCTCCGGATCGCTAAACTTAAGTGGCAGTGGGCGGGGCACATAGCACGTAGAACCGATGGCCGTTGGGGTGTAAAGGTTCTCGAGTGGCGACCACGTACCGGTGGCGGTGGACTGATGACCTGGTAAATGTGGTTGGAGTCCGCTGGATGCGGGTGGCGCTCACTTTGGCACTCTTTGGGGGAGGCCTATGTCCAGCAGTGGACGTCTTTCGGCTGATATAATGATGATGATGATGATATAAATCTAGGAGGAACTATAGCAGATGTGAGCTTATGTGTACAGACGAGTAGAAACCATTTTGCGAATATATTGACTGTCCGCAATTACTTACATGCAATGAATAAGTTATAAGCTAATTTCAATACCCATCGCTTGGCCCAAGCATTGCTTCAAAGTCGAAGTCATTTATTGCTCAAACCCTTGAATTACGATTGTAGAAGACTTCTTTTATTATTCACGCAAAACGATCTCATTTGAATCTCATTATGTTTGCTTTTGCAGTGTTTCTGTAAAAGGAAAAAGAATCTGAGATGTAACAATGTTTTTAAGATATGAATTTTTAAGATTATACAAGGTCAAATTTAAGGGAACATTTGGAGATGTTTTCTTTGTCGTTGTTTACGATAAATGAAATAAAGGATTCGGTTTGATGATATCATAAACTTGTTACTATACTAAATGATTAAATAAAAATAAAAAAGGTACGGAAAAACTCTCACACAAATCGAACTAGCCCATAGTTCGCTCAATAAGGTTTATTTAATGGGTACTGGGCGCCGACATTGTTTCAAAGTTGTAAATGATAAACTCATAGAGAACACCCTAAGCGCAGAAACAAAGTATTTAAGCTCATAACGCAAATATTCGCGCTGGTCGGAATTCGAACCCAGTACCCACTGTCAGCTTTGATAGCAGCGTACTTACCCACCTGGCTAAACCGAACATCATAACTATTATACACACAAATTTCATTAATTACTAGCTTCTGCCCGCGACTACGTCAGCGTGGAACTCTTTTGCATCGTTGTTCCATACGAAACTATCCTATGTCCTTTCCCTAAACTATCATATGGATTAAGCGTGAAGAGGTTACAGACAGACAGACAGACAGACACACTTTCGCATTTATAATATTATTTTTATTATTGTATGATAGTATAAATTTTTGCATTGGAATGTACTAGATAACCAAGTATGACTCTCATAAATCCTAATTAATCTTTTTCTATTGCTACTGAAGCCAAAACTTTTCTCCGGGGGCATGCAAGCATTAGTGTAAAATTAAGCTGTTAATGTCGGTTAGATTACCGAGATAGAGGTGCTTATATTCACAGTTGCTGGCGTTTAATAATTGCGTTTTAAGACTGAGCTTGGAAGTGATTTATTACCAGCAGTACCTAAATATAGAACTAAGCTCCGTGTTCCTGTACCTTGGATCACAAAATGATCCATTATCAGCACGGTAGTATTTTTCAATATAATACAATACGATGCAAATATTCTTTTTAATCTCGTACCTTACTTAGGCCACTCAGGAAGCTTCGTGGCCTAAACACGGTACTCGACTAAAAAGCTCTCTATTATAACACGATTGTGAAAAATACTATTATTCCTTACCAGCAGTAGCAAATACTTCATTTAAAAACGAAGGTTAATTAAACATAAACAATGGTAGACAACAGGCGGTGGTTGTCTTGCAGACAACCTTAATGTAATATTTAAGTCTATAATAGGGGCGTAGACACTAAATAAAATAATCAATAATGTCCTTTTTTCTCAAAAAAGGATTGAAAATGCTGTCAAATGGAGAAAAACTCAAGGCAAAAGGTCAAATCATCACGAAATTATAAGTGTGCAAAGTTTTAAGAGGTATGTTCTGTCCCGTTTTCGCACAACGCAACTGCATATGAAACGATGACGCTTGAAGATTATTACGTCACTAATACGACTAGACGGTAACGTGCCGTGCCCCGTCGTGTTCGGCGCCGACGTCGACGCGGCCCCCCGGCAGCCTCGTGGATTGTGACGCCACACACTGTTTGCGTTATTCTCTCTCTAACAAACTATATTAAAATGGTCCCAGCGTCGTAATTCTTTGAGATATCTGAATGGGATTTTCGTCACTGGGCATTATATTTTGCCTTCTTTCTTTTGGAGTACTAAAAAAATTCGATTCTACACCCCTATTCTAGTTTTGTATTAGGCCTGTAACACACTTGCGCGGCCTGCGGTGGCGGACAATAGTCAATTTGACAGCTAATGACAAGATTACTATGGTCCGCTACGGACAGGCCGCGCCAGTGTGATGCAGGCTTTATAAATAATTTCCAGCTTTTTTTGTTACACTGAAAGATCGGAATTTATTCTTCGACACGTTGTGCAATTTCAATTCAACAGAAAATCAAATTCATAACGTCTTACGTTCGCTTTACGTTACCCAAAACTCTGTAATTCACTACATAATATAGAAACACAACATTCTAGACTTATGAATCTAGAAGATTCTACACTCCTATTTTCGTCGTTGCGTACTAAAATAAATAAATATGAGATTCTTAAGGTCAGATCACTGACTTATCCTAATCAAGGACATTTTGAGTATTTTTTTTAGGGTTCCTTAGAAAACAAAGAACCCTTATAGTTCCGCTATGTCTGTCTGTCCGTCTGTTCTTCTGAGGCTTAGCTCAGTGACCCTTACTATTAGAAAACTGTAATTCAGCATAGGTATAAAAATCAATCACGCCGACAAAATGATAGAATATTTTTTTAAGGTTTTTCCTCTTCTCGTATATTAGGGATGTAATTTATGTCGATAAACTTATGATATGGGTTATCGTTCGATAGCTTATTTAAAAATAGTATATCTTTTAAAAAAATGTTATCAATTCGGGGGTCCGTTTGCTCGATATTGGGCATTAAAACCCAATTTTTTGTAAGATTTATATGTGTCCGCCACCACGGCTGGATAATTGGTGAGTACTGGGTGTGTGAAATTATGAATGGAAATTGTACATGTAATGAGTTTACAGGGAAAAGTATCATGGTTAAGTAGGCATAATAAGTTAACGAGTAATGTGAACAAACTTAAAAAATGTACTTGGACAGGCCAACTTACCTGCAAATTCGGGCGACGCAACCGCATCGTAACAAAGAAATGGACAGACTACGGAACCCTTCACTGCGCGTTGCCCGTCACACACTTGACCAGTTTAATTGTTCTTGTTTTTACTGCTACGGCACAATTTTCATGGTATAACATTGTATTTCTAGCTATACAACGCAATGGTAATCTGATTGACTTTGAAATGAATACAAATTGGATTCAATGTCGCTGGATGAAAAACGTTCGCAACTACTGCACGTTCGACTTTATTGTTTGAAATCCCATTTCAATATTCAGATGTGCGTTTTATTTAACTCCCGCTGTCTAGTTTCAAGTTTGTCACTTTAACGATACTCTACATTAAATTACTGCACAAAATTTATATCGTATAAAAGACAAATATCTAACACGAGCAGGGAGTCAATTTGTAACATACGTCACGCTTCTCATGAATTCGACTTGTTTCGTGCACTCTAACCCGAAACTCGTACCTAACTGAAATCATATTGAAATGCGTATCGTATGTTTCAAATCCACCTGCCAGATTTTCTGCCAAGCGTTAAACGGTTGGTAGGTCATTAATAAGAGCCAGGCTAGCAAACAATGGCACGAGTCCCATTGTTGCCGCGTTGTTGTGCACGAGGACTTTCCGGCACAATGCCCCACTGAGTGACTTTCGGGTAGGTAATCCTCTTATTATTGCACAGGATTATCAAGGGACTAATTGATATGGTTACATGTATTAGAATATTGTGAATGTTTAAAAGCACAAAATGATTAGTGAAAATAACGGTAAAATATGCGGAAAAGTGACTATTCGTCTATACGAGGGAGAAGGATTGTAAACATTGCGATTATGTACTCAAACTATTCTAGGAATAAAAGGTGACAAAATATCTGATTTTTTTTACACCGAAGTGAAACCCATACTAATATTATAAATGGGAAAGTGTATGTGTGTGTTTGTTTGTTTGTCCGTCTTTCACGGCAAAACGGAGCGACGAATTGACGTGATCTTTTAAGTGGATATTTTTTATCCCCGAAATCATCCCCTTAAGGGTCACCCCCTTGGGGAGGGGGGGAGGGGGTTTGTATGGAGCTGCGATACAAACGAGTTCCACGCGGACGGAGTCGCGGGCAGAAGCTAGTTATCTATAATATTTTTCCCTTCAATTACATTTATTATAACTATCAGTCTGCTTTAAGAGGGGGCGCTCCGCGAAATCGGAGTTCTTAGATTGAATATTTACCTATGACAAACTAAAGCGAATGCCAGGAAAATGAACATACAGAAACTACATCATATTTGCAATCTATTTGTCTGAAAAAAACCATACAAAACCAAAATTGCCTCGATAGAAAACAATCGCCAAAACATGTCTTATTTTTACCTAATTTCAATTGTGTGCCGTTCCCGTGCATATAATTTACGTAAAAATTTAGTGTATAATATAGCTCTTGATATTGCCTAGTGATTTGACGAGCGGCGTTTTTTTATGTAGTCCCTTTTCAGACTTATTGAGGTATAACGTATTTGGCGTATAGGTCTTTTTTATTTAGCGCGATACTGTTTCTCCCGTCGCGTGTTTCGTGCAGTTTGGTATATCTTCTGTTGCCGTTCGCGGGCGGAGTCAATCGCAATCGCTCCGCTGAGACGAGAGGACTACGTTCTGTGCTCTCACGACAGCACGGTGAACATAATTATTTCAATAATATTGTGACCCAGTATATTCGTCCAGTGAATGAATGTATCATTACATTCCAGTAGATATTTTGGTATATTTTGAAATAATATATTTAAAAGTCGACCTTAACATGTAGACCTTAAGACCTTGACCTTGACCTGTAAGTTCAAAATACAACCATAAGATTACGCAGAGATCGGCCGGCGACCGGCTTCTTAGAATAATTTGTGCAGTACATGCAAAACTACACGAACATTTTTTCTGTCGAGCGTGTATTTACTTTATGAAAGATTATCACTATCACTACAACATAGTACTCGTATAAAACAAAATCGCTTCCCGCTGTCTGCCCCTATGAATGCGTAGATCTTTAAAACTACGCAACGGATTTATATGCGGTTTTTTTTAACAGATAGAGTGATTCAAGAGGAAGGTTTATATATGTATAATATAATTTAATATAGTATCCGAGCGAAGCCAGGGCGGATCGCTAGTTGAGAATAAATCCGGTTAATTTCAAAATCGATGTCCTCTCGGTCTCTAAATACGAATAAGAAGTCGGAAATAATTCAAAAAGTGGTCGCATTATTTTCATTTTTGAAATATTTGTTGTAAATTACGATGCGCGTTTTTTTTAAAGAACAACATACGTTTTCAGGCGTTTCGAGAAATGATGTCCATTTTGAATTCCAAGATGGCGGACATTGTTTTTCGAATTTAAACTTTCGTGAGACATGTTGAAATAATACTAACACAAGGTGCAACTCACGTATTAAATGTCACTACGGGCGACATGTTTCGAACTCTGCGGGGGTTCATCAGGATGAGTGTTTTCGCGGCGGTTTCGCTTGAATCTTGTCGTGATTCAAGCGACACCGCCGCGAAAGCATTCATCCTGAAAAAGAACTCCCGCAGATTTCGAAACATGTCGCCCGTAGTGACATTATTGACATTGTTTTTCTTTGAAGTCATCACGGGTGTCGCTTTTAGGGTTATCGAGGGTGCAGATTCCAACAATTATTGCCTGCGAACTTGGTCATTTTTATATTAAAAAAAGTGAACACAATTAAGCAGTTTTTCTTTAGTACCTACCAGTATGTTCAAAATTGATAACTAAAGGGCCAGAGCGTCTCCATTGTCTCCAAGCAGGAATCCGAGATCAGAATTGAAAAATTTGGCCGCAACACTGTGGCCTGAAAATCTGACTTTCATAGACATGATCGAAGGTTTCATAATATATAACAGTTTTTTTAATGCTACTTATAAATTCACAATTAAATTCACGTATTCAATGACATGACAGGCGACATGTTTCGAACTCTTCGGGAGTTCTTCTTCAGGATGAGTGTTTTCGATGATTGTTTTGAAGAAGAACTCCCGAAGAGTTCGAAACATGTCACCTGTTGTGACATTTAATACGTGAATTTAACCGTGGTTTTATTAGTAGTATTTTAGACATGTCTCACAAAAGTTTTAATTCGATTATGGCTTTTTTTCTTTAGGTTTTTACTAGCCATTGTAACCCTTACGTGATTAAGTAAATAAAAAACCGGCCAAGTGCGAGTCAGACTCGCGCACGAAGGGTTCCGTACCATTATCTATAAAACAGTAAAAAAAAGTTTATTGAATGGGAGCCCCCCTTTAATATTTATTTTATTTTGTTTTTTAGTATTTGTTGTTATAGCGGCAACAGAAATACATCATCTGTGAAAATTTCAACTATCTAGCTATCACGGTTCTTGAGTTACAGCCTGGTGACAGACAGACAGACGGACAGAGAAGTCTTAGTAAAAGGGTCCCGTTTTTACCTTTTGGGTACAGAACCCTAAAAAACGGAAGGTCATATTTCAGTTATAGCTCTCGAAACTTTGACTTAATAGCGAAAATAATATCTTCAAATATAGGTACAGTTTTGTCTTGCTTCCGACTTTTTATAATAGGGATGATGACTAAATTTTTTTATGATGTCATTTGAACCAGTTTTTGGACAGGAACAAATGTTTGTATTGGAGGAACTACAATTAAAGAACATAAATACCCAAAAATTTGAGACAAAGATTGACCTCGCTGGCGGCAGCGCAAAACGCTTAATACTGAAAGACAGACAGGCGTGACGTCACAGCCGACATTTGTTAATACAAAGTACCTACATGTAACGTCGTATGGAAAATCAGGTTCTTAAATTGTTGTTTCATTCGCGGAATTCTGCCTTTAAGTACATAATTAATTTAATAATAATAATATTAATAATTGTTGTACAATTTTGTTTCTATAAAAGCCTAAGGATTCTATTGGTACCTTTAAATTTACTCTTGTACAATAAAAAAAAAAAATTTTTGTTAACTTTCAAGGTTCATATCTTTTTACGATTTTAATTATATTTTATTATTTATACTTTATTACGGTAATTTGATGGTTTACTATACATTTAGCATCACTACGTTATCAATTTGAACATGAGTCATCATGCCTATTATTCATAGGTATTCATCATGTTTCATCTGACTGTCGGGGCATATACTATGCGAGAAGGAGCGGGGCAGCAATAGACGCATCAGAGCGGCAGGTGCGGGGCGCGCGGGTGATTTCTGATTTTTCCCTGGCGGTACGCCCCCTCTTAACCGCAGAACCGACCGACTGTATCGAATGTGAAGTCCTACCCGGTGTAGTAGCGACCACATCTAGTGCACTATAAATTAAAAAACTGGCCAAGTGCGAGTCGGACTCGCGCACGAAGGGTTCCGTAACATCTATAAAAACAGTTAAAAAAAAGTTTGTTGTATGTGAGCCCCCCTTAAATATTTATTTTATTTTGTTTTTATTATTTGTTGTTATAGCGGCAACAGAAATACATAATCTGTGAAAATTTCAACTGTCTAGCTATCACGGTTCTTGAGTGGTGACAGACAGACGTACAGCGAAGTCTTAGTAATAGGGTCCCGTTTTTACCCTTTGGGTACGGAACCCTAAAAATCCGCAAATAGACGTGACTTGTTTTTATGACATCAAAATGTTGAGTTCATTGAAATATACATACTTAAAATTATAAATGCGAAAGTGTGTCTGTCTTTCTGTCTGTTACCTTTTCACGCTTAAACCGCTGAACCGATTGAGATGAAATTTGGTATGGAGATAGTTTGCATCACGAAGAAGGACATATTTAGGATAGTTTTTATCCCGGCAATCATCCCCAGAGGTGTTTGAGAAGACGGATGAAAGTTTGTATGGAGCTACGATATAAACGAGTTCCACGCAGACAGAATCGCGGGCAGAAGCTAGTTAGTCAATAAATATCGGCTATCAAAGACAATCTATCTTACTTTAAGTTGATAGAAAATAAATCGGTCTTGTGGTATTTCAAGAAGAAACTGAATGATGTCAGATTGCGAAAATAAGTTTTAACATTTCGCGCCTTATCTTCTTCGTTACATTTTTTATCTAAGATTGGACGTGAGCGATGGCTTCACTGTTAATAGACGATAGCTGTATGAGGATTAAAAGGAACGCTGCAAAAACTAGAATTCGCTTCAATCCGCCAAGAATTTTTCATTTCTCGCGTCTGTAAAAGTAGGCGTGAAGTGCGGACTTGCCAGTCATTCCGCGTACTTTTTCATTACGCATCACTATTCTGAAAACAATAGTGCCGCCCTCGACAGTTCCCTTGTTTTTCGTCTCGACGTGGCCCGCGATTGCTGTGAAAATATCAGTAGGCGTACAAGAAACCCCGGCCAAGTGCGAGTCGGACTCGCGCACGAATCACGTTTGATGTATGGGAGCAATAAATATTTATTTAATTCTGTTTTTTAGTATTTGCTGTTATAGCGGAAACATCTGTGAAAATTTCAACTCTCTAACTATCACGGTTCAGGAGATACAGCCTGGTGACAGACAGACGGACAGCGGAGTCTTAGTAATAACGGGACCCCCATTTTAACCTCTGGGTACGGAACCCTAGAAATGACACGACCATCAATTCAAGAAAGCACTTTCAAATCTACTCTGGAATTTCCGTCTTTATTAGTCGTGGTGATATTAGAAGATGTTACAAGAAGATAACATAGTTTCTTAGTTCTTCTGTCAAGAACGTCATTACATGTGTCAAAATAAAGTATATATGTCCCTATAAGATTTCATAGTTTACCACCGGAATATTAAGCGGAGTATTCATTCGATTTCTAGTGACCAAGATGTATTAGGTATGATATAAGTGGCCATTAAAATATTTTTACCTTGAACTAAGGAATTAAGATAATAGATCTTTCTCTTTCTGAAATCTGAATCATAACACTCGCGTATTCTTATAATACATTCACGTATAAGGTATACCTGTACGCTTACCATGAGTTTGACAATGACGGCTTACGCTAACGAGTATCGAGTTTTCTATCTGTACATCTCTATTGCACTTTGACAGTACGAGCGGGATGCACAGATAGTAAACTCGATACTCGTTAGCGTAAGCCGTCATTGTCAAACTCATGGTAAGCGTACTGCACATTATAGGTATTGCATATCAGATCGTTCATATCAACGCGTCATTGCGATTCTTGGCTGGCTAGGTCTGTGCAAGTTAGAAGGGGAGTGTAGATTTTCAGGTCTCGCGTAGTGTTCGTGTTTGTGTCAACGAAACAACGTAAGCACAAATGCCACTGAGCACCGTATACTATAAAATGATTTTGAGAAGCTCGCGTCCTCGTTGATATAACCGTAGGTACGTAAACGGTAAAAAAATAATTCTTGAACACAATATTTTTCCGCATAGACGCCGTGTAAACACTACACTACACTTATATAAAGTATGTTGTTACTACGACATTCGATGAAATCTCGTATACGATATTTGGGAAAAATGACGCAGTGTGAAGTGTGAACATACTATGTTCACTAACGAGACGAAACTATAGCACCACTTAGTCTAATAATTAGCTTAAGTTGTGCTTTGTTATAGTCTTCGTCTCGTTGAATGTACTAAATAGGTTAATGAACTCATAGTCGTACTTTTTATGAAACGTCAAAAACGCTCTGTTATTATACGTTTGTAGGGATCACAGACCAGTGACGTCACTGTTTTCTTATTCGTGGTACCGTATGAAGTCAAACACTACTATTTTTACATAGCAAAAGTTACTTGAATCTTGATATTTCCCGAGTATTTTCGTAAAGTTTGTTAGTAATGCAAAAGTAATAAATTACTGTTGCTAAATTCTCTATCCAGCGGACTCCCGCGACCTTTATCAGATGAGAGATCAAGTCTACCTTATGGGTTGCGGGTGGCGCAGGACCGGTCATTGTGGCACTCTTTGGGGGAGGCCTATGTCCAGAAGTGTATGTCTTTTGGCTGATGTGATGATTATGATGATGATGAATCCTGTATATTACATACAACATCAATTTGTTGTATGTAATATACAGAATTCATCATTAGTCAACTAGTTTAGTCAACTAAACGGTTATAGGTAAGATATTTTTAGCTGCATTATATCTGGCCTATTGTAGGCTAGTAGGTATATGATAAAGTGGGCCTCGTTCGACACGTTTCCGTTATGTCAGCGTCGAAACTTGTTGAGGCACGTTATTTCGGACAGGCTACCGACGATGCTTCAGTTCTCAAGAGTTGCTTCCTTTGTTAAAGCTGGATTTATTTTCCGAAATAGGTACGCTATGCGGCAGCACGTTATGCACATTTTTGGAAAGAGGAGCAAGATGCAGTATTTATTAATGGTAAGCACATCCATTGGCATAGTTTCGTTGCGCTACTCTCTCGATAACATGGAAAACTGTTTGTCCGAAAGATGATGATTATGATGATGATGATGATGATTAAGATGTCTGATTGTGGCACTGCCAGGTTTGGTATTTCCTTCTGGTCATTAACATTCCAGATAAATTGCCACGGTGAGGTTGCAATCGCTCCACCTACGCGTTTTATGGCAATGGTCTCAGGCAAATCTACCGGATATAACTACAACTAAGAAAAGTGGAAAAACCCCCGACATTTTCATTTTAAAGTCCAATATCTCAAAAACGACTAAACAGTTTTTCATAAAACATGGCTAAGAACACTCGGGATAAAATTATCTATGACAAAAAAAACTGCAGTCAAATCGGTCTATCAAATGTCAAATGGGAGCTACGATACTACAGACAGACACATAGATACACAGATACACAGACACACAGCCACGTTAAACTTATAACACCCCTCTCTTTGCGTCGGGGGTTAAAAATATAATGGCATATATTATGTCCAGTGATCGGAATTAGGTGAGCCAAAATACATTTTCTTCGCTAGAGGAAATCATATAAAGTGTTAGCAACCAAGTAGTTTTTTTTTCTTGAATACCGGGTGTTCGATATTTTTCTAGGTACTAGTTGTAATGCTCAACATGGACATGTTTTACTTACAGAACGGGATGTTTAGTGTTGATCTAAAAGTTATAACTAATCTCGGATTCATTATTAAGGCGGGATTCCACCGGTGTGCGGCACAAACATATTCAGTACAAAATGTGCCGCACATCGGTGGAATCCCGCCTTTATGCGAACTAACCAGCTCATTGCACATGAATGTTGCCAGGTTGCTACAGTTTCGCTAGTACTGTTAATATTGACATTTAAAAAATCCTATTCATACCAGAGGTTTAGTTAAGCAACATTAATGTGTTTGAAATCATACTAGTAATTGAACAAAATAATAATTTAAAAATATCAGTTCTCGGGATTTAAAATACATAGAACATCATTTTAGGGCATCGCTTTCGTTGTCCGCCTTTTTGTTTTATTGACAGTTCCAATCATTCATTGGCCAAGCCACTCGACGTTTTGACATTAATTAAGTACTTAATAAATAAAATAAATGAATTTTCATTCTGCAAGTAGTCCGAAATAGCACTTTTAAGTCAAAATTCTACCAGTGTTTCTGAAGAAAAAGACCACTGTTAAGAAGAAACGCCGAAACAAACTCAACACTCAGTAATAAATGCGCAGGCAATTACGAAACATTTGGCTATAGGTATATATCTATAGCTTTTGCCCGCGGCAACGTCCGCGTGACAATGAGATAAAAAGTATATCATGCACCCTTTCCCGGGATTTGAACAATCTCCATACCAAATTTCATCTCAATTGGTTCAGCGTTTTAAGCGTGAAAAGGTCACAGACAAACAGACAGATTTACTTTTGCATTTATAAAATTAGTATGGATTGCACAAATTGCTTATCAAATATTAAAATATTATTTAAATAGGTAAGAGGTAAGTAAGTACTGGGAGGAGATCGCAGAGAACAGGGTGCGCTGGCGCCAACTCGTATCGGAGGCCAAGATCCACTTCGGGTCGCTGAGACAGCGGAGTAAGTAAGTAATTAATAAGTAAGTAAGTAAGTAAGTAAGTTAGTAAGTAAGTAAGTAGGTATGTATGTAAGTAAGTAAGTAAGTAAGTAAGTAAGTAAGTAAGTAAGTAAGTACCTACTGACTTATTAAAATGCGAATGAAATAAATAGTTCAAATTGCGTTTTCTTGCGACATCTATTGAGCGTGTCGCACGATTATTTATGATTTTTTATAGGTACAAAATGTTTTTAAAGACTTATTCAACATGAGAAACAACGAATGAGGAAAGTTCGCAGAAGTGTGATTTCAGCACTGCCATTTCATATAAGTACAAACGGATTGTATACAAGTTGAGTTTTCAGTTTTTAAAGTTTATAAATTGACTTTTTGATACTTGGGTAATATTCCGATTTCATCCAGAAACTGCGATTGGTTTTGCTGAATACTAAATTCAGATAGTGTTATCTACTTGTTAGCTACATAAATGGAATCATATCAGAATTTGTGACGTAGAAAGAAAGAAAGAAAAATAATTTATTCGTGACAAAACAAAAGGTGTAGGTACACAAAAACTTAAACAAAAAACTACAAACTTAAAAATGCTTGTCACGAATTGGTCTCGCCTCAGCATAATGCTGGCTTACAAGCCAGCGCTGGTCTTCCGGCGAGACCTTTTGTGGGCCACGTTCCCTGCTGTCCGACACGGCCTTAAATTTTAAAAATCACTGAACGCAGCCGTTGCACTTACGTCGATCAACGATCAACGATCAGCGATCAGCGCCATCTGGCTGCGAACAAGCGAGTTATAAATACTATGGCGTAGTACTATGCATGACCGTACGTACAACATGGTTGCAATGCAAAACAAGTTTACACTTCATTCACTACTGATAACTTACACAAAATAAAGATGAAGATTATAAATTAATAGTAAACAATTCATAAGTGTATGGTTAAATCAAAAAAACATGTAATAATAATTGAACACTCCCAACTAAACCAAAAAGAACAAGACAAGTGTGTAACCTCAAAATCGGCATTTACAGTTCAGGAAAATGATTGCATTTTTACATTTCACCACATGAGGGACAGAAAATAAAGGTAAGATAATCATAAATATCATAATATATACAACGTGCTTAAGAAATAAAAATAAAAAAAAACACAACAAACGTAGGTACTTTACATCATTGAGGACTTCGATAAGTAGTCATCTGTGGTCTTCATCACCAGTTTCCCTTTACCAAAGTTGATGATTTGTTTACGAGTTACGAGTATGATAGAAAATACCGAATTATAATAACGTTTAGTGAACACGCGTGCCTACTAAAATTGAGGAGTTCCCTCACATTTTCATGGATCCCATAATCCAACTGGCTTTTTGAAAACAATGGAACCAATCTGGAAGCATATATTATACTTTCACATATAAAAAGAATTGTACGATTCAGTTCATAAACTAATACTGTTCTAACAAACATTAAACATAAAAATTATAAATTTAAAAAATAAATACAACCGAATTGAGAACCTCCTCCTTTTTTAAAGTTGGTTAAAAATGAAGTTTTGTTGAAGTGTAGTTGTTATAATAATCAGTACTCTCAGTTATAGAATTTTCCTAGAAACAACACTTAGCTAAATCTGTTTTTCGCCCCTTTAAACACCCGTTTAACAAATTTCATCGAAAACATGCTTATATATATATATATATATATAAATATTGTTTGTTTAATAATATAAAATTTTCTTCTGCTCCTAATTGCCTAAAACTGATTCTCATTTGAAGTCTGCAAAAAATCAACTATCTACCATACATGAGCTCAAGATCATTTCGTAAAGACCAATTTTTCGGCGTTCAAAGAGCACCTAATACACGTTTAGTACTCAGAAACACTTGTCTTCGTCACGTCTCAAGCCGTGGCACATCCAATTTGCCGTGAGATCCATGACAATAGCATCTCGAAGCATAAGCTCGGCGTCTAATGCTACTTGATGTGTCCAGACGATACTGAACCATATTACAATGAGAAAAGATCTGTGTCAAACCCACCTCCTGCAGTGCAATGTAAAAGCAAAATTAATTTGGCCAATGTTCTTGATAGATGACCCTTAATGGTACGTCGATTATTCCAGTTTGATTAGATTTTTGTACGTCGGTCGTCAGTAGAGTGAATTCACTTTGCATATTTTTTTAAAGTGAAAACAAAGCGACGTGACTAGCGAGTTCCTTATCGCTACTTCCCTGGGTGCGGCTTCTGAGGCGGTGGCCGAGTAGATACGTCATCCCTCCCACATTAATTAAAAGTTGATTAATTTACCTAAATTAGTGTGTCGCACCGTAGTGGGGAACTACTTACTTTACTCTGATTGAGTATAATGCCTATATGTAACTGATTTAAACTAGGTATTGCTGGATTTAAAAAATGCCAAAATATGTACCCTATTGCTTTTAATGTTTTGCGGACTGCGGAGCTTAGGAGATAACTTTTTTATACCTCAACCTATGTTAATTAAATAGAAACTTACCTAATAACCGGATACATTTTTTCTCGAAATAATGATGGTATTACTTAACCTCACTTAGCTTTTTACGAATATAACGACCTAATTAAGAGACTTTGTTCATTGTGATTGATAGCTTAAAAGGAGGTTTGTGTATACTAATAATATAAAGTTTGTGAGTGTATATTGTACATCTGCAATGATGTAATATAAAAAGAGATAGATACGTTCCCTATATGAAATTCCGTGTTTACAAATGGCCACCAAATCTGACAGTTGAGACACGTAGACGATGCGATACTGAGGCAAGGTCATACTATTGGCTGAGTTTTAGTGTGCCACTTTTGGAGCGCTTATAACATACTAGTCTGCCCACGACTCCGTCCGCGTCGATCTCGGTTATATCGTAGCTCCATACAAACTTTCACCCCCCACTTCACCCCTTTAGGAATTGATTTCTGGGATAAAAACTATCCTATGCCCTTCACCAGGACTCAATCTTTCCCTATACTGAATTTCATCCAAATCGGTTCAACGGTTTAAGCGTGAAGAGGTAACAGACAGACAGACACACTTTCGTATTTATAATATTAGTATGGATTATATAGTATAGTATGGATCTACCTCTTTTTTACATTATATCATTGTTTTACATATGCTACATGAGCTACACCCTCGCAAAGATCAAAGAGAAGTGTTTGCAGGGGGTCAAATCTGGAACAATTCATTGTATTGTAAAATAACATCCACCAGTGTACAAAATGGAGCTTCAGGATGACTAAGGTCATATTTTATCCCGCGGTTTTCCTTGCGTTCTTTGTAACACTCGTGCTAAACCGCGCGGACACTAGTATCATCAAAATAACAGTGATCGATATTATCTACCCATATTAAGGGCTTGACTAGTAAAATACAGCCCAATATGAAACTATTCCAAATCTTAAACGGCGTCCGGCAGCGTAGAGTCAATGAATTGTAACTGAAATTGCGAGACGTCTTTGATACTTTATATACCTACGTATACGACGTGTCGACAACGATTTTATTTCAATCTGATCAATGTCCTAGAGTGGAGACTGATACCGGGGACCTACCACTTATTTTTTAGCATTTAGTGCATTATGTGCTTAATTATAGTCCTTCACAATAAAACCGTTTCAGTTATAAATGTTTTTCACCTATTTTATTTTCTGGATATTACAGATCAAAGTACAAAGGCGAACTTATCCCTATAAGGGATCTCTTCCAGCTAACCTTTGAGCAATTGTATAGTATTTTACGGTAACACAAAACAATTTTTATTGCCTCATCGTTGCAATGTATCTTTCCTGACAGTTTGTTGCAATCTAACTCCTCAATACGTAATCCTTTCACTGACTTCACTCGACTCTACTAGCTAGCTGGTCTTAGGTTAGATTCTCAATTATTTAGTGCTATACAAAATGCACATAAAACATAGCCTATTACCCAAATTTGGATATGTGCCATTTTCACATTGTGCGCGCTAATGGGTCTTCATCGCGGATCGAGCTTGACACACGTTTGTAATGGCCGCTCCACGCGATGGGCCATCCTGACCCATCATACAGGACGCGGCTATGCGGCAGAATGAGACATAAATATGTCTTACTCCCTTTAACGCGTAGTTGCGTCCTGTATGATGGGTTAGGATGGCATATCGTGTGGAGCGGCAATTACACGTTGTTTTAAGCAACACCTCGCAATCTCCGTTGCTGAGGTAAGTGCGGAGCTAGTGTAGGAATAATAAATTACTTAGCCTAGCCGAGGAGGGACGGACAGACGGACATGGCGAAACTATAAGGGTTCCTTGTTGACTACGGAACCCTAAAAAGATAGTTCAAGTTTGTGAGTTTCAGGTAAACGAAACCGGGAATTTTCTGGAACTAGGCATCCAACACAGGCTCTATCAAGCCTTTGGAATAGACTTTACGTGAAAATATCATAAATGTATACAGAGGAATGTTAATTAATTATCCCCATTATCACGAAAAATAGGTTTGACAGCCGTTTCTGAACAAAAGTAGGTATTCAATTTTAAACTGTGAAGGAAATGTTAATTAATTTATTTATTTTCGTAAAAACTAATATCGGGTTATTGGATAAGAAAAACCTAAAGAGAAAATGTTACTTATTTGTTTAGGTTCAATTAACATTTACAATTTATTTAATGAAAGTCTCAAGCGTCAAGTTATTTAGCGGGCACGTGCTAAATAAGTTGACGCGTGTAAAATAAATATAATAAAATTTTACAAAAATAAAACTAAGCATTTACATTTTTTTTATGTAACTTTTAAGGCCTCCACACATCGAATGCGGATCGTGCGCGTCGCGGGGCGGTCGCGGTGCGGATCAGGCGCGGCGCGGGGCGGGCGCGGCGCGGATCAGGCGCGGCGTGGGTCGGTATATCTCTCTCACTACCAACGCATTTAATATCTCGTACCGCGGCGGGGCCGCGCTACTGAGTGAAAGAGATAGAGATACCGCCCGACCCGCGCATCGCACGACCCGCGTTCGATGTGTGGAGGCCTTAACGGATGGTTATCGAACGTCAATGTCAAACGCATACGTGTCGTAAGAAAGCCGACACGTGAGACGTGACATAAACATCACTTTAATGAGCCTTAATCTCCCACATTAAGGCGGTGCATTTTAAGTTACTATATGGAAGCTACGGTAGCCTAGCGGTTCAGGCATGCGGCTGTCAAGCGGCTGTCGAGGGTTCGAATCCCGGCTCGTACCAATGAGTTTTTCTAAAATACGGAATATCATTTGATATTTACCATTAGCTTTTCGGTGAAGGAAAAACTTCGTGAGGAAACCTGCAATACATCCACGAAGAAATTCAAAGGTGTATGTGAAGTCCCCCACCCGCACCGGGCAAGCGTGGGGACTACTGCCCGGTCCCTCTCATCTATGAGAGGAGGCCTGTGCCCAGCAGTAGGACGTATATATGCTGATTTATTATTATTACTATTTTAAATTATCGCGTGCTTTGTAACGCCATTGTGAAGAAACAATAAGACCAGATTTTCAGATAAATAATAAATACATGATTCCTGATTACATGATTGTTTATCTGATTTAATCGGTACATGATTGCCTAAATTTTCTGCGATAGGATTAGAATCCAAAGTTCGGTCCTTATTTTCCTTTTTTTTACTCAGCCTACATACAATACATTATTTTACGACAAACTCAAGTAAATTTTATGTGATCTAAAATCTCAATTAAATATGTATATTTAAACTTCACAACGTAATTTAGGTATTAATAATCGAAATTTGTCCAAAAAAGCCATGAGGTGTCTCTGTGAAGGGCGCGTGGTCGACTCGAATCAAGGCATCCCCTTAAATGAAACTCCCACCGATCACATTACCGACCTCATGGGGTAAAAAGCGCTCTTCAAATTTCAGCATTTATAATTAATTGGATTCCACGACCACAACACAATGTGACTTAGTATACGAGTTATAATCGTACATACAGGCGCAGCTGTGCTGAAGCGAGTTACGATGACTCGACGAAACGTTGCGCATCTCCAACTTTATATGCCATGTTCCTCACGCGAAACTTCCCGCATATCGATATTTGCGGCCTTTTTGTAGGCCGGCTCGGCTTCGACTTTATCTCAGTACAGAATTAAGGGATAGTTGGCCAAATCCCCGGTTGATGATTGCTTTTCAGGGTGCGTAAACCAAATATGAGGCTACTTTCCAAAAGAAAATCTACTCGGATTATAAAAAAAATATTGCACACGTATTTTTTTGTCAAACGAACAAAAAATTATGAAGATAGCCTTTGACACAAAAATACGAGTTCCGAAATTTTTTGATAATGTAACACGAATTATATTGAATTATATTTCTTTACCCATGCCTTCCTGACTAAGAAATAGTAGATTTAGACAAGGGTATAAAATAAGTCATATTACCTGACCAGATATAATTATACACTCTGATTTTCACTTCGACTGCGTGAAAATAGTAAAAACAAAGATTATCCATCCACGATCAATAATAAATAACATGATGAAAAGATGATTCAATTTGGCGCCATTTTTTTTTTATTAACTGCGTTGACAAATGTACTAAATAATATCACCACGCCTCTGACCGTCTAATAGCCGCGTCCTAACGGCCGATCGCGGCGGACATTTTACTGCACTAAATCTCTGTATAATCATGGTTTTGGGCAACTCTTGGGAGTTTTTCTGTGTTCTTTTTCAGGGTACGAGTAAATAAAATTACCTCAACTCGTGTAGTTCATTCGTCGAGTGAATTAACCTATCTTCTGCGTCTTCTGTTGCAAGTTGAACTGACGGATATTACCTGGTTAATAACCTAGAAGAACAAGCTTTAATTTTTCGAACGAACGAGCGAAGCGAACAAAGTTCTTAGATGATTCCGCTTGGGCAGAAAATCGTTCGAAGGTCCGGTGTCTGTCTCGCTGTCACGCTGTCCAGATGTTCTCTTCTACAGGTCGCATTTCTCAACCGAAAAAAAACTGCACAATGCTATATCGTGGTCAGGTGCACGTGAAGAGATTTAGCGAAAACATAACAAGCCAAACTATGTTCGACCAAAAAACAAGTCCAGCAGTAAAGTTGTGAAAACTTTTACCTACAAAATAACTATCCTTGCACTTTGGTGGAAATAGTTTTGTATCGGCGTTTGTGGATTATGTTGGCAAAGGTTTTAACACTGGTCACGGAACTAAATAACATGTTTGGATTGGAGTAGATATAGATTGTGTGGTGGCTAATGTAAACGGGGGACTTACTTACTGATTAGCTTACTGGGTAGCGACCCTTCCTGCAAACCTGACGGTCTTAGGGTGAAATCCCGGGTAAGAGCAAATATTTTCACACGTGTGTGTGTTTGCACATGTGTTAGCTTGTCTATCGTTTTTCACGTTACGTGGACTTCCAGTGGTTTGAAAAAAAAGTTCAATTACTATTTTATAACAAAGATAAGGGTCGGGGTTTTTTTATTTTCTATTCTTGACAAGTATGAAGGTTACGTGGATACAGGAATGGTTAGAGAAAAAGGAAGAAAGGGACCGCAGGGGATCCCTCAGAGACTCCAGCGGTAGGGTGAGGTCGCGTGGCTCAGGGGCGCGTTGTAGAAGGTGCACAGCTCAGAGACGCGCTGTTGAAGCGCGCAGCTCAGGGGCGCGCTGTTGAAGCGCGCTGCTCGGGGGCGCGTTATTGAAGCGCGCAGCTCAGGGGCGAGTTGTTGAAGCGCGCAACTCAGAGGCGAGTTGTTGAAGCGCGCAGCTCAGTGGCGCGTTGTTGACGTTGCGGAGCTCAAGAGCGCGTTGTTGACGGTGCGCAGCTCTAGAGCGCGTTGTTGACGGTGTGCAGCTCAGGGCAACGGCAGGAAGGCGTGCAGTTGAGCGCGTGGCGAGCAGGAGCGTAGTTACAGGGGGGAGAGCCGATATAATCGTTGACGGGATCCTTCTTGAGTTGCTGTGGCCCCAGCTGACTCTCCCAACAGATCAATTTAGAAGACCTCTTTATTCGGAACTCGACGTGAAACTCCGGGATCCGTCCGTTGTACGGCTTATATACTCCTGATCTACATTCCAGAATTTGCTATTCTAAATTCACAAATTTAAATTTACAAGGCACCAGGACTACATATTTACATAAAATTATTACAACCTCAGACTAAAAGTATACAACCTTAACTTCAGGGCAGCGCGATTGACAAAATCGACGTACCTATCATTGTATGACAGGTTGTCAAAAAGGTAAACATCATTTAAATTATTTCCAGAAAACCTAAATGATTGTGACATAATACAGCCCAAAGTAACAGAAAACAGGTAAGAAGGGTGTGCCTAAACCGCACGTTAACATAACCAGCAGGCAGAAATTTACTGTTCAAACTTTGGCGTTACAGAAGGAACCAAGGGACCGCAGCTTGATTAATATTGCAAGAACGCCTAGGAAAACGGCATACGAGCAAGAAGAAGGTGTTGCACGCGCAGATATAGTTTTTGGCAGCAACTGCAACCATCAGTGAGACAGGTAAACGCTACATTTTTAGTTCCTGCGCTCAATTGCTTACAGGTTAACTAAAAGAGATCCCTTAAAGGGATAAGTTCGCTTTTGTACCGACTTAATATATTTTGTTTCTATCGTTACCTGCGTGTGCCTTGTGTAAAATAAAGCATTCTTAACAAATTTACTTGTAACCTAGGGGAAATAGCAGCAGTGGAGCATTAGTATACTATTTACTCAGGGCGGTGTGAGGAAATAACCGCTAACAAAATCAAGATAATTTTACTTGAACTTTACTTTTACTTTCCTAAAATATGAAAAAAGTTCCCCGCATGCGGGGCAGCTGCGTTCACCACTATTCATCACAGGACATTCATCTACATCTTTATTGCTAGTTTCTTTTCGTCTCGTCCGCGTTGAGCTTGTAAGCGTCTTAGAAAAATAATTACTGTTAAATTATTGTAGGTGGAACCTTAAATATCGCCGACCCAAACAAAGTTCTACCATCTCAAGGGATGATTTCCGAGATAAATAAGGGATGACATCCTTTATCCTTCCAAGGATTTCAAAATATATGTATGAAAAATTTCATCTTAATCCGTTCTAGGAATAAGCTTAAAAAGTAACAGTGCGATGAGTTCATTAGGATAAATTGCTTTATTTCAATTGAAAACTCCATTTTTACAGGCATAAATATCTTAAAAATCATCAAAAGACGTTTCTACTTAAATTGATTATTTTTTCATAATGTATTAAAGAACGCTACATTACTGGAATATTTTGCTTAAACCCGTCCAGTAGTTTTACTCACGTTAGTCCGGGCTACCTGTATAGTTTTGAAAGCAAACTTTCCTAATGCTAAAAGACGTTGAACTTTCATCTCCATCCACCGTCCCTATTTAACGGTGTTAGAAAATAAATTATTTTGACTATTCAAAATAAACTTTTTTAACTAACATGTTAAATGACACATTATCTTCTTTTCGGTTGTAAGAGCATCGCAGTGTTAACCTAACCTACTTTTCTGTTAGCAGTCGGATTATGTTTATTGACTAATATTATGTTTTAAATAATAAACGAGACTATTAACTGATTGCACATGTTTATTCCTTTTAATCCTATTTCTCACCCCCGCGGGGGATGAATCAAATCTGTCACTTGTACATTAATTTTACTATCTACCTACATGACACCTTCCCCTTAAGTTTCCAGAAATCACTTATAGAAATGAATCAATTAACATAAATCACTACACTTCTATAATTTCCTGCCACTCTTCTGGTGGTGGTATTATAACATCGTTGTCATCATCATCATGGGTCCCGCAATCACCGGAACCGTCATGTGTTTGGGTCACATCTGGTATATCAGTAGGGAGCCTTGTTCTAAGCAGTTGGTCGACATGCCTTCTGTGCTTGGCTCCGTCACTAGTCTGTACTTCATAAACAGCTGGGCCATCTACAGCTGTCACCACTCCACGCTGCCACTTATGATTCATATTATAGAGTCTGAATAAAACATGGTCACCTATCTTAAAGTTTTTCATACGTTTTCTTACATCTCCCTCCATTCTAAGTTCTAAATCATCTGATAAGTCGGAATCGGGGTGAAGAAGTGTGAGGGCAGTCCTGAATTTACGGTTGTTCAACATTTCAGCAGGGGTCTTGCCCGTCACTGTGCTTGGTACAGTTCGCATTTGAAATAGCACTTTCGCTACTCGCTCTGGCCAAGTCATAGGTGTCTGTTTCTTTAATTTGGACTTTATTGTTTGTATGGTCCTTTCGATCTGGCCATTGGTTGCCGGATGGTATGGCGCGCCAGTAATGTGTCGAATCCGGTTATTAGACATATAGTCTTGAAAATCTTTAGAGGTAAATGCTAATCCATTATCGGATACCACAATATCTGGTAGCCCATTATCGGCGAAAATTTTATTCAGTACTTCAATAACTGTTTTACTTGACATTGAGGGCACCATTTCAATCACTGGCCACTTACTATAAGCATCAATTAAAACCAAAAAGGTCTTTCCCATAAATGGCCCCATGAAATCTATGTGTACTCGAGACCATCTTTTTGTGGCCGGATGCCAAATATGTTCTGTAGTTGGAGGGTTATTCCTGCAACCCTGGCATTTTTCACACATCGCTACCATCTCTTCAATGTCAGCATCTAATGAAGGATACCATAGATATCCTCTGGCTATCATTTTTGTCTGTACTATTCCAGAGTGACCATCATGCAATTTCTTTAGAATATTACCTTGCAGTGACTTGGGAATTACTACTCTATTGGACCATAAAATGCAATTTTTATTTATTGACAAATATGCCTTTCTTCTGTGATACGGTATTATTTCAGGATCTTCTATTTTATTTGGCCATCCATGTAATAAATAGTACTTAACCCTTTTCAGAGTTTGATCTTTGTCTGTTTCTTTTGCAATTGTTTTAGAGTCTATGTCAGCATCTTTAAGCAGATAGATTTCATCTTCTTCTTCCTCATCATAGTCATCTTTGGTATGTGGGGTTGGCCATCGACTGAGACTATCAGCATTGCCCATATTTTTACCTGGACGATATCTGAGGTCGTAATCAAATGAGTTGAGGCACAATGCCCATCGTAGCATTCTATTAGAAACCATCTCTGGTATTGGTTTGTTCCGGCCAAAAATACCTAGCAGTGGTTTGTGGTCTGTAAATATTACAAACTCTCGTCCCAGCAAATACTGCCTGAATTTTTTAAGGCCAAACATAATGGCCAAGGCCTCTTTGTCTATTTGAGCGTATCGACGTTCATGAGGTTGCATCGTTCTTAAACCCATGATTACTGGTCGCTCAGTGCCATCTTCCATCTTATGAACTAAGATTGCACCAACCCCATACTCACTTGCATCGCAAATCATATGTAGGTCCTTCTCTAGGCTGTAATGCACAAGCGTCAAATCTGAGGTGAGTAGCAGTTTGGCTCTATCAAAAGCTGCTTGTTCAATGCTACCCCATTGCCATTTTGCTTTGTCTTTCAGCAATTTGTACAGTGGCTCTAGAACTACAGTTTTGTCTTTCAGGAACCGCTCATAGAAGTTATACAATCCCAGAAATGCCTTTAGTGACCTTTTGTTTGTAGGGGCAGGTTTATCAGAAATCTCTTGAATTTTTTCTTTCGATGGATGTATTCCAGTTTCATCAATTTCATAACCTAAGAAGGTTACTCTCTTTGTTGAAAAGGTACACTTGGCCTTATTTAACTTTAGCCCAAGGTCTTCAAGTCTATGTAGTACCTTTCCAAGTCGCTCATCATGTTCTTGTAATGTGGTTCCACAGATCACCACATCATCCAGCAGACATGCTACTCCTTGAATTCCGGCAAGTATAGAGTTCATCAGCCTCTGAAAGATTCCTGTTGCAGCATTAACACCATATGCAAGACGATTCATTCTCATCAACCCAAGAGGTGTGTTGAGCGTAAGAAGTTCCGCTGTTACATCATCCACTTTCAGCTGATTGTATGCCTGTTTCAGGTCCACCTTTGAAAAATATTTGCCACCTGCCAACGAAAAAAATGCTTCATTTGATGTTGGTAGCGGGTAGCTGTCAGCTAAACAGGATGCGTTGACCGTACTCCTATAATCGCCACATAACCGCAGCGAACCATCCGGTTTGGGAACGATTGTTAGAGGTGTTGCCCATCGTGAGTGCTTCACTGGAGTTATAATTCCATTTGACATCATCTTATTTAACTCTTCGTTCACTTTTTCTCGTAACGGGAATGGAACTGGTCGGCAACGTAAGAATACGGGGCTTGTTCCGTCTTTACACTCTATATGCACTAACGGTCCGTTATACTTGTCCATATCATCGTCGAATAACTTTGGAAATTTCGCAACCACGTCCACTGCGGCTTCCAAAACTGAATTTACGCCGTGAATTGAAATTCCCAAGGACGCGAACCATGCGCGGCCAAGCAAAGCCGGCCCTTTGCCACAGCTCACTAGTAATTGCAATCTAACACTTTTGTCATTGTACACAACGTCTACCATCGTTTCCCCAACAATATTTAAAACATCGTTCGTCCACGTAACCAACTTGCTCTTGCATGGCGATAGGTCGCCTGGGAACGCGCGGCGGTGCTGCCGGTACAGACTGTGCGGCAGGATTGTGCGCGCGGAGCCCGAGTCTACCTCCATCGCCAGCGGTACCCCTTTCAGCACGACTTCTACCATGACAGGTGGCGCTCGCGCGCCGGCGTCTCCTACGCCGTGCACGCCATAGATGCCGTGATTGTCTTCAGTACTGTTTTCATCTTCCCCTTCAGACGCCGAAGAACACATCTCACATTTGTTTACGCGTGTTTTTGCCATTTTGTTTACGTTGGTATCGCACGCCGCCTTTGTATGACCTTTTTTATGACATTTGTAGCAGGTTGCGTTCCGAAACTTGCATCGTGCGGCCTCATGGCGTTTAGCACAATGCGCACACGGCTTCGTTTGAATATCGTTTACTTCCATCGGCTCGCTCGAGTTCTGCCCACTAATGCTGGAACTCTGAGTGACGTCACAATGTGTTCTCGCAAGTAAACGACTTGTTTCGTTATTCTCTGAAATTGCCTCGTAATTAAGTGCTAGCTGAACCACTTTGTCGTACGTTAAATCACTGATGTGAACTTTCAACAACTCCTTTTTCAAACTTGATTTATAAACGCCAAGTATGATTTGTTCTGCAATCCGACGATTTAAATCGGTAAACATGCAACGGGAGCTGATATCGTGCAACGCTGCTACAAAAGTAGTGATTGTTTTCCCAATTATCTTTGTTTGGGACAAACTTCCCAGGTAACACAATGCTTGCTATGTTGGAGACAGCCATTTTTGAGCTTTACTCGTCGCCAGTATTATGTTTTAAATAATAAACGAGACTATTAACTGATTGCACATGTTTATTCCTTTTAATCCTATTTCTCACCCCCGCGGGGGTAGAATCAAATCTGTCACTTGTACATTAATTTTACTATCTACATGAAAACTAATAAATGGCTTACCATTTACTATATATTTGACCTAAGAATTCCCTTACTTCAAAAAGTACTTGTTCCTCATGCATACTTCCAAACCTTTGTAATCTCTGATAAAGCACGTCGGCTCCGCTTGAGGTTCACGTGCCAGTCTTCATTTTGTTGCCCTATCTCCACTTTATGAATAGGAAGAATAAGAATAAGAAAAAATGTTCACATAAACAACCCTTGTTTTACAGCATTTTCTTCTGCCAAACTGCAGGACTGTTCGTTGGATATGATAATAATGAGGCTCGCAACCCTTTTTCACGCCGAGGTATGTATAGTGATTTTCTCAAACATGCAATCAAATAAACAAAAAAACTCCAAGAAATCAAACTTTAATTTTCATGGCTGAACGCCGTGATGCTGCCCCAAATTGTGAAATAGAAATAAAAAAGACCATCTTGCAGGCCTAGAATTCTTTATGAAATGCAATTACGGATTTCTCGTTTCGTTTCGCCCGAAACGTGACACTTATGAAGAACACAACGTTCATATTTCTTTGTATGTTTGAGAAAACATAATTGTAGAGTGCTGAATGAGTTCAAAGATTTTCATCAAATCACGTATGTCATGTTATAGTAGAGACTTTTATCATATCAATAAACGTGTCTAGTGAAATGTTAAAACGAGTTGACTTTGCGAGTTTATTTTTCAACTCACTGACGTGTTTCAGGGATTTATCAAACGGCTAAACAAATCTTGTGAAATGCAAGAACGAGTTGCCTTTTTCAGTTGATTTCGTAATTTTACTAAACAGATTCAGGGATTTCATCAATTGACAGAATTTTTTAGGCAATTGATTAAATGGATTCGCAATTTTAACATTCTGCCTAATTTGATCATATATCTTAGAGATTCGTTGAAATCTCTATTATGACCTTGAATATCGTTTACTTCCATCGGCTCGCTCGAGTTCTGCCCACTAATGCTGGAACTCTGAGTGACGTCACAATGTGTTCTCGCAAGTAAACGACTTGTTTCGTTATTCTCTGAAATTGCCTCGTAATTAAGTGCTAGCTGAACCACTTTGTCGTACGCTAAATCACTGATGTGAACTTTCAACAACTCCTTTTTCAAACTTGATTGATAAACGCCAAGTATGATTTGTTCTGCAATCCGACGATTTAAATCGGTAAACATGCAACGGGAGCTGATATCGTGCAACGCTGCTACAAAAGTAGTGATTGATTCATTGCTTTTTTGCCTCCTGTTGTAAAACTTTTCCGTTTCCAGTATTGGATGCGGCGTAGGTACAAAGAATTTGTTCAACACCTTAATTATTTCATCGAAGTCTACTTCACTGGGCTTCCTTGGTGACAACAATGACACAATCAATGCAAATGCCTCCTTCCCACATTGAGACAAAAATAAGGCTCGTTTCTGCACACTTTCCAATGGCCCTGAAGCTTCCAATGCGAAGAAAAGTTGTTCTCTGTAGTTTTCCCAATTATCTTTGTTTGGGACAAACTTCCCAGGTAACACAATGCTTGCTATGTTGGAGACAGCCATTTTTGAGCTTTACTCGTCGCCAGTATTATGTTTTAAATAATAAACGAGACTATTAACTGATTGCACATGTTTATTCCTTTTAATCCTATTTCTCACCCCCGCGGGGGTAGAATCAAATCTGTCACTTGTACATTAATTTTACTATCTACATGACAACTAATAAATGGCTTACCATTTACTATATATTTGACCTAAGAATTCCCTTACTTCAAAAAGTACTTGTTCCTCATGCATACTTCCAAACCTTTGTAATCTCTGATAAAGCACGTCGGCTCCGCTTGAGGTTCACGTGCCAGTCTTCATTTTGTTGCCCTATCTCCACTTTATGAATAGGAAGAATAAGAATAAGAAAAAATGTTCACATAAACAACCCTTGTTTTACAGCATTTTCTTCTGCCAAACTGCAGGACTGTTCGTTGGATATGATAATAATGAGGCTCGCAACCCTTTTTCACGCCGAGGTATGTATAGTGATTTTCTCAAACATGCAATCAAATAAACAAAAAAACTCCAAGAAATCAAACTTTAATTTTCATGGCTGAACGCCGTGATGCTGCCCCAAATTGTGGAATAGAAATAAAAAAGACCATCTTGCAGGCCTAGAATTCTTTATGAAATGCAATTACGGATTTCTCGTTTCGTTTCGCCCGAAACGTGACACTTATGAAGAACACAACGTTCATATTTCTTTGTATGTTTGAGAAAACATAATTGTAGAGTGCTGAATGAGTTCAAAGATTTTCATCAAATCACGTATGTCATGTTATAGTAGAGACTTTTATCATATCAATAAACGTGTCTAGTGAAATGTTAAAACGAGTTGACTTTGCGAGTTTATTTGTCAACTCACTGACGTGTTTCAGGGATTTATCAAACGGCTAAACAAATCTTGTGAAATGCAAGAACGAGTTGCCTTTTTCAGTTGATTTCGTAATTTTACTAAACAGATTCAGGGATTTCATCAATTGACAGAATTTTTTAGGCAATTGATTACATGGATTCGCAATTTTAACATTCTGCCTAATTTGATCATATATCTTAGAGATTCGTTGAAATCTCTATTATGACCTGACCATTTCCCTGCGACATACATATAGTTATGTACCGAAGAAAAACTTACATGAACCGTGAAAACACACACACGTCTATGTTGGGCAGTCGTGTAAAAAAGGACCGAATATTATGCAACTCTGCCCATCTGTTCTATCGCTAAATATCACAGAAACTATTGCAGCAAACGACATGGAATAGGTAATTTGGCGATCGCTTTAACCTAGTTGGTATTGACCCTATCTACAAAGCAAGAGGTCCTGGGTTCGAATTCCAGTAAGGGCATTTGTTTGTGTGATGAGCACGAATATTTGTTCCTGAGTCATGGATGTTTTCTATGTATTTAGGTATTTATTTATACATATAAGTATATTTATCGTCGTCTAGTACCCATTGTACAAGCTTTGCTTAGTTTGGGACTAGGTCGATTTGTGTACGTGAGCTTATCCGCAAATATTTATTTATATTTTATATTATGTTATTAGGTATAAAAATATTAAAAAAGGAAAACCAGTTTTATTTTGTATTTGAAACGACCGATGTGAGTGTTTCTAGATACCTACATAAATAAACTAATCTTTAAACGAAGTAAAACTAGCAACGTAAATCTCCTCGTAGTATTATCTTTTCAAAGATCGCTTCGTCAGACCCTCCGACCTCTGCCTTTATGAATAACCCATGGGCCTAAATAAAGTGGTTATAAATTAAGGTGACCCGATCGCAAAACCGATAAGCCGTTTTCACGGTACGGCGCTAGTGGGGAAACTATACACTGGGAGTTGATCAGACTAACGTTGTGCATTCCGACTCGACGAAAACCCACTGCTTTGTCAAGTGCATTACTGAGTGTAGGTCTTTTCGGTAGCACATCCCCGTTTATTAGTTCTTAAGGTGTATTATGTGAATGTATGTACCTATGTGTTTTCTTATCCAATTATATATTTTACCAGTCTATTCCATTCCAATACCATCGTTCGGTATTACGAGCGTTCGCGTCACTTTGCACAGCCCACAGCCGACGTCAAATAAAGAAATAAATAAAATAAATAAATAAATATAAGGGGACAATCTTACACAAATCGAGCTAGTCCCATAGTAAGCTCAATAAGGCTTGTGTTATGGGTACTAGACGACGATATATATAATAGATAGAAATAAGTACTTAAAGACATAGAAAACATCCATGACTCAGAAACAAATATTCACGCTCATCACACATATATTTTCACTTTTGCAACTTGTCCCATAATAAAACGGCTACAATGTATCAAATCAAATCAAATCAAATCAAATCAAATCTTTATTTTACATAAAAACGTGGTACAATGGCTGGTATAAAATGATAAAATGGTCACACACATTCCACCAGAAACTGGCATGCAAAATTAACATAAAAATTACACAATTTCAAATACATTATTAAAATTTCATCATTACAATTATATTACTAATATGTCATAATTACAATACAAATCTAATTACAATAATAAATGTCAAATTCAATGTTTAAAATAATCAAAATATTCTCCTACAGAGTAAAAACATTCTTGTACAAGCCAGTTCCTAAGTTTACGCTTAAATAATCTGATAGGCAAAACTTTGATGTCATCATGCAAACGGTTAAAAATGTCAATGGACTTACAGTATGCGTTATTGCTGTACAATTGTGTCTTACGAACAGGACCAACGAGACGGTTTGGATATCTTGTACGAAAGTTGCATGTATCTTTATAGTTTTTGAAAAGTTCCGGGTAAGCATTGACAAATAAACAAACTTCATATATATAAATACTTGGCACAGTCAATAAATTCAGATGTCTAAATAGCGGCCTACAAGATGTTAAGACGTCTACGTTACAGATCGCTCTGACGCACTGTTTCTGTGCTAAAGTGCGCGATTTGCATGGCTTGAATTTCCCCAGAGGAGGACGCCGTATCTGAGCAGTGAGCAAACATAACCATGATAAGCCTGTATTGCAGTCTGCTTGGAGCTAATCTTAGCTAGTTTCCATAGAGCATAAGCAAACGAGTTAATTTTGTTGCATAATTTGTTAATATGCTCATTCCAAGAACACTTATCATCTAAGGAAATACCCAAAAATATTGCCTGACTTGATTCCGTTATCCCTTGATCTGCGAAAGTTACAGTCAGTTGTTGCTTTTTGCCATTTCTATTTACAAACTGGATAAATGTGGTTTTATCTATATTTACTTTGAGATTGTTCCTATGCAACCAGTTTATTACATCAGCGATTGTGTTATTTATGTCATTATTATACGTTTTCACATCACAACATGGTATGACGACCGACAGGTCGTCCGCAAAGAGTATACAATCAAAATTTATCGCATTCGGTAGATCGTTAATGTAGAGTAAAAAAAGCAGAGGACCCAGGATACTCCCCTGCGGTACTCCGACCTTATTTATTCTCGTGAAAGACCTAAAAGCTTCAATAGTATTGACCGAGTCAATTTGAGATATTTCCACAAATTGAGTCCTAGAGTGTAAATAATCTCGGAGCCATTCGTTAACTACACCTCTGATACCGTAGAGCTCACATTTAGCCAGGAGTGTCTTAGGGCACACAAAATCAAAAGCTCGACTCATGTCAAAGAAAATTGTCGTTACTGGTAAGCTCTTGTTCAAGTAGCCTAGAATTTTGTTTGTCAACGAGAAGGCAGCTAGTGACGTCAACTTGCCTTTTTAAAATCCAAACTGTTCAGATTTCAGTACCTTAAACTTATTTAAATATGACAAAAGACGTTGATGAAACGCCTTCTCAAATATTTTTGACATAACAGGTACAAGCGAAATTGGTCGGTAATTTGCTACACATTCTTTGCTACCTTTTTTGTAAAGTGGCTTAATAAGAGAGAGCTTTAAAGGCTCCGGGAAGACTTCATTAGTAAATGACAAATTTACTAGGTAGCTCATGACTGCAGCAATACCTTGTTTGCATCCTTTTAGTACTTTAGTTTGGATTTCATCATAGCCCGCTGAGTTAGTAGGATTTAAAGTGTCAATAAATTTGCATACTTCATTTTCATCTGTGGGCGATAAGAACATATTACAATTGGAGGTATTACAATTTATCAGTGAGATGTCAGTGAGATGTCAGGCTTCGGTTCAGGATCATAACTTAAATTAGTCAAATTTGTTGTAGATGTAACTATGACGAGCACGAGCCGAGCACGAGCGGAGCCACAATTCCGACTTACAAGCCTCGAACGAGCGCGCTGCGAGCGTTTCGTTCGTGCTCGACTGCGTTCCGCCAGTTGTCGGTTTTTTGACGAACACACCGGGATTTGCTTCGCGCTCGCAGTGTTTAGTGACAGACGTCGGTTGCTCGATCCGAGCATCATGAAAACGTGGATCGAAGATGCTTGCTTGCAATTAATTGAATTATATCAAAATAATCCATTGATATGGGACCCAAAACATGAGGATTACTATAAAAAAATAAGAAGATTGATGCATGGTCTCTTATATCCCAAGAATTGATAAGGATTTAGAATTGTGAAAAAATAATTATGAGTTTTTTGGCTTCATATCGCCGAGAGACAAAAGCAAACCTAAATGTTGTTGATTGGATCTCATTTTATATAGATTTGTAGTTCCCCGTCGTCTTGGCCCTTTTCCTTTTTTTGCTAACTACCGCTATAATAATCGCTGCAACAGCAGCGGTTGCTGCAATATTATTAATATCGTCCATATTCGCCAAGTGCCGCGAACACACTGCGGAAAACTACGTTCGAGGAAAGTGATCGCTGTAGGTTCGTTGCACGTCCACACTTGATGCCGCAAACGACGAAGCCGAGAACGGCCCCGCTCGTGCTTCGCTCGTGCTCGGTTCATCTAGCGTAGACCCACCTTATGAAATCGATGACCGTTCTGATGCGTCTTACACAACACAACACGACATACAAATGTGAATGCGGCTTAATACAGCAAGTTATCATAACCTTACATTTATGCGCATGTACCATTTTTCTTTCAAATAAGTACTCATGTATGTGATCATTTAAAAAACGTTATTTTATCGTGTATGCTACTGAGATAGTCAATGTAAAGAAAAAATGTAGTTGGTGCTTCACAGAAAATTCCCTTCGCATCTTTATTTTCGTAGAAGAATGTGTATCATTCGTTCTATTCTTATACGAAAATAAAGATGAAAAATGTTTTACTCAAAGGTAAATGATTTAACAAATTCTGCTTACCACAATCATGATATTATTCTTATCGTTTTTATTATAAACAAGTCACCCGCCAAATACGTTTAATATTATACGTTACAGCAATGGCGGTACTCAAATGAACACGACCGTCAAGTTCTGGAATTAATTTACCTGTATTCAGATCACACAAAAACGTTTACAAAGACGCTCCAAATTCAAGGAACCGAGTAAAGAATATAAAGAAATAGAAGGAAATTTTAATCAATACTTCCATACTAATATTATAAATGCGAAAGTGTGTCTGTCTGACTGTATGTTACCTCTTCACGCTTAAACCGCTCGGCCGATTTAGGTGAAATTCGGTAGAGATTGTTTGAGTCCTTAGTCCTTTAGCTTTTATCTCCGAAATCATACCTTAAGGGGGTTAAATGGGGGGTGTGAAAGTTTGTATGGATCTGCGAAATAAACGAGTTCCACGCGGACGGAGTCGCGGGCAGAAGCTAGTTCTGATATAACTTCGTGAAGGAAAAGGATAATAAACCCACGCCCATTTCAAATACCTTCCGCCCACAAGTATAATATATAACAAGTATAATATAAAAAATCGGAAAACTTACCCTATCTGGTTTACACTGGAACTTATCGACCTCAATAGCTTGAAAAACAGTTACCATAAAACATATAAACAAACCGGAAATCAACTATACTATGCATTATTTTCCTACTATAGAAAACTTGTACTTACCAGGTCCCAAGAATGCTTAAAATCTTACATTAAGACGCTACAATTAAATATAGTAAAAGATCCATCCTCTTTTTGGTCATTTGTAAAGCAAAATAGAAAATGTCATCAGCCTTCCACTTTTGGAAATTTATCGACACGAGAAGTCGCTGATTCGTTTGCCACTTTTTTCAAAAGTGTTTACCTGACAGCACCTCCAACATTTGATGTATCGGCCGCTTGTACTTCTGCTACATCCATGGGTATTCAAGAAACTCACCGTAATGTCAAGATTGATTATATAACTGAAGATGATATCCACAAAGCCATAAATCGCCTGTCACCAAAGCAAACCCAGGGTCCTGATAGTATCCCTCAGTATATGATTAAAGACTGTCGTGAAGTGTTTGTGAAACCCCTACATTTCATTCTAAATCTTTCACTAAAATCAAAGCTGTTTCCGTCTTTTTGGAAAACTGCAAAAGTGCTACCGATCCACAAATCCGGTTCAAAGGCTGATATTAAAAACTATAGGCCAATTGCAGTACTATCTATATTTGGCAAGGTGTTCGAAAGTATCCTCTACTCTCGAATATATCAACAGCTCGATGGCTGGTTTTGTGATGAGCAGCATGGCTTTTTACCAAAACGATCGACCTCGTCCAATCTTATAAATACAACAACTTTAATTGCCAACAATCTGGATAATAAGACACAAGTCGATGTGGCTTATTTTGATTACAGGAAAGCTTTCGACAGAGTGAATAATGACACGCTACTAGAAAAAATGGCCTTGGCGGGATTGTCCCACTCACTACTAATGTTACTCGCAAGCTACCTATCAGGAAGGAAACAGTATGTTCAGTACGGTCAATGTAGGTCCAACCTATACTCTGTATTATCAGGAATTGGGCAAGGCAGTAACCTAGGTCCTTTACTTTTTCTCATCCTAATCAACGACTTGCCAGCATCCATTAAGCACTCAACGTGTTTAATGTTTGCCGATGACCTAAAATTAGTGAAACCGGTCAATAACAATTTCGAATGTGCAAAGCTGCAAGAGGATATCAACAGTGTTTGTGAATGGAGTGCACGAAATAAACTATCTCTCAATGAGGAGAAATGCCAAGTAATGTCGTACACCCGTGCACACCATCGCCTACACTTTGACTACAAGATAGATAACAACCCCTTGCAGCAAGCCTCATCCATCAGAGATCTCGGCACTTTGTTCGATCCGCACCTCTCGTTTAATGACCACATAACTAGCACCTGCAGTGCTGCAAGGAAATGCTTGGGCTTTGTAATCCGCCAATCTAAATACTTCTCTTCACAAAATGCTCTTAGTGTGTTATATAATGCGTATGTTCGAAGCCGGCTCGGAACGAATGCAATGATATGGAGCCCCCATGAGCAGAACTACACTCTTATGTTAGAAAGAGTACAAAAATCCTTCGTTCGCTTCCTTTTCCTGAAGCTCCACGGGTATTACCCTCGTCTATACCCCACCTTGTATATATTAGGGATGGTAAATTATACCTCCCTTGAAACCAGACGAAATATATACCTCATTAAATATTTTTTTCTGTTAATACGAGGCCAAATTATGAACCCATCATTGCTTGCTCATATCCCATTACGGGTGCCCTCCATCACAGGTGTTCAGCTCCGTCACCGTCGCGCACTGCTCGGCGTCCCGCCGTCGCGGACGCGAGCCTTGTCGCAATCTCCACTTCACCGTGCACTGACTCTTCTGAACGGTATACTAGACAGCGACAGTGAACTGGATATATTTTACAGCTCTGAATCGCGATTTCTCTCACTCGCCACCCGGTACTTGGAGTCTATTTCTACTCCAAGTTCCATCAATACATCTTAGAATATTTAGTTTTAAGTAGTAAGCAAATTGTTTTTATTGTATAACTTATACTTTGTGCTAATCTTATGACCCTCCTGTTAACACGTGTAGCTTGACTGTAAAGTGTTAATTTATGGAATAAATAAATAAATAAATAAATAAAATAAATAAATAATTTAGAAGTAAATAGGACAGTAATGAGAATTTACATATTTTTGTGTGCAGCCACATTAAAAAAAAAAACTTTCTCCCGTAAGTATACAAATATTTCACCTCATGTTGAAATAAGGCCAAGCAGGTGAAATAAGAAAAAGTTAGCTCATATAGTGTCTTCCGTTTAACCATTAGCACCGAACATGTTTTTAAATTTAAATAAGTAGGTATGAATTACGAAAGAATATTAACCATCCGTCAATTTAATATCAGGCATTCATGGCTCATAGGTTTCATTGCAACATCTCAGCTTCTTCTACCTTATAAAAATAGAGGAGTTACCTTTGTTTTACCAAAAAAAAAATTGTCAAATTATCACTTCCCAAAACATTTTTCGTAGAATTTCATTTGCCAAATAATCGTTTGCCAAATTAACACTCGACAAATAATTCTTACGCAAACCTTATGTTTAGGCAATATCTCGTTTTCCAACTGGTACTTTGACCAAATTTCATTCAATCAAATATGTTAGTTGACATAATATGTTTTAACCAAAACAAAATAAGGCAAATGATTTGTATCGTCGATATTTAATTGACCATTTCTATTCCGTCGGGTAATCAGCAGAGGAACTCTTCAATGACAAACCATTTGCATTTTTATTTCATTTGGCAAAAAATCACTAGTCAAATTGTTTCGCATTTTATCACTTGGCAATATCTGCAAAATATGGCAAAATATTACTTCGCAAATTATTGTTTGGCAAAGTTTTACACAGTCAAGTTTCATTTGGTCAAACGTATTATTTATAGTCTATTTTTTTATTCCGTAGACTAAAATGACATTTCATGTATTGCTAGTTTTTTACGTCTTATAAATAGTGATGTGCTACAACCGATACTAACCGAAAATAAACGATTGGGATGTATTTATATTTGATGATGAAGCGTCTGTAACACAATGAATGGATAATCCGTGACGTGCTAAAAACGAGAGAACACGCACTGAAAACATCCGATCACTATACGAGTAAAATAACGAATGCAAAATACGTAATCCAAAATGGCGTCACGTCAGGTCGGCGATACGTCAATGTCATTTTAAATGTTTGAGTACATTAGCAGTGAGTAAATTTTATTTAATGTTTATTTCATATCATTTTGTGAGTAGATTTTATTTATTGTTTATTTTGAATCTTAACTTAATTCAAGATTTTATCGGTTATTCACAAACCGATATCAAAGATCAGCACTGTTTGTATATAGCTGGTCACATTATTTCTACGTTTGACATTTGTGGTTGTCAATTTAGTCTACGGAATAAAAAAATAGACTATAGCATTACATTAGTTTTCAAAATTATTGCATGGCATACGATTTAGATCCTAATTGTGTAGTGCATACGAAATCTATTTGAGTGAGATCACATATTTTGCTAAGCGGGTAGTTTGTAAAAAACAAAAGTAAATAATTTACAGGTTTATATGTTCTTTTGTACCATAGGTACTTAGGTAACAATATAATATAATTCAAATAAGCAGCATGCATGCAAGTAAGCCCCGAGTCGGTTTCGCCCTATTCATCGAGAGTCTCCAGTGAATCGACGCCACCCCGCTGCGCGGGGTGTCTATTTCTGGTCTGAGGGATACAAGTGAACCCTAACCTAACCGACCAAAAACAGAATTCGCTTGTGACAAGCCATTTTTTCCACCCTGATACCTAATGTGCGAAATGAAAATTTGAACTAATGTTTTGTTTGGAAAACAATATTAGCCCGAACAAAGTGTTTGCTTCATAAACTTTTGTGTTAATAACACTTGACAAAGCAAAATTATGCCATGATATTTTGACCAAATGAACAAAATGTGAAACAAAAAATGTTTGACATTTTGTTCAAAAACTATTTGTTCGAATGGGAAATGAAACTACTGCCATAAGTTTTGTGGGAAGTGAACTTTGGCGAAAAATATTTTGCCGAAACAGCAGGACACCTTGTTTTTCACTGCTAGGAGGCTTCGCCCCCCGAGCCCCCCTTTTTTGGCTGCCCTAACCTAATTTAACGCCTTTGTCTACCTACTTAACCGTGCATTTTTTTATTTAAGGGACCGTGCCGTTTTATCCATAGTATTTTTGTAAAATGTCATAACCCAAACAATTGTGATTTTTGTCTATTTATAGTTTGCCATAACATTAACTTGACGAAATGTTTATTGTCTAATGTTTTTTTGCCTTATTAAAGCATTTGCTAAAAGACCACTTGGTAAACAAAATAGCTGCTAAAATTTGTTTGGGAAATGAAATTTGACTAAAATAAATTTGGTAAAACAACAGGATCCCTAAAAATGGAATCTCAGAATGAACGCACGCACTTCAGAATCTTTATTGAAAAACGTTTAGAACGCACTCTCTTCTACTACTATTCTAATAAAAAAAAACATTTTCTACGATATTAAATTTCGCGCGACTAGCTATAATGAACTGTTTTTGTTCCACAAACAATATTATTTTGTGGGTTCTTGATTACTTGACTTAATGTCCTTTTTCCCCTAGATGGGGCAGAGGGCTTCCACAGTGCTTCGCCATCGCGTTCTGTCTTGGGCTACGCGCTTCGCCTCGGACCACGTCAGCCCGATAACCTTCAGTTCCGCTGCCACTGATTTTGTGGGTTCAGAGACAATTTAATCTTGTCATTTACTGGCGTTTATAGATATCCAAGAAATTTTAATGTGAAAGCAAAAAGTGAGTTACTTTTTAAATTATCTCTGAGCTTCTTAAATCAAGTAACTATTTCGGTTTAAGCCACGGCTGAAAAGGGTGGCTAGGGTAACCGTAATCCACGTTGATAATAGTGCGCATAAAGCGGTGAAGGGTTCTGATAGCTAAATCAAATTTCCTCAGCGGCGGCTTGAATGACATGTGGCCGCATATATTTATGTAAATGGACGTAAGATGGCTTGAAGTTTGAGAATTATACCAGTTGGTCTTATATAACTTTATTTCTCGGCCACTTGACCTTACTTGATGTTGCGAGAATCATTTTACGAGGCAAAGACTGTCCTAAGTATTATCGCCCGGCTATTAATATCCGGCCTACCTTGGCCGCAAAAATATTATAGGAAAGGACGCCATTTGATTATGAAGCTAATAGAACGAAAGTAATTTCATTCTCGTGTTTTCGTTATCTTCGTAAGAGAAAAGACCTCATTCCTCAAGTTATCGTTTACTTATTACCTACAGTTTAAATCTTACTTGTCTGTACCAAGACATATGATCTTTGTTTTTTTTTTTCAAGATTAGAAAATATTATCTATCTGCAAATTTCAGACAGCTTTCCAAAATAATTTATCAAAGCCAAAAACTTTTTGTTCTCTCAGTCATAGCAAAGGTTTTCTTGATGTGAAAGGAGACTAAGTATTTACAAAACAATGAGAGTTATTTTCTTTACCTGTCATTCAGCCATGGGCTCCTGGGTCATCTTAAAATCGCAATATGTCTTTGTCAAGCAAACTGTCACTCTTATGAAGAAATAAGCGCCTTTACCGACGAGACGAGAATAAACACACGAAAATTTTACGCAATAAGTAGAAAACGTGGAAAGAGTAAACATACGAAATATAGTTGAGTAAAAAATGTTTAGTGGCCGCACAATAAACATTAATTATATTTAAATTGGGACTAGAGCTAAATAATGAGGAGGAACGTCGTATTTCAAGGATCTAAGTAAATTATCAACACAGAAATTAAATAGGAGCCTAAACGATATAAATTTATCTTATCAGTTTCAATGTAGGTATTGACCCTACCTGCAACGCTGGTTATCGAAACCCAGTCGTTGCATAATGATCACCATTTGTTGTTACGGATTTGAATGTCAGTATTCAAAGTATTTAATGCTGTAAATAAATCGTATATGTATATGTGTAACGTCGCATAGTACTCATAGTAACTACAATTTTTGCTAAGGACTAGGATTTTATTTGCGTAAGACTGTCCCCAAATATTTTTATTCAATCTTTGTGACCTCAAGGGTAAACTCAAGTGACAGGTTACCTTCAAAGGTCTTTTCTAAACTACGCGTTTTCGGTTACTTGCCTCGGGGGTACGCTGTTCACGCTTTTCCGGTAGAAGCTAAAATTGTCTCTTTATTACAGACAAGGGAACTATTTGGCTGATGTTGAAAAAGTCTCATTTTGATCTCCTGTCAGCCTGTCTTGGCACAGGCAAAAGGCAAATTTTAGTTCACGTTACATGGGTTTTACATTTTCTAAGATATAAGAGCTTTTTTCTGTAGCTCTAGTTGATTCTAGTCTAGAGACTTAAATATTAGTTACACTGAGGAGGAGTGTCGACTAAAATATTTTATAAACTAATTAATATGAATTACGGTGCAGCTACCAAACTTTAGCCCATGCATGTGTCAAAAGATTTAATAAAAAAATGGCGCCAAACTGAACAATCTTTTCGCCGTGTTATTTATTATCCCATGAGTACTTTTTGCTTTTTACTACACATTTTTTTAAAGACGGTACTTTAACGACACTATAACCTATGAATGATAGAAGAATAAATCATATTCACTGAATATTCTAATGTGTATTATAATAATGTTGATGTGCTGGTACATATTCCTTTCATTATTTCATTCGATGAACTTTGCTTTCAATTATTCTAACTGACTCATGTTTTTTTCGTGGTCCTCATGCACAATCAAATCGGTTAATATTACGAGTAAATCTTACGTGTCGTAATTTTCTTTAGCATGTGACACCATATATATCGTGATAATGTTTGATGGAAACTACTTACGCAGGTTCCAACTATACATAATGGTCTACACGGCGGCCGTTCCCCCGCCATAAAACAAAGTTCGGCACCCAACTATCTCCCACGTACGGCCTATTTATTATCTCCCTCTCACATAAAAGTTAGAGTCACACAGCTACGAAAAGGGGAATAGATTTTTTATAGCAAAGCTGCCGGGAAAGTTCAGCACTTTCTAGGTCTGCGTTGAGTACTTGGTTCATAAAATGTTTATTGACTACGAAATTTAACCCGTAAGTATCTATACCACTCCAGCTGTGGAATGTTATGTTTTAAATGTTCATTTTAATTCAACTTTTGGTATAAATGAGTGAAGTTTAAGAGCACTTTACCTTTAGTATTAGGTATTTTATTATAATGTTGTTAATAAACTACTGCAAAAAAGAGTGCATATCGTAAACAGTTCAATGGCTTCAGAGGTGTTTCCGTCATTGTGGCGTAATGCCTTCCTAATTTCACGCCCTAATAAGGTTGCAAATCCTAGTGTTCTAAATACCCTTTCGCCCAATATAAATACTCGCTTGCCTTTCAAAGATCCTCACAAGTATTACCTACTCAAACATTCAGCCGATCAGCCGGAAGATCCTTGAAGCCGTTGTCCACAAACAACTGTCTCGTCATATTTCCACCAATCAGCTCCTGCCTCCTTTTCAATCAGGTTTTCGTCGTGGACTGCGTGTTCGCCTCTCGATTTACTGCTTGTATTAATAGATTTATCCAATGAGTTTAACGCTGTCAACCATGACCTTTTACTTGCGATTCTAAAACACCTAAATATCTCACCAACAGTGGATGCGTAGCGTAAGCTAGTGTTGATACTTTTGACTTATATGTATTTTAATTCATTTATTTGACATAAAAAACGCAAACTCATGGACATGTGCATTCTTCCAATCCTAACCACGGAGCACAAACTTTGTCTTTGACAAAAGTTCAGAAATCTGCCCTAAAGGTTTGCCAAAGAGCCATCGAACGCAGTATTTTCGCCCAGCGGTGGGACACTTACAATTTCAAAAAATAAGTAAACAATACTACCGTTACTAGTTATGCATGCTATGCTGAGACTTGACGAGTAAGATCTGGCCGCTGAGTTACAAAGCGAATTCAAATTAAAAAAAGCGGCCAAGTGCGTGTCGGGCCACGCGCAGTGTAGTGTTCCGTAGTTGCCCGTCTGTCACAGGATGCGGACTTAAAAGGGGCTTTTGGGGTTTTTATTATAGCTTACCCTCGTAAATATGATTATTTTTATAACACACCAATGTCTAGGGTCGTGTCGCCGGTTACGCGACCACCTTGGGTTAGCGACCACCTGAAGGACAAGGTTTTTGTCAATTGAAGATAACGTGCCATGAAATTAAGCAACTCTACCGTCCACGGTAAATGATTCAAATTCCAATGACAATGTATATGCACCCGAAATTAAGTGCATTTCTTACCAGTTAACTAGTTATATCTACTACTCGTTAACTAATTATGACTACTACTCGTTAACTAGTTATGTCTACTACTCGTTAACTAGTTTTCCTTTTAAATTTATTTATGTACTACTGCCACGAATTTTTTCACGTCCCCAGTAGTAGCCATTTAGCCGGCAGGGGGGTGACACAAGACTCGAACAAAAATTAGGGCTTTAAATCCCAGTACCTATCTCACAAACGCATTACTGAGTTGAAAAATAATTTTAGAAAACCCATAATACACATACACATAATACCCGTGTGGTGTCGGGTTAGAATTTCACCACCCCCTTTCTTCCCGTGGGTGTCGTAAAAGTCGACTAAGGGACCAGGGTTGAAGTGTGTTGTGGGCGATGGGCTAGCAACCTATCACTGCAATATCACATTTTGTCGATATTTTATACCCAAATTTATGCTAAAAGTGGCGCTGGAACATACGTTTCATGTGCTCTGCCTACCCCTTTTGGGAATAAAGGCGTGAATGTATATATGTATGTATGTATGTAAAAATAATTTTAGAAAACCCATAATATTTTTGAACAAGCTATACAACGATACCCTACACTATAGGTTTAACGAGAAAAAAAAATACATCACCAATTTACATGTAGGGAGGTACCCTAAAAAAATGATTTTTCAGGATTTTATTCCACCGTTTTGTCGGCGTGATTAGTTTATGTACCCACGCCGAATTGCAGTTTTCTAGTTGTAAGGGTTACTGAGCTAAGCTGAAGATGGACAGACAGACAGACGGACGGACATGGCGAAACTATAAGGGTTCCTTGTTTACTACGGAACCCCAAAAAAAGAGTATTTGGAGCTTGCGGTCTGTAACATACTTCGCATTTTATGGGATAAGTCTTCCAAAGAGCATTTAAGTTAACTTACATGTAGCGTTCTTGTAAGCAAGCGGATGTGAAGGAATTTTCAGTAAACACTCAAAGAATATCTAAGCGTCTCTAGTATTTATACAATTCACAAAAACATTTTTAATATTTATCTTTGACTGGGTATTTTGAGTGATATAAAGTTTCATACGAGTTCTCTTACCCATTTTATATTATCACTCACTACACGCGGATATTCTTTTTCATTTCATGTGTTCTTCTGAAATGATACTGAAACTATAGTAAACGGGACCAACTTAATTGCCTTACATACATACACACATACATTCACGCCTTTATTCCCAAAAGGGGTAGGTAGAGCACATGAAACGTATGTTCCAGCGCCACTTTTAGCATAAATGTGGGTATAAAATATCGACAAAATGTGAATGTGAATGTGAAATGTGTTAATTGCCTTAGAACCACGTAATATTATTAAAAAGTATTGGGTAACCTTGTATGAGAAAAAATGTCGTTTTTAGGGTTCCGTAGTCGACTAGAACTAGACTATAGTTTCGCCATGTCTGTCCGTCCGTCCGCGGATAATCTCAGTAACCGTTACCACTAGAAAGCTGAAATTTGGTACTAATATGTATATCAATCACGCCGACAAAGTGGTAAAATAAAAAGTGGATTTTTTTTTTATTATACGTAGAGTGGGGTCGGAGCAGGTGCGCCCATACATTAGGTCGAAAATTTGTCGTGCTTGAATTATCTTAGTTGTCTTTGGTCGTTCGTTGTCTAATAATGAAATTGTTCGCTAAGTATTGCTTGTATTGTCCGCTAAGTATTGCTTGTTTAACGATTAAGTGGGACACTTACTGTGACGGACGGAAAACTACGGAACCCTACACTGAGCGTGGCCTGACACGCTCTTGGCCGGTTTTTATTTTTAGCACCGGCCAAGGATGTTTTTTTAATAATCTATTAGACGGCCTCTTAATACGCATAGATATATAAAATTAAACGCGTTAAACAATATCGAAGCCGACATGTTTAAGTTTGAAGTTTTGTTTAAAGCTGTTCAATATGACCTGTGAAAATATATATTGCAAATATCTCGGCTCCGATACATTTTAGTGTACTACATTTCATAACAAAATATGTTTGTTTTGAGTAGATCTATCATAATCTACCACTCTTACGAATGAATGGCCGCTCATCTAAAAAAATGATATTTTTTTTACCCAAACCCCTTTGTCGTTTCAAAAAAAATCTTTGACCTAATTGAACAAACGGCAACCTTGCTGGATAGTTTCTTGTTAATATCGGGATATTTAATGTCTTTACTTGATTCAGAAGTAAATTGTGGCTATATCTCCGAGTCAACTGTCCCATCCCACCCGTAAAATGTTTTCAGCAAACAATCTTCTCCGTGTTTTAATTTATTTCACTAACTGCAATGCAACGAAACTGAATGAATGAACGTAGATCGAGGCGAAACTAATTAACCAGTGGAGAGTTAATGCAGGGAAATAAACGTTTTATTTTTGTTTAGACTGGCATTAATTAGAGGAAATGCTTGTTGGTTCTACTACAACCGTTATGGCCTTATTCATAAACGCTCCAGTAAGAAGCTCAGCTAGACCCGACTTGAGTCGGTTTTGCCGGCTAACACGGTTGAAAATATTTATCCAGACTCCCCATACTGCCGTACTCCACAACAAAAAAGAAAGGAATGGAAATAATACGTTCATCAATAAGTGTAGGTGTACAACATTTTAAGCGGTGTTTAAAGTAAATCAAATGTTATTTGTGGAAGAAAACAACGTCAAAACATGTATCATCTTTATTTACAACCACTAATTTTATTTACTATAAATCTGATACTTCCCTGTACAAATTTTTATCTAACTATTCTGTGAAACCAATTGTGGAAAGTAAGTTGTGCTTAATGTTTAATTGATAATAGACCATAATATACTTAAATTAAGAATTACATTTAAGAGGTCTGTGACATTGATGTGAGTCCCGCGAGATCTCGTGACGCGCTCGTCTGACATTACGCTGGACGCTACGACGACGCGACGACCGCCAGATGCGTCACGATTGTCCTCCGCGGCCACACTGCTGACTTCAGGTGGTACACATTTTGGGAGTTTTGCCTGGAAAGGGAAACGCCATTGAGTTGGGAATAGGTACACATATACAGGGCGTCCCAAGCCTAAGGGACAGCAAGGGAAAGTACCTTTAATATCGTAGATAGGATATTTTGCTGAAAGAAGACTATGTATGTCATTTCTAAGAGTCAGTACTGCATTTCCTTTTTAAAATAACTTGCTTCGTCTGGGAATCGAACCGACTTCAAGGTGCAAAAAATATTAGTGTTAGTTGACATACAATTGTGACGTCACAAATTCGTATCCGTACTAAGGTAAAACGTATACTTCTTTTTTGATCATGAATTACTGCGTTTACATAAATATGTTTTTTTTTAATTCAAAGATGACATTCCTTTTCGTAGGTAAGTTTTAATTAGCACTTGTACGATAAAGAAATGCATATATATTGGAATCTATAAAGCCTACATTTGAATTTGATTAATTTTGTTATTTAAAATTTGTTGTAATAATTTGATGTTTTATTATCCATATATTAACGATGGCACATAATTTAACATGAGAAAACTATACAATTACTATAGTCAAGAACACCAACTAAAAACACCTTAATGAACCTTTTTAATGGGCACGTCTCAGACCATTTCGGCGGCAGTTTTGCCGTTTTGTTGAAAATACGCTAAGGCTGACGTCTGGCTTCTAGCGGGCAGTGGGGTGATGAGCGGCAGTTCATTTTCTTAATGGAGCTCAATCTATGAACGCCTGTTGGGCGCCTCGCTGTATATGTAGTAAAACTTCACAAGAATCAACCATTCCCCGGGCTACAATAAAATATCCTGAAACGGTCTCCATAATTATTGGGACTCTGATGTTACCAACCGTGAGAGGAAAGTATCATTATTTTACGTTCACTGCGGAAATTAAACGGTTTAAAAAAAGAGCCAAGTGTTTTATATCCCTCGCAGCTAAATGTGGCGTGAGGCGCCGCGTGGCCTAATTAATCGATGACCGAAATAAATAATTTAGTGTGTTTACGTTTAGGGGATGCCAGTTAATATTTCATGCATTCTTGGTCAGTCTATTGATTTAATGACTATGTATCTTCTTTATTGAGACACCAGCAACTAAATACAGTTGGTACCGCTTAAGTTTTAAAACGCCGATTAGGAAAATTATGCTTGACTCTTGGCTCTACCTTAAAGAGTTTCTTCCTATTGGCAATTATTCACAAACGAAATTATTCACTGCAGCAACATTCGTTGTTCTTCGCAGCCCTCAATTGACCAAAGGCATTTCTTGCCATTCGCAATTGTACACAAACGCAATTCTTCAAAAGACAGAGCAGCTGTTTTTTGAGGGGTGTCAGTAAAATAATTTCTGAAGCATCAGAAATCACCCTCTCATATTTGTAGAATCCCAACTGGAGAAGAAACTCCTCCTTGCAGAAGACCCAACCGCAGACATAAAAACACCATTAGTCTCCACTGGTAAGGATAATAGGACGAGGAAGGAGGAGGAGGATAGGAAGGGAGGAGGATAAAGGAAGGAGATAGGAGGAGGCGGCGGAGGAGGAGGAGGAGGAAGAAGGAGGAGAATAAAGGAAGGAGGAGGGAGGAGGAGGAGGAAGGAGGTCGCGCTTGTGATGTCTGCTTACCATCAGGTGGGTCGTATGCTTGTTCCTTAATTACGTACATACAAGGTAATTAGCTTAAAGCTACCTACACACTAACAATATAACTAGGCCTAAATCTTCCTAATTATTTTAATTACTACCATATAATTAAATTATCATAACCGTTATAGTTCAATGGATTTCTATATCTGTAAATAATATTAACAGTAGCTGATAAATAAATTACTTCGAGTCAATTGTTTATTGTTCTTTTGTGTAGTAGTAACGCCTAACATAATTCGATTAGGGCGTATCAACTGTAATTACTGCTCACGTTTCTTAATGGCGTTCAAAAAGTTATGCAACTCTCACTCTGCGTAGATAAATAGTATCGTTATGACCTACTTCATAACAAGTTAGTACCATTCAATCAACTTTTAAAAATTCAATTAACCCGCTCCGGTTTATTGGTTAGAACCACCATCCGTTGTTGCTGACTGATATATTTGCTGCTTGATTTCATTTTTCCAATATTATTTATCAAAGTAATTACTTACCTGTGGCTGAGTGAAGTTAATCTTTTCCTGACACCTACGTGACTGGTGCGCGAGGCAGGCAGCGTAGGCGATTGCGTGGGGGATGTAGCTCTGCTCGACCACACCCGCGAACAACACCGTCGCCATAGGCCCTGGTTACAAATATAAACAATATGTAGGTACCTAAGTCAGTAAAACCGTCATTGACAGTATAATGGCTCCACTACACAATGGGCAACGATGGCCGAATACAGGCACGTACTCGTACGCGAGGTACAATCGCCTGTGACTGGCTATCATCTCCATTAATCGTGAGTCATCGGTCGGTTGCAGGTCGTCGCAGGATTGCATGATTTCCTTTGACGAGTACCTACTGTATGAATACGTTTTATAACATTTGTTAGGAGTAACTATGGTTCCCCTCCGTTAGCCCTAAGAATTAAAAACTTATTTCACTAGCCCTAATGGTGTGAACCCTAAACTCGCAACCCGAATTTTAATTTTTCCTAATTATTCATTAGCCCTAACATCAGTATCCCGAACTTTCATAATGTCTAATTTCTCATGACCGAACATCTAACTAAACTAATTTTACTCAACCGATTTTTTTTTTATTTATTACAAAAAAACAGGTTACCTAATATAAAATAAACCTTATCTGCCAAACTGCATGACAGCTTGTTGGCAGAAAACATGAACCCTCAATTATTACACTACGAAGGTGTTTATATAATTATATGTAGGTACCTTATAAATCGTATAAACTAATTAGGTACGTATATTGAGATAATATCTACTTAAGGCAGTCTCGGTCGACACGGAAAGGTAGCTGCCGCCGCACGCCCGCACGGTGGGCTGGATGGCTCGAAAAGAGGACATTCGCACTTTTTTCAGAAAATCATTTTTTGAAAAATGCTATCCAATAGAGAATTATTTTTTTTGTATGGGACCCAAAAATAGGTATCTTGTTTCTCAGAAACTATTAGAGGTCCCGTCTTCTACCTTTCAAGACTTTGTTTTTCTACTTTTATAGAGTAAGATACGATAAGCAGATTCTCTATTCCGGTGCTGTTTTTTTTTTAAGTCCAGTAAAAGTTAACACATTTTCGATTTTTTCGTTCATGTCTTTTTTGGGTTTTTACATTATATTTCGAAAGTTAAAAGTAAAAATGATAATAACACATAATATATGTAACGTTAATGAAGTTATAAAAAACCTAAATACATTTTTTACATTTTTCATACAACTAAAATGAAATAATCTAAAATTTCACAATAGACACATGTCATTTAAAATAAACAATAAACAACAAAAAGTAATATGGTTATGGTATAATAATTACGATACCTAAATAACATTTCTTAAAAAATTACATATACCTAAATACAACAATTACTACACTTAGTGAAAAAGTTATTCATTGGTATTTTCTAACATTTCAAAAAGATTATATTCATGTCGTCGCTCGTATTATTTTCTATAATTAGTAATTCTAAAGCTTCGGGTGAGAGTTTTTTAGCTTTCTTAGTTAGTCGTGGCCTTAGAAGAGTTATTTGTGGATCAGAAGATATAAGAAAGTTGTGCAAAATATCTTCATTCGTCATGGTTCTGCTACATTTTCTAGCATGGTGTTCTCTCACATTGCGAAAATCTTTGTTCCTCGCTTCTGATGCTTCTTCTGATAATTTTCCAATTGGTAACATGCCGAAATGCTTAATTATGTCAGCCCCATGTATTAAAAGCTTGTGTACGCTAGATGGCATATAATACAACGCGTATAACTCTTCACTTGTACACAAAACTGCAGTTTCACGACAAAAGTCAGAAAATTTTGTTATATTTACATGTTCTCCGCAATCACTTGCAAAATTACATGAACACGTTGAATCACATTGACATCGATTCCCGTAATACGGGCTGTGATTTCAGGGTTGGAGAAGAAGCGTCTGGCAGTGTTACCATCGTTTGTTGTTCCAGCTCCTTGCTTAACGACATCAATGACATCATTAGTCAACTGAACTCTTCTAAATTAAGTATTATGCATATTGTTTATCAGTTAAACAATTGTAGTAAATTAACACGCATTTACAATACAATAATCTTTAACTGTTTGAAGTGTGAAGTGTTGTTGTGAAGTGTTTGTACGAGAGCGCCGACATAGTGGCGAGTCCGACTCCAGGACCAGAACTCGAAACCTATTCCGCTGCAGCGGGGAGTCAGGCAAGGAGATGTTATTTCTCCAAAACTGTTCACCGCTGCACTGGAGGACGTTTTCAAGACTCTGGACTGGAGAAGGGTAGGCATCAACATCAACGGCGAGTACATCACTCACCTTCGGTTTGCTGACGATATAGTAATCTTGGCTGAGACCATGGAGGACTTAAGTACGATGCTCGATGACCTCAGTAAAGCATCCGAGCGAGTTGGTCTAAGAATGAACATGGATAAGACGAAGATCATGTCAAATGCCCATGTATTACCAACTCCCATTACAATCGGACACTTTACGCTCGAAGTTGTAGACGATTATGTATACCTAGGACAGACGATCCAGTTAGGTAGGTCCAACTACGAGAAAGAGGTCAATCGTCGAATCCGACTCGGCTGGGCAGCGTTTGGGAAGCTACGGCAAATCTTTTCGTCCAATATTCCGCAGTGTCTCAAGACGAAAGTCTTTGACCAGTGTGTGTTGCCAGTGATGACATATGGCACTGAAACGTGGTCGCTTACTATGGGCCTCATAAGAAGGCTCAAAGTCACCCAAAGGGCAATGGAGAGGACCATGTTGGGAGTTTCGCTGCGTGACCGCATCAGAAATGAGGCTATCCGCAGCAGAACCAAGGTAACCGATATAGCCCTCCGGATCGCTAAACTTAAGTGGCAGTGGGCGGGCACATAGCACGTAGAACCGATGGCCGTTGGGGCGGAAAGGTTCTCGAGTGGCGACCACGTACCGGAAGGCGCAGCGTGGGTAGGCCCCCGACAAGGTGGACTGATGACCTGGTAAAGGTTGCGGGAGTCCGCTGGATGCGGGTGGCGCGGGATCGGTCACTTTGGCACTCTTTGGGGGAGGCCTATGTCCAGCAGTGGACGTCTTTCGGCTGATATGATGATGATGATGATGAATCTTTAACTAAAGACATTATAAGATATACGTTTATGCAATAATTAAGTGGTGGCCTATTAGTTAAATCGTTATTTTAAATGAGTCTTATTTGACCATATTGTAAAATATAATTAACATTTTATGATTCATTTTGTTTTTGCGAATAATAATTGTTTCAAGATAAAATGATTGAGTTGTAAATAACTAACAACAAATTTGAACCAAAATCAACTGTTTCCCAAAAAAAAAGTGTCAAAAATCGTCGCATCTGTAACTTGTTATTAATATTGTAGAATTAAACTATCAAAAAATATTGTGGCATCCCAAAAATCGAAAATGTGTTAACTTTTACTGGACTAAAAAAAAAAACAGCACCTGAATAGAAAATCTGCTTATCGTTTCTTACTCTATAAAAGTAGAAAAACAAAGTCTTGAAAGGTAGAAGACGGGACCTCTAATAGTTTCTGAGAAACAAGATACCTATTTTTGGGTCCCATACAAAAAAAACAGACTTTATTTTTTCTGCTGTCAATATGCCTTATTTCGCAAAAATGTATACCACATTTATTGTTCCTCATATAATTCTCTATTGGATAGCATTTTTCAAAAAATGATTTTCTGAAAAAAGTGCGAATGTCCTCTTTTCGAGCCATCCAGCCCACCGTGGCCCGGCTTGGTCCAGTGATTCTTCCTAGGCTTAATATTTCAATGCCTAATAATGACTACACCTTATTATCTATGTCTCTAAAATCACAAACGTGAATCTTCATTTTGTCTAACCATTTAGCCCTAATGTCATTAATGTTATTAGGTTATGTGGGGGAGACCCTATAACCTTTTCCATCTAAAATTAGATAAAAACGTGCGTTTGTTATCATGCTATTTCAAAAACACTAGTCATCATCCTCCTATATAGCGTTATTCCCGGTAATGCCCCTAAAGGAGCCCGGGGTCCGCTTTGACACCTAATCCCAAGATTTGGCATAGGCACTAGTTTTTACGAAAGCGACTGCCATCTGACCTTCCAACCCAGAGGGAAAACTAGACCTTATTGGGATTAGACCGGTTTCCTCACGATGTTTTCCTTCACCGGAAAGCTAACGGTAAATATTCCGTACATAAATTCCGAAAAACTCATTGGTACGAGCCGGGATTCGAACCCAGGACCGCCGCTTGACAGCCGCATGCCTGAACCACTAGGGTACCGTAGCTATTTCAAAAACACAGTATGAATCGCAATAATTACACTAGTAATCAAATTATCATAAAGTCTTCAACGCACTTACGTATCAGCTAGGTACCGAGTCTGCCTACCATATGGTATATGCCTGTTTCCGTCATTCGTAGTAACATTATGACTTCCGACCAAAGGAAAAAATATATAATTTAATCGACAGGAGCGAGATTTGAACTCGCTACCTCTGAATTTAGAATTTCCTTAGCAGACGTTTCTGCTCAGTAAACATTTACAGTTAACATTATAAAATTTAAAAAATATATATTTTTTATGAGGTTGACCAAAAACTGTTCCAAACTGTAAAGGTTAATTAAGTGCCTATAAATACAAGATCCCTGATAGCATAATCGTCCAAAATAAACAATAAGTTCTTGAATTTTAGTGTTTCGTAAATTACAACCTTTTCCTAGCCTCCAGGTGTAAGCGTTAAAAATGTTAAAATGAATGCGAGTAGTTTAAAAGTGGCAGTTTTCATTCTGCCTTCGTTTTAATATATTTAAAAAAAAAACCAGGAGCGCATAAATACAGCCAGTTGTTCTGAAATCACCCACTTTTTTCCCGGACTTCAACCAGTTAACAAGGTAACTCTGATATCGTTATTTGTGCAAAGTGTAGTTTGAATTTGTGAAAAATATAAGGTAAATCTTTAATGGTGTTTGAGTGTTTTTCCCCGTAATGCTTCCTTATTATCTTTTAGTTCAGAAGTGCGATAACATGTCCACATGCTTGCTATCCTAAATAGATTGTTTCTTATACACGTTTACGTGCAGTAACCTCAATTTAAATCATAGATTAAGCATTAAGTTGCGACTTTTGTGGACGTTGTGCACATTAACGATATAAATTTGAATTGCTTATGATTGAACATTTGTGAATTTACGTGAACTTATTAACGCCGTCGTTACGTTACTTTTACCTTATTGTTATCGTTGTTTGGTGCAGGAAAAATCATGGTCATACTTTCACTGAACAAGCTGATATCATAATTATCAAAACTAACGACCAATTGATTTTACATAAAAATCCTATGCCTAAACAAGATGACGAGAAAATTAAATTAAAATTAACTGTGAGCTCTGAAGTCAATATAAAAAAATGGAGATGGTACCTATTGAAACTGAATTGGAGTATAACTGTAAAGTATATGTAAATGAGTCTATAAGATATGTTGGTACCAACAAGTATTATGTTCTACCCGGACTTTATTCTTTAACTAACGGAAAAGGATGTGTCATGATAATGAATTTAAATTCTTTGCCGGTTATATTTCGGAAAGGGCAATTATTAACAAGGGCTTGTATCTTTAATGCAAAAAATTGCGTAGATGTTAACAAATTAGAAACTGTAGAAGGCGAAACGTTTACGGAAAGTTTGAAAACAGAACTTAATGTAGAAGACCAGAACGAATTAGAACTATTATTACAAAAATATAAGACTGTTTTTCGTTTAATCTAAATGATCTAGGATTAACTAATCTAAACGAAATGACTATCACTCTAAAGGACAAGACCCCTGTAGTTTACAGGCCATATAGGTTAGCTTATTCGGAAAGAGATAAGGTGAAAGGGATGATTAAGGAAATGTTGGATTGTGGTATTGTTACTGAATCAACCTCATCATATGCTAGTCCTATAATATTAGTACAAAAAAAACAGGCGAACAAAGGCTCTGTGTAGACTACAGGGCTCTTAATTCTAAAACTGTTAAGGAACACTACCCTCTCTCGAGAATAGAAGACCATATAGATCAGCTAGGTGGATTTGAATATTTTATTACTCTTGATCTCGCGTCGGGGTATTACCAGATTCCAATCGCCCCAGACTCTCAAGACAAAACTTCTTTTGTCACTCCAGACGGACAGTACCAATTTACTAGTAGTGAGTAGTGCTCCATCAGTTTTCCAAAAAACTATTAACAAGATGTTGAAAAATGTCAAAAATAATGAAGCATATGCGTTTATGGATGACATCATTATTCCGGCTCATAGCATTAAACAAGGGATGGAGCGATTGGAAATGGTATTGAAATTGATACTAGAAGCAGGGCTAACATTAAAACTATCAGTGTAATTTTTTTTGTAGGACCATTGATTATTTAGGTTTTGAAATAAATAAAGAGGGGGTACGGCCTGGGTCAAGGAAAACAGATGCGGTAGAGAATTTTAAGCGGCCAGTAAATCAACATGAAGTTCGTCAATTCCTAGGATTGGCAAGTTTTTTTCGTCGTTTCGTAAAGAACTTTGCTTTAGTAGCAAATCCCTTAACTAGTTTGCTAAAAAAGAATATTAAATGGGGGTGGGGTGTGGAACAGGAACAGGCATTTAGCACGTTAAAATCCGAATTAATTAAAAGGCCTATTCTTGCATTATACAACCCTTTAGCTAACACTCAAATTCATACTGATGCCTGTAAGACAGGTATTGCAGGAATGTTGTTGCAACAGGATGAACAGAGTAGATGGCGCGCAGTATCCTATTACATTAGGCAAACTACGCCGGAGGAACAGAAGTATCATTCTTTCGAGTTAGAGACTTTGGCAGTGGTAGCATCTTTGAATCGGTTTAGGGTTTATGTGTTAGGTATTGAATTTACGATAGTGACCGACTGTAGTGCATTACGTACTACTCTATCAAAAAGAGATATGATTCCTCGCATCAGCAGATGGTGGTTACAGTTGCAGGAATATACCTGTAACGTCGAATACAGGCCCGGAATTCGCATGGGTCATGTCGATGCCTTAAGCCGGAACGCTGTACCAATGACAACGGAACCCGAGCCTGTATTTGATGTACTGTTGGTTGAGACTGAAGATTGGCTAGCCACCATACAAGGAACTGACGAGGAGGTTCAACGGATTAAGCGTACTTTAGAAGACTCTGATTCACCCAAAGTTGTCGATATACAAAATAATTACAAAATTAAAAATGGAAAAGTGTATAGAGTCGTTGATGGTCAATTAAAGTGGTTGGTACCTAAGGGAGTAAGGTGGCATTACTTAAGAAAAACCTTTTTAAAAGAAAAACCTAAAATTATGGAGTTGAGAAGACTTTGGATAAATTAAAATCTCTATACTGGTTTCCTAGAATGAACAAGTTCGTCAAAAAGTACGTTCTGTCCTGCTTAGAGTGTTCATATTACAAAACCTCAGCGGGTAAACGGCAGGGAATGCTCCACCCAATCCCAAAAATAGATCAACTATTCCATACCGTCCACATGGACCACTTAGGTCCATTTGTTAAGAGCAAGTCGAAGCACGCGTATCTTTTGGTTTTAGTAGATGCATATACTAAATATACGTGTTTATATGCAGTAAGAAATACTAAAACAAGAACGACGATTAAAGTTCTCAGTAATTATATGAGCTACTTTGGTATTCCCAGCCGTTTCATAAGTGACAGGGGAACGTCATTTACGAGCAAAAGTTTCAAGCAGTTTGTATCCGGATTAGGCATAAGACACATTTTGAATGCGGTGGCTACGCCGAGGGCGAATGGTCAGGTTGAGAGGTACAACCGAACCATTCTAGCGTCACTCTCGGCAAGAAACCACAATCATAACGAGAATGAATGGGACAAGCATTTAGAAGAAATTCAGCTAGGACTTAATACCACACTTAATAAAGCGATCGGTAAAAGCCCCGCAGAAGTACTTTTCGGGACTGGGTTAAAAGCAAAGGGGGATGGGCTAGTCGCGTCTCTAATTGATCATGAGGAAATGAGTCGACACTCAATTGATGGTGTGAGAAAAGAAGTTAATATGAAAATTCAAAAAGATCAGCAAAAGAATAAAGAAAGATTTGATAAACTCAGAAAAATTGCAAAAAAGTATAAAGTAGGAGATCTTGACAGGATAGAAAGTGATATCAATAGTAATAACGGCAAATCCAAAAAACTTCTTCCTAAGTTACAAGGACCTTATAAGATAACCAAAGTATTAGACATGGATAGGTACTTAATAGAGGATACACCAATAACACGGAAACAAAACCGTAAATACGAAACGGTTATTGCGGTAGATAAGATACATCCATGGTTGACCTTTACTCAAGATGTTATTTGTTCTGAGAGTGAGGCCTCAAGTGGTAAAGAAGATGATGATGATGATTGTGGTGGTATAGATCTGAAGGCATAGATTTTATTGAGTACAATAAAGAAAAGGATTAAAGAAGAAGGATTAAATTAAACAGGTGAAACGAATTATGATGATATGATGATAATATGACCATGATAAGATTGAGCTTGTTTTGATATGATACAGGGATGAATTGACACACATATGAGACGCAAGACAATTCGGAGTGTGTTTGATTCAACATGATGATTGATGATATTATATTAATTTGCGCATGGAGGCCGGAAGTGCCAAGGAATGGAGCGCTGTAGGTTAAGTTTGGTAATCTTTAATTTTCCACAAGGAAAATCTTTACATAATCTTATTAAAAATGTAGTACATGCCTAAACATTTCGAAATATAGTGATAATAGGAAACCTAAGGAAGCTTGTGTGAAATTAGAGATTCTTGAATATATCATAATAGTAAACAAAGTAGTGAGATTAGGAATATCATATATGTACATAATTGATGGAACAATTATTTTAAGATGGCCGAACGGAATAGGTAAAATATTATGTATAGTTATCTCAATATCACTCTTTGTCTCTTTTATGTCCATTTTTACTTGTTATGTGTTCCCATCCGAGATCGAATGGATCGTTAGTATACTGTATGTATCTACATCGCGAATTGCAATTTTAGATCATTCTAAGAATAATTATGTTTTGTGAATGAACTCGTATTTAAGAACTTTATTAATTATTGTTTAAAATGAATTCTCTTTGAATACAGATTATTAAAGGAGCAAATTTAATTATTTATTAAATCTATACATAAAGCTGATGTACAATTATATAACGAGAGGACTGCGTTATTTCAGTAACTGCGTTACTGTAAACGTTAAAAATGTTAAAATGAATGCGAGTAGTTTAAAAGTGGCAGTTTTCATTCTGCCTTCGTTTTAATATATTTAAAAAAAAAACCAGGAGCGCATAAATACAGCCAGTTGTTCTGAAATCACCCACTTTTTTCCCGGACTTCAACCAGTTAACAAGGTAACTCTGATATCGTTATTTGTGCAAAGTGTAGTTTGAATTTGTGAAAAATATAAGCTAAATCTTTAATGGTGTTTGAGTGTTTTTCCCCGTAATGCTTCCTTATTATCTTTTACAGGCATTTTCGGAGTTCAACATTTACAGAATTAGTATTTGATGAAACACACCGAAACAACAACAGTTTTACTATACCTACTTAAACACTTGCATCGCTAGCCTATAAGGTTAAAGGAAGTACCTACTTACCTATGAACAGAAGACTACTATTAGCATAATCGTCTAAAATAAACAATAACCTCTTGAATTTTGAAGCATAATAAAAGAATAAACATCTTCCCGGCTAGGGTTACTTAAACCCTAAGCTTTTAGCCTCCAGGCATTTTCGAGGCACAAATATTTTTACTAAAATTACTTGCAATTTCTCGCAAATAGTTATTCAAAGCAACTTCATCACATAAAAAAACCTCTTACAGAACTCCAATCTAACTTACATAAACGAACCGATGATAAAATTAAATATGCAAATGCAAGCCATTAAAGAAAATTTCCGAGGCTTGTATAATTTTATTTACCTACTCATTGTTAAACTTCACAATGTTTCTTAAGTAAACCGCAAACTTTTAATGGCCCTCCATCACCGCACTGCGTGTACTCTGGCCACGTATTGCCTCTCAAAAGAACAGGATATTGCCATTGGGTTTTAAGCTTGGTTTTGAGTTTGCACATACATACAGGTAATTTAATTACCCAGCTCAGCTATATAATCTTTACTAATATTGTATGTACTATCTAATATATTTGTTTTACTTTATTGCAAAGTGAAATCAGAAACAAAAAAAGGACGTACAAAGGCGAGCTTATCCTTTCAAGGAATCTCTTCCAGCTAACCTTTGAGCAAATAAGTTAGCAGAAACATGTGGGATATGACGATACACAAAATTAGAAGTTATTGTTGGAGAATCCGGGATATTCTGTCTTAACATGTAAAAACCTAAGATCGAAAGAGTTTAGATACATTGGGCCATATACGAACTCCATATATGTTCCAACAGTTATGTACCAAAACTGAAAAAAAAAACTAAAACGGAAAAAAAACTTTTGAATACCTAACAATAATACAAAATCAAAATAGATAAACACAAACCAAAATAAAATAACATAAAAGCCGTCAAATATATAAAGGTAACGTATGATAAATTTGCTCTGCACTCTCTTCTCCTATCTAAACGATCCTAAATCTCCCGAATACCTCAAAACTCTTTTTCAGTATTACTGTGTCTCTCGAATCCGTCAACTTCGCTCCTCCGGCAACCTTTCCTTATTTAACCTCTAGCCGCCCAGCACGCAAAAACGAACAGTGAAATTTGAGTCACTTTTAAATGGAATGTATTGGAATTTTCAACAACTGACACGACTTTTTCAAAGGCCTGTGGGCGGCTAGAGGCTATTCCGCCTCACCGTACTGGTTTTATGTCCAATTCCTTCTCCGTCCAAGTAGCACGCCTATGGAACAGTCTCCCTGTCAAAATTCGGCAATCTCCAAATAGGCTTGTCTTCAAAAAGTCCTTACAAGATTTCTTTGCTGGCAGAACTAAAAAATAATCTGATTTGTAAGTTTCCTCTATATTCATATGTATGTGTATGTATGAATTAATACGTATATATTGTTATATCATATTATATATTATTATATTGTATCGTATTCGTATTATTATATTATTCATCCCATCTTTCAACATGTTAAAGAGTTTTTGTTTTGAACTAAGTTGCACTGCCCACATTTTATCTGCTTTGCCTTAAGGTTGACTGGTAGAGAATGCTTTATAGCATTAAGTCCGCCTTTTGTACCATAAGATATTCTTTTGTGCAATAAAGATTAAATAAATAAAGAGGACAAGTCTGTGAGATGGTCGCTTTGTGAGTTTTTATGTTTTCGTTATAATCTCTGGAACCGCTTATCCGAAAATTCTTTCATCTGCACGTAGAATGGACTTTCTGGATCGTAACAGGTTATAACTATTTTATCCTGCGTTCTTTGCAATATATTAGGAGAACAATATTTCTTTGCTATTCCGCTAAAAAAGCGGAATAGCAAAGAAATATTGTTCTCCTAATATATCATGGACTTCCGCAAAGTAACGCCTGATTCAATAAATTATTTCTTTGCAATACTCGACTAACGCCGCGCGGAAAACTAATAACAATATAAATAACTCTTTTGTTTCCTATAATTTTAAACTAATTCCTAATGTCTCCAGCATTTTAAATTGAGCATCTACTTAAGTAATTTGTTAAGTAGCGATGTAGTAAATCTCTGTGGTAAAACTGTAAAATAAAGTACAGGCAACGTTTATTTGATGACCAACAACGTAATGAAAACACCATTTGCCTCACTAACTTTGACAAAGCGTACAAATTTACAATACAAACAAAAAACATACTTAATTTCATGCATCAGTACGCTTTAGAAAAATTCATAACAATCCTGAATTTCATTACAAAACATAAATGAAGCTGTTACTTGTGTTGGAGAAGTTCGGACTAAAAATCTCACGCAAAAAACTCAAAAATCGAGGGTTCGCTCTCGCCTGTTTCCTCCTCTAAAACGTAACCAAATATTATAAAATGTTGGGAACTGCAAGAAGAAGAAATAATCTACGCCGCTGTGTTTTGATTATTTTGATATTTGTTGTCATATTTGTATACTGCGCCTTTTTTGGCAGCCAATTCAATTAAGCCGTTTTTGCGATTTTCAAGGCGCTGTATTTTTCTTTAAAATAAAAACATCCAAAAAATTCAAAACATACCGCTATGTTTTGAATTTTATGATATTATCTTAATCATAGATATTGATGATATTGATCGTATTTGAAAAATTCATTGCTCTATGTTCAAAAACCAGATAGAAAACAGTCGAAAGCGTTTGTAAGGGAAAATCGCAGGAAGGCATTCCTCTTAATGAGTCCTTGCTTGCGCGGTAGGGGGGCGCCGGGGTACGGTGACTAAGGGGAACGAAGCAGATGCGGGCGGCGGGCGTGAAAAGCGTGAAGTACAAGAGGCGAAATGTGCACGAGACAGTTCTTAATATATGTGACGTCATAGTAGTTAACGGTTGTGGTGCATGGTCGTGTGGTGGTAACTGTTGCGGCGATTCCGACCTAGAACCTAGAAGTGTATGTAAATATCTCCGCGTGAAATTTCCGTTTCGAGAAATAAGGTCACAAATATTTGCTGAAAAATTTGGTTGCGCGTTAAACTTTTATTATATACATTTAGTACTAGGGTTACTACACACAGGCACGGGAGTTTATTACACTTTGTCAACGGCTTAGCGCTACATCATCATCCTCATCATCATATCAGCCAAAAGACGTCCACTGCTGGGCATAGGCCTCCCACAAAGAGTGCCACAATGACCGGTCCTACGCCACCCGCGTCTATCGGAGTTACTATCATTAGCGCACCGCACAATCGGTGTTTCTACTACTTCTATGACGATTACACTTTTTTGGGATGTGTGTTTCTCCTATAGATAACGACTGACTAGCGCATTCATCATCAGCATCATTATAACAGCCGAAAGACTTCCTCCGCTGGACGTAGGCCTCCCCGAAAGAGTACCATATTGACCGGTTCTGCGCCACCCGTATCCGTCGCAGACTCGCAGTTACTATTACCTTAGTAGTAATTCAAAGTAGCTTACGTTAGTTTTAACCCACACAATAGGGTGGATCATGATTAACAATCTCAGTTCCAGGAGCCCGCTAGGTGGAACGTGCTAACACAATTCCTTTTATTTTTTGTTAGAATGTACAATTGTGTGGCTCTGTGAGTTGTGGAGCACGCATACCTGGATGTTTTTTTATTCAAAAACTCGACTGAAAAACTGAGTCGACAAAAAAGAACTGCTAAATTATCGAATCTGCTAGCAGGAATCGGTTGTAAATACTACCTGTAGCGGAGAACAATCGGACACCCGGAAGAAATAATTTTGACGCAAGCTGAAAGGAGGACATTGTTCGCTAAGCTTGCACGTTCAACTACAATTAAATGTACCTAGAGCATAAACAGGCACGTCTTCTCCCCCGTGCGTGGCCCACTGGCGCGGCACGGCGGCGGCGTGGACGGCGTCAGCCGACGTGACCGTGCCGTTGGCCGGGATGGCCCGTGACTCCGCGTGGCCCGGCCCTGTCCCGTAAAGCAGCGTCGTGTAGCGGAGACCATCGATGTCGGAGACGACTGTGTCGGCACCTACGCAGAAAAATTTGAGTCGAGGGAATTCTAGGACCAAGAAATGACGTTAAACTTTCGGGAATGAAGCAAAGTTAATATATTGTACCATGATAATAATTGCTTATTACTAAGTGTCATTGATTTACAAAAAGGTGTAAAAATGTATTTGGCATGATTTTGAAAAACGACACAGGGAAATCAACAGTAACTAGAATTAAACTTTTTAATATTGAGTGGATGCACATCCTCATACTGAATTTCTTCCTATCTGATACTTGTAATTAACTGGCAAATAAAAAGCCTTATAACGTGGAACTTTAAATCAGCTAAAGTAAAAGTACGTTTTCATAAAATGCAATAAATTTGTTTAGAACACGACAATTTATCATTGGTTCATTTGGCACGGTTCCCAACCTGCTACTGTGATTACGCACTGTTCATCACTGTTAAGGAAACAATTTAATGTAGTTAGTGTTCGTATTTCCAATCTAAAGTTACAGCTCAACTTATACCAAGGTTTTAGTACAAATGCTTAATTTGTCACTGAGTAAAAGCTTGTCTAAAACTCTGAAAGTCAGATCAAATTAATTTACAGATACTTCAGTTAAGTAAGACGGAAAAGTCTCCACCCCTGAAAACTAGTTGCAAAAGAATTCGACCGAAATCGATCACTGACATTTGATTAAATATCGACGAACAACGAAGCTTAAAATACATATATACTGTGATGACGTCCTGTTTACGCAATTAAATTGTCCTTCGCGTCACTATTTCATACTATCATACATGCCCATACTAACACGGAGTTCCTATGGCCACCTTTCAGCTTCATCATCAGATCAGCTCCACGTCATCAGAATATTGCCTTGCCACGCGATTAGCATTTTCGTGCCAAATTTGAACTCAATCGGAAACCGGGAAGTGGATCAAATTTAACTTGCAAGATTTGTCCCATACTAACACGGAGTTCCTATGGCCACCTTCCAGCTCCATCATCAGATCAGCTCCACGTCATCAGAATATTGCATTGTCACGCAATTTGCATATTCGTGCAAAATTTCAACTCAATCCGAAACCGGGAAGTGGATCAAATTTAATTTGCAAGATTTGTCCCATACTAACAGCGCAAGTTAAATAAAAGCTTGTAAAATAGGAAACTTGCTTTTGTGTAAAAAATAGGACTGTGAAGAACTACGACGAAATGTTGTTGTGAAGAATTGCGTTGGTGCAAAATGGGGATTGAAAAGAAAACTCACAAGAAACGCATTGATATGATCCCTAGAACAATTCGGTATAAATCATGTAGTACCTATATACATATAGGATTTAGCGTAATGTGAATCACAAAAAGTAGTATAATATATGCCATGTAATTTGAGATTTTCACTAGAAGTTTAACTTATGTACATAGCTTGAAAATTTGTAACATAATCCACATCAGTGCGTAAATGCGGGTCCACGTATAGGTTTCGGTGAAGTGGAGTGTTTTGGTATCGAGCAACCGGCCTTTAAACGGAGTTGGTAAATAGTTTCTACGAGGTATTTTAGCGTATTTTAAGCTCCGGTGTGGTCGATTTGTAATGGCGTACGGGCTAAACAGGCATTGGGGGCAAACGCCCTCAATCGTTGTTAAATAGGTTCAGGATGGGGATGTAATTATTCCTCCAATCCTATTCGGCGCAGTGTCAGACACGAGGCAATGTATACTATTCCCTTGAAGCAACTTCTTGTTTGCAGAAGCGACATACTGTTTGTCTAATGAAGTGCTCAAACAACCACGGGTGCACCAGTTTATATACGAGTACCCATGTCTTGAATAATTGCAACCAGTGATGTGCATCTGAGGCAATACAAGATTTAGGGTAATATCTAGTTAGCAAAGTCAAAAGTCCAAGTAAAAATCTACATACTTAAGTTGGATTACATTATAAAACATGGCAGTTTCGAGGACCGGTTGTGATCTATTCCTTTCTCAAAAAAAAAACAACAAGTTATTTATATATTTTCCATATAGAAAGTCTAGTTTATGATGCTTTTATTGAATTTCTGTGACTAGACTTCATAGATCGGTATATAAAAAGGTATGTAGTTAAGTAGGCTGAATTTTTTTCTTTACCGCCATCTAATGGCCTGGCACGAAAATATTGAGGTTGATATATATTCAAACGGAAAAGTTGCAATGAATACTTCATACCAGGTGCCAGAATCCGGTCGTTTTTGTCTGTAATAATCATAATGTTATTATTAACTGCACAAGCTACTCAAACACTATATATCTTGATTTTTCAATATTGTAAAAAAATTGCGGCATTAAAGAATGCGACGCAACTCTTAGCTAATTGCCACTTCTCTCGTAAAATTGTAGATTATAAGCATCACTTTCGACCCGCTACTTTGACAAAGAAAGACCTACGTTCAAAGTATAAGAAATGAAAAAAATACTTGTCGGGGCGTCGAACCTGCGTGCTAACAGACCGACACGACACTGGCCGATTAAGACTATATTTTTGGAACTCTACTTTTAAAATGTACTGACATAACAGAAAATACCGGACGACCAAGAGTGTCCAAAGAGTATAAGTATAGTTATGTAGGCGAGTCTGACTTGGACACTCAACGGCCGAAGACATCGGCAGAGGGCAAGACCCTGACCCTGACTCTCGAACAAGACTGTTCAATACTTAATTACTAATAATTGTCACCTAAAACGGGATGACCTCTCGGCGTGGCCTGGCCGCCGAAGGTCATGACGTGGCCGTGGTCTGCGGTGACCACAATCAGAGTTTCTGCTGGGTTGACGCGTTCCAATGCTGCCAACAACGCAGTTTCCATTTCTAGTGTCTCGTCCAACGCTCTGTACGGGTTGTTGTAGTGGTGCGCGTGATCTATCCGTCCACCTGACAAAGACAATGTGAATTTTATGATGGAAAATGGCTACGCCAGATGATCGTATAAAACTGTAAGGCTCTTATAGGAGCTGGTGAATACATCTGAAAATATATCTTAGCCTTTGATATTTCATGAATACTCTGAGTGTGGATTTCTTGTAGAAACATTAATCACTAAGATGTGAAAAAAATCATGACAAATAAGTAATAAATTGCTCTTTGAAAAACCTAATAACATATGCAAGAAACAAAGGCGATATCCTAATGATGTACATTTCTATCAACTAGGACAGATGGGACCTTAATCAATATCATCATCATTTTATATTCCTTACGTGCCAAATCTTTACTGTGCAAAAGTCTCTCTATGTTGTCAACAAACACGTTTAAAAGAGGAAAATTCATTATGTTTCATGAGTTTCATGTTACTTTGCCACAAAATTACTGCCATCACGTAGTAGGCAACTCTTGTTTGGTTGAACAACAACTTAACGCTTTCAATGCAGCATTTTTTGGAAATGAAATTTAAACGGCGGTCGTGGGTTTAAATCCCGGCGCGTACCAATGAGAATGATGATTTTTCGGAACTTACGGGATATCAGTTGATATATTTACCACAGACAGCCAAATCTTTGTAATAGGGTCCCGTTTTTACCCTTTGGGTATGGAACCCTAAACACAGCGCGTCACGAGCTATCGATATTTTGTATCAAGAAAAGTTAACTAAAGCCAACTTCAGGTTTAGAATTCCCTGAGAGGTCGTAAATGGCTGGAATATTAAGTAGCGAGAATATTACATTTAGCTCTGTGGAAAGGAGTATTTAGTTGTATGTACTTTGTTCGTAATTCTAGTGTTAATTATTGCTGACAATAACAACGAATTGTACTGAAAAATATTTAAATATTTTGATATATAGATATATCGTGGTGGACTGATGCCCTGATAAAGGTCACGGGAGTCCGCAGGATGCGGGTGGCGCAGGACCGCGGTCATAGTGGCACTCTTTGAGTGGACGTCTTTCGGCTGATATGATGATGATATATCGATTAAACAGAACGAAGTGTACTTAAATACTTGCAATGCTAAAAATGTTATTGCATAAGTTAAAATAACCAATTATATTTCGAAGCTTCATTCTTCAGATATAACACACATGTAGTCCTTTAATCTACCAGGCAACATTTCGCAAGTTTAAAGTACGCAGTAAAAACCATAGCTCAAACAGTTTTATCCCCACCTTTACCCCTACCCTACTTAGGGACCTCGGCTTGCCACCATTTCTCATTCTTTATTCTTGCGAGGCAACGAACGCACGAACTAATTCTATTAAAAAATAATTCAAAATATTTAATCATGCCTAAACGCAGTGCACAGGAAAAAATAGAGTATTATTCTGCTAATATACGGAAATTGCAACAAAAAACTATAAACGAGTTATGACAGTGCGGTGCTATCTGATTCATCAGGTTCCGAAGATAAATCAGGTAAGTGCAATTAGTTTCAATAAATAGTTCTACATGGTGGTGCCTCTAATAAATGCATTTAATACCGCACGGGCCGTGAGCCCACGCCTGGTAATTCTAAACCTGGGGGGCGACCGAGAGTCGTCACGAAGGTATCTCATGCTTGGGGGTTGTCCGTGAGTCAACACGATAGCAATTTCTAACAATATTAATCGCTAAGAAATGCATTTCATGCCGCGCGGGCCGTGAGCCCACGCCTGGTAATTCTAAACCTGGGGGGCGACCAAGAGTCGTCACGAAGGTATCTCATGCTTGGGGGTTGTCCGTGAGTCAACACGATAGCAATTTCTAACAATATTAATCGCTAAGAAATGCATTTCATACCGCGCGGGCCGTGAGCCCACGCCTGGTAATTCTAAACCTGGGGGGCGACCGAGAGTCGTCACGAAGGTATCTCATGCTTGGGGGTTGACCGTGAGTCAACACGATAGCAATTTCTAACAATATTAATCGCAAGCCCATGCCTTGTAACTAAACCTGGGGGGCGACCGAGAGTCGTGACGAAAGTATCTCATGCTTGAAGGTTGACCGTGAGTCAACACGATAGCAATTTCTAACAATATTAATCGCTAATAAATGCATTTAATACCGCGCGGGCCGTGAGCCCACGTCTTGTAACTAAACCTGGGAGGCGACCGAGAGTCGTCACGAAGGTATCTCGTGCTTGGCGGTTGACCGTGAGTCAACACGATAGCAATTTCTACAACCATTAATCGAGATTAGTATATCCCGTGTTCGCGATGCGGGGCACTAGATACATATATGCATTAAAATTCCTGACGAGTGGTTTTACAATGCATTTCATATCTACCCTCAATTAGAAAAATCAAAATATTATATTTTAATTTATAAACCACGAACAAGTGTATGAGGCAGTGGAAACTTCACTCCCACGTTCAAATGAAGAAAATGCACCTCCCGTGGAGGCCTGTGATGACAAAACGACCCCTGTAATAGATGCCGAGTTACTAACCGCTCTAGGGGACGCCACTGATGATGTCCCAAAATATGGGGAGAAAATTCATCCCAATTTAGCACAAAGGTATTGATAAAAAGAGTAAAGATAAACTCTTATAAGAGTACCTGTAAATTGCAAATTATTATGGGCGCCGTCCTTAAATGCCGTAATTTCGGCGGCAGTTACAGACATCCAAAGAGGCCGTGACAAGAAAATCGAATCATCTCAACAGCAATTGGGAGTCGGTATAGGTACTAACGATAAAAATCCTATCTAATTGAAGTCGGATTTTAGATAAAACTAGTCATTCCTGGACTAGACGAAGTATTCCTTAAGTCATACAATACGTTGAGAGAGATGATACTCTCTTTGGAAGCAAACTCTCAGAGAAAATTAAAGCTTCCAAATCTACTGAAAAGTAGGCCGACAGCGTCGACCATCATACGGCCGCGAGCAGCCTACAACAAGCCACTTGCGACGCCGCGGCAGTAACGCAGGTACATGCCGGTCGCCTTAAAGCTTTTTATAAGTGTTGGCTTAATGTAACGAATAATCGTACTTTATTTATTAGACTGTATACAGAATGGCTTTCCAATTCCTTTTTAGGACATGTTACGCAATCTGTCAAACCTGTAAATACTTTCACATGCCAAGAGCATGATGAAACGAGCTTAGCTGTACAGAACTTAATTAACCTAGGCATTCAGTGAAAGCATCACTGGATGCCAACAGACTAATGATCAGTTTCTATCAAAGATTTTCTGACTCCTAAATCGAATGGTGGCTATATATATATAGATTCATACTGAATCTGAACGGGCTCAATTAATTTGTAACTAAGTCCCATTTTAAAATGGAAGACTAGAACTGCTTCTAAATTAATCCCTAAAAACGGGTTTATGGCTACCATTGACAAGATTCGAGCATAACAATGTTACTTACGAGTTTTGTTCCCTATTAGTCTATGGACTTTCCGTGGCGCCTAGAACCTTCACCAAAATTATGAAAGAAGTCGTAACTTACCTAAAAACAAGGCCTAACTTCTATTATATACCGGGGTGGCATTTTGTGTATTGGAAGGGACCTTAACGAATGTAAACATAATGGGAGGGAGACTCTCCGGTTTCTCGAGTGCCTACGATTTGTGGTAAACTATACCAAAAGCTCGATACAATCCCAAAATTACCAACAATGCTGTAAATTCTTAGGTTTTGTTTACAATTTAATTATCATGTCTATATCCCTTCTTATGCAGGGTATGCGCACTTTTTAAGAGTTCTTACCACTGCATGCCCGACAGCTAGATACAGCTGGTTGTACACGAAGTGGTTAGAAAGATATAAATTCCGAGCTATTCAGGAATACGATGTCTATGATCAAAAGTAAAACTTCCTCTCGAAATTTTACCTGACTTATTTTGGTGGACTAATAATATTATTTGTAACGTCTTGTCTTTTTGGAATCACGAAATTCGATGCAGAAATATCTATAGATCCGTCCCGATCAGGATGAGGTACAGTCTGTGACGGAGTGTGTGCAAACGGAGCATGGGAAGAGCAAGAATTAGCATTCCATATTAATTACTTAGAGCTTGCTCGCTCTTAGGATTAAAATGTTTTGCGCGAAATAAATCAAACTGTGCTCTGTTGTTCCGCATCGACAACACTACCGCGATAAGCTATATTAATCGAATGGGAGACATCCAGTTTCCCCACTTAAATAGCTTACCTAGATCTATTTGGCAGTGGTGTGAAGAACGAGACATATGGTTATTCGATTCGTACATTAACACTAAGAATAATGTAGAAGCAGACAGAGAATCCAGAAGGCTAAATCCTGATATTTAATGAAATTTAAGTATTGCAGCCTTTGAAAGAATAAGTAAACACTTTGGTGTGCCCGAAATCGACTTCTTTGCGTCTCGTACCTCTGCCAAATGTGAAATATATATTTCGTGGAAGCCAGACTCGGACGCTTTTACCGTCGTCGCATTCACTATTAACTGGTATTTATAATAAATATTTTTAAGCGTTTCCACCACTCGCACTCGTACTAAAGTGTTTACATAAGATTATAAATGACAACGCCACAGGAATAGTAGTATTTCCCTAATGGCCATCCCAACCGTGGTTTCCGCTTTTGTTGAGATTAGTAAAAGTATCTAATCTCATGTTAGCGTCAATTTCAAACAACACTTTACAACAGTACAACGTGTGTTAAATACAAGTTGTGCTGGAAATTTAGCATAGTTAATATAGATATTCAATTTCTATAAGGGCTTCATTTCTGCTGTTATTTTATTTCTAACGCACGAATTTAATAAAGGATCGTCGTATGGCTCATTAAATAATCATAGGTCAGCACCCTCGCTCCTACGGGGGAGTAGTATCAGCTCAGATGACCAAAGTAAAGGATTACCGAAAGGTGTTTACAAATTAAAGCCCGTAACTCCTAAATATAGCCATACCTGGGATCCTCAAGTGGTATTAAATCATATAACAACATGGTACCCTAATAGAGAAATTTCATTGGAAAAACTAACAAAGAATCTGGCGATTTTGTTAGCAATATGTCCTGCCCACAGGGTACAAACACTGTCACTTATTAAGTGGAATAATATTAAGTCATGCCCAAATTGTATTAAAGTAATTTTTGATGATATAGTTAAGACTTCAGGTGTAGGTCGTCTACAACCGATTTTGTGCCTTCCATATTTTGAAGATACCTAATAGAAATATTTGCCTGGTGACTGTTATAATGATGTTTTAGGACTGAAAAAGCTCACAACATATTTTGTTGACTTTCAAAAGTCCCCATAAAAATGCATCTGCTCAATCCATTAGCCGGGGTGCATTACGCGAGTGCTTGGCGAAAGCGGTAAAGACATGGCGGCGTTCAGCGCTCACAGCACGCGCCACGCCGCCACGTCAGCTGCACACCGGTCAGGCATTTCTTTAGATGCTATCCGGAAGGCAGCAGGCTGGTCGAGAACATCGAAAACTTTGGCTCGTTTCTACCATCGTCAATTAATCGACGAAGGTCATTGTGCCAGATCAATCTGCCTTTTGTATAGGTAGAATTATGTGAAGTTACAATTGTACTCTTTGATTAATAATTGGGAGTATCTAAGATTGTTGTCAAAACGTAATTATTGCATTTCATGATTATGATGTTTTACAATTACAAAGGGCAGCAAAACTTTCAACTCTAAACATCTACATGTGTGTTATATCTGAAGAATGAAGCTTCGAAATATAATAGAAGATCAAACGAGCTTCGCAAGCGAAGTTCGATCGATATTATATGAGTAAGCTTCATTCGAAGATATAACTTCCCGCCCGCCCCTATACCCCTAGGAAAGTTTTGTCTCTAAAAAGAATGAGAAATGGTGGCAAGCCGAGGTCCCTAAGTAGGGTAGGGGTAAAGGTGGGGATAAAACTGTTTGAGCTATGGTTTTTACTGCGTACTTTAAACTTGCGAAATGTTGCCTGGTAGATTAAAGGACTACATGTGTGTTATATCTTCGAATGAAGCTTACTCATATAATATCGATCGAACTTCGCTTGCGAAGCTCGTTTGATCTTCTATTATATGTGTATTCATTTCAACGACAAAATCCACTGGAATATCTGAAAGCCAATTCTGAAAACTGATTTAATTTTCACGATATCACTTGCCAGTATACCTTTCAATTTTAATATCATACCCTCAATAAGCAAGAAAAATCCTTTGTCGTTCTTCATCAATATCGACAGGGCTGCACGGGTCATATCGGAGAGGGACGGGTCATCGGCCTTTACTGTGGACCCGTCGGCTGAACCCTCCTCGGCGTCAGTCGTTGCGCCTCGCTCTGCGTTGAATTCCATGTGGGAGTATTCAAATAGACCTGTAAAGAATGTACCATTTACTCAAGAGGTATCTATATGCGCTACATAAGTTTGCGTCTATGAAGTTAGCTTGAGACACCTTTGCCACAGAATAAGTTTAGTAATAGTACAACCTTTGAAACGCTACTAAGTACCTAACATCAGCGACGCAAACCCCCAACGCCAATGCGTTTGCTGTAAGTGTCCATGAAAATACACGCATGTAAGTAATTTGTTCTACTAAAATACGCTAATAAAGACGTGCGCGTTGCAGTGAACACTGGGCTTGAAAGATAAACTCTTTCCTTATTCGGAAGAAATATAGGAAAGCATAACTAAATCCGGTTAAACAGGCTTGCCAAGTTCTTGTGATCTTTGAAACTTAAACTTATACAATATTGCCGAATAGAGAAGCGTATGTTAATTTTAGGTGAGTGTTAACAATCTTAATAAAACACAAATCCAACAACACAATTAATTACTTGCAGGACAAAAATATTGAACTTAAATTACGTAATGTTTCATGGTCATCATAGATTCAGATTCAGATCTTTTTATTCCCTATATAAGATTACATTATAAATTACATGCCAATTTTAAGAATCCCTATTGTGGTCGTCAATAACATACCATTCAATAAAAATAATTAGAAGAATAATAACTAGCAATTAAAATCAAATTTCACCTAAAATGATAATAAGGATAAGGAAGGAATCCTAAAGGAAATCCTTCATAACATTGATTATAAGAATCGTAAAAGGAAACAAAGAGTGAGATCATACACGGCGCGAATGCTACTAGTAGCATAACAATACAAATAGTAAGAGAACAGAGGAAGTGAGAGTGTGTGTTATTTAACGGAGTGATAAAATCGTAAGTAATATCGTATTCAATCGAGTATGACTAGGTAAAGTCCGTCCACGAGTAAACTACCTAATTTCCAAACAATCTCACTATATTTCCCTATGTAGTTCAGCATGGCTACGCTTAGTTTGCGTCCTTCATGTAAAATGTTGAAAATGGAACATGCTTTTTAGTTTATTTTGGCATCGCACGCAACCATCGTTCGCTTATCTTTATGTCAGTCAAAATGAACGAACAATAGAGTTTCGGACAATTCTGTGAAATTTATTGGTAAAAAAGGTGATCAATACCAGCACTAAAAATAATTGTTTATACCATGACAGCGGTAAACAGGTGGATGGTCCGCTGAAGTGGTCACCTCACTGTATACTATGGACAGACAAATCTAGAGGTTTCACATACGTATAACAGTTTTTGTAGCCAGTTTTAAACATAATGTTATCGTTACTATTAATTCATGAATAGAACTTCTAAGTTCAAGTATTTACGCATCGGTAGGTTCAAAACAACACTTCGTGGATCATAATATCTTTCTTTTCATTTTGTATAACGAGTAATTTCAGTAACCCTTCGAATAAGCTGATACTGTGACTGGTGGTCTATATTTTGTTGATAACATCACAAAAATGCGTTGTGATGTTATCGACATTCACTATTTCTAAAACGCTGACCGCTGTCTACGCGCCGGTGAAATATTTGTATGTAAATGTAGATCCTTGTCAAGTAACACGACCAAACTAGAATTAGCAGAGTTGCAAATTGCTCAGTTGTAACTTAACGCTACGAACAAAGTTATCTTGCAAAGTTTATGTTAGTCTTAAATAAATCAACGTCGCATTGCTAAAATATGTGTGAAGTCGGAATTATTAGTACCTACGAATAAGTTTCTACTTTATAATCGATTCATATACATTTTATTTTGCTACTTCAAACACATTAAATATGCTGAATCACTGAGAAGAAATTAATCATGTTCTAAATCGCTAAAAATATCTTGGATTTACAAGCCTACAATTAAAATAGGCATGGAAAAGGTTTAAAATACATATAAATAACAGCAAATCGTTTTCAGGTACTCCGTTACTAATAATAATACGAGTAGTGCCTCAGCGGATCTTATTATTATATTAAGTACAGGAAGGAAACATGTTCACAATTACAACAGCGGTGTACCTACTCGTAGCTGATACTAAATAAAATAATCATTAATATATTTTTTTCGGAAATATGGATTAAAAATGTAGTAAATGGAGATGAAATCAACGTAAAAGGTTAAATAATCACGAAGTTATAAAAGTGTCCAAAGTTTCAAAAAGGGGTATGTTCTGTCCCTTTTTCGCAAACGCAACTTCATATGAAACGATGACGTTGGAAGATTGTGAAATCACGTGATAGACGGCAATGTTCCGTGCCCATCGTGTGCGGCGCCGCCGTCGATGCGGCACCCCGGCAGCATCCCATAATATGACGTCACACTGTTTGCGTTTTCTCTCTCTATGGGCCCGGCCACATGACCACGGTGCGGCGTCGTAAACGTGAAACGTCGCGGCGTCGGAGCATTCCACGTTATCGCACCGTGCGAAAATACGTTGCCGCGTCGTGCAGATACACGTTGCCGCGTCGTGCAAACACACGTTGACGGTGCGACGCGCACGGCGAGACAACGTTGCAATCCTTTTAAGGAACCCGGACGCGGCACCGTGTTCGATGTTTCACTATCAGTTAGTAATTAGCCTTTGTTCAAGATGGTTGAGGATATAGATGCTGATTTGTTGATTTCTTTGGTGGAAGAACGTCCAGTCCTCTGGGACAAAACAATTGACGATTTCAAAGACGCATTTTTAAAAACTAGTGCGTGGAAGGACATCTGCCAAATAATTTTTCCAGAGTTTGACAACAACACAAGCAAAGAAAAGACAAAGCTCGGTAAGTATATATATTTCTTGAAACTAAACTAACATTAAAAACTTATCAAAAGTAACTGCGGGATTTTCTTTTTGACACAGAAGACAGTTTCAATAAATAAATAAATATATGATTAGACCGGGTGCGGGTTCCTTAAAAGGATTGCAACGTTGTCTCGCCGTGCGCGTCGCACCGTCAACGTGTGTTTACAGGTCGACACATGTAAAAAGAACCCTGGCGGCCATACTTTTTATATGGCCGCCAGGGCTCTTTTTACGTGTGTCGACCTGTACACGACGCGGCAACGTATTTTCGCACGGTGCGATAACGTGGCGATAACGTGAAATGCTCCGACGCCGCGACGTTTCACGTTTACGACGCCGCACCGTGATCAGACGTGACGCTCAAAAAGATAGGAAAAATATGCTAGAAGAAATGTTTCTAGCGCGAAAAAAAGGCTTACATGCAGTAATACGTAACAACCAACTAGTGATAGAGGGAAAAATAGTTGGCAAGAAGGATGATAATAATTACGATGTACACCGAAACTCAAGCATAAATTTAATGTTGGAAAATGCGCAGCCCGATACCTACGACAACCTACAAAACAACTCAAAAAACAACGTTAACCATACATTTCGAAGCTATTGATCAAGAATTTACAATATTATTTCAAAACTTTCAGAGTCTATATAACAAGCAACACCTGTTAGAAGCTTTTCTTGACCAAAATGAAGAATATCAGGCGATATGTATTTCTGAATCTTGGCTATCACACGAAAAAATTAAAATGATTAATTTTGATAAATATAAGTTTGCAGCATCTTTCTGCAGGGAGGCGCGTACTGGAGGTGGAGTTGCCATCCTGCTGCAAAATCACGTCGAGTTCATCGAGAAGACTGATATTTCAGACATGTCTATCGAATATGTCCTTGAAATTTGTGCTACAGAATTACCTCAACAAAATGTGATATTAATTGTAATGTATTGGAATAGAAGAGAGGAAGACTTATTTTATAAACAGTTAAGTAATATTCTACAGTACATACATACCAAATATCATAAATACAAAATAATAATAGGTGGAGACCTAAACGTAAACGTTCTTATTAATAATACAAAAACAAGCAACTTATTAGGCCTTATGCTGGAATTTAATTTCACACAACACATTAAAAAACCAACTCATATCACTCAAAATTCGTCAACATGTCTAGACCTTCTATTTACCAATTTTAATAACATACAAATACAGACAGACATAATAGAATTAGGATTTTCAGACCATGCTGGAACAGTTTTAAAATTAAAATTACCGCAGCCAAATCAAGAGAAATACGTTTGGAATATAGAAAAACGGATTTTAAATTCGACTAACATTGAAAACTTTAAATCTTGTTTGAATAGCATAAATTGGCATAACATCATATCCCTAGATAGAAGTGTTAACGAAAATTATAATGCTTTTAGTGAAACTATAAACAACGCATTACAAAAGTACATACCAAAGAAAAAAATTAAGTTAAAAACTAAATATAGAAAAAAATGGCTGACTACTGGTATTAAACTCTCATGTAAAAACAAACGCCTGTTAAAGATAATAACATTAAAATCAAATAACCCTATACTCACCGACTACTATAAAAAATATGAAAAAATATTAAAAAAAACAGTAGCTACTGCAAAAAAGGTACAGTTCATCAACAAAATAAAAAAATCGGATAACAAAATTAAGGCTATGTGGAATGTTATTCGAGAGTGCAGTAATAAAAAGCAAAAAAGAGAGAAAAATAACATCAAACTACAAATAAACAACTCGCTTTCTTCCGATCCAATAAAGGTTGCTAATTATTTTAATGACTACTTCACTTCTGTAGGTCAAAAGACCAGTAATACCAATGACGGACAGGGTAACCAATCCTGTAACCGACCTCTGCTCAACACTATATCTAATTCCATCTATCTCAACCCTGTGGACTACCCGGAAATACATAAATATATTAAAACCCTAAAAAATAAAAATAGTTATGGAACAGATGAACTTCCCCCAACTTTGTTAAGACAATGTGCAGATCAGCTGACGCTACCATTAACTATATTGATAAATCAATCTTTTAATGAAGGGGTGTTCCCAGACCTATTGAAAACAGCAATAGTTAAACCTGTACATAAAAAAGGTCCCAAAACGGACCCTAACAATTACCGCCCGATAGCCCTGTTGCCTACCACCTCTAAAATTTTCGAAAAGGCCATGTGCAACCGCGTTTATTCTTTCTGTGAGAAGTTTAAAATCTTAGACGACAGCCAGCATGGCTTTCGAAAAAAACGGTCCACGACGCTGGCGGTCTACAAATACATTCAAGAAATTATGAACACTCTCGATAAAAAAAAGTACGCCGTTGGATTATTATTAGATATGTCTAAAGCTTACGACAAAGTCCAATACGACATTCTACTAAATAAGCTATACAACTTAGGAATCCGCGGCACAGCGCATAAATGGTTTGCATCATATCTTAAGGATCGACAGCAGTACATAGAAATGGAACACTTTGACCATATGACAGGGAAAATTTTAAAAATCCGTTCAGAGAGCAGGACAACTGATGCTTCCATCCCACAGGGGAGTGTGATTGGATGTCTTTTGTTCATTTTATACATAAATGACCTCCCCAAAACCATGGATGTACCATGCGTCTTGTTCGCGGACGACATCTCCATACTTGCAACTTGCGAAAATAATATAAACTTAAATACCAGACTAGAATCAATACTTAATAAAACTAACAGCTGGCTTAGCAATCAAAACCTAGAAATAAATTTTAATAAAACTAAATTAATGGTTTTCCACCCATACCAAAAAGCATCTTTAAAAATAGACTTTTGCTATAGAGATAAAAAATTAGAGGTAGTCAACGAATTTTCACTACTCGGTTTGAAAATAGACACACATGTGAACTGGAAATCACATATAAAAAAGATAAAAGCAAAAATATCTTCTTTTGTATATGCACTCAGCGAAATAAAAAAATGTACTGACTTTAAGACTGCACTTGTTACCTATTATGCTTATGCAAACGCGTGGTTCAGCTACGGTATAATACTTTGGGGCAATAGCACAGACGTATCATCCCTATTTACTTTACAAAAAAAACTTATTCGCATATTAGTAAATATTGATAACAGAGACAGTTGCAAACCCCATTTTAAGAATCAGAAAATACTGACTCTAACTAGTTTATATATTTTAGAAGTTTGTAAGTTTGTTCGAAACTATCCCCAATACTATAAGAAACGCGAAGACATACCTACAACTCATAATCTCCGATATAGAGAAAGACTCATGTTACCCTCATCAAACCTAAAAATGCATTCTGCTGCAACCTATACCATGTCTGTGAAAGTATATAACAAATTGCCCGATACAATAAAATCCGAGAAAAAACACAACACATTCATAAGAATATTAAGAGAATTCCTTATTAATAAAAGTTATTATACACTAAGAGAATACTTAGAAGAAAAACTATAAAATAAAATTAAAATTTAAACTCATCTTATACACAAATATAATATATAGAACAAAGTTCCTATAAAAAGTTAGTTATAAATAAATGTGCAATAGGTAAATTTAGATACTTAAACATAATGCTCTATATAATTTGCACATTGCGCAGAATATGAAAATAAAATTATAAAAAGCAGAACTTTCAATAAGTATGTAAGTCGTCTTCTCTTCACTGATTTTTGCGGTGCCCAACAGGGTCCACAATTAAGTTTTATTGTCACTTAATAACTAAAACTTAAGTTTACCTAAAACCCTGTAAACTAATATTGTGGAATGCAATAAATGATTGAGTATTGAGTATCATGTGGCTGGGCCCTAACAAGGAATATTAAAACGGTTGTGGCTTCGTAATTCTTTGAGATATCTGAATGAGATTTTCGTCGATATGCATATTTTTTTGCCTTCTTTCTTTTGGAGTAATAACAATTTTCGAGTCTACACCCCTAATACAATAAACGAAAAAAAGCTATGCATACCTAAATCAAGAACGAAGAAATGTTTTAAACAAGGATAACCAATAAAAAACACCGGCCAAGTGCGAGTCGGACTCGCGCACCGAGGTTTCCGTACAAACCTATAACAAGCAAAAGTTGTAGTTTGTTTATTACTGAATGATAAATGAAGTAAACATCGCTCTCAGAAGCTTGTGACATAGGAAGTCCCATCAGACAGTAAATTGCCTCTTGGGCTGAAATTTCCGAAGAATTTAGAAATACTTTTGATATAGCGCGTAAAGAGTCTCTCTGTTGCCAGTTTTGGCCTCTTCCACCACCGCTATTAGCAAATTTGACATGCCTCGATCAGCTTTGTTAATACAATCGACAATATTATATAAACGGACCTACTTACTCAGTTTTAAATTATGAGACTTATATTGCTATTCCTTATGATTGCATGGACATAAAAGTTTCGTTTTGCTACAGCTGAAAGGTATTATAGACCTGAGTATTTGATATGAATTTCAATTTAATACCTTTACGCGTTTACGAGGAAAAAGGTAGTAAGTTTAAAATTTAAAAACATATTTTTTGTATAATTTTACTAAAAATGTCTACTTTTCGTAATTTTCCTTTGTCTGTGCTATCTGTGTTTCTGTGTTAACGGGAAGTACCCTTTAGGTTTTGAGTTCCTTGCGAGTACTCAGTTTCAAAATATGCGACTTAAATTGCTATTTCTTTTGATTGCGTTGAAATAAAAGTTTTGTTTTGCTACACCTGAAAGGTCCTATAGCACTGAGTATTTGACATGAATTTCAATTTAATACCTTTACTCGTTTACGAGGAAAAAGGTGTTAAGTTTAAAATTTAAAAAAATAGTTTATTGTATGATTTTATTAAAAATATGCGTACGTTTTGCGAGTGTCGAAAAACTCCAAAATTTGCAGCATAAACGACTGTATCTTTTGATTGCGTTGGCTTTTAAGTTTGATTTTTTCACAGCTCCAAGGGACAATAGACTTGAGTATTTGGTATAAATTTCAGCTCGATACCTCTACGCGTTCCTGAGAAAAATGGTCTTGATAGACAGACAGACAGACAGACGGACGGACAACAAAGTGATCCTATAAGGGTTTGGTTTTTTCCTTTTGAGGCACGGAACCTTAAAAACGAAGGAATAAAAAAATCAAATATAACGGTTTCTGGAAGAGCATTTTAATGATTTAACAAATGACATGAGATAAACTTAAATGCGTTGTATATATTATGCATTTAATAACATTGTAGATATGACTTGTTTTTAAGTACTTAACACTCATCGATAAATGTCGCCCGTGGTGACATTTAATACGTGAGTTGAACGGTGTATAAGCATTATTTCATATATATCGAAAAATAATACTAATCAATTTTTCAAGAGATAGACCGTATTTTTAAACGTGCGAATCATCTTATTTCCAATAATTTATTTATTTACTTAAACTTAATTACACAGATAAACAAATGGCGGACTTAATGACTTAAGGCATTCTCTACCAGTCAACCACAGGGCTAAATAGAAAAGCTTATAGGTACAGCCAGTTGACCAAGATAAACACAAATGAAAAGGATAGTTAGCTAATGAATATACATTTCCAAATATAATAACTAAATACATTAACTTACATAAATAATAATATAATTTGTTTACACCCTATTTTTCACGTCTAGCTATGTAAGTAGTGTAGAAAATATTCCAGTGTCGAGCACTGGGACGATTACCTCGCGCTAAATATTTCAGTTTACGAACTTAAAGCCGAAAAAAATCGGCAAAATGTTCAATAAACGGGTACAGGCTCAGCCTAGTTTGGCGTCTGGCGCATATAACGGGTACAGGCTCAGTCTAGTTTGGCGTCTGGCGCATATAACGGGTACAGGCTCAGCCTAGTTTGGCGTCTGTCGCATATAACGGGTACAGGCTCAGCCTAGTTTGGCGTCTGGCGCATATAACGGGTACAGGCTCAGCCTAGTTTGGCGTCTGGCGCATATAACGGGTACAGGCTCAGCCTAGTTTGGTGTCTGGCGCATATAACGTTTACGATAATATAAATTTATTTTAGTTGAAAAATGATTTTTTCACTATTATTTTCTCCGATTGAAATTCACGGGGCGAACCCCGGTCATTTGGAAGGCGTGCGTGCGTGGGGATATAGATCCAACACGTAGAGGCCCTTTGAAGACGAAGTTTAATGTGATATAATACACCTTTAGAACCCATTCACGGGTACATCGTAGATACCGTTGTGTATATGTGTAGGTGATATGGGTTTATGATGATGAGATATATAGATAGATTGTTATTATTATTTACCTTGGGGTCATTGCGTTACTTTTTGAATAAGCGTCAGGCAACTTAACTTTCCTTTTTCTATACAAAAGATGACATTTATATTTACCTCCTGTACTAAGTACGAAACGTTAAGCACAGGATCAGAATACAAAATCTATTTTCGTCGGTCCCGGCCAAGTTAACTTTATTGCGAGAACAGTGTACAGAGCGAGACTGAGTTTTATTATAATTAATCTCTTGTGACTCGTTACTCCTTTGCGACATTATTTATTTGCATAAAAAAATTGAGTGCTTTAAAGTATTTACAAAAGGACACGCTTTCTTGCAGCCAGCCTTAGCTAAGGATTTTATGATTTAAGATCCAGAAATCTTTGATAGTTGGTAACTTAATTGATGTTGTATTCAGCAATAGCACAGCTCATGAAAGTAAATGAAAAAAAAACGAGTGAATGAATGAATAAAGGACGAGATGTTTACTTTGATACCTAAAAATTATTTCCGATTATTTGGCTCCAAAATGCTCAGCTGGCTGTGATAATGATCTTAATTATGTTTTTTTGTTTCAAATTGCGGATGTATTGATTGTATAACTTGCTTGATGGTTTCACAATTCCAAGGGAATGCTATAATCTAGTATTTAATATTAATTTTTACTTGGAGGGCGAGTTGTCGAGAAAAAGAACCTGGACAGACAGGACGATGAAGTGATCCTTAATATAAAGAAGGTTTTAAAGGGTTCCTTATATCCTTTTAAGTTGCGGGACCTTCCTAGAAGATAATTTAAAATTCAACCCAAGGCCATAAATCAAGCTTTGGGTGGCTAATAAAAAAAAAGTATTATTTAAGTATGTCGTTCCTATGTAACGACTAATAAAAGAGAACTAGGTAGATCTAAATGTTTTATTGAAAGTAATATTAAGTCGTTGTATCTTTATTTATATCAACCGTGTCAACCCTCGTTAGTTTCCAGACTAAAGTCAAAGGTACGCGTGCCTATCTCATTAGCTATGTAAGTAACTGAAGAAGTTTTTTTTAGCTCAATGAATAATTGTTTATTAGTGATTTGCCTATTTGGCTATCTGCAAAGATAACGTTAAAATATATTGGTCCGTTTTGAATATAATATTTAACCAACTTAAAAGCTCTCAAACAATTCGAGCATTGTTTGGCATGAATTCTATTTCAATTTAATTCGAATAGCTTATTTCCGTAGTTCACTGCAATTTGCTGTGCCTAGAATATCTGCCACGATTGTTGATTTGTATAGATCTATAATATAAAGATTGCAGTCGTATCTTAAACGTAACCATAACACCCGTAATTTATAAATCATTTTCAAGAGCAAATTAGAGTTTGCTTTGACCTTCCTTAATAGTGGACCCGTTTTAATTGCTCCCGAGTGTATGAAACCAGAAAAAAGATCTCCAGTCAAAGTATTGGAATATTATTATTAGAGAAACTAAAAGAAAATAAGAACTTTAGGTCTCGGGTGAAAAATGCGTACCCAAGCAACGGGTGAAGCGGTTTGAAAATAAAGATGCCATATATGATCTCTCTGCAAACCAGCTACTTCAAACTAATTATTTGCGGACACTTTAGGGAAATGTATTAAGTCACCTGTCATTTATGTACGAATAAGGATTTGCCTGTGGCCATTATCGCTTACATAACTAAATATTTACCCATTATGCGGTTCTATTTCTTAAATAATATCATACAGTAAAAGGTCTCCGTGCACAAGCCTCACCGCAATTACAATATAACACAAACTTGATCATGATGAAATTGATATGGTATAAAACGCTAAATTGCTTTCAGCCTCAAGGTCGAACAAGCCCGGAAAAAGGGTCAGATTTCCTTCACTTTTTAATACAAGAGGGAATAATAAAGGATAAAGTGGTTCTGTAATTCGTGAAACTGAACGCGTTGTGGCTTCAAATGTTTGGTTAGGCCACTTGAAAGCAATTTAAATATTAAAACCAGTTATTAAGCACAGATAGTAGGTAAATAGACATAGGGCCAATTGGGTCCGGGCGGCTAACGCACGCAATGTTTAATTTTAAGTAGGAGCAGTACATTGGGTTTTTGGGTTCACCAGTAAATTGAAAACGTACTTTATTATCATTTAATTTACCTTGCCCTTTTAAACTATCTAAAAAACTAAACTAGCTTAACCCTACATTAAATCAATTTGAAACTAATAGTGCTTTTAGTATCTTAGGATAGTTAATAAATGGGTAAGGCCGCGGAGCGTTTCAACCGCCGCACTTTTATGTAACGATCTGTGGAGGTCCTAGCGTGACGAAATCACTAATTTTGAATGAAAACAAATAAGCTTGCATTTCTACTTGCAATCTGTATTAAAACTAAATACGACCATGAGGCTTTATTCGGCAATACAACTATACATATAAATGCCTATGTCCTGACTGACTCGCTCATCAACGCACAGCCGAAACTACTGGGACTAGAAACTTGAAATTTACACCAGGACTTCCTTTTATGACGTAGGCCCTTGCCTACGGATAAGACACGGGATTTTGGGAAATTCCATCCCTAAGGGGATTAAATGGGGGTGCAAAGTTTGTATGGGGGAATCATTATTTTTCTTTACTAGAGACTGGAACTTTGTAGAAAGATTACTTATTAAGATACAAAAAAAATCTACCCCTGAGGGGGTTAAATGGGGCTGCAATGTTTGTATGGGGGAATCATTATTTTTTGACTAGAGACTTAAAACTTTGTAGAAAGTTAACTTATTAAAATACAAAAAAAGTAATTTCAGCGTTTAAGAAAATTCTATCCCAATGGGGGCTAAAAAAGGTTGAAGGTTTTGTACGGGGAACACTGGATTTTTTAAAGAGATACTTTTCATTTACCTGTCTCCATTTTTCGATTTCCAGTGCTGAGTTTAAGATTGTTTTAACAGCTTTGCGATAATTACCTTTTTTTTTAAATCACACTCATAATAACTGAGATCTCTATTTTCTAGCTCCAAATCCATGCGTCGCTCTATATCTGGCAGAGTCATTTTGCCAAAGATTAAAACCAGATGAAAGCATCAGGTAACTGATGGAATAAGTATTAAGCATTCTGCAAACAATTCCCGTAATCTGATTGGACGATCTTTAAAAATTCTTCAACAATTGCATATCAGTGTCTGCCACTGTTTGAAATGTAATATGTCCAGACCATTTTAACTTAGAATAAAATTCACTTACCTATTTTATATATTTGTCATCATGCGCGCGCACGCGGACGAAGTCGCGGGCGGCCGCTATTCGTTACACAAAAGTGTGGTGGTTAAAACGCTCTGCGGCCTTACCCAAATAATAAATTACACTCGCTGTCAAAGAATACGGGTCACCCTAAATTAAATAACCGTAATAGGTTTTTTTTTATATTTAACACTAGTTTTATTTACATAATATACTATTATTTATAATACCTAACTGTATTAGCAATATCCGGGATTCTATCATAAAAATATAAATATCCAAAAATTAAGATTTTTGCTATATCTCTCTCTCTGTTAACGTTGTTTTTTACATGGGTTTCTGCGAGTCCGATTTAAACCTGGTAACGTTGTTTATAGAAAGTACTTTTTTTGTAGTTAAGATGTAAAATTAAATAAAAATGATCATATTCATTGATTCATATTAATTGAAAGGTCATTTTAGGAAATATGACGGTATTTTACCGACCCGTATTCATTGTCCGCGAGTGTATATCTCATGGATGAGAGGTAACAGGCAGTAGTTCCTACGCTGGCCCAGTGCGGGTTGGGGACTTCACATACACCTTTGAATTTCTTCGTGGATGTATGCAGGTTTCTTAACGATGTTCCTTCACCGTAAAGCTAACGGTAAAATATCAATTGATATTCGGGTGAGGACCAAATTCTTGGCCAGTAGTTAGCCTATTTAATAGATAGTAGTTAAAAAGTTCCGTTGTGACACGAAAATTAGCCATACATTTTCGTGTCACAACGGAACTTTTTAACTACTACCAATAAACGACGCTAACTACTGGCCAAGAATTTGGTCCTCACCCATTCCGTACATAAGTTCTGAAAAACTCATTGGTACGAGCCGGGATTCGAACCGAAAAAGGATAGTTAACAATATATTATTGATCTTAGAGTTAACACATTTAATTCGCTACGCTGTTCTGTTTTATATAATGAATAAGAAAATCGCTGCGTTTTTCCTCAGTGACTGATTCAGAGCTCAGATCCCGTATCATGGTCAGCCTTATCACACGATAAGTGACAGGATTGAGCGTCCGTCACTGGCTGATACCGTGCCATAGAACGTGATGACGCCCCTATCCCAAGAATTGAAGTAGCACTTCTTTTTTGAAGGGGTGTTCATCTAGAAGCATAATGACTCTCGTCATAATTTCGAAAGTCATAAAAGTCTTTTGTCACTCATAATTCTGCGCATAATACTTTCATTGTCATAACTCTACTATGTCATATTTTGTTTAACAATATTGATCAGTAGGTATACAAGTTTTAGTCATTATATTGAGATTATAATTATTATTAGTCATACGAATTGCGATGCATAAATTATGCCCATAGACATTAAGACTCCACCGAGCTTTTGACGCGGGCACCGATTTGGCATTTGCACCTGTGTGTGCGTTATCACCCACACTACTGCCGCTGCCGGCTCGCTCATTTGGTACGGTCGGTCACAAGCTAAAAGTTAGTATCTCATTATTCTCTAATAATAAATCTCAACTCCGCGTATAAAACCATGGATGGTATAAGGAATAAATAACAAAATGAAATTATTATTTTTATTGAAATTTGTCCGTTAACTAAGGAAAGCAAAAAATATAAGCAAAGTAATAATAACGCAGTGTTACCGGTGGAGTAGTGTTAGAATTAAAAAAAAAAAAAAAAAATTTAAACTGTTTATTTTCAGAAAAAAGAATAGTTTTTTACAGATCTTAGAATTTGATTTGATTTTTGAATTTGCAATCAGCAGTGGCGTGGACAGAGTTTTTGGACGGGGTAGAAATAATAAGATATTTTCCCCCAGAAACCAACAATATCAATGAGTCCCTGAAAATATTGCGATTTTGGTCAACTTTTGCATTATATCTGTCTATATCTATTTGTAGTTGTAAATTTAGAGATCCATCCGCTGCGTTTTTGTGCGTGAGTTGGGTTATTATGTTGATAATGTCGATATTAGCTAGTTTCTTTTGTGTTAAATATATTGTAATCTCTTTGTTATTTGAAAACAAAACCTTACCATACATTCACTGGGTGCCAAATCATCGGACGCTGAACTTTTTCCATTCACATTTTTTGTGCCCCCCCAATACTCCAATCGGATATTCGATGATGTCTAAAAACAAAATTAGTAATAAGTACATTGAAAATAATTTATTTATTATTATCTGATCATAAATTTCATTCATAATGACAAAAGTAAAAAAAAAATGCTTACATTGGAAATTCCTAAGGCATCATTTTGTCTCTTTGTTCGTGTAATAGAAGCAAGTAGCCGTTTGTTGAAATACTTAGGGCCATTTTTACGTGTATAATATTTTTCCTTGCGTTTCCCATTTTTACTTGTATTTTAAGTTGGTGTAATGTGTAACAAAACTAATGTTATTAGTGATCGCAAACATTACAAGAGAAAATATTGACATTGACAAACACTGACAATTGAATAGAATATATTTGATTGGAACTCTTTCGAAGTTGTTTGACTAGGTCATTAAAAAGGTTTTATGTTGATACGAAACTAGGTATAGGTCAGATCAGAGGTGTAAACTGTTTTGATCCTTGTTATGATATCAAGTAAGTATAATTTTATATGCACTTGTCTACTTAATGCTTTGCTTTCAAAAGGTACTAGGAGTCTATGACTTTATAAAGGAATGAATTTAATAATTAATAACTAACGAAAGTTTTCGTACCCCCACTGTACAAGATAAAAAACGTAATACTGAAGATAACAAAGCAAACGAGCCTAAACTCGACTATCTTAGCCCCTTCCATCATAGAGTTCCACCAGCCATCTTCCGGCTTCGTCATGAGACCATTGAGACCCTCGCCATCATGTTTAATGGTAAGTACTGAAGATAACAAAGTCATTTTTCCATATAAAAAAATACATTTAGATCTAACTGACGGGCGTACAATGCGTTACGTGATCGACCTCCTGAACTAAGAATTGTATCTGTTTAATGTTTTATTCTTGGGCCCTAGAAGCTTATAATATCAAAAAAAAATACTTACCCCGTTTTGCTGCGTATTACTGCTGTATTCATACACAATTGACATCGAAGTGTCACCGCGCCGCATTGAGACGTGCTCTCTCTCTGAGCTCTCGTGGGTGACTGAATATGTCATGCGTTGCTCGCGTATTATATTTCATCATTTTGTTCCATAGTAATTTTGTATGGCGGATTTGGAGGGAGTTTAAAAAAATCACAAGTAAATAACCAAAGCACTTTGAAATGTTACGATTACATTCTCTTGTAGTTAATACACTGGAGATTCGTTTGAGTAGGATTTTGCAACTATACTATCAATTTTTTTATTCAATTTTACCTAAACGCCGACACACTTTCTTCTCATTTTTTGTGCAACTTTATGGAATTGTATTTATTAAACTGTAGATGATTTGAGAATATTTATAGTATTCTATTGTAAGCACACTCTTTGTGATTATAATTTCATATGATTTATATGTTATTGTAAAGAATTGTGAACTCCACCGTCTGAACGGTGACTGCCGTTTTTGCCGATTATGCTCGGCGCAGTCTTAACGCGCGGTGAGTGATGCTTAGAAAATAAGCACAATATATTTTTATTGTATTTTTGATTCGCAAAAAAAAACCCGCAATTAATTTAGTTGACAAGAATTTAATTAGGTAAGGGCAGCTATAAAAAAGGGGGTGGGGGGCGAAGTCCCTCAAAGGAGGGGCTCGGAGGGCGAAGCAGTGAAAAGAGCCATCGTAATAATTTTACTATTGCTAGGTTAGGTTAGGGTTCACTTGTGTCGTTTGGAACGGAAATAGACACCTCGCGAAGCGAGGTGACGTCGACACGCTGGCGGTTAAAAACGGTTGTCTTCTATGACTTGAAATCTTTATGCGCAAACCTATTATGGCGACTGCTATAAATGCTTAAAGCTTTTATGCACAATAAATTTATGACATTTGCTATTAATGCTTTCAAATATTATGGCTAAAAAATTTATAAATATGACTATTGTCGTTTATACGTAATGCTGATTATGACACCAGTAGTTATGCCTATCGGCCTTATGGCTACAAATATTATGCAACCCGATATGGACCCTTTTTGAATCGATTGAATTGCAACCCAGAGAAACAAAACTTTATTGGGGTCATCGAGATCCTATCATCGACAATATTCGGGATCTAAGACTAAACGACCATTGCAATGCATTTAAGCGCTCTGATGATAATCATGCAAAGCGGTCACCCATCCGGTTATCCGCTTCAGTGGGTAGGCCAGCGATCGCGCGAAACACATTATTATTGTGGTCGTGGTCTTCATTACTGAAAGTCGTGTTCGTCTTGAACCTTTATGGTAACTCCCTATTTTTTTCATCATGGCCTGTCATAGCAACCCCGTGATCCATAAACGACTAAGAAACCGGCCCTACTGTCGTTTGCATCAATCTTGCCAACCACAACCTCCAGGTGTACGAGTAAAACACATTGACATCAAATACGAAACGCAGATAACTCTTGCATCGATCCTCTGATAAGTCCAGCATTTATAAAAAAGCGCTTGAAGCCTTACTTGCAAAATTAAATTCGTTTATTTCACAGGCTTGGTTGAAATGACATCCTCGAAAACATTTTCCACTTCACCCTTAAAAGCCGGTAAAACACTGTGAATAAAAATATAAGATTATTATGTAACTACTGTTTTCCGCTTCCGGCCAGCGCTAAAATTCACAACAGCCCTAACAGCCCTAAAAAAATAAGCCCGGCAAATCAAATCTTGGCATCAAAATATACAAGGAGTGGCTGAGTGAGTTGAGGCTGATTTTGAATCCCATGGAGAGCATTAAGTCTAAAAGAGTACTTATGACGTTTAGCGTGGTCGCTTTACTTAATCTATAGTGGGTTTAAAACCTATGCTATTCACAATTGGTTTCACTTCTCCCCACCGCTCACACGCAATGTACAACGCTTAATTCGAGGTCTGATTTATTCTGGTTCGTTTGATGTAAGGCGAGTTGAAGCATCGTGAATAACCCAGGTGTTAACAAGCTTTAAGGATATTGTTAACGAAACCACGCATGAACACACAATGGACAAAATATCGGTGTTGGACTGGCTTAACGTAAGTATGGTTTCACTGTTATAACTTAATGAGCTTACTTGGGTGTTGTTTATTGATAAAGTCAATGCAACTTTATTCCTTTTCGCTGGAATGAGCCCTCTGATGCGTCGTAAGCAAGTTAAGCTCATCTCTAGCTAGGTGGAGAAAAATGGCTGGCAAATTAATTTCTCATTCAAGTCGCCAGCCTCTTCGCTACGCCGTCTATTCATAGAATATATTAACACATTCACTGCCAGGAACCCGCGTAGCGGGCTTCAACGCCGTAGTCGCTTTCCGCTACATACGTGGAAAACCACGAGATCGGCTACGAGCGTAGCGCGTAGTGATTCTTGGCAGCTAATGTGTTAAGTAAGAGATCTATTTGTTCATTGGTTCGCATTTTTTTGGCATTTCTATACCGTGTTTAGCTTGTTTTCACGCGTGCCAAGATAAAGCCTACTTTTGGCATTTGTCGGTGCGCGCCCGATAACGTGTAGTAAGCTGTGAGCTCGTGTCGACTATCAGTAAAACTAGTCTTAACTGCCCAGCTACATTTTAAAAGGCTTCCTGTAGGCAGTACTGCCTGCTTGATTTATTTAATACTACTGTGCAAATGTGATCCTGACAGTATACAGATAAATAAGAAATCTGGGTAACATCAGTTAGCTCACGGGTAAGAACCAAATACCGCATACCGATTCCGCCTCATGTGAAAGCGGCCTTTCGTGTCTGAATATGAAACAGATGCGGTAGCGATGAAACGCCTTTTGCACTTTGATTCATATTACTGCCGTCTAAATCGAGACTCATCATGTTCAAATATATCGATCGATTAATGCAAAAACGATAAAGTACGAGTAAATTACGAACGATATACGTGTTAAAAAAATAACGCAAAACCGTTTAAGGGCATAATAACAGGGCATCGTGTTCTGATAAGAACAAACAAATTGTTTGCGCTCACACACACATATACAGACAAAATCAAGCCGCCGACCTCTTCGGCCGCGTATCACGGTCGGCCTTCGTCGTCGTCGAGCGTCGTCTCGTTCTATCGAACGGTGTCAGCTAGTGACGGACGCTCTATCTTGTCACTTATCGTGTGATAAGGCCGACCATGACACGGGGTCAGTAGGCACGTGTCGCGACGCCGTCATAATGGCACGTTTTCCATGACAACCACGAAAAAAAAACAATAGTCTCCTGCGTTGTGAATTGTTGTAAAAACAACACCAATCGGACCGAATAACGTTTAATTTGTACTTATACCTTTAAACACTTTTGGAAAACACAAATTAACGCTTCACTTGGAACACAAAACCTGAACAGTTACTTGAAGTGACATCTGACATATAAACTGCATAGGTCGAAATCGCGCAGTGCATGGCGAACTGCTATGGGGATGCGCCTTATGGCCACATTACCATTTAACAATCTCAAACTAAATTAGATTTAATATTTTAGTAACCATTATAGAGATCTTAAGCAAATTATCCTAATTATAGGGAAGCTTTCTTTCGACTCGCAACACTCTTACGCACACATCTTTAAAAGCCAGCCAAGAACGTGTCGGGCCAAGCACAGTGTAAGTAGGGTTTCGTAGTTGCCTGTCTGTATTTGTTACATTGACAAAAATTTGGGTTTTAAAGCCCAATATCACGCAAACAGACCACTAAGTCGAAAAATGGTTTTGTAAAAACCTATAATATTTTTTAACAAGCTATCCAACGATACTCCACACCATAAAATTACATCCCCACTTTTCGTGTAGTACTGGTACCGTAATTTTTTTTTAGGCTATTACTCTACTGTTTTGTCTACGTGATTGGTTTTTATACCCATGCCGAATTACAGTTTTCTAGTTGTAAGGGTTACTGAGCTAAACCGGAAACGGACAGACGGACGGAAGGAATGGCGAAACTATAAGGGTTCCTTGTTGACTGCGGAACCCTAAAAAGTTCCTTCATTTTGTAGTTCGTAACGCGGCCTCTGCCTTATTCTTGCTATGAGATTATATAGTAGCTTTTCGGGAACGGGTTACTGCGGAAACCGGTCAAATCCCAATTACATCTTTTTCCCCCCTGGTTGGGAGGTCAGATGGCAGTCAATTTCGTATAACTCTTAGCCAAATCTTAGTACAAGGCAGGGAAAAATCGCTAAAAGGATGATGATTGATGAGCTCTGACAAGATCGCTTCCACGCATACTGACAAGACGGAAGGACTGCGCAAATCGCATTAAAATTTCATCGGAATGTTTAACGAATCGATCCCTAGACAGGATAATTGCATAACTTTTAGAACGTAAACCATCAGACAAATTGTAGCTCAAAATGACAGTCCGTTTGCCATAACGCTCGTTCGAAAAATAGGTACCTAATTAAGTACTTACGTTTGCCAAAATACAACTTAATAATAGTGGGCCAAACAAATTTTAACGCATTGATAAAAATGTTGTGCAAGCGATATGCTATTAGCGTTGTGAACACCAGAGGGCCGATCTGAGACCTTAATTTTGCATTACATTTCATGTCAATGTATTTTTCGTGCTCGGTTTACGGTAACAGACAAGAATACAGCTTGCTTGATGGTAAGCAGACATCGTAGCCTATGGACGCTTGCGACTCTAGAGGAAACACATGCGCGTTGCCAACCCTTTATTGATTTAAGGGTTTGTGTTGATAGCTAGAGAAGATGCAGGTCTATAGCCTCCCACATGTTAAAATGAAACATAAATCTTAATGTAAACGAATAGGCATTTTTGATTTCACATTCTGAGTCAATTTAATGCTAAATTACGACAACAGTCATCGCTTAAGATATCATGTGGATCGCAGTAGGATAAAATCAGTAGTTATTTAGTACTCTATAAGTAGGTAGATGTTTTCTACTATGACAGAGCTCTCGAGATAAAATTCCGCCGTGCCCTACCTATCTGAATTATGTCGCTTTATATAGCATAACTACAACTTAGAAAAGTTGAAAAACCTGACATTTTCATTTCAAAGTCCAATATGAAACTAATATGTAATCAATACATATGAAATCAAGCATGGCTAAGAACACTCGGGATTAAATTATCTATGACACAAAAAAAACTGCATTCAAATCGGTCTATCCGTTTGGAACTACGATACCACAGACAGATACACAGACAGACACGTTAAACTTATAACACCCCTCTTTTTTCGTCGGGGGTTATAAACAAGCGCTTAAATACATTGACATCAAATAGAAATACGAAACTTGAGTGTGTTAGAAACCTCAACAGGGACCGTCGCAACTTATCCCCATTTATCTTTATTATCGCATGTCATCACCGTATTGATTTTGTAGACGGCTTCAATAAATCATCGTTCTCACAATTGAATTTCTTTGTCTATCACATATCGTATAAAATAACGAAATATGTTCACGGACAAATTTGTCTACAAATACAAATCGTTTATTTGCTGAATACAGTTTATAAAGGTGTACAATTTTGAAGTGCGGTGTATCCAGCCTGCATGCAGGCGTGCAAATGAATGGTTTTTGATTCAATAAATTACAATAAAGAATGTCAAATACAGTTAATAAATGTCAATAAGTTAATATAGTTATAGTTATGGCAAAAAATTATGGTAAAAACGAAACAATGAGGCATTGAATAAATAGAATATTATAAAGAGGCATTGAAATAACTAACAAATGTCAATCTTATATATATAGTAATCAGAAAGGTAGTAATAAAATTTCTCGTAATGTCATAAGCAAGTTCTTTTTCTACATTTCTAATGTTTATCTAGCTGGGATAGTGCTTTTTAAACGTAACAGCAGCCTAATGCTAATAATTATACGGTTTAACTCATGTATTAAATGACACTATGGGCGACATATTTAGAACTCTTCGTGGGTTCTTCTTCAGGATGAGTATTTTTGCGTCTCCGTCGGTGTCACTTGAATCACTGCCCCCGCCCGTTGCGATCGCTGCGCGGCCCGTGACGCACGCGCCGACGGGGCGGGGGGAGGGGTAGTCTTGCGATGGAGTTTTTGTGTGAGGCTGCGGCAGAAGAAGATCATCTCCTTCGAGAGATGATTCGCACACTGAACTCAGTGTCGACGGGATCGCCGCAACACAATGTCAAGTCAGGAATAATAGGTTTCCATGCTGGCGGTAACCGGTAACATCCAGCCACCACTCATCCTGAAGAAGAACTCTAGAAGAGTTCGAAACATGTCGCCCGTAAGGACATTTAATACGTGAGTTGAACCGTGTAATTATTATCATTATATCAACATTATGTCTTACGCAACTTTTAAATTCGGTAACAATAGGTAAGTATTTGCGTTTCAATATAATGTTTCTAATCTATCTTGAATAAGGTTATACTTATAGTTACGGTACATAGTACAATACCACTAACATATACCACTGTTAATTGCTTCTCAGTGTTATATATGTTGCTAACGTACTGTACGTATACAGATAAAACGAGAAAAGTTTTCTCGTCAAAGCCTTAATGATGTTGGAATGAGATCGAAATTCACCTAGCCTGTGGAAAAGGGTTTTTCACTTTACCTTTAATTATGAATGCGTGTTTATATAAAAGCGGTTGAATATGATTACAGAGAGAACAGTGGAATTCAGTACATAGGGAAAAAGTCAGATTGGATTCTGTATTATCCACCCCCGGTCTTCCGTGAGATTAAACCTCTACTAGAACATTACATATGAAATAATTAAAAAATTGTTTCTATTTTCTCATAGGAACTCTATTTGTCCAGTACATGCGTGAGCCTTAGCAACTTTTAGATTGGAAAACAAATAAGTATAGTAAATAAAAATTGCATTTGATTGCATTCATCCGACTTCACTGACGATTCTAAATATCTTCCCGAGTTTCGGATAATTTATTTCATGTTTCATATGCGTGGTGATAATTTTTCATCTAAACGCTAACCCAGTTTGACACTATAGTGCATTCATCCTTCATTGTCTTATTTGGTAAACAACATTCTAACCTCAGAATGCATCTTTTTAGGATAGAATAATAATTTTGTGAGTATTAGATAATGCCGAGACGACTTTTCGCACATCACTTCACGAGTTTTTTGTTTAGCAACGCTTTTTTTACGATGAAATAGCTGCTATAGTCTAAAAAGATACATTTTGAGGTTAGAATGTTGTTTACCAAATAAAACAAGTAAGGATGGATGCACTATATAGTTACCTACATATATATTCGTGGCCGTCAGTTAGGATATCTGATGCCGGTTAATATAGGAGCCATGCCGTGGCACCGCACTGAGTGAGGAATCTGACGTTATTTCTCTCATTTGCTTTCCTTTTCTATTTTATTATGACGTTAATTAAATGTATTTCTTCTTCTTTGATTTACATGCTCAATAAAAACTTTAAAGGCTTTACGGCAAAGAACAAAGGAAGTGACTAAACTCATTATAAACAGAAATGTTTTGAATAATTCTTCTTGATCATCTTAGTGGTATTCCGAAGTATATTAGAAGTCCGGGGCCCACTACCATTAAATCTAGTAACTGCCATCCGACCCAGAGGAAACATTTGACCTTGTTGACATTACACATAAGGTTAAAAAGCAACTAGCTTCCGCTCGTGACTTCGTTTGCGTGGACCCGAAATAAAAACTTTCCTATATTTTAATCCAGGCTATAAACTATCTTCGTGCAAAATTTCATTCTAATCTGTTAAGCAGTTTCAGCGTGATTGAGTAACAAATATCCAAACATTTAAAAATCCAAAGTTTCGCATTTATTATACACCGTGGACGTGAATAACCCGAAAGATTTTAACCACGCATTCCTTAGGTCATTAGGAGCAAAAAATGTTATGTGAACCCCAGTCACTGCGCGCTTAGTTTTGAAGATATTATCAATTTTCATGTAAACTTTTTATTTTGATTACTAACGTGCATTTAGCTCTTTTGATTGCGACGTTGCTACCGATGTTGGCCAGTTTTACGTCGCTATTGACAGATATCAAAGTGCCAGCTACCACTCACTAAATTTAACCTTTTGTGAAAAAAATATCGTTACCGTTTTATTAAAAGGGATAATTTCCAGAGAAAAGCGAGAATATTTTTTTTGCTGAATTTTTGTAGGGGTTCATATAATATTTCTTACTCCTAATGACCTCAGGAATGCGTGGTTAAAATCTTTCGGGTTATTCACGTCCACGGTGTATAAGTAGGATTGAAAAGGAGTAAACTCAAACTCAAAATGATATTTATTTGAGTAGGCCCAGTAACAAGCTATTCTAGTCAAAAAAATATAACAAGAATAATAAAAGCAAAACACAATGTCATAAATTAAAAATTTAGTCAAAATTAGTCCCACGGAGCTTTATTAATCATGTAGTCTTGTGTGCTAATAAGCTTTCGAAATAAATTTACGCTTCACATAGTTCTTGAATTTATTAATAGATATAGATATATATGTAGTTACGTTTCCAGGAAGTTTGTTATAAACCCATGAATGATTTTTTTTATTTTTGGAGCCGAGTGGTGGGCACCCCGAGCTTAAGCTTGTGTTTTTTTTTATTATTTCAAAAAAATAAATAAAGAATTGAGCTTATGCTTATTTCTAGTACCTCCTTAAATTGACAATGTTTTTATGTACATACCCAATATTTTTATAGATATATTGACAATTTAATGTCATTAATTTTTTTTTTTAAGGTGCAGCGTGGGTCGACTACAGGCTGGTTTAGAAACCTGTGTGAGAGAGAGAGAGAGAGAACGCGATAGTCCCCAGAATGCGGGGTGCACAGAATCGGTCATTATGTCACTCTTTCGGCAGTGGGCATGTTTCGGCTGAAATAATAATAGTGATGAATCTACTTACTGAAGTACTTACCTAATAAATAATCCACTGATCTTGGGTCAAGTTTAGCTAGCTGGTCCCTTGAATGTATGTACTGGGCTCGCAATCGTCTCCTCTTCTTTTCTCTTGCCCAGTCTTCAGCCAAGTTCCTCCCGTCCAGCCTGCGACCCTCACGACTCGGGTCTTCGGGGTCTGGTGTTACCGTGGGCAAGAAGTGTCTTCTACCACCTCCCATTATGACCTGTGATACAATTGAAAAAAGTCACAGGGCGCTTGTAATGCAACTGGTTCACGTTTAATAATGTTTCAGAGAAAATAGCTTTTAGGGCGAAAAAGGATTATGACAAACACAAGTGTTATTGGTAATTAAATTTATGGAAATCGAATGTATCCGAGTAGAAGAACACGAATACTTGCTTTAACGATACAAAACCAGTAAAAAGTTGTAGAAGATGTGTCCCTAGTGCCTTCAGAAATTAATTAGTATATAAAATTAATTAATCTGTGTTAGTACCTAAAAGTATTATTTAATTCCTGCAGCCTCACACACCTGAGTCAGTACAACACTCTAAGGTACGACACTGTAACTCTGACGCAAACGCTTATATAATATTTGTAACGGGTACCTAGTGTATGATGAATTGATGAATATGAACATTTAAGCAAACATATGGAGAGAAGAGTAACGGCAAGAACCATCGCCTGAAATGCTCTTTAGCTTAGATCCCTAGATCCTTTAATATTAAAAGGTAGCGGATGAGGATGACTTCGGTAGCAGATCGGTACGGCACACTTTATTCAATCTCTTTTTTGGTGAGGAAGGGCACACCGAAATGTCATTCCGCTCGAATTTGGAGCAACCCAACTGGGGAAGTACCTTGCAGAAGACCACAGCCATAACAACACTACTACTTGCTCTGTAGTATTGTTGTGTTGGTGGTGGTGAGCAAGGTCGCCAGAGCTCCCGAGGATGAGTTGTGTTGGGAGCGAGGGAAGCTTCAGCTGTCAACACGGCGAATCATCAAACATATCAAGGGTCGGCAACGCCCGTGTTACTCCTTTGCAGTTGCATGCGTGTATAGGCTGCAGTGTCCGATTACGCCAGGCAGGCCGTACGCTTGTTTGCCACCGTAGTTGTATTTAAAAAAACAACTGGAAGTCATGGGTTTGACCCCGGCTCGTACCTACCTACCTAACCTACCAACTGATTGCTCAAAAAACATAAAACGTATGTGCGAAATATCATTTGTTGTTTTTTTTTTGTTTTTTTTCTGTAGTTTTTCGGTGAAGTGTACACATAATATATTATACACAAAATAACATCAGATTCTCATATGTGAATTGACATCAATTTTATTATTTCCTTTGGGTAAGCCACATTAAAGCCATTGGGAGGAGTCACATGAATATTATGACAAGGTTATTATTACACAGTACTTATTTCGTTCTGTGGAATTCTCATGTTTGTCGTAGAAAATAATTTTGTGTTTAAAAAGCGCAAAGGAACTTTATTGGAAACAGGTATATACAGGTTGATACAGATAAAAAATAAACCGCGATCGCCTACAGCCCACCACCGCCACATCGGTTGGTGATTTATAGAGGTAACCTTGATAGCGGTAACTCCTGTAAATTTAACGTGGCAGTTTTTACAGGAAACAAAAATACTTAATAAAATAATTTATCTCGTTAAGAAGCAGGCAAACCTGCGGGATAGAATTTTTGAAATCTGGTAAGTGGTTCTGGAGATTACTCTCTTCATACAAACTTACAAAGCTATAGAATCTCAAAGACTCCTCCTAACATTCGCCTCGGATATGTGTATATATCCAACTATTTCATTAACTTTGCTTAGTTTTGACTGACGAAAATGTATGAACAAGTGTTTTTTTTTGCATAACATAAAGTTGGTCCTATAGTAAAAGTTATTTAGAATCATGGATATGTAGGTTCACATTTTGCTATTTTGGATCATCACTTAAGTAACACCCTGTTTACATTTTTACGAATATGAGGACGTAGCATGTAAATTTTGTGAGAGCTTTCTAAGGAGAACGTGAAGTTTGTTATTTTATTGCAAAGTGACTTTTATCTCTGTTTTATTATTCTTTGTGATTTCGTTTTACCTTAGACTCTTCAGTTAACCAAACGATAATATACAATATTGCTGAGTTTGCTGCTAAACTGAATGTGACGTAGGATTTACAAAGACTAGTCTCGAATTTCAGAAAAGGCTGCGTGGAAATATGGCAACGTAAATTGTTCATAAAACATACCTGTGTTATATTTTTCCAGGGTTGTTATGAAACCTGTTACGATATGTTTTGCAGCTTTTTCGTAAATTATTAAGTCTATATTAGATATTAGATATCCATTTCTTTTACGACTGGCGATAGCATAAGAAGGATAGGTATGCGTAGATGCTTCCTGCTACTACGCTACTAATACGGTGAGCTTGTGCATGTGCGTGAGCTTGTGTGTGTGTGTGTGGGTGTGTGAGGTGAGTTCCACAAGACGACAACAGTGTTGGTTTGGTTTTATTAAATAGGTTTTCAGTCAAAGCATAAAGTGCCAAAGTTCCAAGATATCATTGACGTCGGCTGTTAAGAGTCCCTAGGACAACTATACAAGACGATACAAACGTTGTTTCGTTCTTATTTTTAAACGGTATATAATTGAAAAATACGTAATACCAAGTTTCATGTTATTAAAGCACAATGTTTTAAAATGAGAACCAAACTATCTTTGTATGGACAGGCGAGCGTTCTGGCGACTCTTAAGTTGTAGAACATCTCAAAAACCCATGTATATTCTGAGACAATTCAGGCAACTTCCAAGAGAATTTGAGGCAAGTTTTCAACTAAGAAGTTCCCTGAAGGAAACAATTTGGTAACGATGTAAGGTAAAGGTATATTTACCGGGAACTTACCACATATGTAGATGATCCTCTCGTACTCGAAGGTCTCTAATATTTCTACATAACTTCAATTCGGTTGAATTTACTTACCTTATCAACGAGGAGCTACTTGATAAGCTGGAGCGCCTATAAAATGTACGTATCAGATATATATTTGGTCTACGCAAGTATGATTATATCTCAGATTTCTTTCTAAGCTTCGATGGTTACCGTATCGCCGGCGCAGGGACGTGCATACGACTCGTATGATAGGAGTCCTGTCATTACTTTTCAACGCACTGTTCAACCCTACTTCCCCTCCTCCTGAGCGGTTTAACTATATGGCAGACGGCAGTGGCCACCGTTTACGGTCAACACGAACATAGGTACTCCAATTCTTCTTAAATTAAAAGGTCTGATAAATTGCGCGCGTTGTTGAGTAAGGCCGCTGAGCGTTTGACCCGCCGCACTTTTATGTAACGATTTGTGGAGGGCCTAGCGTGACAGAATCACTAAGTTTGAATGAAAAATAAGCTTTCTTTCGTACTTGCGGTATATTAAAACTATATGCCACCGTGAGGTTTTATTCGCAAATAAATCCGCGACCTTACCCTGTTAAGTTGTGGAATGAGTTGCCTTTGTCGCTGAGATAGTCGCGGTCTATTGCGTCACTTAAGATTAATTTGAAGAAGTTGTGGCTTTCCAATGACTTGTGGATTGGTTGAATATAGTATTTATTTATTGTATATTTGCGATATATATTACATACGATAGTGTGTATTATATTTTATATTTATATATAGAAATAATACCTATTAGGTTTTGTTTTTATTTTCTCTGTTTTTGTACAAGGTATAAGTTTGTCTATCTCGTTCTACACACATTCCTCTCAATTGCTCAAAGGTTAGCTGGAAGAGATCCCTTATAGTACAAAGTTCGCCTTTGTACTTTGATCTATTGTGTGACATGTATATATTCTTTAACCTGTTAAATGTGTACAATAAAGTGCTAACATTCACTAATTCCCTTACATTTATATTCCTTCCCGGTTCATTCTCCACGAGTTGCATCGCGATGTCCTTGCAGTCCTTCCTCACGGTGGGCGGCACTCGGCTGTCGTCCTCCCAGTACCGCGACGGCGCGTGCGCGTACAGCGCGGCGGGCGTCGCGTGGGTGATGCGCGCTGTCGTCACTATGCCGCTTGATTTACCTAAACAAAACAAAGTGAGGGTTTCTTTATCTTACACGTGTCTTACACAAATCGAACTAGCCCTATAGTCCCCCACGCTCAATAAGGCTTGTGTATAAGTCTCTTCCCATTTTTAAAACTAGACTTACGGATTACTATTTTTCTCTTCCCTAACTAGTCTTTCCTACTTGGTGTGTGCTGTTTGTTTTCGGCTGTAAGTGATACTGCTTCTATGACTTTTAGTTGTTGTATGTGTAGTGAGGGTATATATATATATATATATATATGTATATATGTAAGTGTATAGTCTTTCTTATAGTTAGGTTAGGTTAGGTTAGGTAATTCTGTTATTCTGTTTTCACCTACTCAAATCTTATCTTTTCTTGCATCGTCTCTACTACCCAAAGGTCTGGTCTGGTCTGGAAGAGATCGCTTTTTAGCAATAAGACCGCCTGTGTTGCCATTGTTTATGTTTAATTTACGTCTTTTTTTCTATTTTATTGTACGTCCATAATTCCAAGTTTAACAACATTGTTACTTACTTTAACTATCAGGATTATCAATACCATACCTACCTATTGTGCATACTTTACGTCACTACTTGTACTCACGTAACTAGTTTTAAGTTCTCATGTAAGCGAATTGTATAAATTCTTATGGGACTAAAAATCTATTTAAACCGAAATACATGCATAGAAAAAATCCTAGACTCACTTACCGGGTTTCTAACCCAGGACCTCCAGTTTCGTAGGCGTCACAATCCACTACCTAACCGATAGTCAAAATTAACATTAAAATGAACTGAACATGATAATTGACAACACGATCAAGTTTTAAGGCGACTTCCTGATTTGTCGGTGCGGAGGCGGTACGATATCAGTAAGTATAAGCTTTCAACGGCCAATATCAACTGTAAGACGTTCAGTCGGCTAACTCTACTGCGCACTTACATTAAATTGATTATGATTACTACTGCGCAAATGTTATATTGACAGTATACTGACAAGTGAAAAAATCTGTGGGCTCACGTTAAAGTAGGTACAAATACTGCATACCGGTCCTGCCTCGCTGAGATGCCTAAGAAGGCTTAGCATTAGCAGCAAAATAATGTCATTCAGTTCTTCTCAAAACCACATTTGCATAGAGTTTTACCCCAAATACATTAAAAAACAAGTGTTTTAGCATAGGCATTCAAAGACAGTAGACGAGTAGAACTACTTTATATCCCCATTTATTTTTTGCTCTAAAGTTTATAATATCTTATAACCAGAGCCCGGATTTTTCACGGCAAAACAAGACACTATCGTAATCTAGCCAGTGATAGAAACATTATTTTATCGATATCGAGTATTATTATAATGACTAAGACGTATACCACTTCATTGAAAATAATAGACGATACAGTCAATAATAGACTTATAAAACATAAATTAATAAACGAAGAAGAAATTGCATATGTTTCTAATATATAATTTCGTAAAAACTTCACGTATTTTTTTGATTAAATATATTTTTTATTAGGTGACGTTTTTTCTTCTACCACACAATTATCGATATTGATAAAATATTGTTTCTACCACTGGCTAGATTACGATAGTGTTTTGTTTTGCCGTGAAAAATCCGGGCTATGCTTATAACTCGCATTTTAGAGTATGAAATTGAAAAGTGTGCCAAGATATTGAAATTTTCCAGATACCACAATCTATCTCTTGACAACAACTCTGCTGACACTTCAAGCGGCTAGCCAAAATCTGGGGCTAGGGGCTAGGAGACACGCTATTTAAACATGACGCGGCTAAGGCGAATTGCAACGTTGCAAGTAAAGCGAAAATTTAAAACTCGACCGCCGAACACCGAGCCAGTCCAATTGACATAGGTAATATCCAGAAATTGAATTCAAAGAGGCTTCAGTCCGTGGTAGCTGGTAGATAAAGTCAATCAACGACAGCTATGACATTTAGGTGTTTGCAGTTTTTTGACTTTATTAATTTTTGGCTTTTGATGCCATCTAATTAATTGAATATTTTGTTAAGTCTCTTTAAGTCGTTAAGTCGTCTTAGTCTAATGAGTGCCCACCCGGTACTTATTATTGTGAATATTCGTGAAGTTCACCCAACGCAATATCAAAAAAAAAAAACCTGCTAGCCGCTGTGCGCGAGATACGAAGCCTTACTTATGGTAAAATTAATTTTAAACTACAGTAAAACACATCATTGCAACAAAACGTTAATTTCATAAATAAGCCTTCTGAAAAATAAAATATAGTTAGCTTTTCTTGAAATTTTAGGATGAAACGCCTGGACCGATTTGAAAAAATATTTTACCATTAGAAGCCGACATTGTCCCTGATGAACAAAGGCTACTTTTTACCGCGGGATAATGCTTCATTCCTACGGGAAGACGGGTAATCCGTGCGAAGCCGAACCGGGCAGCTAGTAACATAATTATGAAATAGGTATACCTAACAAAAATGCCGCAGAATTTATACTACGTAAACGAAATATGTATATTATTATGATATTTGCATCAAAACATCAACAATGCTAACGAATCAAAATAATATCCCAACTTGCAACAAAAAAACAATCCTGAGTTTTACTATAACGTGAGTGCTCGCGCGGTTAGCAATTTGCCGCCCAACGGGACCAGCTGACAACAATCCTATACGAATACGTACCTAATCCTCCTATACGACGGTCAGGCGTACACTGATTTTCTACTAATTTATATTACATATGTACAAGTAAATAATAAGGGGGCAGCTACTAAAAAGCTTAACTTTGACAAATGAACCACTTACAACATAATATAAACTTTTCGCCAGGGGCGGTAAAATGCTCATATCTATATTTGTAAAAACGGACATTTCAGTTTAGATTTAGTAAAGTAGAAGTTTGTTTGAGACAACAATAATTAACTTGCGCGTAAATACGATCTATTTTATAATACGACAACAAGTTCTACGCGAACAAAGTTGCGTGCAACAGCTAGTAGACTTATAAATTGTAAATTGTCAAAGTAGAACTATATTTATAAGTATGGCAAGAAAATAAAGTATGGCTCGTTAAAGCGCCATACAGTAGCTATAAATCCAACTTAATATTAACCAATTTTTGTTTTTTCTGTTCATCCTCAATTCTAATGATAAACACAAATGGGTTAGATATGTATATTTTATAGCCCCTTCTAATATCGGGAAGTATTCGAAATTGCTTGAAGATTAAATCCTCTGAAGTGAAATGAAAGCTTATGGAAAATTACGCAATTTGGAACGGCGACATATTGTCGTGCCGGAGTTTTCGACTTAATCTATTGTGTATTTGAAAGAAACATACGTTTTATTTCCTCGACTAAATAATCTAGACCGAACGTTCCTTCACGATAAACTATTATACCAGACCAGACCTACCCGCAGAATCACACTTGGTATGGGGAGCCTGCTGTGGAATGGGGAGGTCAGGCAGGAGGTTTACTCGAATGACTACAGTACTGAAAAACCTAAGTTTTTTAAGAAAGGAGTACTGGTACAGGTTTCAAAATTTGAAATAAGTTGGTAATGCTCATGCAATGCAGCTCTAAGTACCTGTGGTCCAGTTGACGATGTTGCAATTTTAAAGTACTTAACTGGCAACAATGAGACGCTGGTCATTCCCTGTTTAGACAAGGATTCAAACAATTGTAAAAATGGATCGTTTCTTATCATGGGTGCCCCAAGCCAAGTGAGCGATGTTTGCTGCAGTGGGATCTCTCCGATGACTTCGTAATTTCCTACCCATCGGCACTGAAGTTGTGCTTCCTTCCTATCCTTGATTACGCTGACATCTCCACCTAACTGATGAGCAAATACCTAAATAAACTTGAGCGTATTCGCTTTATATTTGGGTAGCACAAATATGACCATAGTTATCGTTCTCAATTCTAGTGGCTCTCTATACATACATACTTTCCCTTCTATATAGTATTATTTTTAATCTTGTGATTCCCCGCTGCCTAAAATGAGTAATTTTAAATCCATTAGGTCCTCTGATAATATTGCTCATTTAATTACTGTACCATAGTACTCGTCTAAATTTTATAATTGTTCTTCTTCATTGCAGGCTGTTCTACTCTAGAACTCTCTTTTATTAATTAGAGGTGCCAAATCAATTGCAATCTTTAAATCCCACCATATTGCAACATTATTTATCTCTTTCTTATAACTTTTAATTTGTAGTTCAGATCGTTTGCTTTGTCTGATTTACTTTTGATTTTATAGCAGCTACTTTTGATTCTTAATATATCATGACATTGATATATATTTTACTGTATGTATACGTGTATGTATCTATATCAAATTTAAGTATGAGTATTGTATACTGATAAGATGTGATCTTTCATCAAGCATTCGTTTCTTGCACCACCTACTGCTTAGTTTTACTATTATTTTCTCCACTACCCAAAGGTTATCTGGAAGAGATCGCTCTAGCGATAATATCGCCTGTTTTTTACCCCTCCTGTAGCTTTGTGTTTTCTTTTGTAACTGCGTTATCTGTGTGAGGTGTGCAATAAAGAGTTATTTGTATTATATTGTAATAAGTTACAGATGTAAAAATACAGGGATAGGGTCCTATATAGTAGTAGTAACTTACCAGCGTCATGTGCCCAGTCGATCAATGAGGTGACCTTGGAATTGACGGCCGACGTGCAGCTGTTGAATCTGCCGCCAGCATCGAGCCCCAGTGTTTCGTATCGCGCCTTCACGCCGCAAAGTAGTGCTGTGGCGCAGGCCGATGACTCGCCAGTTTGGGCATCCAGGTTGTATGTCTGTACAAGACGATATTTTTTAACTTTAAAAGGAACTCACTTAGAGCACTAGTCTCTAGTCTGTCCAGTATAAATTTGCATGAAAATTACTTGGCAACACCACCTAAAACGTCAAATTGGCACATCGAGCATGTGCTTTAGATGTAAGAGTGATGTTGCCGAATTATTTGTTGAAGAATTAACGTGATATAAACTCATGATACAACCAGAAATTCTCCTAGAGAACTGCTACTATGGAATCGTATGTTTCCTCCATTAAAAATTTAAAGAAATGTGCATATATGTGAAAGTTAATTTTGAATCCAGAAATATTATCATCTAACGTTATTAAGATTTTTTCATGTATTTTGAAATGACGTCTTCGTGTCCATTAAACGACGCGTTTCAAGCACCACACGCCAGTAAATAATGGATTTGCGTACAACTTTTTCGGCCTACGCTGGCATGAATAATTAATTGCCCATCGCCCAGGTGGATGCCGAACGGCGAACGAGGCGTATTTCAAATATTTCAATCTTAACGTGAACATTTATTTAAGGTTTCGGTTAATTAAATTTTCAAATTTACTGCATCATATTTCATTATTTTCTCAGCCACTGTCTCCAGCTACTGAAACGACATTACATTTTCTTTGGTTCGGTCTAAAAATGCCCGAATCGATCTCCCCTTTCCTCTCCTTCCTTTTCCTCCTATCAGTTATAGTTTTTATTTATTTATTTATATACAGTGTGCTACCGGCATGCGGGCATTTATTAAAACTGATAATAATAATGTTCCATTAGCAATTGTTTGCATGTATTTGCAAATCATAATTATGTGAATTAACTGGGCAATTAATTTTCCAAAATACAAACCTTCAATGGACTAGGTGTATGACGCCGTACTAAACAAAGTATGAAGGGCTGTCATTTACCCTTACTTGTCAATTTACTTTGCTGTACATTGCTGGCAATTTAAATTTTGTTAGAAAATGTATGAAGTCGGAATTATAGTTAATTATCTGTATTAAGGTCATGATTAAGTTAAAGAACTCCGTTAATTTACCCGACTTAAAAAGCATGCCGGTAACACACGGTATAACACATTCCCTCTTCGATTCCGATAAATTTCAAGTAGACATTATTGTCTCTCCTATTAATTTGAATACCTCCTCGTTTATTCTTTCTTGCAGTTATATCATACCTTCGTACCTTCTCCATCCCCAAATTTTGAAAGCACTCTCGCTTTTGGTTTCTTGATTCACTTGTCACCGTCCACATCGCAGTAGGTATAATAAACGGTTTGACAAACCCAATACTTGTTTGTTCCAAAGTCCTACCAGACAGACCCGCTTCTTTGGCCTTCAGTCAATACTGTTACAGCTGCTGCTCTGTATCAGTTGAATACCACAAGGTCGCTATAATGAGAATGTAGTTTTTAATAGGAATCCCGTTCCATCGTCCAACCCACTACGCCCTCCCTGATAACTTTTATATTTATGGTAGCCTGCTGCCCCAACGAATGCAGTACTGCAAGCCCACCGCGCCGCTACCGCGCATGATGTTACTACAGTGCAAATGTAATACCGACAGTAGTATACAGTATCTCTATTGTAACCTTAAATTAACTAGAGTACATAAGTACGTATTATAGTATATCCAATTGACATGTAATATTTTATATTTTATTAATAAACAATTGAATTGAATACCAACAAGTAGGGAAATCTTTGCGACATCGACAACAGTGAGCTCACGTCAAAGTACAAAATGCCGCGTACCGACCCCGCCCAGTCGGCAAGTCCCCTCAGAGTTTATTTTAGTGTGTAATGATAGGTTTCTAGAAGACACTGAACACCGTTCATGACCTACTTCAGACTGATATTAAGTGTTTTAGATCGAACTCGTAACAATAAAAAGATATTGATCGATAAAAATGTTATTGAGTCACAAATCCATCGCCGAGATTGCTTCCTAGCAAGGAAGGTCAAGTTGTAAAGAAGCGATCAAGAGCGAAAGTATCTTATATTTAATGGTTGTTATTTAGGCTTTAACCGCAGACATACAATAGATTATAAGGTATGTATCCTAGTACTCAACACTGGCCCCATGATTTACACTTTCAATCTTACTAACATATGAACATATGAAGTAAACTCTAGGTGTCAACTATTCGTAATGAAAGTTTCAAACATTGGGAAACGTCCAACCTTAGATTATGTTTAGGAAATTATTTCGTGGTCTGTATTTTTTAAATATAATTTATTTATTCGTATGGAGTCAGTTATGGACACAATTGCCTTACATACCTGAGCCAAAGATATGACACATTTCTGAGATATGACAGCTCAACAGTAAGTAATGCGACTTTAAGTATAGGATTTAATTAAGTACTTAAATACACCTTCGTCAAAGTATAAACTTTTATAGAAGCTGCATGAGACAGGCCGCGCGGGGTCTTGTCAGGCACAAATTAGCCGTCCCGAACTTTTCGTTAGCGGAAAGTAAAAAAGAACGTTCTTACTTGCATGGGAAATTCCTTATAATTAATTTCCAAAATACATACTGTTCAGTATACAGCCGAACCGATGGACCTCAATGCTCACGTAAGTTTGTATAGGCCGGCAATAACCAAAGACACATGTCAGCGTATTTAGTGTCGTCTACGTCAGAGAAGAAATTATTACTCAAACAGCATCTTAATATAAATAGCGACAAAGAAATCAGCTCCTCCGACGTTGCGGCGACAGCAGCGTCTGGTAAGTCGTTCTTTCTTTTTTCTTGGGTATTGGGGTGCTTCTATATTAATTTACTTTATTACTATACAAGCGCAAAGATCAGTTAGTGGTCTTACACATACAAAATAAATAACCGAGGGTATTATAAAGTGAAAGAATTTGGAAGTCTAAGAAACACGGTCAAAGCTTACATCCTAAAAGCCATCGTAACTTTGCTATAGCAGTGTACAGCTCAGCTGCAAGTCGATCACGTACCCCATTGTACGCGCATCAGGTAGATCTCACGTTTTGCATGGCAAATGACAGTCGAGTTTTCCTTAAGGGGCTACCCGAGGTTTCCATCGATTTTTGACAAGTTTTGAATCGTATCTCCTTCTTTTGCACTACAGATAGAAATATGAATCAAACGGTTATCGGTTCTTCAATCTTTTATCTCCATTTTGGTCTACCGGATTTTGAAACAAATGAATACTTAATGTTGTATGATTTTTTTAAAGATTGTCTAAAAAAACACTAATTTCGTATCTCTATTGACGTGAAAGATCTAACATATACGAAATCTACATATTTGGGTTCGTCTGTGACGTCTCTAAAAACTGGTCTAAGGTTTTCATTATAAACCAATTAACACAAAAGTTATGGCCAGAAAACGGTTTTTTTGGCCTAAAATGGTTCAACTTTGATGCCAAATATCTCGAAAACGATGAACTTTGAAGTAAATATGGGATACTATATTGCTTAAAGCCGTTGTTGTTAATATAGTAAGCTAAAAAAAACATAAGAAAACTAAGGGATTCAGATCGAAGGTCATTGGCGTATGGGAGCCCCTTAAGCGCGTTTGAAAAGTTGAGTGGTGACTCCTGTGGTCGATTACGTAACGCATTGCACGTGCGTCAGGTAGATCAAAATGTCACTTTTATGAAAAAAAAATACAGTTGTGTTGTCCTAAAGCTTGTTCGAAAATTACGTGTTTACCCCTCTGGACAAACTTGCGTGCTGCTTGGGAAACCGTTGCTAATATTGTTATATACTGGCTGTTTCATTGTATTTTTATTCTGTAATTTATTTTATTGTACGGTTATATTTAGAGCCGACATATGGGTTACACATAAGGTATGTTTTAAACATTTCTTTAATTGTTTCTATATTTTGAATACAAGAGAGTATTGTGATGGACCCAAATAGTTCATAAATTTCTGAGTAAATGTGTTCCCGGGGTATATTGTGTCTGCTTTCATTGGCGCTATTATACCATTGTTATTGTATTTCTAAGCTCTGATATGGAAATCAGCCCTTGGCCTACTTGTAGCAAATATTTAAATTTTGTGCTAGCCAAGTTATTCTAGAACAAAGCAGTTATTCTCAACCGCAATTGCGAGGTAACTTATTTCTAGTAAGAATTAAGTGGGCTAGACATCTACAACCGCGCAAAATATCCCGACATTTACAGACTATGAACTGAAAAGGGAGCCGATTGTTTTGAATACGTAGGAAAGATTACCTGAATACCTTGGCAAAAATGACAATTTGGTTATAGTGGCGTGGTGGTGGCGTGTCTTTCAGCTCTCAACCAACCTTATGCAGGATCTTGGCCAGGATGGTGGCCGTCAGACTCATACCATCTCTGACCACCAGAATTACGATCGGAGTTAGGGTAACTAGACGTCTGCGAGCATAATGGCGGAACATGTGGAGGGCAGACGAATTTATGGCAGACCGCCAGCCAAATGGAGTGATCAGATCATCAAATTTACCGGACTCACTATAGGCGCTGCACGCAGTTGGTCTAATGGCTAGCCATCTGCCATTCCGCATGGTTTAATAATGTTTGGAATAGCATTTTTACACAAATGATTTCATTTCGCGATGTTTAACTTCCGATATGTATATTTTTTTTTCTGAAATCGTATTTTTTTACAATCTTTACCTAATCTATAGGTACGTTGTTTTTTTGTAAAAGTTCTGAATAGTTAACGGTTTTATCGTTTGAGAAAAAAGAAATATGCGAAATTAAAATATGCGAAGAAGAGTTCACCTATATGAAAGTATCCGCAACTGCACTATCTTGACAGTGAAGTAGATAATAAAATTATGAATAATAGACATACCTTGGCTAAAGCCACTGCTGGAAACGTGTCCCAGGCCAAGTCAGTGTCTTCGCCCGTCTGGCCTCTCCGCTGGCCGCGCAGGATCCTGGCTGCGGTGGTGGTCGTCAAGCTCATGCCATCGCCAACCACCAGGATCACGTTCCTGTCACAAAATATACATATTTTAATTATATTCTTCTCTCTTTAATTTAAGAGTTATCCTCTTGTCGGTGGAGTATTTTCCATTTCTCTGCGTCGTACGCCAGCCCATTGATTTGCTGATACCACGCGACACCAGCTTTTTTCTATATTTGGTCTACAACGTGTTAATAAAATAACGCAAAACCTAAAAACAATTTGTTCAGAATCGAGTATAGAATGCGAAAAAAAAAGATAAATATGTTTGTCGAGTTTTTTTTATACCTTTGTATGGAGCGTTGGCCGACTGGGGCGACCTGCTCCATACAAATGTAAAAAATAAATCGCGTCACAAAAATCCTATTTTTTCACATTCTTCTCTCGATTCTGAACAAACTGTTTTCAGGTTTTTCGTTATTTTATTTACACTTGGTATATAAATGCGTCGTAGTCTTTCTCTGCCTCTCCTTCCTTCTATCTTTCTTTCCATTATGGTTTTAAAGAAGTTGTCGTGCCGTATCAAGTTACGAATCATTATCCCCCTTCTATTTTATTATATATATTTTATTATATTATAATCCAGATACGATGTTCCCTTTCTTTTAAATATTTAGACGGAAGATTTCGAGGGAAGAAGAGGATAGCATATTCTTTCTTACGATGAGATCAAGAGACTAGCGGTGACCAGAGAAGAGTGATGGTACTCGACCGATAAGATAGCTCTTAAAAATAATAATTTTGGTGGAGGTGAAATTAGCATAAACAAGATTAGAGAGAGACGCTCTCCGAAATCTCGTTGTCGTAAACGGTTGTAACGATTTCAATGCAACTTGGGATATGGAAGTTTATGGGGGCGAACAATCGATCTAGCTGGGCCTGACGTCTGGGAAAATTCGTTTTCTCCGAAATTTCTGTATTTTCACCCGAGCAGACCTCAGTCACCCGCTTATAGTTTATAGGTACGACAGTATTTTTTTATAATATGCGGATGGATACATTTGACGAACTTAGGAACTGCGCTATTTTATTTTATTGTAGCATGTAATTTTTATGTGAACTTAAACTAGAACCTACGACAATTTTGTTTGCGAGGGAGATAAGTAAAAACAACATTATTAAATTAAATTATTTCTTGTTGCCGGTCGGCCAAAGATTGGGCAGCATAGACTTAGTCTAGGTAGATCACGCAAACGCATCTATTTCGCATGCCTATTACAAATACTTACATACTAGACTCACACCACTACAACGTAATCTATATCATTTGTGGTCGAGTCATACCATTCCTATGTTTGAATAATCATGCTTATTTTCGAACGAAATCCGCATGAATCCTACAGTACGTTTTTTCTCATTTGTCTGTGTTGGTTGGCTAATAGCTCAAGATCGGGTCAAATGGCGATAACAAGTGTCGGGGGCCAAGAATCGCTTGGGTCGCTGAACCATTACTCCTAGTTAGTTAGTCTGTGTCATTCGTGTACGATAACGAAATCGACAGAAATTCGATGAAAAGTGATCAGTATTCTAAACAAAATACTATAATGATATTACATTGTTCAAGGATACACCTACTTCAATATATGTCTGTGGTGAGCAGCGATAAGTGTGGTAGGACATTTGGCAAACGCCGCTAGTCGGGTATCGTAGATGGGGGTCGGGGGAAAAAAGGAAGATAATGCAGCATTTTTGGTCAATCGGGGCTTATGGGGCGTGTTTGATTGATTGTCTTGACGATTAACGTATACTTTGTACAGTTGATGTTAATGACATTTTTACACTTTTGGAACCTATCTTTGGTCATTGAGGTCGACCCGTGTTTATTTTGAGGGTTTCGTACCTCGGCAAAACCCTTATAGGATCACTTCGTGGTCCGTTTTTTCTATATCAAATTGCCATAAAAATCAAAAAGTCAGCTGCAGTCCCATGAAGTTGTGAAAAAACTTAATTTCCAAGATAACTCAATTAAAAGAGCCGCCGTTTATTGCGCATATTTTATAATTTCACAGTTTTAGGAGTTTGCTTGTGCACGTAAGACTTTGCTTAAGCGTAATAAAGGGACACCCGGACGCCAGTAAACATTTCGTCTCAAGAGCTCACGTCAACATTTGACATTCCCCAAAATATTTTATAATTGGGTACAAGTTATGCGAACGTTCCGAACTGCACACCCTCAGGCGTGAGTCTGGCCCGCACTTGATGGTTAATATAGGAACATTTTTCTTTATTTATACCAACCGAACTGTGCTGAGAAGACGTCTGTTGCCAGTAGAGAAACATTTATTATTTACTTTATTAAACATGAACCATTATGAGATTTTTTTAATAAATAAATGCCTAAGTGCTTCCTGACTGGCACGGGGAGCGCATTAGCGAAGCGGGGCTGTAAGAATGCAATATTGCAAACGCACTGCTCCAATTCAGCGCATGATATTACTACAGCGCAAGTTTTTACTGACAGCATACTGACAAGTGAGGAAATCTGTGCGAAATCAGTAAACTCACGTTAAGTACAAAATACCGCATACCGAACCTGCCCGGGCAAGTCTGAATCTCGCCTAAATGTAGGCAGTCCAGTAAAGAACCTGTACTGACTTGACTGACACAGACAGCAGATAGCTTGCATTATACCGCACTGCCATATGCGGTTCACTGAACTAGTAATTAGTGACCAAATTGCGGAAACGTTAGTGGTGAAAATTAGGAATGTTTACTTTCCGCTTATTACCATATTTCCGTTGATATGGCATTAACACCGATTTTAACTGACCACTATTTAGAAGTAAACAAGACAAATGTAAAATCACACACAAACACAAATGCTTAATGTTAAAACTAGTACAGTCGGCTAGAGTAGGTACCTCCGGTACTTACGTATGCGTACATACGGGTATAATGTATGTAAGTGTGTATATAATGTATGTGTAAGAGATTTTTTTACAATCCCAGTAGCAGCCATTAAGCCGGCAGGGGGGCGAACCGGGCACACATGACTCGAACAAAAAAAATTGAGCTTTAAAGCCCAATATCTCGCGAACGAATCACTAGTTTCAAAAATGGTTCCTCAAAACCGGTAAATCTTTGAACAAGCTATCCAACGATGCCCCATACATGCCCATACTAATATGGCGCGAGAAAAATTACATCCCCTCTTTAAGTATAGGGGAGGTAAATCAAAAAAAAAAAAGTTTTTATTGTTCGGTTTTGTCGGCAAGATCGATTTATATACCCATGCCGAGTTATAGTTTTCTAATAATAGTGGCACAGAATAGATAATAGTGTAATGGTTACTGAGCCAAGCTGAAGATGGACGGACGGACGGACGGACATGGCAAAACTATAAGGGTTCCTTGTTAACTACGAAACCATGAAAAGCAAGTCTTATCGAGAGAAACCTTTTTAACTTTTTTGTCCGCTGTAGGTATACAGAGGCGGGTTAGTTATTTGGAGAACAAACAGTGATTTATTTCGATTCCTTATTTATGTTTTCCCAGACCATGCAAACAAGAGAACGTTAAACGCTCAATATATTTATTACCCTACTGTGTTTCCCGAACTTTATTATTACGTACAGTACAGACGCGAAAATAGGATCCGTACATGAAATTGGGTTATGGCATATCCATCGTAAGAGTAAATATTTATACTTACTCCAATTTATGACTAGGTACCTGCACTAGTTTCTGTTTAAGGTTTAATGAAACTGAAAATATCATATGGGCGGTTGCACAAAGGGTTAAACTTTTGACTAGAGATTATCAGGACATAAGGGTAATGTCATTTCATTGCTTAGTGCGTCAATTAAATCAATCTTTTGATTTTCCTCTTTTGGTACTAATTTTATTTGTTTTTTTTAAATATAGTTTTGATATTATTTTGTACAATTAAAGTTTAAATATTACAGAACCTTAGAGCAGAATAGGGCAAGACCGATTAGTGGAATTTTCATAACAATTTTATTATCAAGCGAGAAAACTCCGTGCAGTCATGTCTATATATAGTAGTTTTGCTTGTTGAAATTCAGAACTAGCAAAATTACATAATTTCATTCTTTAGAAAATGGAAATGGAAGTTACACACAACATTCCTCTTAAATATTTGACAGTATCTTATTTCATTAGCAATTCATCCCACGGTGATTTTTAAACCGTGATCAGGAGTTGAAAGATATTGATAAACAGCCAAAACAGATTTCAATAGAAAAAGTCGCATGCAATTACATCACTGTTTGGTTAATTAAATTTAATGATAATGCTAACACTAATGTCCACTGAATGTTTGGTCACCCTACATTTCTTGGTAGATAATACGTAGATAAAACACATACAGCTCAAATTTTCGCAAACTACCGTTAGGGTGACGATGATTTTAGATTATAAAGTAATTCCTTATTCAGATTCACTCAGAAAAAAAAGCGTTTGTTTTAGATGACTTCGAGTTAATCGTGTTTGGTATCAATTAAAGAATTAGAAAAAATTGTACTCCTGATCACGAATTAAAAATCATCGTGTATATTCTACAGTTCTCATTTTCACACAATAGCATAGCGAGCGAAGCAAACGAAGTTCTATGCTTCAGCTTCGGTCGAAAATCGTTCATCTGTCCTGTGGTTCGGCTGTTATCCTCGACAGGTCGTATTACTAAACCCATTCTCGTGAATTTCTGTACGCAGGATCGTTAATGACATAGATTGTTTTTTTTTTTTATACGTTTTTTATGAACAGGCTTGCGATTTCTATAGCACACACAGTTTAGTAGTACGGAATATTTTCGTAATACATTAGGACACATTTTTTTCAATTGAGAACTGTGAAGAACAAAGAATGTATGCTGTGGAATAATCTCGTTTGTGCAGCCATGCGAATAGGAACATACGCTTTGTCAGAAATTGAGACTGTAGAGTATAATGAATGTGGTGAAATACTGTTGCGAAAAGTACAGTTTGAGGATTCCGAATAGGAAAGGAATGAAAGTTTGGATGTTTGTTACTTAAAAACGCACAAACGACTCAATGGATATAAGATGAAATTTGACACGCAGATAGTTACAAAGCAAGATTAAAACGGAGAACACTTTTTTCGATTGATATCGAAAATCCTCCCTCTAGCAGAAACATTTGAGGGAAGTTGTTATGGGTGTAATAGTGGTTTAAAAATGTTGATATACTTAGGTCAGGTCTGAGAGCATTTTTCACTGACTATCAACACAATAAATCAATAAAGGATCTGCAACGCGCTTGTAATAGTTGTATAGCGTCACGTCCATTGACTTAACGTGCCTGCTTACCATAAGCAGGCCGTAACGTTAATAGCCACCATCTTAGTATAAAAAACCTTACTTGGCCACTGGTTTCTTGTCTGTAGCGTACTGCAGTCTTTTCTGTAGTGTTTCTTGCGCCTGCGTGTACCAGTAATGGCGATCTGGAGCAGAACAAATTATTAAGGAACGACGGCTAAACTCCGTTTGATTACAGGAAGGAACAAAAGGTTACTAACGACTTCCCTGCAAAGAGAGTTTACAAAAAATATAGTTTACTAAAGTATATAAGTTTTCTTTAGTAACTTTTAATAAGTTTATTTTTTGTGGAATGAGTATTTTTGTTACCTTTCAAAGGTCGAGATATACAGCTAGACGTTTATTACTAGAGATGCAACGGATAGTTGTTTGGCCGGATACCGGATATTCGGCCTGATCACCGGCCGAATATCTGGTATCCGGCCGCCGAATATTCGGCCGGCCAAACGATACCTACATTTTAGTTTGGCGGCGGGCGCGTCGTGCAGGTTTCAACCTGTTACGCATTGTAGGTTCGCGCGGAACGTTTTCTAGGCAAGAAACGAGTTTTATTAGGTCAGTGTACGGAACTATTTCGTATGCAGTTCACGTGTTTCCGCCTATTGTACGTTAAAGGTGATACTTATAAACGAATAGTGATAATTTGTTGTTGTTTTTTTGTATACTAACCATTATTCAAAGTTAAATACCAAACAGAATCACTATTCGGTATCCGTAGTACGCAACTAAGATCCGGTATTCGGCCGGATAGAAAAATAATGGCCGGATAGGCCGGATACCGGATAGCAACTGGATATCCGTTGCATCTCTAATATTGAGGCTCATGGGATACTAAATCTTACTTCATTCAATTATTTTTATTTTATTTAAGTACACTAACCGTAAGGTTCATTTGCTTCAGTTTTGAGCGGTGCCGGTGTCAGAATGCCGGTACTTATCGTGGACATCATAATCACGATACAGTACCAGGTACTCATGATTCAAGACCCGCATCGGTACCCGTCTAGAGGTCTTCTCGAAAAAACTTTGTTAACTCCGCTCCCATTCTTTAAAAACACAAAGTAGTCTTGCTCCAGTCACATCTCGTTACCTGCAACAAAGAATGCGTTTATTACCTTTAATGGGCTAGATGGTTGTTTATGTCGTAAAGAGTGAATTTGCCGTATTATTCAACATAAGTAGGTACAAAGTATGGTATCCATACCATATTTACTCCAGTAAATAATGGAAGCACAAAGGCGTACTTAGTCTGAAATATGAGACTTGGTACATAATGTTGAAGTAAGAATTGGATTAAATATGCGTACCGGCTAGAATTTTCTTCTGCAAGCACTTACTAGAACTTTCTTTGTTTGTTTTAAGGTTTTAAACCTTGTACCTTTTATTCAAAATGAGGAATATGTTGGGATTACCGTTAGATATTTAAAGCAAAGTAAGGTGGACGTGCTCATATTTCATACTTAGTGCCTAACAGTTGACACTGTCTGACTACTGTTCACCTTTCTTGCTATTAATTAAGCTTGAAAGTGTCATGTGGTCTCAGTTTGAAGCACCGCGACGCTTACCTTAATTTTAAATGAATGTTGATGCATAAATAGAACTGACTTACATATTTTCAATTTAATAAAGGAAAAGCGAAAATTTGCATGTACGTGGCTTGGCGAAGTACCTACTGAATTGAAGTCGGTTTTAACTTGGCTTTTGAAGTAAATTATTGCTTATATGTATAGAAAATGTAGAACACTTTTTTACTGCTTTGAAATGATGCCGCTGGAGACAGCAATTTTGTTCAGCCTGTTTAGTATTTTTTTCTACTCTTGTACCGTTATCTGTCATTTATATAGGCTTTAGCTCAAATACAATGACACCGATAATAAGTCGTCGAGAAACTCTAAGCTCTATGACCCTTTAACGCACTGTTTAGCGTACTTTTATGGTTCATACATTTTTCATAAAACACTGTTTAAACCCCGATGTCAAATCATCTTTTTTTTAATCGGCCGCTATATTGCAGTGCAATTTCATAAGCAAATATTTCGAAATAAATTTTTTTTATTGAAGATATTCGTTTATAAATTATTTACTAAAATAATAATAAATCATCATATATGTTTTATAGTGTGTTAATTTACGTTTTATAAATTCTTGTCATTATGTACATATGTTATGTTATAATAAACAGTTTGGTTTCGGTTTGGCTCTGGATACGGTTTGGTTCGGATAGCAAACAAATTAAAAACAAAGCAAACCTTAAACAAGAGGTATCATAATTCTGATTACCCACCAAAATACAGTTCAAAAATAAAAGACAAAAGATGATAAACTATAACTCATAAACTAGTAAGATGATGAAACTATAAGACAAAAGTGTACTTTCCATTTAAAATGGTCAAAGGGATTCATAACTGCACTGGTGAATAAATTGCGTGAGTAGCAAACTTGCTGCCTTAAAAGTCTAAAAAATGCAATTTATTTGAAATTTGTCACTGAAAAAGCATTGTATGCAACGGTGGTGTAACTGCTCTAAAAACGCTTGTGGCGTCTTTAATTAACCCACGACACTCGCGTTTCAAGACCCTTCTTATACAATAGTTGCATAAATTACTATTATGTTAACACTTTCGCTCCCAGGAACCCGCCTAGCGGGCGGGAAAACCACGGGATTGGCTACGAGCGTAGCGCGTAGCGATTCTTCGCAGCGAGAGTGTTAAACATGATGACTGACCTTGAAATGTTTTAGTGATTAGCGGGAACTAGCACAGGAGCAAGGCCAGTGGCGGAAAACAGGGATACAATAAAGGCTATTAAAATATATATACTATAAATGATAGTATAAGTACATAGTACTAAAATAAAAGCAGTTAAACGTTCGGCGTATTACCAGCAACTCTTTCGAGCTCTCTCGCGCTATCCGTCTCTTTCTAAGTTTTCTCATAAGACGGCCTGTATTGTGTTGTTTAACAAGTTACCCGTTGAATTAAAATCACTCACAATGCTCTTGTATTTAGGGATAAGTTAAAGGCTTTCGAAGTTTCCGTAGTATTTTTAATTTTCCTTTTGTATTGCTAAATTCTATATCCTGATATTAATCTCTGCTGTCATATTTTTTACCTATGTGATATTTTTATCCTAAATTACTTATTACCTATTTTAAATTAAAGCATTGTAATGTTTTCAGCTATTCCGCTGCAGCGGGGAGTCAGGCAAGGAGATGTTATTTCTCCAAAACTGTTTACCGCTGCACTGGAGGACGTTTTCAAGACTCTGGACTGGAGAAGGCTAGGCATCAGCATCAACGGCGAGTACATCACTCACCTTCGGTTTGCTGACGATATAGTAGTCTTGGCTGAGACCATGGAGGACTTAAGTACGATGCTCGATGACCTCAGTAAAGCATCCGAGCGAGTTGGTCTAAGAATGAACATGGATAAGACGAAGATCATGTCAAATGCCCATGTAGTACCAACTCCCATTACAATCGGACACTTTACGCTCGAAGTTGTAGACGATTATGTATACCTAGGACAGACGATCCAGTTAGGTAGGTCCAACTTCGAGAAAGAGGTCAATCGTCGAATCCGACTCGGCTGGGCAGCGTTCGGGAAGCTACGGCAAATCTTTTCGTCCAATATTCCGCAGTGTCTCAAGACGAAAGTCTTTGACCAGTGTGTGTTGCCAGTGATGACATATGGCACTGAAACGTGGTCGCTTACTATGGGCCTCATAAGAAGGCTCAAAGTCACCCAAAGGGCAATGGAGAGGGCCATGTTGGGAGTTTCTCTGCGTGACCGCATCAGAAATGAGGCTATCCGCAGCAGAACCAAGGTAACCGATATAGCCCTCCGGATCGCTAAACTTAAGTGGCAGTGGGCGGGGCACATAGCACGTAGAACCGATGGCCGTTGGGGCGGTAAGGTTCTCGAGTGGCGACCACGTACCGGAAGGCGCAGCGCGGGTAGGCCCCCGACAAGGTGGACTGATGACCTGGTAAAGGTTGCGGGAGTCCGCTGGATGCGGGTGGCGCGGGATCGGTCACTTTGGCACTCTTTGGGGGAGGCCTATGTCCAGCAGTGGACGTCTTTCGGCTGATATGATGATGATGATGATGATGAATGTTTTCAGACACAATCTATGTTGTTCTTAAACTGTACCCTATTATTCTTTCAAAGTGAATCTTTAATCATGGTGGCCCTTTGCAATCACGGACTTTTAACATGTACTTCTTTCAGCTCAGATATTTTGTTGAACAAAGACATGTTTTATAAAAATATTACTTCTAAAATGTTTCATGACGAACAGAGTACATTTTTAATTATTACTAACATCTCGACATTCTAATTTAGGAATTTCATTGTTCTGAGCGGTTAAAGCAGCTCGAGTTCCGTTTCAGAGGAGAGAGTTTATTAATGAATTGAAATTGAAATGAAATTTGAAAGCTGTCCCAGCGTCCGTATATAATTAAAATATATTTAATGCGTTATATGTCATTTACTCATGTCGTTTAGGTATCCCGTGTGGTGTCGGGTTAGAATTTTACCACCCCCTTTCTTCCCGTGGGTGTCGTAAAAGTCGACTAAGGGACCAGGGTTGAAGTGTGTTGTGGGCGATAGGCTAGCAACCTATCACTGCAAAATCACATTTTGTCGATATTTTATACCCACATTTATGCTAAAATTGGCGCTGGAACATACGTTTCATGTGCTCTGCCTACCCCTTTTCGGAATAAAGGCGTGAATGTATGTATGTGTGTATGTATGTTTAGGTATCGTTACTGGTCGGTATACTGCCAGAATTATATTTGCACAAAATTATTATAATCCTGCGTACCTATCCCGCGCACATCTGATTCATTCATTCAAATATAGGCACGCACGCGCAGTATAGAATCGTACCGACTTGACTGATAGTTATTTATTTATTTTTATTTATTTATTTAAACTAGGTACACAGCATAACAGAAATATCTAAGCAACTGTGAGACCATAGAAGAATATTTATAACATAATTTACATTACAAATAATACACCAAAACAAAATTTAATTTATTTGGCAGAACAGTTCTAATATATAACAGAGGAGCGACGCACATCAATCTTCTCGCAGAAGTATACTGATAGAGTTGAAACTGACAACTCTATCAGTATACTTATATTACTTATAAGTTATACCGAACCTTGGCACTCGCAATGGCAAACTGCATAGAAGTGCTTCCCCTGAATATGATAGAGAGCGGAGCGGACTAAACGAGCTGAAAGAGTCACAAAAGTGTTCACAAAGTCCACTCGCAACACTGATTTTCATACGAACACTTCCATTGCGAGCGAGTAATGGGTCCGCTATGTCTTTTATGAACGGACTCGCTCATCTGACCCATCTCATTTCCCACCTCATTCGCTTTGCAAAGTCCGCGTCCGCTAGCAGTGGAAGGCAAAATACTTAAACTCTTGCTTATTGGAAGTGCTATTTAACTCCGGTCCACTCAGTTCGTTAGCTCCGTTTCCGCTCATTAGGAACCCTTTTTAGTGGAAGGCAGGCATACTCGTAATGCAGAAGTGGCCTAAGGAACATCAGTTTTCATTTGGAAATGTACGAGTCATGAAATGCTTATCTTCGTCGACGAATGCCATGCAACCTACCTTGTTTTTTAATACACATACTCGTATATTTTAATTGCTTATTTAAAAAAGTTATAGAAATTACTATATCACAATCAGGCCGCACTTTGTTTCTTTGTTTTACTAGTATGTTCTTTTTTTCCCGTACCTTGTCAATAATACATGTAGATATTATGGTCAAACTGATATTTACTTCTGGCTTAGAGTGAATGTCCTCGAAATATGTGAAAAGTTGTGTTCAGATATTATATTTGACACCCAGCTTACGATTTTTCAAATATATGAAAAATCATTTGAGAACATCTGGGTGGGAAATTCACCTTTTAAAACAGTGTTTAGTATAGGCATTACACCAGTTTCTAAACTTTCTAATACCCATTAACTTGCAAATCAACTATCTTGATAAATTACCAGATTTTTTTCTCGTTTCTTATGGTGAATTTCACCATTCACAATTGGCTCTAAGCAACCTACTTAAATAAAACGTATTTTGGCCGTCCTCCAAGTCGGGCAAGAAACCGAGACAGTTGATAAGCCATAACAAACCAACAACAAACCTTACTTTTGGACAGAGTAATGATAAAATTCACGCATTGCTACAAGAGCTGTAGGTATCATCTGAAAAATACACTTTCTCATTCGCATTTTGCATTAGAGATTACAGCAACTCAAGGAACACCTTCAGTTATTTACGTCCATAGCCATAATAAAAACAATTGCTTTGTTGGTGTGGTGTTCCTGATGATAAGGTTGCAAGGATGCGCTGCGGCTGGTTGAAAGTGCGGGACCTGCATTCGCATAAAGTGCAACGCGCTTGCGACCCTAGAGTTGCAATAGTAGTTTATGCGACTGGTCCATAATGAGAGGGCTTAAAACACGTGTGTGGTTTTATGAAACGAGCGTCAGCGAGTTTCATAATAGGATCACACGAGTGTTTTAAGGCCTAATCATGTACAGTTGCATACACTACTTTATCTACACACATATCATGTAGTAGTAAGTAACAGCAAAAAACCAACAATAAAATGACAACAGCAATGGCGGCAATTCGATCATCCGTCATGACGAATAGTTTTTTTTTAAATCATAGACAAACGAATGAAGTCCCTATATTCATATCACTCGAGATCAAATGTCGTACGGTTTGTATTAAAAAACGTACTGAATTGACGTTTCGTATCGATAACTGTTTTAATATCTATGGATACTAGAATAGAGACCCACTTGAGTTTTGACAGCTGTTCCAAATTTAAACTCATAACGATACAAATTATCAAAAATCTGTACTGTAATGACATTACAGTACAGATTTTACCTACTACCACAGACAAGAAAGTTCTCATAGTAAACTCGGTTCTAGTAATGCTGGTCATTTCCTACGGTTTCTGAACGCATTTTAGAGCACTAATTATATGTGCGTAGATAAATAATCATAGCATATAGTGTCTGCGTATCATCAGGCAAGCCGTATCCTTGTATGTTAATTTTTTACGCTTATTCTGGTACGGTAGGTCAGCAGGTCCATCACGTAACGCATTGTACGCGTGTACGTACGTTAAGGTAGATCTAAATGTACATTTTTGAATGGTGGATGAATTGCTACTAACGCGCGTTTGAAAAGTTACGTGACTACTCCATAGGACATATGGAAACGAGCGTGTGAAACACATTTGAAATTAAATTAGAATGCGAAATATGCTTAAGATAAACGCCGAGGTCTTTTGTTTCTCCATTTCGATATGTCGTGCCATGTATCGGAAACACATTTTTTCCCGCCGTCATTTTGAACAGGGAGAAATACGATATACCGTATAACAAGCCCTGAAATAGGTTTCCGAATTTATCATACGACTTAACTTTTTGGACTCTTATTATGTGTTTCGAGATGTTTCGTCGCAAGTAGGTACTTGAGTACCTACTTTGCTGTTTGCAGGTTCTTGTTAAAGTTACGTAAATTATTGGTCGGTAAGTTTATGTTTATGTTGTTTGTATGTTTAGTACACCGCAATAGACCTGATGTTTAATTGTGTAGGGGTATACCTGCATAACATTGAGTGTTATTGTACTATTACTACTACACATTATAGATTTTTATTTTAAGGACAAAAAATAAGGACGTATAGCCAAATTGTCCTGTATGTTTTATCGATGTAGGTACCGAGAGATGTAAGTTAGATATAGTAGTATATCAGACATTGGTGTTATTCTAAGCATTCATATGACATATAGCTCACGGTCCCTGAAAATCCGCCTTAATTTGATTAAAAATAAATCGATATCGTATCTGAAACCGTTCTCACCATAGCAACCGCCTGTGCAAAGAAATATCATATCGTTTTTCTTCTATTTCCCAGACCGATGATAATAAAATTACAGCGCAATTCGCTTTCCGTATGTTATTTATTACACTTGGTTTTTATACCCTGTGACATTACGAAAGTGCTGCTTAGAGAAGACAAATTTGATTACAGATAGTTCCACTTTGCGCGTGCATGTAGGTATGTGTGCGTGCGCTTGAAACTGACGATGTGTGTCTGTAACAACGGATGCTGCGACGCTGAGACACAAATTTAATCTGCACGGCTATCACGCGACGGCGCGGGAGCTCTCTCGATTTTTCTCGCACTATCCGTCTCTCTCTTATTAGAACACTCAGAACAAGAGGTATTATTGTTATTGTTGTATTGTGGGCCTTTGTATGCCGTTTCGTCCAGCAAGTGATCTATTGTGACAGCACTTTGTTTAGATTTCACCATCGAGTCCCGTTGCCTCTAGGAAATTCCAGATTCTTCACCGCCCTAGGTAGATACTTCTTTTGTGCATGAGTATTCCGCAGGAGCATAGAATATGCATTGCTGTTTCCTCTGTCTCCTGGCAGAAACTGCACGTTGCGTCCTGTTTCATACCCATTTGAAACAGGTGCTTGTTCAATTTGCCATGTCCTGTCAGAATTCTCGTCACTGCGCAGGTTTAGTGCCTTATCAGTTGTAATAGCTCTTTGGACAGTTTATTATTGTACCCTTTGATTTAAGGCTTTAGCATATTTTTGTCCTTTGGCGAACTTCCACAGCTTTATTGCCTCTGATTTTTCTGTGTTATTTAGTAGGGAATATGCTTTCAGTTTTGTGATACCACAGAACGGTTCTGGGCCGACCAGGGTTATGTCTGCGCCCTTCCTTGCAAGTTCATCTGCTTTTTCATTTCCTACTATGTCGGAATGTCCTGGTACCCATCTAAGTGTAACTTTGTTGGTCAGCCAGGGCGTTTAAATTGTTTTTACTGTTCTGGGGGGCTAGCACAACTGACGCCGCGCCGCGACGCGAGTCAAGAAGGATCTACTGTCCTCGTTCTAATTTGCACGGTGCGAGTGTGACAGGGGACGCTCAGTCGCGCGACAAGCGGCTTGTCAGCAAGTCTGTAGTAGTGTTGTGTTCCTGGAGGTGAGCAAGGTTGCCAGAGGTCCCGAGGATGCGTCGTGTTAAGAGCGAGGGAATTTGTTCATTCAGCTGTCAACACGGCGAATCCTCAAACATATCGTAAAGGCCGGCAACGCACTCACAACACCTCTGGTGTTGCAGGTGTCCGTGGACTCGTTTGCCTCCTATTACATAAAAAAAAGTTGTGCTCGACGTACTGGACTAGTTTGGAGTAGGACTCTAGGGATTCTAGTGCCAGCAGAGCAGCTTGGCTGTCTGAGTTGATGTAGATGTGTTGGTTTCTAAGGTTTCTTTCGAGATTGATAACCACGCATTTGTTTATTGCGAAGAGTTCAGCCTGATAGATTGAGGCCTCTTTCCCCATGCTGACGCTAGCTTGAGCTTTGGCCTCTCACCATAGATACCGCATCCAACAAGAGGTATACTTAGTACGAGGAAAATCGAGAGTATGTCGCGGCCGTCCCATGATAGACGTGCTGCGTACCTACATACAAGCACACACACACACTTACTGCCACGCATAAAGTTGAATCTATATCTGTACCTAACTATGATAAAACTGGGTGTTGATTTACGGTTCAACACACATTAACTATTACGTATTATCACAGAATAGATAATAGTGTATTATGTAGATGTTTTTCATGCAATTATTGGTTATTTCGATGTTATACATGTATGTCATTTAACTTTGTACATTTCTAAACAACTATTATTATATAGGTATTATTAATGGTCAAATAAGGGCCATATCCGCAAAAAAACTTGCATGAAAACAAGCTATAGGTAATCCAACTAGCAACTGTTGTAAAACTCGCATTTATGGCGTGACTTATAAATCACAAAATCACCTCCATGAGGTTCTTGATAACGCGATACCTTCACTTTACCCGGCACGCACGAGTAACGTAACGATTTCATATTAAGTAACAACCAAATTTTCAAGCCAAAATTGCCCAAATGTTTAGTAGAACAATGTTTTTACAGCGTCAAGGACTATTTAAATTATAAGAATGTTTGACATAAGAAATTATTACAATATACTGAATTAATACTAATTGACTTATTATTTTAGCTTATTTAAATCTAATATTCGTATGCTTGCTTGCATGCTGAATACGAGGATTTTTACACCGTAACCTGTATGTAACTGTATTCTTACATTCTTGAAGTGAGATGGGGAAAAATTGTTAAACTCTTGTATTTTTTTGCAAAATTAATATTATTCTAGTTTTCACTTCTGCCGGCACTCCCGGAGTGCAACCAGGTCTTTTGTTTTATTTTGAAATAAAAGTCACGTGGCAACTGTTTCTTGTTTTGGTATAAGTGTTTACAAAACTATAAATAAAAATATTAAATATAGGAGTGGATTATTATATTCTAAAACACTGTAACGTCGCACTCTAAAGTGTACACGTTACTATGATTATTTACTTTATTAGTATATGGAACCGCGCTAATAATGCCGGACGCTAATGGTTTCGTCTACCGCGCGCTGTTATACGCGAATATGCGCGGGCTCCTAAACCCCGGAGATGCGCGAGCGCCGCCGAGTTACGGCATTCGGTTTTCGGTTTTACCTCGCGTCAGACCGCTCGCTGCTATCGGACGCGGAGCGTGTGTCGCTGCTGATAAAAAATACCGTTAGGTCGAACACGTAGCCGGTTGCAACGTCTACAATTTAATTATTTAAGTGCCTGGTTATTCCCGCTGGGGTGAGTTCTCATTTATTATGCTTATTTGTAAATTGGAGCTGTGCTAGTATTATATTAAATCTTATAGATTAATCCAGCTGCCAGTTGAGCTTACTTTTGCGCTTGTTGCTAATTAGAACACTGGACTCTGACTAGGTTCTCACTAAATGAGGCTTCCTGCGCTTAAGCTTACTTCTGGGCCTTCCAGGGTCAATTTTATCGCAAGGCAAGACGGCGCAGACGGCGCGCCGGTGCCGCCCATTTCCACCGCTTCTATGGCCTGAGATTGCCTTGCAGAGGATGCCTAGCTGGATGGAAGCCCCTCGTCACCGATCCCTTGTCAGGCCAGTGTTACTATAATCAGTGCGCGCTTACTCAATCTACCTGGTGCTGTTGGAACGGACATTATATAGTTATTGTGTTAACTTGTGGTTTCATTGACCCGCGACCCTCCCTACTTCTGTAGCCGGATAACCCTAAGGTAATTCAAAGCGTTACAACACTGATATTTTCTCAAACATGTGTATCAAAACTGTCTATTGGAACTTTATTACAGAACACAAAACGGTATATGATCTTATTTCAAAAGAGTACAATTATTTAAATCAAGACTGGGCTTACCTTATAACAATTTTAGCCAAGACCAGGCACGAAGTGAAGTTTGCCAAGTTTCCAAACTACTGATTGCGGTCGAAGAAACGAAATTTATTGTTATATCGCTATTTAACAATAGTACATTTGAGGAGCTTTATTATTTTGACACACACGAGGTAGCTTGCTAGCTTGTTTAATGTCCTGCATCTGGGCGTGAACGCCGGCAGTTATTTGCAGACTGCCAAGTTTTGCTAATTGTTTTCTGTATCCAATTCTTATATTACAAGAGAGATAGTATTCAGTAATCACGTAACATTCCGAACGCGCGATAGGACAATTTAACTGTCAGTTTTCCATATAGAAAGTGACATTTACACAGATATAGGAAGTAAGGAGATCGGACATGCCGCTTGATTTGTATTGAATATGCCTGTCGCAACTTCTTGAATTCGTGGTTTTATTTGAAATAAATACTATTTATAGAAAGTCATCCATTGGTGCGGAAATTAATCAAATGACTGCGATGTTTGCAAGTAATTATTGCGCAACTCGGCAATTTGGCAAAAAACTGAACTTTCTCGGTGGACAACGGACGGTAAATGTATGGCGGAGTATGCCCAATTAACTGACATGTGCGACACAGCCGCCGGCGGCTTGTCCGCTCTATAGTATTTTATGCTTTGAGGACATTAAGATCTACCTGATGCGCGTACAATGCGTTGCGTGATTGACCTGCTGGCCTTGGAAGCGTAAGATAACTAAGACAAAAGAAGAATTCAATTTTTTTTTAAAAAAAAACCTTAATTTTTCTGAAATTAACTTGAGTGTGTAGGTACCTGCTATAATAATATGGTCTGGCAGTCAAATAAGCATTTTTTATGTCATATAAAAAAATTAGTAAAACTTTTATAAATTTAAAACACAATGATGTTTGTCAGTTATCATATTTCCAAGTCTCGTTTCCACGTACTACAACATTCTATATTTAAAACGTTTTCCAAATATTTTATTCCGATGTTTTTATTCCAAGAATCCCGACGTCATCGAATTGTGAGACGAACAAGAGTTTTATTAGGGAACTGTACAATTGTACATAAGTTATAATTACTTAATTTGTGGAACAGAATTGAAAATCGTATAGGTATTTTAAGACTTGACCGTTGAAGCTTAGGTGCCTACGATCACTCCAACTAAGTATGTTTTTTTCATGATAAATCAGTTTTTAGGGGATCCAAGGTCTGTATGGGAGATACTGCCATTATGACACGACGAAATTCGAAAAAGAGAGTTAAAATCAGAAATCAAAGGCGACCGCAACATGGCACACATAAATTTACACAAAATGATGAAGTCACGAGTTTTTATCCGTATTAGCATTACTTAATTTCTTTTACGTCACACCTGGCCATAATGCGAGTTTTACTGCACGCTGCGCGTACGGAAAAACTCGCATTGTGGCCAGGTGAAGACGTAAAATTTTGTACGCAACACGGGCGGTAATTCGTAAAGCCCCAGAGCGCATGCTTATGGCCCTCACCTTCGGTTCGGGCCACAAACACCTGCGATCTGGGGCATTTACGAATTCACCGCCCTAGTTACGTAATGTACTATTAAAAGCTTTTATGTATTTTAATCATATTCATTTGAAACATCCTTAGGAATTTTCATTAGTCAGGTCCTTACTAGGGCTCGCGGTCGTGTCCGGGTTTCGTGTACACGTGTCGGGTACCCGTGTTCGTGTAACCCGCCCGCGGGTCTAAGCGACCGGTCCGAACGGATCCGTGTAATTAGCGCACGGGTACCCGTGTACACGTGTACACGTGTACACGGGTACCCGCGTCCTGTTTACACGCGGGTAGTATTACCCGTCCTTGAGTTGTGGTGTGAAGCTAGGAACTATACCGTTGTTCTAAGAATGTACATACAAGTACTAAATGAGTGTTCGTAGCAATGCAATTATAATATATTCAAATTCATATTTAAAAAAAGTCAGTACGAATCCATGATAATGTTATAAATATGAAAGTGGGTCTGTCTGCCTGTGTCTTTCTGTTACCCCTTCACGCTTTAACAGCTGAGTTGATTTAGATAAAATTTGGTATAGAGATTTGAGTCTGGGGGAGGGACATAGGATATAAACGAGTTCCACGCGGATGAAGTCGCGGGCAGAAGCTAGTAAGTTTTATCCCATAAAAAACATTCCATGTAAAAAAGAGGCCAAGTCTCAAAACTCTTCCACCTTAAAAAGCTGTGAGATATTTCGTAGTACCAAGTCTCAGGCATTCTCATTATTCTTTATTTGCCAGCTAAATAGAATTCTGCCACTTGGCAATCACACCACTTAACTGCTTTTATGGATTTTTGCACACCTTAAACTATGAAGTATTGTGTAATTGCCAAGTCGCCTGAGACTTGGTACTACGAAATATCTCACAAGATTTTACGGTGGAAGAGTTTCGAGACTTGGCCTCTTTTTTACATGGAATGTTTTTTTATGGGATCTTACTTCTTTTTGTAGGTTATTGTGTCATCAATACATACAAATTACGAATGCAGTCTCATTCTTGCTTTTGAATTTTTCCTCCCATTCTCTGCACCACTTAACTGCTTTTATGGATTTTTGCACACCTTAAACTATGAAGTATTGTGTAATTGCCAAGTCGCCTGAGACTTGGTACTACGAAATATCTCACAAGATTTTACGGTGGAAGAGTTTCGAGACTTGGCCTCTTTTTTACATGGAATGTTTTTTTATGGGATCTTACTTCTTTTTGTAGGTTATTGTGTCATCAATACATACAAATTACGAATGCAGTCTCATTCTTGCTTTTGAATTTTTCCTCCCATTCTCTGCAAATGTAACTTTGTAATCCTATATATTTATATGGGATTACAAAGTTATTTATGCGTATCTAGACATCTGGACCGAAATTTGCAAAATATTTTAGTTTCATCTTGATTTTAACACTAAACACTAATTATGTTCTCAATTAGTGTTTTTGTTGATCGTTCAGTGAATATGTGAGTGACAAAATTAAGAAACTTTGACTAGTTATAATTCATAAACTACTGCTTCAAATTGAATTGAATTTGAAATATACCATGTTTAAACAATGCCTGCTTGGTTACTGAAAATTCAGGCTTCCAGTTTTATTCACAACGAAGTTATTGGGGGGTCAAAAACGGCCTGAACTGCTTCGAAAAAAGATGGTACGGCAGTGCCGTTTTTTTGCTCGACTTGGCGTGGGCACCGCCGTGCCCCCAGATTTTTATTTGAGCTTAAAATGTGAAAAATAATGTAGTAACATTAATCTAGTTTTGGTTTTGAACCATAATAGTAACGAAGCTGGTGGTCTAAAATTGGCCGGTCCCAATTTTAGAAATAATGATGAGACTTTACTGCATTTATGAAATTTTGCATACCTAAAACTATGTAGTATTGTGCGATTACCAAGTCACAATAGTACATTACGTAACTAGGGCGGTGAATTCGTGAATGCCCCAGATCGCAGGTGTTTGTGCGCAGCGTGCAGTAAAACTCGTATTATGGCCAGGTGTGACGTAAAATTTTATTTAGCAAGTAAATAAAGCCCCCCACAAGGTGGACTGAGGACCTGGTAAAGGTTGCGGGAGTCCGCTGGATGCAGGTGGCGCAGGACCGGTCACTTTGGCACTCTTTGGGGGAGACCTATGTCCAGCAGTGGACGTCTTTCGGCTGATATGATGATGATGACGATGATTAAATAAAGATTAATGAATGCCTGAGACGGCTCTACGAAATGTCTAACAACTTTTTAAGTTTAAGAAGAGTTTTGAGACAGCCTCTTTTTTACATGAAATGTTTTTTATGGGATGAGACTTACTAGCTTCTGCCAACGACTCCGTCCATCCGTCCTCCGTCCGACCCCTTCCACCTGCCCCTTCCATTTCCCTAATATAGCCGTTCAGCGGTAAAATACCACAGCTCGGGTTGGCGAAGATAACAGATAAAAGTACATTATTGTCGAAGCAAGGGAAGTAGGCAATGCTGGCTGAGTATTAATTTTAAATCGACGACCTTGGGAGACCCGTTTCGCCGGCAGGTGACGAACAAAACAAACAAAGTAAACTTAAGACGTAAGTAGTTAGCTTCCATTTTTTTGTTGAAACTTTGACTTTATCGCAAAGGCATAAAACTTAATATTGCTTTGGAATTCAACCACTTCTTTATCTATAGTTTAGTCGCTAAGACTTTTGGGTTTATCCAAAAAAAATTGCAAGACACTGATAACGCCTATCCAAATGATGATCTCGTTACTGCAAATTATTTTTACCTCGTTAAACTACATCAACGATGTTTAGTACGTCCGAAATTGTAAGATAAAATCCTGTCAAAAACGCAAGCAGAAAACGACTTTTTCATGAGAGCATAAAATCGTACCGTTATCCGATATCGAAATAATTATGTTATACTTTGAATCGGTAACGTAAAATCGTTTTGTTTGAGTAGGTACCTTTATTTAAAAATGATAACGGTATACATTGAAGCAGTAGCAAAATAGTCGTAATATCGTTTTGTTCGAGTACCTTTCTTTTAAAATGATTACTTTATCCTTTAGATAGGTAGGCAGAGTAATGATGCAAGTATCGTTTTGATTTAGTGCCTTTGTTCGGTGCTCATATTCAACCTCGTGAGTAAAGGTACGGTTTAAAAAGGTATACCACATTCAGTCCCTTATTTAGAACCATACTGACGGTGGAGGAAAATGAAGACTTAGCAAATGCCAACGCTATTTGAATGACGTTAAGGATCAAAAGTGCTAAACATTAAATTTCCTCGACTGTACAATACAATAAGCGCTCGGTTAATATTAAAAACACTAAAAAGTTCTCATGTACAGTCAGCCATGACAGTGGGCTACCACTTTTGGACCTTATTTTGCATGCAATAAAGTACAAGAGTGGTAGACCACTTTTGTGGTTGACTGTACTTACCTACTGTTTTTGTTTAGCTATCATATCTATAAGCGGCTATAAATAAAAGTTAAACAGTTTGCGTGCCCTTTGTCGGTCAATCATTAAATAAAATACTGGGTTTATACAATATTATGACGCAATAGAGCAAACATAGGCTTCCTGCGATATTTTCTTTTGCCACATATCTAATATAAAACAACATCATACACACCAAACCCATAGAGTTGCTAATGCAAATAGAGTAAAATGAAATAAATAAATTATATTTGCCTCAACTCAAACGGCCGCGGACGGTCCGAACCCGCGTGTAATTAGAACCCGCGGGTACGTGTGTACGGGTACACGGGTACCCGGGTACCCGCCCGCGGACCGGGCGGGTTCGGGCGTGTCGGACGTGTGTCGTGTGGAACGGACGCTTAGCACCGCGGGCTTAAGAACACGGGTATTCGGGCGGGCGGGTTTACACGTGTAGCGGGAGCCCTAGTCCTTACCTTTTTTTTACACAGATATTATTTTGTACATTATTTATTAATTTGTATTGCAACTTCCAATTTTTTTTAATTTCAATATAAGACTATAATTATAACAAAAGTTTTAAATAGGTACAAATGATAGGTTTTCATTTTTTATTTACGGTTTCAAATTGAAGCTTGAAAACCACCCTTTTCAAGTGTTTCAATTACGTTAGTTTTATGATGCGAACTATTTTTAACACTTTCGCAACCAGGAAAAATTTCGAACAATACCCCAGAAACCGCCAGTACTCGCTAGTCGGGCAACGACGTGCAACTCAATGCCGCACGCCGCGAACCCGCTAGTCGGGCAAGCGGCGAACGCTCAGGGCTGTGTTAACGTAACCAACTAATAAGAATTTTTATTTTAATCGCATTAGGTAAAGTAAATGAAAATACAAAGTGAAGTAATAAAATATAATAATCAACTGTGCCAACTTTTCGACCGCATAAGTACATAATAATCAGAAGACTTACAAATTGTCCTGTTAGTGGCAGTGGCAGCCCTGAGGTAGCGAAGATGCAATGCTTGCCCGCCTGTCGGGCACTTTGGCGTCGCGTCTAGGTTTATAGCTCTTGCCCGACTACCGGGTATGCCGGCATCTGAGTAAAGTTTACGAGTGCCCGAGTGTCGGGTACGCGGTGTCGAATGTGTTAAGTGAGTAAGATACTTATGTGTCACGGGTTAGGCTCGTAAAACACACTTTCCCTAAGTGTGCACTTCTGCAAAAGTGCACTTTCCGCAAAATGTACACTTTCCCAATTTGGAAACATTCCCCAAATGTGCACTTTTTCAAACAGTGCACTTTTCCATAGCGCACGTTTTCCCAAAATGTACACTTTCCCATTTAGGGCACTTTCTCAAAAGGTACACATTTCCGCAGTTTCGGTCTTTCTGTCCGTCCGTCCGTCCGTCTGTCTGGATTTGCACTATTTCATATAAACCCTTTAGTACTATAATCAGGGACGCCACTACCCCTCAAGTGAACTTTCTGGGAAAATATACTTTCTGCGAAAGTGCACATTCTGGGAATGTGCACCTATTGACAAAGTGTACATATCGGGAAGTGCACTTTTAGAGACAGTGTTCTTTCCGGGAAAATTATCATTCCAAAACAATGCACCTTTAAAGAAAGTGCACATTTAGGGAAAGTGTGTTGTATGAGCCTAACCCTGTGTCACGTAGCTTAATTAAAAGTTTTCTATATTCCTACCAACATTTTGTTTGGTTTGAATTTGATGTTGCTGAATAATCAGCAAAATTCAATGTATGAAAATCACAGTTTTCATAAAACTCTCAATACAAAACGCCAATATCATAGGTAAGGACCTAATTTTAGTTTCATTCTTGAAATTGGAATTGCATTGTATTTAGTGCTCATTGTGTAAATAAAAGTTTGTAAGTGCATTGAATATGAAAAGAAAATATTTAAATAGGATTTTTCGCGCATGGTATACTGACCCAGATATTGATAATCATTAGCTACCTACGAGTATACCTACCTCTTTTTACCTAAATAAAATCGCCCAGGTCTAAACTGAAGTAAAACAAATATCTTATAAAATTCTGCTCCCTCGTCAACCTACTGGCTTACCTAATTGTAACATTGTGATTTAATTTCATAATTATGCTTTTGCAAATGTGCATAAAATCACCATTCGTCTCCATTGCTTCAAGCTCGGTGGCACATTATTAGCGATTAAGGCTATTTCCACTTATCAAACTACACCGAGAATATTAAAATAAAGAAAAAACAAATAGGTGGGTATTGCTTGGTCTCACGCGACGTAAAATGACGGTCTCGTTCCATAAGCATTAGCAGTAAATGGGTCAAAATTGATCAATCATGATAAAAAATAAATTGGTTACAATGTCGTGACTATATATATACTAGCTTCTGCCCGCAACTCTGTCCGCGTGGAACTCGTATATATCGCAGCTCCATACAAACTTTCACCCCCCCCCCTCATTTCACCCCCTTGGGGGCTGATTTCGGGGATAAAAACTGTCATATTTCCTTCCCCGGAACTGAAACTATCTCTTTACCAAATTTCACCTAAATCGGTTCAGCGGTTTAAGCATGAAGAGACACACTTTCGTATTTATAATATTAGTATTGGAAGTATGGATTTGTCTCGTCATATTTATTACCGTATTTATTATTATTATTATATTTGACAATCTTCGACGACCTCTAGACGATGATATATTGTATACATAGAAAACATCCAAGACTCCGCAACCAATATTCATGCTCATCACAAATATTTGCCCTTACCGTGATTCGAATCCAAAGGTGACCAGAGCTATAACCTCGAACTTCGGTCGAAGTACGGGTATCTGTATCTCTAACTTGCCTTACTAAGGTGACAGGGATGCAAGTACACGGACTTCCAGATTCGATTTTCGTGGTAGCGCCGCAGAGAGTTGAAGGCGTACGACACCGTCACAAAAGTTATAATTGTTTTAAAGAATTGCACAAGGCTAACCGGTGGTCAAAATCAGTTTTTTTATTTTATTAAACCGCATATGAGTACTTATTTCTGAGTTTTAGATGATTTCTATGTACTTATCTCATTGTATTGATGTCTATATCTTGGACTAGCATCCATAATACAAGTCTTATTGAGTTTGCTCAGACGCTAATTCAACTTGTGTAATATTGTCCCCTCATACCTACATATTTGTTTATATCAATTTTCGAAAATCATAATACATAAATATAATGCTGAGCTTCAGCTACATGGATGCCATGATGCCAACGAATATAAGAAATGTTTTCGCAAATCCGTAAAGGTGTCATCTTTTATCCATTAGGACTCAAAGAGGAACACGCTGATATCACAAATACTATCATGACATTCAGGTGGTAATTGCGATACGAGAACGGCTCCAAGTTATTTTACACATGTATGCTTTCAAATATCACCTCCATCGTACAGTCTTTTAAAGTATGTACATGGTCAAAGTGATCAACATTATATTAACATGAATTTATTGTTAATCTATAATGATGCACAGATATTTTTGAGCCATTAGGAATATACATAAAGTAACAAAGTAATTATTAAATTAAATAAAAGGTAGAATGCAAAAGTGCAGTTGTTATAAAAACAACAATTATCTTTTGTTCACGTTTATTTCTTGGCACTTTACCTGTATTGTTAAATTGCATAAACAAACGCCTCCGGATAGCTAAAATAAGTGGCAGTGGGCGGGGCACATAGCACGCAGAACCGATGGCCGTTTGGGTGGAAAGGTTCTCCAGTGGCGACAACGTACCGGAAGGCGCGGCATGGGTAGGCCCCCCACAAGGTAGACTGATGACCTGGTAAAGGTTGGTGGAGTCAGCTGGATGCGGGTGGCGCAGGATCTTTGGGGGAGGCCTATGTCCAGCAGTGGACGTCTTTCGGCCGATATGATGATGATAAACAAACGGTGTTGTAAGAACGTTATCTCTAGCGGCATATAGACCTCACTGCATCAACTGTATGCGGTCCACTAAATGAAAATAACTCTGCAAAAAGACAAGTAACTAGTCTCGACACTGCAATTCTGTGAGTGTGAAGCGATTCACATACTGAATGCATCATTTCTCGTCGCGCATGGTGGAGTGCGCACGCTCAAAGCTCACAACAGAATGAAGACCACGGAAAAATAAATGGTTTTTTTTTCAGTTATTTAACTATATAAAAGGAAATGCCCTGCCACGGGTATGGACGGAGTAGTTAATGTTATAATCATAATAATCATAATCATAATCCATTTATTGGTAATATAAATTACATGTCAGAAGTACGTTTACATTATTATAGAATATTTATTACACTACAAGGATTGTTTATAAATATAACATGTCAGCGAATATGTTAATTAATAAATTGTAATGTATGTATACGGTACATTAGCAATTTTTTTTTTTTTTAATACACAACACTGGGACTAGGACAAAACAATTCCTTGTGGTCATAGAACGCCTGCTCGATTAGCCATTTTTTAAGTTTGGCCTTAAATACCGATTTACTCTGAGCAGCAATAATGTCGCCTGGGAGGTGGTTGTATACCTTGCGACCCATGATATGGGCGAGTTTTTTTGACTTCGCGAGTCTGTGCGATACAAGGGGCAGCTTTCCTGCGCGCGTACTGCGGGTCGCGTACCTACGTGGGACGTCCTTTAAACACAGTGTGTCCACTTCATCGCGAGCAGTGACCGCCATTTGCAGTATCAAAAGTGAAGGTAGCGTCAATATACCTAGCATTTTAAAAATTGGTTTTGCCGAGTTTGTTTGTGAGACGCGCGCTATTGCACGTACTGCACGCTTCTGCAGGCGAAAAACTCTCTGCCAATCGGCGGCTCCACCCCACAGCTCGACTCCGTACTGCAGGTGCGCATGTACCGATGCAAAATAGCAGGCCCGCACCATTTCCATCGGAAGTATTCGCGCCAGCCGTTTTAGGGCAAAACAGGCCGTCGACAATTTAGTGCACACCTTATCAATATGTAGACTCCAGGTCAGGCCACTGTCTAGTTCAAAACCCAGGAATGTTGAGCTGGAGACTTGGTCAATGATATTACCAGCAGCCAATACTGACAGCGATTTCACTGGGCGGCCAGACAGATCGAAGGCTATGTGCTGAGTCTTTCTCGTATTTAAAATGAGGCCGTTGTTAGCAAACCAGTTTGCTACCGATGTTAATAACTCGTATTGAATTTTTTTATATATATGCCTTCGCCAGCGTGATGTAAATAACGCCGGCAAACCCGGGTGCCTCATCAAACAAGGAATAAATATGTCCATCCAAAAAGTCCATTCTATAGACACTATCAAAGATATTCTTTGAATCGATTAAGTGGTTCCGGAGACTACCCATTACTACCGGAGACTACCAACATAGGTACAAAGCTAAAATCTCGTCGACTTTTTCCTACGAGCTTCCGTCCGCGAATTCGTCTGCTCGGACATGGCATCAAAACGATCCTATATTTCAATAATAAATAATTTGTGCCAAATTTCATCCAAATCGGTTATAAATAAATACTTACTTACTCCGTTCGCTCAGCGACCCAAAATCAATCTTGGCCTCCGCCATTTTACTTGGTTCTGCGCTAACTCTTGCCAATTGCAGATACTAAGAAGAAGGAAGCATAAGATAATTATTAATACTTACATTTTCATTTATTTATGTTTGTGCACCCGATTTTGAGCAGGCTCTGGGCATTCTTTAAAAAAGAGTCTAGCTCGTCTCTCCATCGCCGACGAAGATTCGGAAGTCCTTGTGAGCCTTACTCCTAAACTTTTTCAATGAATACCAGCCCTAAAATATTCCCATAAAAACCTGTGCAATCATAACCGGGCCATAATTAACCAGTGGCTCTGTGAGAACGCCTGAGCTTTCATTTTAAAAATGAAAGGAAACAATTGAATTTCGAAAAAGTGGCTTAGCAAAAAAAACCATACTCGTATATAAAGAGATTGTCGTCTAACCTCCAAACCCAAAGAATAAACTAGATTTTGTTGGGATTACACTGGTTTCCCAACGATGTTTTAATTCACCGAAAAACCACTGTTTGATCAATATGGATGTTGACACACAAGTTTTTTAAACCACGAATTTCAGATTGAAAGTCGCGTGCCTTTCCGTTCAGTTACAGTACCTAAGAATAAGTCTATATTGTCTTTAAAGTTCCGTAACAGACGTTTTCTTCTGTACACGTTTATGACTCTTCTGTTCTCATTATTTTAATCACAAACACTCGCCAAGACCGGCCGCACAGGCTATACATGACTAATAGTTCAAAGCGACGCCCACTGACTCCGTTACCAAACCGCTAAGTATGTTACCTGCAGCCGACATAAGTCACTGCTTAATGTGGCGCCTGCCTGAGCTCTTATTCACAACGCCTGACCTCACCTTAACTCAAACTAACCAGTCTTAGCAGAGCTAGATTAAGCGTTGTTCAGATGAATTCCAGTCTCAGGATATACTAGGGGCAGGGGTCAGGTGAAACAAGATGTGAATAGTACAGCATGTCGGGTGCTTCTCGTGAAATTTATGCAACGGATTTACCAAAACTTACCACGGAATTTGGGAAGCTCGAACGCTAGACGTTTGAGTTTCAGGACATTAAATATTTGCGGGATCCGGTGACTATTTCGGTGCATGACATTTTATTCTCTAGTGCACGACAAATTATGTAATATATAAATTAACTGAGGTATTTTAGAAACTAACATTTATTTTGGTGAAATGCATGTAAATGTACGAGTATATGTAATGTGGTAAAATATTAGGTACCGACCTTTAAATACAAATCCTCCTAACCCATAATTTTACTTATTAACTTTGTTATTGAGACTCGGCTCCTTCAACAGTTGTGTACCTAGTCATAACGTAGGCACTACGGTCCTACTTGTTGTACTTAACAGAAAACCCGCCATTTTGGATACATTCACGCTAATCGGAATGGGCGTGTCCGAACTTCTAAAGGAGTATTTCAGCTTGTCTGTGAGCCCAAAAAAGGTTTTGGTGCTGTGTCTAAATACAAAAACATAAAAAAGTCTTCTAAGTACTTGGGTCTGTTCGAGTAGGCATAAAACAATAGTACTACCTGGGACTCCTGGTAGGCCTACGGGCTGTAGTGACTTCAAGCCGATTTTTTCGTGGGGCCTTATGAGGTTAAAATAAAATGTACGCCGTTAAATCCCGCTTCAAAATTGAATTATGATTCCTTTGAAATATCGTGAATTGTTTTATCGTTGGGAGTGAATATCCTCTAGAGATACGTCGGTACAGGAAGATGTATTTTTATACATATAATTGACAACTGGCATGTAGTTGTCATCAGATTATGAAAACAGAGCATCGCACTTCTCTGGAAGATGTTTTCCCTGAATAGTCTAAAAAATGTGTCTCAACATCTTGCGCGACAATTTTAACAAAGAAATGGCCTTTTTGATACATTATTAAGGCGCCGAAGGTTCATGGTCTTCTCTCCCTCTCACTGAGCATAAGCGTGAGCGAGATGGAAGTGCGTGCTCGGAAGCGCGGAAATCATGTTTTTTATTTTTTATTTTTTGGCCGTTTAAATAAATAAAAAAGTAAACACTGATTTCCCTCAAACATGATATTGCCGATTTAAAGAAGCCATTTTAGCTTTTGTTCGTAATTTGTAACAAATATTTTAAGTGTATTTTAGACCCTTTTAGACCTATGTTCGTGATTTTTTTCTATCGAGCGAAAAATGCTGAACACTGATTTCCCTACAGAAAAGTCTCAAGATTACTATTCATATTTTTTTTAAACCATATTATTATAAACAGATGCATTATATTGTTTCAAAAACACTGTTCGCTTAACTTCGCTGAACCTACGGCGCCTTAATGTAACCCGCTTGAGAAGGCGAAAGGAGCGAATAAGTTAATATTATTTCAGTGTGAATGCGCCTAAGATGCGGAATTTGTCACGATGCCGACCGATAAAACTATACACGTGCCGCCGTAAGGGATGCAAAATAAAAATCCTTGATCCAGAAAAGTCGCTGCACGGCTATCACGCGACGGGGCGCGCTCTCTCTCGATTTTTCTCGCACTAAGCACAAAATAGATAGATACAGAAATCAATCTAGGTACATTTTGCTTAAGCGCACTTCACCTACACGATATCTCAGACCTGTTCGGACCAGAACGAGCGCGAGTGTCATCCGCTTGAGACGCGTCTGTGAACTTTTTTTTGCAATAATGGAGCAACAAGACAAAAGTTATTAAAACTGTTCAGTGGACGGTAGTATGAATTCATCAATAGGCCGGGGAATTATCGTTTTTTAAGCTAATTTGTAATATAACAATGACATTAAAAATAAAATATTTTAGTCATTACTAATTTATATTTCCTTTCTTCCCGTTTCATTCTCAACAATAAATCAAACAACTGGATACGAGTGCCACTACCAATATAGTTGTTTGTGCATAAGCCATAGTTGACAAAAAATCATCCCCTAAGGGGGTGAAATGAGGGGTGAAAGTTTGTATGGAGCTACGATATAACCGAGTTCGACGCGGACGGAGTCGCAGGCAGAAGCTAGTGACGATATAAAGTTCATAAAAATAAAATTAAAGACATTAAAAGATGTGTCTCTATCTTGAACATGCACTATTTATTTATTTATTTTTAAATAAATAAATATCTGAAATGAATGAGTGTGACCGCCACTCTACTTACACCTTCATATGGACATAACGCCTTCATGACGCTCGGGCAGGGTACGGACACCGAACAATGTACTGAACCAACCGTTGCTTGTAACAATTAGGCTAGCTTTGATGAGATTTAATTAAATATATTGAATTTAAAATTATTTATCCAAGCTGACCTTGAAAGCAGGGATCTTATTTGGTAGATCTTAATTTACGCATGAAGAGGAATCTTGGCAAAAAAATGTATATTTCTGAAGCCCGCTAGAAGTGTGATCCTTAACATTTTCACTGAAATTAAAAAGGTCTGTAATGATGAAGAAAATTCGAAATTACTTACATATTTTCAAGACATAAGTACCTTGATTTTTACGCACTTGAGTTGGACCGAAGTTTAATAGAGAGAAGTAAAGGACGAGCGTGTGTTTGCAAATACTAATCGAACAATTAAAAACCGGCCAAGAGCGTGTCGGGCCACGCTCAGTGTAGGGTTCCGTAGTTTTCAGTCCGTCACTTAAGCGCTAAACAAGCAAACAAGCAATACTTAGAGAACAATACAAGCAATACATAGCGAACACTTTTATTATTAGACAGCGAACGACCAAAGACAACTAAGAAATTTCGAGCACGACAAATTTTCGACCTAAATCGTAATGTATGGGCGCACCTGCTCCGACCCCATTAAATCAGGAAAAACCTAACAGCACCATGTACAATGTGAGCGTTCCGCGTACAGCGACATCTATAGGCAAATTAAGTAAACTATTGCGCGCGAGCTTAAAGTATGGAAGATGATTTTTATGGGATAATTATTTATTGCGTGAACCGATTTTCACCGTTTTTACTTTATTTGCAAGCACGTAATTTCATTGTGATTTTGTAGAAATTACAGGGGGCCTAGACAAGGTTACAATCGACAAGCGCTAACGCCAATAGAAAACGAATAAAATGTATGGGAATGACAGATGTTAACGAAAAGTGTTTCGTCGGCATCTGTCATTTGGTACAATAAACACCTGCTTATACGGTTAAATTACAAACTTAGTTCAGAAATTCTTTTGTATTTTTTTTCAAAAACTATTCAAACGTATCAAGTTAAAATAATTTTCCTAGAAAGTTTTTATAAAGCTCTACTTTTGAGATTTTTTTCATATTTTTAAAACTTATGGTTGAAAAGTTAGAGGGGGGGGGGGGCACATTTTTTTTTTACTTCTGGAGCTATTATCTCCGAAAATATTAACATTACCAAAAAATGATTTTAGCAAACCCCTATTCATTTTTAAATACCTATCCAACAATATATCAAACGTTAGGATTGAAATTAAAAAAAAAACACTCCCCACGTTACGTACAGGGGACGTACCCTAATAAAAAAAAACACTTTTTATTTTACCACCTTGTCGGCGTGATTGATATACATATAAGTACCAAATTTCAGCTTTCTGGTGCTAACGGTTACTGAGATTATCCGCGGACGGACGGACAGACAAAGCGAAACTACATATAAGGGTTCCTAGTCGACTATGGAACCCTAAAAATGTTGAAATTATTTAAATTCAAGTTGCACTGAAAGTCGAATACCATAAATATCTTTAGGCAGAGCACCTACCCCTTTTGGGAAAATGGATTTAAATATTTCGCCTCAAAAGTGACTTTTACTTTGGGCCGTTTTCCGCGTGCACTCGATCTACGAACGCTACGCTTAATGCCGAGCATATGGAAAAACGGGGCATACAGCGACACGAGGTGCAAAGTATCAGGCAAGTGTGGAAACGCTCACGCCTGTTTATAAACATTGTTACGCATATGTTTATGTTTCGGGATCCTAGGCGGGCTCCGAACCACCGGTCGGCACTTGTGCAAAAACACGCCTCAAGCCATCCAGCGCCAATCACAACACACGTGCGTCAAAGCGGTACGAGTACTTTTCGCTATATAGTCCAGGCAATGAACTGACAACTTGTATTAAAAAAAAAACAATTTTGGAAATAATTTATAATACTTAGCTTATTTTTTTGTGTAACGGATTTATTATCAATTAAATAGTCACCCAGCGACAGAATATGACAAAATTTCAGACATCAAAAAAATGATAAATTAACTGGCTACAGAAAAGTCAGAAAAAATATATAATAATTATTAATTATTTTTGTCTTTATTTTGGTTCATTTACATTTGCTCTCTAATATGCAAGATAAATCATACAAAAAACGACAACGCACGCTTTATATAAATCTACTTAATTACTTGCGGGTGGAAAGTTTACCGGATTCTTGAATAAAGCATCTTAGAATAACATTTAATAATGAAATCAAGAAAAAAAAACGCTATCATAAATTAATGTTTTTCAAAACCGTATTATGCCTGGAGTAATATATGTATGCTGCTTCGGACGTCGGCGTAGTGCTACTGCTTACGGTGAATGAGGTACAACACATTCGTTGCGAACAACTCCAAAGTGCTATGCTTTATTAAATTACAAATACGATTGTAATCGAATTATTACGAGCAAGGTTCGTCGCCCTGTACCATTTCATCATAATCATTATCTGTCTTTAATCGCCGCTAAATAGAATATACGAGTATGCCTTCTTAAATAGCCTTAGTTGTTTTCACCGGTTAACGGACCGTCAATACACGGATATCCTTGTATAAATACATCTAATATTTTTACTGGATGGAAGTTAACTTCGAGTGCCGTTTCTTTTCTATGCTTCAGTTTTGAACAGGTCGTCATAGTCATTACAAGTGTGAGATAATGTCAGAAAAAACTCTTATTGGCCCTACTATTTGTACAAAAAGAAGCAAAAAAAAACCAGAAAAAGGTCATTGGTCAAGGTTCATTGTGGGTGCATCCTATATTATTGTAAAGGGAAAAATATGCTGGGTTTTATTATCTTTTTGAGGAGTTCGAAGAAGATGAAATATAATTTTAGAATTATTTTCGGATGAAGACAGAAACTTATCAATGTCATGTGGACGGCAGCTTATTTACTGAAAACGGGCGATACACCAATACACTGTCATGGAGGACCACTCTTTCTTACTCCGGACCGGTGTCCGTCGCGCTAAGGGGAGGCGGCAAATCATCCGGCGAAATTACGTCGCCGGACAACTGTCCGATGCATGGACACACATTCGTTAGAAGCCATACAACACCGCAAGTCCGTCAAAGAAAACGGTCCGCTGTCCGGTGAAAACAACGGACGTCTACCAGCGGCCTTATAAGCCTACTACTTTAGTACCTACCTACGCCACAAACATTTATCAGCTAGTATTTGAAACATCTACTTAATAACAAAGTTTCAATCAAGAACCTCCGCGTCAGTGAGTACCAATTTTGTAAATAAGGGAAGAAACAACTCCAAGTTTGTGCAAAACACAAGACAATTGGCTATTCTCATCGCGATAAAACTTCCCATTCTAATGGATTGTCTGTATATTCGGTGTTCTCTTTGACATCTCTCGCATATTGTATTATATGTAGAAGACACGCAACATCGCAGACTGTAAATGTCGACGCGAATCTTGTTTATGTGAATGTTAACGCTATTTGCTTGCCCCCTTTTTGGGTACCGCGTACTTCAAATGTGAAATATTATATGTTAATTATGAGCGAACGTATTTAGCGTACCGATTAAAAGTTTACATTTTCTGTGCCCATAGAAATGTTAGTTTTAGGCTTATTACTTACTAGCTTCTGCCCGCGACTCCGTCCGCGTGGAACTCGTTTATATCACAGCTCCATACAAACTTTTACCCCCCCCATTTCACCCCCTTTGGGGATGATTTCCGGGATAAAACTACCCTATGTCACTCTCCATCCCTTCAACTATCTCCACTTAAAAAATCACGTCAATTGGTTGCTCCGTTTTGCCGTGAAAGACGGAAAAACAAACAACCAAAAATTTTTTTTTTTAATAAATAAATATAAGGCTTTTCCATTTATAATATTAGTATGGATATGGATTTTAAACTTTATTGCACAGTGACAAGTTACAAATACAAAAGGCGAACTTAATGCCATAAGGCATCTACCTTTAGGCCAAACAGAAAATAAAATATGCTTCGTGTTTAATGTTAAAGGGTATTCTAATAAGATATGTTGTAAGTAAGTATAATAATTAAATGCTAAAATTATATTTTCTGAACAAAATTATAACGGCAGGTTTTTTTTTATTTTACGAAGTTATCGTATTCCAAAATTGCACTAACAAGGCTATTGTGTGAACCTACACAACAAACACTATCCTTACCTATAAGTGTAATATACATATACGTCTATAAGCAAGACTGGCCATGATCCAAATTACAAACACTAATTATCATTGGTTGTAGATAAATAACTCACACTCTGTAAATTACACAAAGCTGAATGAAGGCCCTTTATTAACCAAGTTAGGGAACCCTCCTCTCCACGGCATGTCACACTTGACTGGTTTTCCGGAAACGGTGAGATCACATAATGTAGAACAAAGGGGGAAGAGATTAGATAAAAAAAAACGTATATGCCTACCTTCGTAATTTTATTGTTTGCTCATTTCCTGCACCCAGTGCCAAGTTAGGTATTCATACAAAAGAAAATTAATTTATTTTCCGGTGTTTTGGAAATGTTCAAATGTTCAAATGTACAAATGTTGAAATGTTTATTTTACAAGACGTATCGTGGTTATGTACCACGAAACGGCTACGTTACCATGAAATTTATTTCATTGCCTACTTTGATGAATAACTGTTACGCCTACTGAAATTCTGCTACTCTTTTTGTATGGGTTCTAATAATACAGCGGAGGGACGTAGGAAGTAGGTGTCTACGATTACGTTGTGTGAACAGTCGAGGTCTCCAATACATAATCAGCCAAATTTTACATTTACACGTGATAAGTATAATCAGCCCAAGACCGGTCGCCCGGCCTTTGTCTAGCACTGCCTGAAATAAAATAGTTTTAATAAAATATTTGGGAATACAAAAATAGGTCAATAAACGTTATGGATTCCTATATAGACCCGATGATATGATTGCCCGGCCCCTTACAAATAGTTCCTACTTGATGAGTGTGCAAAAAAGTACTAACGCATTGTTTGTGTCAACGTGACAAGCGAAATTTCAAATAGGGAATTCCTGTAAACACAGAAATACCACAAGTAAAGCACTTTTTATGAATACCACTTGCAAAAACCTCTACATCCAAAGTGTACTCCAAACGCACACACATTTTTTCTTAATATCACAGGTATAATATAGCTAAATCATTAAGTAAATTTCTTACTCCCATAACTAACGTTTAAACCCTCTAATTAGTGGGTACTTCGGCCCTAAAGGGGATTAATTTATGAGGAAAAGCTCTACTTTAAGCTTTTGGCTTGCCGTTCCGGCCACATTTTCATGTTGGCCGTGGAAACATAATAATTGTTGAATTAGGAATACGAGTATGTTATTATTTCAACGGTGCTTTTTTGGAAAATAGACATAAATTAACATAGGAAAAAAGCTTCCAGCCAAAACCTCTCATTTAGAATTGTGAATGTTGAATAAAACATTGTCATTTCATGAATATTTCATTCGTAAATGCTTAAAATAACACAACCCACTCTAAAGATTTCAGTACATCATTATGAAGATAAACAAACAGTCGAAAAGAATAATGTAGTTTGCAGAATTAATTATGTCTATCATTAAAATAATTAGTACAATCCCTCTGGCAGATTCCGTACCAAAATGAAAATTAAAAAAAAACGACTTCTAATGACGTTATTATACACCACTGTCAGAAAAATAAGACAAGTTGTAAGTCGGTAATAGGCACTTTGTTAAAACGTATGTCTCATCTAAGCTCTGGTTTCCTAGGATAGCAGTACCGTCATATAGCGGTGAGATATGTAGACTATCCGTCTCTTTCTAAGTGGTCTAATTTGAAAGAGACGGAGAGTCTATCTCGCCGCAATATGACGGCACCGCTATCCTAGGAAACCAGATCTTAATGGAAATTACGTGTTAAATAAATAATAAATAAATGTGATAGAATAAAATAACAATCACATCATCTTTCAAATAAATCCTACTATCCTACGAAGGGTCTATATCGGGTGGCATAAAATTGTTGGTCCTACTATTTTGTCGCATACCAACTGACAGAGTATGCCGAATAACGTATGGCATAAACATTGTTGTGCATATTTTTTATTTGCCAAAATTGTTGTTCCTAATTTCGATTGTCCTAAATATTTATTGTCCCAATGTTTATTGTGTCGATGTGCATAACTTTGATGTTACGAATATTTAATGTTCGAAAAATGTTGTGCATAATCTAAATCCAGGTTGGATCTGGTCAGAATTGCCTATAACTTAAATTACTTATGACCCGCCCTCATGTCGACGGAGCCCCGCGTCGCGGGGCCCCTATTTCTGCTCTGAGGGACAAAAGGCAACTAACGCTCAACTAAAGTCTGCTCAGAGTTTAAAAATAGTATAAAATTTAGGAAAAAAATTGTATAGGTGGTTTAGCAAATTTTACAAAAGGCAAAATAATTACTATGACAATGAAAATTAGGCCTATTACTTTTTAGGTAATTCGATGTTCGAGTAATTAACCTACTTTAGAACTATTAAATGTGTATGCGCAAAAATGAATAGGCTAAATAAGTAGTATGTTGAGTAACATTATGCCAAACATTCTCGATCAATTTTTTTTAGGACGATCAACATTCTGCGATACGACAGGCACCCATTCTACTAATCCTCCTACTATGAACATCTATTATATCACATATAAATGCGAAAGTTTGGATTTTAGTTACTCAATCGCGCATAAACGGTTCAACCGGTTTGGATGAACTTTTTCACGAAGAAAGTTTCTAGCCTGGATTAAAATATGGGATAGTTTTCATCCCGGGTCCATGCAAACGAAGTCGCGGGTGGAAGATAGTTAGGAAATATACTTAGAGTTATATGTTGCAGTTTTCGAGTTAATAATAGCTTTGCTTGGTTAGACTAGGTCGGTTTGTGGAAGATTGTCCCCAAATATTATTATAAATTAAATTATTATGAATAAAGTGCGTTTATCACGACTTCGTATAGTGACGAAGTAACCTTTTTAACGACGGCTGTTAGCGCCGATGCCGGTGATGAATGTAGCTCGACGACTTTTAAATAAAACTTCGATGAAAAGTTGACTGTATTATAATTTCCCAAAAGGCTCTGGTTGATACAAAGGTAGTTTGACCGAAAGACAGATGTAAAGAAGTGGTGTTATATGTGGTATCGTATATGAAAGTAAAGTGACTAGCAAGATTTGATGATTGAGTTAACGAATTTAGGTGGGGATAACTTTGAATATGTGTAGCGCTTCTATTGGTGCTTTCAAAAGCCCCTCTCATGCTAACCGTGCCCGACGGGCGCGTTTTGCTACTGCATAAGAAATAATGTTTAAGTAGGTATACAATACTAAAAACGGTTGCGTTCGCAACATACTCCCCGGCGTTGAGAGACTCAATACAATAAAAAATTAAAATAATTAAAAACAAATTTTAAGAAGAGGGAAGAGGACACAAGTTGTTGAACGCGCGTCGGATGATGCCCTTCTTCGTCATTATGTCGGCGACTCTTGTGACGTTGTCCGTGCCCGGGTAGATCTTCGTGACGCGACCCAGCAGCCATAGTAGAGGAGGTAGCCCGCGATCTTTGACCAGGACTAGTGTGCCGGTCTGCAGCTGGTCCGATGAGGTTTGCCACTTGGTTTTCTGCTGGAGGAGAGTAACATACTCATTAGAGAAGCGGCTCCAGAAATGTTGCTTAAGTTTTTCAACTCTTTGGAACCTCTCAAGTCGTGAGATGTTTGCTTCAATCAGAGATTCCTGGGGCACTGACAGAAGCGAGCGTCCAATAAGGAAGTGAGAAGGTGCTAGGTAAGTCAGATCAGAAGGATCAGTCGATAGAGGTGTAATGGGTCTGGAATTAAGAATACCTTCTATCTGTATCAAGCATGTGTTCATCTCTTCATACGTTAGGTGTGTAAGAGAGAGAATACGTTTGAGATGATGTTTCGTCGATTTTACAGCGGCTTCCCAGAGCCCGCCGAAGTGTGGAGAATATGCTGGGCTGAATTTAAAGTTAATGCTTTTTTCTGCCATACCTGACTGCAACATGTCGTGGTTATTTTTTAGGAACCTACTGAGTTCGTTTGACGCCCCAACAAATGAAGTTCCGTTGTCGGAGTAAAGAGTTTGAGGCCTGCCCCGACGACTCATGAAACGGTGAAGAGCAGCAAAAAAGGACTCCGTGGTAAGACTCGTTACTAGCTCCAAGTGAAGAGCCTTGACTGAAAGACAGACGAATACTAAAATATAAGATTTCATGGTTCGGTTCCTAAAAAATAACCACGACATGTTGCAGTCAGGTATGGCAGAAAAAAGCATTAACTTTAAATTCAGCCCAGCATATTCTCCACACTTCGGCGGGCTCTGGGAAGCCGCTGTAAAATCGACGAAACATCATCTCAAACGTATTCTCTCTCTTACACACCTAACGTATGAAGAGATGAACACATGCTTGATACAGATAGAAGGTATTCTTAATTCCAGACCCATTACACCTCTATCGACTGATCCTTCTGATCTGACTTACCTAGCACCTTCTCACTTCCTTATTGGACGCTCGCTTCTGTCAGTGCCCCAGGAATCTCTGATTGAAGCAAACATCTCACGACTTGAGAGGTTCCAAAGAGTTGAAAAACTTAAGCAACATTTCTGGAGCCGCTTCTCTAATGAGTATGTTACTCTCCTCCAGCAGAAAACCAAGTGGCAAACCTCATCGGACCAGCTGCAGACCGGCACACTAGTCCTGGTCAAAGATCGCGGGCTACCTCCTCTACTATGGCTGCTGGGTCGCGTCACGAAGATCTACCCGGGCACGGACAACGTCACAAGAGTCGCCGACATAATGACGAAGAAGGGCATCATCCGACGCGCGTTCAACAACTTGTGTCCTCTTCCCTCTTCTTAAAATTTGTTTTTAATTATTTTAATTTTTTATTGTATTGAGTCTCTCAACGCCGGGGAGTATGTTGCGAACGCAACCGTTTTTAGTATTGTATACCTACTTAAACATTATTTCTTATGCAGTAGCAAAACGCGCCCGTCGGGCACGGTTAGCATGAGAGGGGCTTTTGAAAGCACCAATAGAAGCGCTACACATATTCAAAGTTATCCCCACCTAAATTCGTTAACTCAATCATCAAATCTTGCTAGTCACTTTACTTTCATATACGATACCACATATAACACCACTTCTTTACATCTGTCTTTCGGTCAAACTACCTTTGTATCAACCAGAGCCTTTTGGGAAATTATAATACAGTCAACTTTTCATCGAAGTTTTATTTAAAAGTCGTCGAGCTACATTCATCACCGGCATCGGCGCTAACAGCCGTCGTTAAAAAGGTTACTTCGTCACTATACGAAGTCGTGATAAACGCACTTTATTCATAATAATTTAATTTATAATAATATTTGGGGACAATCTTCCACAAACCGACCTAGTCTAACCAAGCAAAGCTATTATTAACTCGAAAACTGCAACATATAACTCTAAGTATATTTCCTAACTATCTTCCACCCGCGACTTCGTTTGCATGGACCCGGGATGAAAACTATCCCATATTTTAATCCAGGCTAGAAACTTTCTTCGTGAAAAAGTTCATCCAAACCGGTTGAACCGTTTATGCGCGATTGAGTAACTAAAATCCAAACTTTCGCATTTATATGTGATATAATAGATGTTCATAGTAGGAGGATTAGTAGAATGGGTGCCTGTCGTATCGCAGAATGTTGATCGTCCTAAAAAAAATTGATCGAGAATGTTTGGCATAATGTTACTCAACATACTACTTATTTAGCCTATTCATTTTTGCGCATACACATTTAATAGTTCTAAAGTAGGTTAATTACTCGAACATCGAATTACCTAAAAAGTAATAGGCCTAATTTTCATTGTCATAGTAATTATTTTGCCTTTTGTAAAATTTGCTAAACCACCTATACAATTTTTTTCCTAAATTTTATACTATTTTTAAACTCTGAGCAGACTTTAGTTGAGCGTTAGTTGCCTTTTGTCCCTCAGAGCAGAAATAGGGGCCCCGCGACGCGGGGCTCCGTCGACATGAGGGCGGGTCATAAGTAATTTAAGTTATAGGCAATTCTGACCAGATCCAACCTGGATTTAGATTATGCACAACATTTTTCGAACATTAAATATTCGTAACATCAAAGTTATGCACATCGACACAATAAACATTGGGACAATAAATATTTAGGACAATCGAAATTAGGAACAACAATTTTGGCAAATAAAAAATATGCACAACAATGTTTATGCCATACGTTATTCGGCATACTCTGTCAGTTGGTATGCGACAAAATAGTAGGACCAACAATTTTATGCCACCCGATATAGACCCTTCGTAGGATAGTAGGATTTATTTGAAAGATGATGTGATTGTTATTTTATTCTATCACATTTATTTATTATTTATTTAACACGTAATTTCCATTAAGATCTGGTTTCCTAGGATAGCGGTGCCGTCATATTGCGGCGAGATAGACTCTCCGTCTCTTTCAAATTAGACCACTTAGAAAGAGACGGATAGTCTACATATCTCACCGCTATATGACGGTACTGCTATCCTAGGAAACCAGAGCTTAGATGAGACATACGTTTTAACAAAGTGCCTATTACCGACTTACAACTTGTCTTATTTTTCTGACAGTGGTGTATAATAACGTCATTAGAAGTCGTTTTTTTTTAATTTTCATTTTGGTACGGAATCTGCCAGAGGGATTGTACTAATTATTTTAATGATAGACATAATTAATTCTGCAAACTACATTATTCTTTTCGACTGTTTGTTTATCTTCATAATGATGTACTGAAATCTTTAGAGTGGGTTGTGTTATTTTAAGCATTTACGAATGAAATATTCATGAAATGACAATGTTTTATTCAACATTCACAATTCTAAATGAGAGGTTTTGGCTGGAAGCTTTTTTCCTATGTTAATTTATGTCTATTTTCCAAAAAAGCACCGTTGAAATAATAACATACTCGTATTCCTAATTCAACAATTATTATGTTTCCACGGCCAACATGAAAATGTGGCCGGAACGGCAAGCCAAAAGCTTAAAGTAGAGCTTTTCCTCATAAATTAATCCCCTTTAGGGCCGAAGTACCCACTAATTAGAGGGTTTAAACGTTAGTTATGGGAGTAAGAAATTTACTTAATGATTTAGCTATATTATACCTGTGATATTAAGAAAAAATGTGTGTGCGTTTGGAGTACACTTTGGATGTAGAGGTTTTTGCAAGTGGTATTCATAAAAAGTGCTTTACTTGTGGTATTTCTGTGTTTACAGGAATTCCCTATTTGAAATTTCGCTTGTCACGTTGACACAAACAATGCGTTAGTACTTTTTTGCACACTCATCAAGTAGGAACTATTTGTAAGGGGCCGGGCAATCATATCATCGGGTCTATATAGGAATCCATAACGTTTATTGACCTATTTTTGTATTCCCAAATATTTTATTAAAACTATTTTATTTCAGGCAGTGCTAGACAAAGGCCGGGCGACCGGTCTTGGGCTGATTATACTTATCACGTGTAAATGTAAAATTTGGCTGATTATGTATTGGAGACCTCGACTGTTCACACAACGTAATCGTAGACACCTACTTCCTACGTCCCTCCGCTGTATTATTAGAACCCATACAAATATGCCTGATCCGGTTCGAAGGACCATTTGTTAGCGCCGATGCCGGTGATGAATGTAGCTCGACGACTTTTAAATAAAACTTCGATGAAAAGTTGACTGTATTATAATTTCCCAAAAGGCTCTGGTTGATACAAAGGTAGTTTGACCGAAAGACAGATGTAAAGAAGTGGTGTATCGTATGTGGTATCGTATATGAAAGTAAAGTGACTAGCAAGATTTGATGATTGAGTTAACGAATTTAGGTGGGGATAACTTTGAATATGTGTAGCGCTTCTATTGGTGCTTTCAAAAGCCCCTCTCATGCTAACCGTGCCCGACGGGCGCGTTTTGCTACTGCATAAGAAATAATGTTTAAGTAGGTATACAATACTAAAAACGGTTGCGTTCGCAACAACGGCGAAATCAGTAACGTTTTCATACCAGGACTATGAATAGACATCAATCCATTTTCGTCGTCGTCTACTGTATTACAATATAATCGGTAATTTATTCTTACGTGAACACGGTCACTAGCGCTCTTCAGCGTGGTTTTGCCATTTTATCACTTGTAGTTTTAGGGAAGTGATGAGGCTAACATGGAATCCGTTAAACCTCGCGCGGGCATAACAACGACCCGGGCACGACGTTGCGCGGCGGCGGCAACACGGCAGCGGTTTTACCTACTAATTAAAGGCCTCCACCCACCGGACGCGTGTGCTGCGCGGCGCGTGCGCTGCGCGGCACATGCGCAAGTTGTAAAGCATTGAAACTACACTTCAAACACACATCGAACGCGGCACACGCGCAGACCCCCGCAGCTGCAGCGCAGCACACGCGCAAGTTGTAAAGCATTGAAACTACACTTCAAACACACATCGAACGCGGCACACGCGCAGCACCCGCGCAGCTGCAGCGCAGCACACGCGCAGCACACGCGCAGCACACGCGTCCGGTAGGTGGAGGCCTTTATTCCGTGTGATCCCAACTGACGCGTCTCGACCGCGCAATGAACTGATAAAACGCTTGCCGCGCCGCAATTCGCGCAATGTCGTAGCTGGGCCTTAAGGGGATGCCTTGATTCGAGTTGACCACGCCTTCTTGACAGAGACACGCTTATGCCTTCCGCGCACGAGAAAAAGAGATGCAATACACTCTTCGGGAATGGCTTTTTTGGACAAATTTCGATAAATAAATACCTTACTTAAGTTATATTTATATTTCAGTAAAGGCCTCCACACACCGAACGCAGGTCGTGCATGGCGCGGGTCGGTATATCTCTCTCACGTGCTAACGCATTTAATATCTCACTCACTGTCTCAATCGCACAGAGATAGAGATACCGCCCGACCCGCGTTCGGTGTGTCGGGCCTTAAGTGAGATTTTAGATGAGATAAAATACTGTAGTATTAACTTGATTGTGTCGTAAAATATGTATTGTTTGAGTAGCTACTTTGGATTATTTAAATCGAGGAAATTTTAGGCAATCATGTATCAATTAAATCAGATAAACAATCATATAGTCAAGACTCATATCAGTATCTTATTGTTTTCAATCTAGTCGGAACGGCGTTTCAAAGCACGTGATAATTTCCAATGCACCCCCTTAACCTGTATCAACACGTTGCGTGCACTCGCAATGAGTCCTTTTTAGTATGGTAAGCGTGCGCGCAGTTTTAAGCGGACACGGGGTGGTTTTTAGGTTTGCTACACACTCTCGTTATCACGCACGCAGGCACGCAGCGCGCAAAACTTAGGGTGTCCGCTAAAAAGCAATAAACACGCTTTGTTAAAAACTGCCCCTATGTGTGTTCATTTTGAAGTCACATTGCTCCTAATTTGTAAATCTTCAGTTTTGGCCATATACATTCAAAGCTGACTGCCAAACTTCTAGCCCACAAGAATAACAAGGATCAACACAACCAAAACATCTCAAGGTAACATTATTAGTTCACTCGAAGGCGGTACAAATATCCGAACTCTGGCTGTGGGTAACAATGAAAACACTACAACGCTTACCCATCCAGCCCCCCAATTCTGTAACTTGTTTTTAGCTCACCTCAACGCTCACTCACAAATATATCTTGACGTCGCGATGCGTAGTAACTAAGCCTAGGTAGAGGTCTAGTTTCGTGACCGGTGATCGGCGGGGTGAGCATTTTTAATAACCAAATAAACTTTGGCATTTATAATATTACTAGCTTCCGCCCGCGACTTCGTCTGCGTGGACAAGGGATAAAAACTAGCCTTTATTTTAATACAGGCTATAAAGTATCTTCGTGCAAAATTTCATCCAAATCGGTTAAGCCGTTGAAGCGTGATTGGGTAACAAACATCCAAACATCTAAACATCTAAACATCCAAACATCCAAACATCCAAACTTTCGCATTTATAATAATATTAGTAGGATTACTAGTTTCCGCCCGCGACTTCGTCTGTGTGGACAAGGGACAAAAACTATTCTATATTTTAATCCAGGCTATAAAGTATCTTCGTGCAAAATTTCATCCAAAACTGTTGAGCCGTTGAAGCGTGATTGAGTAACAAACATCCAAACATCTAAACATCAAACATCCAAACATTCAAATTTTCGCATTTATAATATTAGTAGGATAGTAGGATTAATGGGATTGCCCCGGTGCTATCACAAGATTCGGAAATAATTTAAAAACCATGTAAACTTACCCTTTTTCTGCAAATAAATTTTATATGACTTGATTTGATTTGTACTGACTTTTGCTCCTGTCGAATGGAATAAAACTTTCTCAAGTTTAAAATACATCGTTTCGACTTGAAGTTCTTGAACTAACCCAAAGACTCTTAGAGGAATGAGTTTAGGTCGTGTATTTGTGTGATAGGGGTTCAGTGGGTCAGCTAGCGAAAGGGTAGTCGATGCCAGTAAACGTCACGTATCGTATATTACGTACCTACGTCTAAATCTGAGCTTCAGTAACAATCAATACAGTTCATTGTTGAATGCCAAGGGATCGCATAAATTCAGTATATTCTGATAGAAATACAAACACAGTGAGGAATAAGAAAACTATTGTTTCTGAAAGAATTTCATTTGTCGTCGACGTTGTAGATGTACCTTAACTTCGTTGGTTTCATTCAATCAGCATTCTTGAGTAACAATGCTGCTACTGCAATATTAGCAGTAGACTTAAACCCAAAAGTATACGATTACTAACGGATAATATGATGTTAGATAGATACTTATATAATTTCATTCATTGTCTAAAATGTGAGTTTGTTTTACAGAAATGTATGAACATAGTCCGACTACGACGTATATTTCTATGATTTACTCGTATTGTTTGTTCTATTACATTTAATTCCTGTTTCCTTCCTGTGTGATATTTTATATGTAGTGTATACTAACTATTTCTACACCCATACTGGCAGGATGTGCTGAACTTCATCATCATCATTTATTTAAGAGCTTGGCTCTTGTCGGTGGAGTAATCCATTACTCCTTTTTTGAGGAAGCATAGTGTGGTGGTTTCCCCCTTGCCTTCCACACCGCAGTACACGAACCGAGGTTCACCCGCTCCGTTATGTCCAAACAAGAGCCCTTCCAGATTCCTATCTTCGTTCTCCAGTCGGTACTAGTGCTACTGCTGCCTGACACTAGAGGATTGCTTATTTAATGGCGGCAACTACTCGCCATGTCACAGTATCGTCGTCGGATATTGTAGCTTTTTATAGAGTAGCCCCTCCTACAAGCCTACCCACTACATCCTGATAACCCTGCCGCTGTGTGGTCGGGGACTGCTTATTCAGTATATTCGCAGCTAACCATCATATCTGATGGCCATTCCACTATCCGCCGCCTGTGGACCCCGGTAGTAGCCTACAGCTCAGCCCTACCAGTGCTGAACTTACCTAGATATAATAACCTGAATTGTACCACATTCACAGAAATAATTAAATGATTGATTGATTGATTGATGACATCCATACAAACGAATATATAAATAAAAAATTACAAATATTTAGACCAAATACGCGTCGTTGCAGTGTCTATAGTGCGTTTTTTCAGCATTAGAAAGAAGGATAAAGCACGAAGCACGAGGTCTTTCATATAATACACTTTATGCCACACAACTGTCAAAGTATCTCAAACAGCCATTAAAAAGGCTTACATCATTGTTGTCGACCCTAAAATGATAGAAGTGTTTTCATTATTTATATCTAAATAATGGGGTCCCTTTGTTTCCCATAAACTTATTGTTCCGAATTTGGATAGTCAGAAATTGTTACCCATATAATTTATAGACATAAATATCAAAAGTCATAATCTTTGTTTAGTATAAAGTTTTGTATTTCTAACATTAATGACCCATAATATTAAGTATTATAATCACAAAAGTCAGAAATTGATGTCCATAACGATCAAAGGTCTATCGATAATTATTCATAAATATTCTAAGGCATATATTTCAACGTACTAATGATTGCTATTCATATCGTTTCAATGCCTAAAGTGAATTACGTCTAAGAGACCAAATCTATAACATCCAAAGTCATATAGATAATTACTCAGAAACATTTCTAGACATACATTTGAAAGGGGTACTAGGTACTACTGCGCGAAAGGTTTATGACTGTTTCGTAAAGAATACGTTTAAATCAGCATGTTTTATTAGAAACTTTTTCTCTGAAATTAAAAATGGCCAAGATATTGGACTTCTAAGGCAGGTCGGTGTAGGTACGACGACGAGCGAAGTGAGGAGGAGTGTTAGTTGTACCGTGACCCTAAGCGCGCGAGCCGAGCGAGCGAAGCGAGCGTGCCGCGGCAGCGGCCGGCGAAGCGCCAGAACCAATAATGACACAACATTCATCGAAATGTTGACAAGTACATATTTTTCCTAACTTTCGGGTCAAATATTTCGACCATTTTTAATTTAAGACAAAAAAGTTTCAAAACAAAACATACTTATTGTAACGTATTCTGACCACTAAACAAAACAGTGAGCGGCATAAATATCTTTCAATCGCATCACTCTTTATTTTTGCCAAAGTACCCACATTAATTATAATTAATGGGTATGTGGGTATGTTATAAAGCAGTCCGGAAGAACGCGTTCAGTAACGTTCGGTAGTAAAAAAAACATGTATTTTATTATTTTTCTGGGAGTGTGTTTATGGCACAGATAACATCCTAGGTTATAATCATTATGACTTGCGAAAAAATACCTTACAACAATTATTACAAACCAGATTATTGCCTGTAACATTATGTTATTGCATACCACCGGGAACATTGAACGTTATGGCTAACCAATTTTATGACTAACAATAATGATGATCTGCAAAAATCGGAACTCCAATGTATATTGTTAAATTTTATGAATTTCGACAATATGACTAGAAAAAATTATGGTGGAAAACGTTATGGACTCAAAAAATCGGATTTTAAATTTTATGGGAAACAATAGAGACCCCTAAATAATATTTACAATGATATACTTATTTTGAATGTATTTATTTTTTGACTCTGTTATTTTCAATTTCGTTATCAGTTCTGAAAAGGTTGCATAATAAAAAAACCCAAAGAAGAAGAGGTTTGAAACGTCGGTTCGTTTTTTTCGGTGTCGACATTGTCAAAACTGTCAATAGTAGTAAATAATCACGTTATTTTTCTAGTTTTCTCGGTAATCAACAAATTGTTGAATTCAGATTACGAGATTGTTATACGAGTATCTATTTGTTAAGTAATATTAAGATTTGATTTTCGCTGTGTGTGGTGGCGTGCGGACTGCGATGGAGCTACCAGAGGCAGGCCCAAGTGGCTTGCAAAAAAGACCGACTCGTTCTCCCCCGAACGTTTTGTCTTCACCAAAAGCAAAGAGGCAGAAACAGAGTCCATTAACAACAAATGAGAAACGTATGCTGGTCAATATTTACGAGTTGGTGTGTGAACTTTGCAGCAAGGATGAATTTCCGTGTAACATCTAATATTTATCCCAAGCAGATACGAGTAGGTTGACGACGACTGCTTCTTTGTTTACAGTATTTCTAATCCTAAAAAAATGCACTATAAAAGGCAACCGGATGACTCACGGTACTTGAGCTCGCGAAGTGTTGTGGAACCGCCCTGTGCAACCTGAACTAAGTCAAACATCGATAAGTGATAAAATAGCAACCGTGCTACGCCTTCAGGGCAATTAAATTTCGATTTTTTTTCTCTCTTTAATTTGAAATAACATTAGTATACTAATGTGATGGATATCTATTTGTGTTCCAAATGTACAATTTGGACTCTAAGTCTCTCCATTATTACGGCACTGTGATATACAACTTTTTGTTTGACGTACGTTGGTTGAGATCAAATGAAAATGTAAGCATGTTTAATTACTGTAACCATAATTCAGGCGTAAAATGACTAGAAATATTTTAGGAAGCCTATTTACCCAAATAGTCATCATGCACATTCTTTAAAAAAAGCAAGACCTAAGGGTATCTTTATTGACTTAATCGACCAAAACAGCGAGTAAACACTTCGAGCCAAACCAATCTCAGCAACAAAGTTGAACGAGAAATTCAATGTGTGTATTGAAAAGGGGGTTATTGCCGTGAAACACGCCATCTAGTTATTTTCTTTTCGTGTTCCATTTCATGTTGTCTTCAAAATATTGCACCAATCAAAGCAGGCCAGGCATTTCCATTACAGTGACGCAATCAAGTTCATATTTTCTACGGTAATAAAAGTATATATATGAAGCCATTCGATGTAGCTTGACGTAATTTGATGATTTAATCAGGGGCGTTAATCAACTTACGTTTCGAATTACAATTTGATATGAATGTTTTTGATGAGGGCTATGTTAGAAATGACTCTGCATGAACGCATCCGAAATGAGGCTATCCGCAGCAGAACCAAGGTAACCGTTATAGCCATCCGTATCGCTAAACTTAAGTGACAGTGGTTCTATATGCGCATTTTACGTAGAATCTATGACCGTTGGGGCGGAAAGGTTCTCGTGTGGCGACCATGGACTGGAAGGTGCAGCGTGGATAGGCCCCCCAAAAGATGGACTGATGTCCTGGTAAGGGTCGCGGGAGTCCGCTGGATGCAGGTGGCGCAGGACCGCTCACTTTGGCACCCTTTGGGGGACACCTATGTCCAGCAGTGGACGTCTTTCGACTGATATGATGATGATGAATGTCTTTCGCGTGATGGCTTCCACGCACGCTAATCCGATTTATCAGAACTAGTGCAATGCAAAAAAAAAATGATATCAAAAGAAAGCGAGCAGAACAAAAAAAAGTGAAGAGTTAAGAACTCTAAAACTAGGGAATTAAAAAAAGCGATAAGCAAGCGAAATGTCTTTATTACCTGACTAATCATTGCAATTTGTCATACTTATGCAAAGTTGATGACAACGCAGTATTATGGCATAAATACTGCTAGCTATTACGCCTAAGTCAGACAAGATATACCCATCATAATAAATCAACCTATATACGTCCCACTGCTGGGCATAGGCCTCCTTTCATAGAGGACAGGGAACGGGCAGTAGTCCCCACGTTGGCCCAGTCCGGGTATACCCATCATGTTTATGGTCAATAAAACATTCTCACGAGTATTTGATGATTTTAAGAGCAGTCGGCAATTTAAGCTTTTGATAATAAACATCCACAAAATATTTTGTGTAATTTGGTAAAGGCTAAATACTGTTTTTTTAGGGTTCCGTACCCAAACGATAAAAAGGGGACCAAAGGATCTGCTGTCCGTCCTTCCGTCTGTCCGTCTGTCACCACCAGAATCGTGATAGTTAAACAGTTGAAATTTTCACAGATGATGTATACTTACTCGTATATCTGTTGCTAATATTTAAGGGGGCTCCCATACACGAACATGTTTTTTCCGTTTTTATAGATTATGGTTCGGAACCCTTCGTGCGCGAGTCCGACTCGCGCTTGGTCAGTTTTTGTACTAGACCACATTTTAATCATCCAGGGTCCATTCTACCAACACATGCGCAAAGCTATCGTGCCAGAACGAGTGTGCGATAAAACCGATTCCAGTGTAGGGAATGCAATCTCAATTTGGTGAGATCGATCCATACACCTTTCGTACTGATCTTTCCACATAAAATACTACATGACAAAAGTTTCATCTGACTGACAAATTAATACTTACTTTTATTCTATTTTTTTTTGATATAATTTAACTTTGTTCATATTAAATCCTGATGGATAGATGAATGATAATCAAAAAAAAGTTTTGAATAAATAATAATATAACATTATACTTAAACCACTACAGCATACAGATTTTACTTTTATTACACATGGTTGTTCATCATTCAATGGTATATTGGCATACGTTTTCAGTGAAAACCGCCCAATCTCGCGAGGCTGGTTTTGTGGTCGTCAGATCTCGCCTTGGTCTGAAATCTCGCGAGATTGCATTCCCTGAACATACACGAAAAGAGCGATTGAAGTGTTTGCCAATACATTGTCCGCTTCAAGAACCTTGTATTCTGTGAGTAAGTAACTGGAGTTAAAAATCCATGCAATAATAACTTTGTGAAATGGGACGCGGAACACAAAGCATTGTTATAACACTGAATTGATTCGATGTTTTTCCTTTCTGCGAAACATTACTCTCTGTAGAGCAGCCTGCCACAATATGGTAGTTGAGAACAGTACAAATAAATTATCAGGGCCGAGATGTTGGCACCCGCCACAAAGTGAAGTTCAATTCAATTAACTTCAGAATTTGAAAATTATTTAAAGTGAAATTCAATTAATTTCAGCATCAGAAAATTATTTAATGCCAGAAAATCATACTAAAAGTTTACAATTAAGGTTACTGTAATAAAATTATATAAATCAAAACAACTGTAAATTACAAACTAAGAGGGTGAAAAAATACAATAATTAGGCGGTGGGCCAATCGCCCAGCGCTGGTTTTCAGACCGAGCCCTAGTGGTATCGGACGCAAAAGCTTTTATGGTGAGAGTGCCAACTGATAAGTTATCATCCTTTATGAAGAAGAATTCTGGCTGAAGGGTTTACTTATCGGCAGCTTCGAGACTGGCTAGTTTACTTACAAATAAGTTTCTATCAAAAAACCTATTTAATGTCTTAACTGTACGTTTCTTTATACGGTCATCAACTACTAATCAAGACGATTCTAACGAGACCAAACTCAACGGAGTTAATTCGGCTAAGTACTGAATTTCCATGGACGCCATCTGTCTCCATCAGTTTCCATCAGAATTGTCATCCCAGCTGTATAGCTGCCCCAGCATGTTATACCCCAGCTCAATCGGTTGAAGATAACTGATTCAAAATTCAGTTCAAAGATGTGTCCCACTAATGCGTTACGTGATCGACCATGCAGGTCAATTTAAATAAATGCTTGAAAAAATGCGTCGCGCATGGCCGTGTGTTATTAAAGTTTAAGATATTATTAAAATATATGTTAGTCTGTCAGGTAACCCCAAATATGGGCCTTGTTTCCTGATACAAATAAATAAGCAAGTTATATAAACTACAACTTCAAGTTAAAACTTTAAGTTGTGTCAATCAAAAGCCGTTTAACTCAAGTTCGAGTTCAAGTCCAATTTGCACCTCGCCTAAGAAACTAGTTCAGACTAATTACAAAGCCACCGCCGCCGTCGTGAAAATGTTGGTTTTAACGCACGAACGTACACTTGCACTAGGAACCGGAATGTTTGTGTACGACTCCACTTAGCTATAATGGGGTAAATTTTAGACATAGGAATCGAATTCCGATCTGATTTCAATGTTCCGCGTGCTTGCTCTTACATGTTAACTCTTGCACGTGAGAACTAAGAAAAATCAAATTTGAATTTGGGAAAGTATCTTGACTCCATATCCAAATTTGTGAACGTACTCGTACTCGTATTTGTTCAGTATCCCAATTTGCCAAAATATGTTTGTGTGTGTAGTGTGCAAGTCATTCACCTAGCGTTATTCCCTGTGAAGCCCGAAGTCCTAATATGACATCTCATCATCATCATCATACATACATACATTCACGCCTTTATCCCTAAAAGGGGTAGGCAGAGCACATGAAACTTGTGTTCCATACTACTACTACTGTGTGATATCGCAGGCGCAGCATCATCATCATATCAGCCGAAACACGTCCATTGCTGGACATAGGCTTCCCCCAAAGCGAGGGACGTCTAATCCCCAGTATTTGGCATAGGCACTATAGTTTTACGAAAACGACTGCCATCAGAATTTCCAACCCAGAGGGAAAACTAGACCTTATTGGGACCGGTTTCCACACGATGTTTTCCTTCACCGAAAAGCCAACGGTAAAAAATCCGTACATAAGTTCCGAAAAACTCATTGGTACGAGCCGGGATTTGAAACAACGGCGAACAAACGGCGCTTGACAGCCGCCACATGGCTGAACCACTTGGCTACCGTAGCCGTGTGTAGTGTGCAAGTATTGCAGGCATTATTATATATATTATATCATCTATCTGTAATAATAGTTGTATGAATTAATAAATAAACTGGAATGATAAATTGTATATCTCCGTTTGACCCAAAGGACTATCAACGTAGAATTCTCCACTGAAAACATTACCTATAAAAAAATATCAATTACAAAACGATTAATATATAGTAAGTCAATTTAACTGATATTTCCACTCACTGTTGATTTTAAAATCCAAGCGCAGTGAATATGGCGCTAGATAAAATGCTGGCCAGGCGAAATGAAGCACGAACTTGGAATATATCGGTATTTTTCAGAATTATATGATTCGGTCGGCCGTATGAAACACTCACATCGTGGAAAATTAATACGAACTGTTCGTAGTTAACATTTCAGTTGTGGTTTTTTTATAGCGCATTGGTGACCAACACGCGTACGGCTCGCCTGGCAGTAAGCGGCTACCATAGCCTGTGGACGCCGTCAACTGCAGGGAACTGGCATGCAAAGCGTGATTAGTATTCCAACGATCTATCACTTTAATTTATTTTGAAAAATGGGAATGTATATATACATATTATATTCATTCATTTATTATATAAACAGACACATGTCAAGTCAATCAGCGCGTGCCGACGATCGCCTGCGCGCACGTAACCGTCTGGGACGAATGCAAGTAGGTAGGTACCTATTTCGCTATCTCCAATAACATTGAGCACTAGAAAGAGTTAGATTAAGGGGCTCCTAGCTCCCAAAGACCTTCGATCTGTAACTCTCGGTTTATTCGTGTTTTTTTTGCTTATCGTATTAACAACAACGTGGTTTACCTAAATAGTATCCCATTTTTATGGTTCCGTATAGGAACTCTTGTAGTTTCGCCATGTCTGTCCGTCCGCCCGCGGACAATCTCATTAACCGTTGGCACTAGAAAGCTGAAATTTAGTACTAATACGTATATCAATCACGCCGACAAAGTGGTAAAATAAAAAGTGGAAAAAAATGTTTAGGGTACCTCCCGTATACCTAGGTAAAGTGGGGAGTGTTTTTTTTTTCATGTCAACCCTAAAGTGTGATATATTGTTAAATAGGTATTTAAAAATGAATAGGGAGTAGGTATTTATTGGGCACGCTGCCCCACTTCGTGGTGCGCGTGCCCAATAAATATGAATGATAAATACAAATGATTGTTACTGTCTAAGTTGATACGATTGTCATGCGTTCATCTTCATTCGGTTCAACGGTCGTTTCTAAGTCTTGAGGAACGCAAACCCAATTACAGTGTGTACCTACGCTATCGACAAAACGCGAGCCGTTACTAAAATCCTGTGCACGTTTAAGCTTGGGTGCGCGAGCCCAATAAAATGAATGGTTGTTGGAATCTCGGAACTATTTAATATATACTCTCAAGTTCAAAAAACATACTATTCACACATTTAGTTTCAGGTTTATTGCACGTGCCTATTGGTAATATGAAATTCGTAAAACAACCTCAAAAATTGCAGTTGGATGTCGTTTGTTCTTCACACAATAAACGCTATTACCGACATGGTTTACTTTTACCTGATACTATTCGCTGTATAATATGCGGTCCGTCTAACTGTGGAAAAACTAATTTGATTGTTGGTCTACTGCTCCATGAACAAGGTTTACGCTTCCAAAATGTTTATATATATTCTAAAACCTTGTTTCAACCTATGTATCAATATTTAGAGCAAGTTTTAAATCTGGTTCCTTCAGTGTCATTTCAAAAATATAGTGAAAATGATGAAGTAATAAGTCCTCATACGGCTGATATAAATTCAATCATGATATTTGATGATGTTGCATGTGAAAATCAAAATAATATTCGTGATTATTTTGCAATGGGACGACATAAAAACATAGATAGCTTCTATCTGAACCAAACGTATAGTAAAATACCCAAGCAATTGATAAGAGACAATGCTAATTTAATCGTTCTTTTTAAACAAGATGATGTTAATTTACGACATGTTTATGATGAACATGTAGGAAGTGATATGTCATGGACCCAGTTTCGCGAAATGTGCAGTCAAGTATGGAACAAACCTTTTAATTACTTAGTTATAAATAAAGATTGTAATAGAAATTCAGGATGTTATAGAAAAGGTTTTGATACATTTATCATGGTAGAATAACTGTATACTTAAATAATAGTGTTAACATGTAGAACTTATTCCTTGATATGCAATCATCGAGACCGGACATGAAAAATAAAATGAACGAGGAGAAAATATTTAAAGAAAAAGTACTCCGATCTGCTGAAGCAGTAAGAAAAAAAGTCAAGGTTCTACGTGATATTAAATCTAGCAATAATATGATGTTGGAAACAATGTTAAAACCAGTCACAGATCCCCTTAATGAAATGGTAAAAAAAGATGATAACAACCTAAGTATTAGTGACACTGATCTTGATAACAATGGATTTAAATCTAATAAGTTAGTAAGAACATTAAAATACAGTCCTACTGAAGATGGAAAGAAAGAAAGTTTAGCTAATAAAACACTATTGAAATCATCGGAATCTGATTTAGATAATAGCGAATATGATTCTATATCAAATGAAAGTAATAACCAAAATTATTCTGATTCAATAAACAATGCTTCATTCAATACGTTAGATTTGTATGCTTCTCCTCACGAAGATTCTACCTACCAAAAACAATATTTACACATGAACATTCCTTTTGGTGTACGAATGGATCGTGGTAAGCTAATGCTAGGATATTATCCGATTTCTGCGAATGATAAAGAACTCAAGATAGGAGGAGAAAGTTATTATTTAACGCAAGGGTTAAACGATTTATTGTTTGAAAAAATACCTGACTTGCAAATAGTAACCGAAAACGATAAGCAATTGTATAAAACATTATTACTAAAAACAAATGCACATAGACGTGACTTTGATCCAAATAAGCCTATAAAAAGCAACAAGGGTATGAAATATTTACACATCATAAAGCCACTTTTCAAATTAACTAAACAACGTTCATTTAGCGAAGAAGTGCATGTAACCGGCGATGGTCTACCGGCAATGAAAAAAGTTAAAAGAGACATTTCTTATGTATATTGGGATGACCCAAATGAATTAGTAGAAAGGTTAAAACTACTTATAGCATCACGTGATGCTGGCAATACAGGATTAGATAACGAAATCATATCTATTATTGAAGAACTACGCGGAGCAGGCTTAGTAAATGATATATAAAAGTAAAATAAAGCTATTTTTTCTCAGTTGTAGTTTGACTCACAAGTCATAACAATACAAAATGAATATCGACAAATTCGGTCACCATGTTCATAAGCGTTTACGTGCTAACGAGGTTTCTGATCTCAACTACAAGGCTTTGCTTCGAACAAACGGCGCATGTTTTGAAGGAAGTTTACAATTAAAGGGAGTTGCAGAACCTTTGTCACCCGATGATGCAGTAAATAAGCAGTATGTTGATAAATATATTCAAAACATGTACGACAAAACGTATATAGATTCTTTGTTTAATACTATAAATAATCAAATTCATCAACTTTCGTCTCAGTTAAAAATAAACTATTATACAAATAAGGAGATAGATGATATCTTAAAGAATATAAAAAATGGAAAAGCAACAAATAGTGAACGAGATCCATCGATCAGCAAGAAAAAACTTTAAGCGAAGATCGGTTGTACTAAAAGGAATTGACGATTTATGGCAAGCTGATTTGATCGATTTACAGAAAGTTCATACGATTAACAAAGGAAATAAATATATATTAACTGTTATTGATACATTTTCGAAGTATGCGTGGTGTATACCTATTAAGTCTAAAATTAAAACGGCAGTAAAAAATGCATTCGAACTAATTATGAAAACAACTAAACGCAGACCTAGAAACTTACAGACGGACTTAGGAAAAGAATTTTATAATAATGAATTTGATAACTATTTAAAATTCCTGAAAATACATCATTATTCAACATATTCAATTAAAAAGGCATCTATTGTTGAAAGACTGATAAAAACACTTAAGATCAAACTCTATAAATATTTTAGTTTTATTGGTAACTATAAATGGGTTGGTAAACCGTTAGACGATATAGTGAAAGCATATAATCACACTGTACATCGTACAACAAAATTTAAACCTATTGATGTCGATTCAAATAATGAAAAAGAGGTAAAAAAGAACATTATAAACTCACAATCCAATGTGTATAAAAGTAAGTTGAATAAATTTAATATTGGTGACCGTGTGCGTATAAGCAAATATAAAAGTACCTTCTCTAAGGGTTACACACCTAATTGGTCTACAGAACTTTTTACAATTAAACATGTGAATCACACTCAACCTGTAACATATCATATTGAAGATCAACGGAAAAACATAATACTGGGTACCTTTTATGAAGAAGAACTTCAAAAAACTAAGTATCCAGATATTTATTTAATAGAAAAGGTGACTAAAAAAAAGGGTAGTAAGCTGTTTGTCAAGTGGTTAGGGTTAAGTGATAGTGAAAATAGTTGGATTGATATAAAAGCCATTGTTTAATGTATTTAATAAATTGACTTTCTTTAAACGAAATTTGTCATTATCATACCTGATATGAAAGGGAGAGGACTATTAAATAGTCTCATTAATAATTTACCATTTGAATTACACTTGCCTGGGTATAATTATTGCGGACCAGGTACAAAATTGCATAAAAGGTTACAAAGAGGTGACAAAGGAATCAATGCGCTAGATGACGCGTGTATGAAACACGACATAGCTTATGATAAATATCCTGATTTAGCTGATAGACATCGCGCAGATTTAGAACTTTACAAAATGGCAAAACGAAGAACTAAGTCGAAAGATGTAGGAATAGGAGAAAAAATAGGCTCTTGGTTAGTGAGCAAAGTTATGAAATCGAAACTAAAGGCTGGCGCAGGTATGAAATCATTCAAAAGCTTTGTGTCCAAGATACGCAATGAGTTGAAAAAGAACCCAAAAATAAAAGGTCATAATATCATGGATCGTGCGATTGTTGTCGCCAAAAAAGTTTTTGCTAAGAACTCTAAGATACAGCTACCTCGTTTAATACCGATTCCAAAAACGGGAGGTCTGTTACCTTTGATACCTATTTTTGCTGGACTTTCTGCGTTAGGATCATTAGCGGGAGGAGCTGCTGGAATCGCTAAAGCTGTAGGTGATTACAAAGCTGCAAAAAAGAACTTAGCTGAATCAGAACGACATAATAAAATGATGGAATCTAGTGCATTAGGAAAAGGATTACATATTAAACCATATAAAAATGGTAGAGGTTTGTGTATAAAAACTTCAAAAAACTAAGTGATAGGTTACCCAGACGTGCTCTTTCAAATATTGACATCTTAAAACACTCTACAGAGATTCCACATTTTCGCGGAGTTTATATGAGAGACAATTTACCAAAGCGTGCTAAAAGAGTAGAATGTGGAATTGTTAACTTGGACAGTTCTAAAAACAATGGAACTCACTGGGTAGCCTATGTCAAAGACAACAGTTATTGTGAATATTTTAATAGTTATGGTGACCTTCCACCTCCGTTAGAGCTAAAGAAGTATTTAAATAACAACGATATTTACTATAATTATAACACGTATCAAAAGTTTAACACAGTCAATTGTGGACATTTATGTCTTAAATACTTAAAACAATATTGGTGTAAGCGTTTAAATACCTACGATCAATAAACAAATTATCATTCTCACGATGTTCACTTTGTCTATAACTGGATCATCTTCCACTCTGATAACAAACCATTCGCCAGCTCTTCAACTAGATGGAGAATATGAGTGTGGTCTGTTGTATATATCAACATTTAATTCAATACCTAACATAGACTACAGGAACAATAAATTCTATTACGGAAAAAACAAAACAATTGAAATTCCCGAAGGATCATATGAGCTTCAAGATATTGGTGATTACCTTAAGGAACACCTACAAGAATGCTCGTTTTCACTAACATGTAATAATAATACCTTAAAAACATCTATTTTATGTTCGCAAAATATTTATTTCGATAAAGAGAGATCTATTGGTAGCTTACTCGGTTTTGGATCCGAAGCTATTCAAGCTAATATATTAACAGAATCTCCTTATCCTGTTTCCATTCTGTCTACAACCATAGTCCGCATTGAATGTGACATAGTGAGCGGTTCATTTGTTAATGGTAAACCTAGTCATATAATTCACGAGTTTGTACCTAACGTACCACCAGGTTATCGACTTATAGAAACACCGAAAAACGTAATTTATTTTCCTGTTACTCAAAACAGTTTAAGTTCAATTACAGTAAAAATATTAGACGTTAACAATAATTTGGTTAATTTACGTGGTGAAGAGATTCAGATATATTTACACCTTAGAAAAAAATTATAGACTTCAATAAAACTTCACTCCCAATGAAAATCAGTGCTAGTTCTCATCAAGCAATCAAGAAAAGAAGACCTAAAGTGCAACTCACAAAACAAAACAAACAATTCTTGCAAAGCATAGGTCTAATAAAATGAGTATATTAAATTTAACAGAATCTTTCACCTCTGACAACTCAATAGAGAGCTTTGAATATCATTCGTATAAGCCATACGTTACAAGTTTTAACTTCAATGATGAAATACGCATACCTATTAATCAGCAAGATCTTTACGTACTACGATCAGCAAGTACTTTATACATAGAAGGTACAATAACTGCATTCAATAGAGAAACGAAACAAGAGGTGAAGTCTGTTCTTTTTACGAATAATCCAATACTCCACCTATTTCAAGACATTCGATACGAGCTCAATGGAATCGAAATCGATAAAATTAAAAATGTAGGGGTTACAACTACTATGAAATCTCTTGTATCCATGAATGAACTTGAAGCATCGATGTCTAAGTTATGGGGTTGGGATATCACCGGTACAAAAATTTCACATGGATCATTTTCTGTCTATACCTTTAAACAAAATTCTTGGGTTTGCTGAGGATTACAACAAAATAATTATTAATTGCAAGCATGAACTTATTCTTTTAAGATCTAATACTAACTTAAATAGCGTTAAATTAAATACGAATGAATATATAGACAATATAACTATCTCAAAAATAGTATGGCGTATGCCACATATTAAGGTGTCTGATCGAGAAAGATTGAGCTTACTGAAATGTTTGGAAAGAGATCGTGCAATTCAAATAGCATTTAGGAACTGGGATTTGTATGAATATCCTCTCTTACCTGAAACGTCTAAGCATTCTTGGGCTATCAAAACTTTATCTCAAATTGAGAAACCGCGTTACATTATAATCGGATTGAAAACGGCACGAAAAAATGTTGCTGATAAAGATATAACACACTTCGATCACTGTAACTTGAGAGATGTCAAGGTTTTTTTAAACTCAAGCTACTTTCCTTATGAAAGTTTTGATGTCAGTTTTTCTAGCGAAAAGTTTCCTATATTATATGAGCAGTATGCAAAATTTCAACAGTCTTATTATAACCGTGCTCAGGCACCTTTGCTAAGCCCGCAAGATTTTAAAAATATTGCTCCTTTATTTGTTATTGACTGTTCACGTCAAAACGAAACCTTAAAAACCGGTTCGGTTGATGTGCGAGTTGAATTCGAGTGTGAATCAACTATACCCCCGCAGACGTCAGCTTATTGCTTGATTTTGAATGATAGTATTGTAGAATACAAGCCTTTAAGTAATATTACGAAAAAGATATCATAAATAATCATAATGCAGGACTACATATTCGTTGATCTTCAGGGTTTTAAATGGAGTAATAATGAATTCATAATAAAGGAATTTGCGCTCGCCACAAATGAATATACACAAGTTTTTTTGGTAAAGCCGCCATACCCGTTTTCTAGTCTATCTTCAATCGAAAAAAGACAGGTTGGAAAAAAATTGTGGCATTTTGTGGCGTGAGGGTTATATTGACCACCGCGAATTTAAAAGAATCATTGTAGATTACTTAAAAGACAAAAAGATTTTCGTAAAGGGTGCAGAAAAAGTACTATGGGTTAAGCATTTGTTTCCTGGTTGTACCGTTTTAGATTTAGATGAAAAACAACAACATAGTTTTAGAAATTTGTATGAAAAATATTGTATTAAAAGTGAAGCCTATAATTGTGTGCACCACAAAAAATATTGTGCCTTAAAAAATGTGATATGTATTAAGAAATGGTATTTAGATAATAATTTATGTTTTTTTGTAAATTAATAAAATGTGTACTAATCAAACAGTTGTTTTACTTTATATCATCCATATGTTGCAGTACCATCCACGAAGTCACACCCCTCCATACAACTATTAGCACCTAATATTGATAATTTGATAGTATTGAACTTTGCTATGGAGGGTGCGTTTTCGTGCATGACACTGTCTGTGTGTAAACTAAGGAATGAAACCATAAAATATTAAAAACAAATTTATTTAAACTCCACATTAAAATAATAAAAAAATTAATAACCAACACTATATCCACACAGTTTTTTTGAAATTTTATTGATTACACTCTCCGTACTGTCGATAATTTCATCGAATCCGTCGTCTGCTATGTATTGTGCGCTTAAGATCACACTTCTTTATACTCGTTGTCCTGCAAGTTAATTATCTGGATTTTGATTAACCTGTAGCCCTTTCCTGGCTTTTTATTAATAACAAACGACGGAAGCTGTCCTGGAACACTTCGTTTTTGCACTTTGTTCTGGATTTTGGTTTGTTTCTTTTTAGTTTTTTGTTTTTGACTCGCATTCACTATTTTATTTACAAGGTCGATGTTGACATCATCATCACCGTCATCATCAGGAAATGGGTTCTGAGCGAACACCTGCGACAAATATAGAGGCGTGTCTTCTACGTGTTCCATTTTCCTGTAACAAAATTAAAGAAAACATTATTTAATCTGTTCACTGTATACTAAAATATCTCACAAAAAAACATTCCATATAGTTAACGTTTAAATCCTAGAAAAATAACTAAAACTTACCAGCAGATATCAGATGAAAAACTGTGAATTGTTAAGATTATTCACTGTAGGGTAATACTCGTATCGTGTACAAATACGTACTTATAAATGAATTAACTAATTCATGGTAAGGTTGATTATATACTCAAATAAACCGCGATGTCCTCAAATATAAAACAATGTATTTGCTCGATTTATTATAAATGAAACTATACCCTAACGGAAGTGCATAGGTATTGTTTTATTATAATTGCTTCGCATAAATTTATTTTTTGCAACCGCATCAAACTAAAATGCAATATGCAGTGCGAAGAACTGTGGCACGAGGCAAATACCTATGTTTTACTCTTGGGATCATGTTACTACTAGATCCGCTTATTTGTTATGCAATTAAAAGTTACAGGTTGTAACTTGTTTTCACGGAATATCGGTAGTTGAAACGTACAGTCAAGTCTAATAATATAAATATGCAGCGGAACTAGTTAGAAAATAAAAATAAATTTACATAGCTAAGTACTATATTATTTAGACTTAGCGGTACTAGTAAATAGGGTTTGGTTATTAATTGAAAGAAAAAACGAAATTCGAGGTTCATGTTTATTTCCATAAATTACATAGCGTCAATTAAAGACAATGTTACGTTTATTAACAAACCAATAATATGTACAAACATTTCAAATCAGATAAGCATGAAATTATTGCCTGAGCATATAGTGTTTAAAGGAATACAGTTAATAAAAAGCATCTTAAGTTAATTATACAAAAAATTGCTCGGGTAGATATTTTATCAGCAGAAATGAATCGTTTGTCGTCATTAGAAGATATCGCAATTTTGTTAACACTTTGTGTTAATATTTCGTGTTTAATTGATCTAAATAAAATATTTTTCTTTTTAATAACGTCGGCATGAAACAATGATTGCTCATAATCTGACATACCTAATTCATGTATAACCGCCCTTTTAACACCTTTAGCTTTTTTAGTGACATCGTCGTTAGTTTTGATACAGTAAAGTTTAGATCGAAGACCTACAAATTCAATTATGTATTTCTCACCCATTTCATCCTTGAAAAGTCCCGGTACTTTTTTGTTCTGAATAGGTAAGCGATGTTCATTGTCTGAGCTATAATTGCTTGTGTCAAAATAAGGTAAAAGATAAGTTTTTAAATCTCTGTAATAGTTCTTGGTTTGTATATTATAGATAAAACTATCTGTATCCATATAGCACATCTGTATTCGATTTCCATACATGGGTTTGAATACTGAGTAATGGAAGTCATACATATGACTCTAGACAATTCTAGACCCGTAAAACCGATATATATTGGTTTATCTAAAATAATACGATCAAGGTTCATCTGAACTGCCACCAAATTTTCACTAAAAACCGAAGCACTGTGGAAATGTGGACTTGCGATTAATTTCTCAGCCTCGGTTTTCTTTTTAGTTAAATTCGTACTATCATTCCAGTGGTTAACCATTTGAACGTTTATTTTTTTTAAATTGTTTTCTAACGTTTTTCCAAATAAAGAGTTAATCATAACTTTAAATAAGTCTTGCTCGAAAGTTGAGGTAGCTTTCTGGCGCAACTTTGTATTAAGGTCGATGTATTGCTTTAAATAAGAATCTTGTAAAAACGTGATGACTCTATGTATTTTTTTTCAGTTTTAATCCATGTTTAAGACAGGTTTTTAGATAAACATAATGAATTACATAAAAGTATTTGTCATGCAAATTAGGTACAAGTTTACTATCTTTACCTCCTGGAGGTATACACTTTTCAGGACAAAAAGGTAGGTCGTTATGTTCAATGTGAAGGTCTTTCGGGTATATCAAATCGACTTCTAATATAAAACCGTACTTAGCATTGTTATCGACTTGTGTAATATCTAATACATCTATTTCATGTTGATCTAAAAACCTGAAGTTTGATAACGGCAAGGACTGATACATGCTATACCCATATAAATTGTTACAGTCTATGTAAATAACGTACGAGTCGGGTAGCGATGGGTCGTAATCTGGCACATACTTGTTATTAGCTTTTGCATGTCTGTGAGAACACAAGCAGACGCCGCCCCGAATTCCGTTCTGAATCATTGATAACATATTAAAATCAGTAATTAGCTCCAATTCAACCCCAGTTTTAAGCAACATTGCGTCAAATGATAAACTCGGTCCCGTCAGGTAAAAAGCCGGATCTAAGTTGTAATTTATTTTACAAGTCTCTCTAAATTTTTCGAAGATATCTGTCAATAGGAGGACATCCGTTTTGAGATACAAATCTGTATATTCTCCTAAATTATCGATATTAAACTCTTTCCATACTAAACATGCATGCTCATAGTCATCTTTCGAAATATTTTCATTTGAGAGAGAACTGTAAAAACATTCTTTAGGAGGAAGGCATTGATCTTTTTAACGGTCCCAATTACTCATGTATTCATAAGGATAAACACCTTTACGCGTTAGTAATTGAAATTTAGTACAATTCGGAAAAAAACGTTTTAAATCTTCCTTTTTCATGGTTTTTGTTAATTTTTCTAAACTAGTACCCAAAAATCTAAAAGAGTCTACAAAACGAAGCTGAAAAAATTCACCTTCAATTGGAATAAACTTCGTAAAGGAAACGTAATTTTCCTTAGTTTTCGCAATTAATTACATTGTACCGTTCGCCTCACCTAACTTTTTTATAAACAAATGTGCGTCGTATCCTGATAAGTTGTGAAAATAAATGGATACAAAAGATGGGCGTTTAAATCGTAAATTGCAATAACTGTGAGCTGCACCTCTGTAACAACCAGAAATGTGACAGTGGTCTCTGACACGGTCAGAAAATAAGAAGTTATTACATATATGACATCGCGTAGCGCTAGTGAAACTTATATCATCGTTAATATCAAATTTGATTGGCGTATTCATATTCAAAACTTTTTTTATTTCTGTTACATCTTTATAAATCGAATCTACAAACTTGTCTACACAATCAATACCACGGTATGAAACGTAGCGATTATATGCTGAATCAACTGAACATACAATATAGTACGCAAACGCAGCAGGCGTGTGATGTTGCAAAATATCTGTGTTGACAGTGTTATGAGTAGTACAGTCAGCGTCACAATCACATTCACCCGATCTCTGTAATAGTGATTCAAAATCAGCATATATTACAAATGGCATGTTTTGCTTGCGCTCGTAATTTTTAAATTTAATAACCGTACCGTTGTCAGGCAGCTGAGTGACTATTCCAGAGCACAAGTGATTATCTAGTTGTTCTTCTTTCGAGAAAAATACTAAACACGTTTCACAAAAGTATAATTTTGCATGGTGGGCAGTAACTTGACTCCTTACTAGTCGACACAAGTCCTTGATCAAACAAAAATGAGAACTGTTTGTGTTTTCTAATAACAACAGGTGAATAGTTTTTCTTTTTACCTGAGTGTTATTTTCTGATTTATAAAGCGGACCTACTATTTTATTATTTTTCAACCCAAAGACGGTAAATTGTAGTGTTGGATTGTTTTTTTCAAATATTCTAATTTCATCAAACGTAACCGGGAAAGACAAGCCTTCAGTGTTTAGTACGTCTTTAAAATCAGGATACGAAGATACCCTTTCAGGATGTTTTTTAGCAGGGAATAAAGCCGCAGTTACGCACCATGCAAAACAACATTGATCTTTGTTCTCGATATTAATGCACGCTTTTTTACTTCGTATAACTCTCGGCAGTTTGATAAAGCTTGATCCACGCAAAGGTTGATATTTATTTATATTAATTTCCAAGTGTGAATTATTTAAAAAAGTCCAGCCGCTATCACGCTCTTCAAAATCTTCGACTTTTTTTTTAAAACAATTTATAACTTCTGTGTAATACCGATCAAAATCAAAACTTTGGTACAAAATCTTATTTTTTGTACCAAAAGATTTCATAGATTGACTGTTATTCTTAAACAACATAAACATCCCATAAAGTTCTAAGTTTACTTTTATGCAGGTATGTACCCGAAGTGATTTATTTAAAAGAGTACTAATTTTTTCGCGAATCGAGTTCATAAATATGTCAATAGAACTTGTGATTAGGTTATTTTCTACCGAAATTCGATAAGTTGCAATGCGATTACGGAATGCTGACTGTACCATTACCACACCGTCCCCGATTTCCTGAATACAATTATGTTTAGTTTTATGTTCGTTACTACGCAGATGACCTACCCACGATTTTTTTTCTACAGATGTGCTACACGATACACAAAAAGGCATTATGTAAAACAAAAAATCAACGAACTAAACTTAAAATCTACTGATCTAAATACCTATCACTTAATTTTTCTTTACGTTACTATAATATGAAGTCTCATTATCTTTAAAAACTTCGAATGCGGTACCAATAAGTGTTTGACACTGTTCCCACTCTATAGACTTTTCTTCGCACTGCAGTCTGAGTGCTACCAAGGCCTTCTTGTAACGCTCTAAAGCATCGGTCTCTGCTTGATGATCTTGTATTTTATACACCTTAAGGTCGATGCAGAAGTCACCTGGTCTGATTATGGTGCGACGTGATGTACCGGAAGACACGCGGCTAGAGAACGATGACGTAGTTGCTCGCTCAGATGATGCGGTTGCGGACACACATTTTTCCTCGTCGCGAATGATTTGGAACAGATCCGTACCGCCCTTCTTAGTTGCGCTGTGAACAAGAATAATATATTATACATACGTAACTTGAGGATCACCCTTAAACTGATGTTGATAACATAACTTAATAATGTACACTTATCAGAGGTATCAAATATATTATCACTACAAAAATTGTATAGAAAATTAAGGGTGTATGTGAAGTCTCCAACCCACACTTGCACTGCGTGAGGTCTAAAATACCTACTCACCTGTGAGACACTTTTACAACAAATAAATAAATATAAATTAGGTACCTTGCAGTTGTTTTCTTGCGCTTCGATGGTCCCGCAGGTTCAGCCTTTCGAGAACTTGCAACAGGAATAACTCGTACAGTTTCGTGGCTGAAACAAATTAAAATAAATTAATACAAATAATTCATGATATCTTTAGCAATACAATGTTAACACAGTGAGAAATAATTAGGTACCTTAAAGAACGTTCACGTCGCTTGTTTATGCACTTTTTTTTCGGATGCGGCGACGGGCTTCGCGAACGGTATGACAGCTCAGAGTCGGACCTAAAAAAACACTGCAAGTTAATACTTTAGTTAAGAAATTAAGATTTAAAGATTAAGTTAAGACACAAAATAAATTAATACTCACATTATGAATTGATGTAGGTAACACTTCAGCAAAATAACACGTAAATATACTGATCGCAGGGTGGTGCAATAATTTCAGGAATAATTGTATCGTCTGATACCTCCGCTATTTAACCAAAAAAAAAAACTGAGTTGTCAGTTTTGTTTCTTTTATTTTATGTGCCAATTGTGAAAATATGTTATTCGATTTCGTAAAGTATGGTATCATACGTAAACATAAAAACGGATTAATGTTATATATCACTTGTTACGTTCTTAAATGAGGCGGCGTTTTTTTACTAAAAAGCACATTTTTAATGAATAACAAGTATCAAATGAAATGCGAAATTTAGGTTAGCTATTAGCTAACGCGCACTATTTTACAACGAAAACATAACATGGATACGGATTTGACGAAGTTGAATTAGATCTTTATCTAGAAATCGAAATGAGATGAAACTATAGTCACTGGAAAAGGTAACTTTCATGTATTCATTCACAAGGTTGATTGTATTGCTAACTTCCACAAATAACTTTTTCCATACGCGCTAAACCGTAATAATTATGTAAAAAGCTAGAACACTTATTTTTTAAAAATGAACGATTGTGTGATTTCTATATTTATTCAGCTGATAAAAGCAGTGGTATGAGTAGGTAGTATCTTTAGTTTAGAATTTTCGCATACAGGCATATCCATATCAATTATATCGTTAGGTGAAGTGCATTGACTAACGTATTCAATTTATGCATAATCGACAAATGGTACATGTAGAGTATGATAGGTACCAGAGGTTTTCTACTGAAAAAAATTAATATGAAGTAAACAAAAGAAATAGGTTTATTAAGTGATTAGCTCATGTATAACTTTGTATCAACAATCAAACAGCTTCCATTTTTTGTTTGTTGGATGGTTAATAAAAGTTAAAACAAATCAAACGTTACTTAATTTAACATACTTTATCAGCCTTTTTAATGTTACTAACAAGTAAATAAACTTTTTATATTTTTTCTGGCAGAAACGTCTGCGAACGAAATCACTTACCTTTTTAATTATTAAGTTCGGAATAATGTATAAATTTACTATATGAGATCTCTGTTACAACCCCTACTCTGTGATAATGTTATTAGGCACTGGTCCCACCGCGAGCGAGTAAACTATGAGCTATCGACTATTTTCTACCCCAAGAAACGAACAAAAGATAATTGCTAGCGTGTAAATAAAAGAGAGGGATTATAGCTTACTCGTCAGGGCGTCGGGAGAGTGTCCTCGCCAGCAGTGTGAACAGCGATGAACTATAAATATATATCTCTCTCTTTTATTATTTACACGGAAGCGATTATCTTTTGTTCGTTTCTTGGGCTAGAAAAATTGTTGCTAGGGCCCTTGATTCGTAAGTTACGTTTCGTTTATTGAAATGTTACATTTTTGCTGCAAAAGTTACGTTTTTCATTCGTACGTGAAATGTGCATTGTTAAAACGAAAATTCCCTGAACAAATGTTACATACATGTTACGTGATCAAATTTGAGCGGGTCAAAAGTTACGAAAAATGTAAGAAATGTAACCATCTTAAATAGCCGATAGCTCATAGTTTACTCGCTCGCGGTGGGACCAGTGCCTACTGTGTTACTCTGTGATATTCATATGCTTAGGATTTGGTTACCACTGGACGACGACGTCACACAAGCAATGTTGCTTGAAATGTAAAACCGTATATCATCAAAATTATGCATTTGAAATTGAACTTAACACACCTTATTTCATGGTTTGTCTTCGAATCATATTTTTTCGAAGTTCTGCATCACGCTATCGAAGTTTTTTAGATTACTTCATATATATAAAAGTTTACGTGATGTAGTTGTCGGAGAAGTGTGAGCTATTCGTCCACTAGTTCACACGACTCTTACCACTTAACGGCATCAAAGAGCGTGGCTAACTCTGCGATGTTGACTTGGTAACGTGGTGACGTATTTACTGGAGCGAGTAGCAACAGGCGAATTCCAGTATGACACAAACCCTACGTGGCGACGTAATATCGGAGCGAGTAGCATCAGGCGAATTCCGGTATGACGCAACTACTACAGTGGACGGTAGTACCCATGCTTTACACACCATGTCAAAAGAGTCTAGCCAGCTCTGCGATGTGCTGTGTGAGTGTGACAAACGCCTCACAACGATAGTTAGAGTCTCCTTGGAGCCTAATGTGTAATTGTGTGTGAGCCTTTGGTAACAGGGGTTCAGACGTATCATGGTTGCTTGGCCAACAAACTTGGTACGTCGCGTTAAGCTTTTACCATTTCGCTGAACCGGGTGCCAGGACAATGCAATATAAAACAGAAGAATGAACCTGGCACCCGGTAAGGCCTTTTGCTGCTGAGAGTTTTTGTGTATTCAGATTTTTGTAACGTTCATTAGCGATCATCGTAATTGAACTTGAGCGACATTCGGATGCCCTCACGTCGATCAAGTTGAATGCTCAGTTGCGTTAACATGCGCTGTGCGTTTGTGCATTAGGATGTTTCGTCAACTACATTCAACAATCATTTGTAGGCATTGGGCAAGCTGGGGCACATTACAATCGTATCAACTTATTCAAATCATTTGTAGTCGTATTTATCATTCATATTTATTGGGCACGCGCACCACGAAGTGGGGCAGCGTGCCCAATAAATACCTACTATAGGGGTTTAGTCAAATCATTTTTTGATAATGTTCGTATTTTCGGAGATAATAGCTCCAAAGTAAAAAAAAAACTTTTGAACCATAAGTTTTAAAAATATCAAAAAATCTCAAAAGTAGAACTTTATAAAAACTTTCTTGGAAAATTATTTTGAACTTGATGGGTTGCATAGTTTATGAAAAAAATTACAAAATAATTTCTGAACCAAGTTTCTAATTTAACCGTATGAGCAGGTGTTTATTGTAGGTACCTGTAATTTCAATAAAATCACAATAAAATAACGTGCCTTCAAATAAAGTAAAAACGGTGAATATCGGTTCACGCAATAAAGAATTATCCCATAAAAATAATCTTCCATACTTTAAGCTGGCGCGCAATAGTTTACTTAATTTGCCGATAGATGTCGCTGTATGTGGAACGTTCATATCTTACATGACGGTGTTAAGATTTTTCCTGATTTAATGGGGTTGGAGCAGGGGCGCCCATACATTAGGTCGAAAATTTATCGTGCTCGAATTGTCTTAGTTGTCTTTGGTCGTTCGTTGTCTAATAGATAATAAAATTGTTCGCCAAGTATTGCTAAAACTACGGAACCCTCCACCGAGCGTGTTCCGACACGCCCTTGGCCGGTTTTTTTATAAACTCACAGTTTTCGGGATATATGGCACCAAACTTTGGCAATTTCAGGCAATAAAACCGTTTTTTGGACGTAACTTTTGTGAAAACGAGTTAATAATAATATTTAATTAAGCTAAGATCTCTACGAAATGTAAAATTTCCTTGAGAAATAAAGTTCTTTAAACCGATTATAGAGCTTTTTGGCCATATTTGAATAAATATTTAAAAAAATATATTAATTATTATCAAAACAACTCTGTAGCAAAAGTAGATAAAGGATTGAAGAACCGATAAGTACCGTGCCATTAATATATCTATAGTTTTGACGGAGGAATATCAACTCAAAACTCGTCAAAACTAGCCAAAGAGCGCGTGGAGCCCCTTAAGAGCACACGCTTTAATACAATCAGAAACAGATTAATTAATGTAAATTTTATTCACTGGTGAAATTCGGTTCGGTGAAATTAGAGAACTTTACTGACCGTTCACACGCCAGGTAAGTAAGTATAACACCTCCGTAAGACTGTGATGTATCCAAAAGGGCTAGTCACATAAAAGGGAACTTAATGAGAAATCTCCTCTTTTGAAATCAGTGTTTTCTCAAGACAATCGCGTGTTTTTAATTTTTATGTACGTACAGTTTCTCATCTATTTGCATTTCAATGTCAAAATGAGCATGCAAAACATTATGAATTTTGAAAACTATTAACCGAAGGCATATGGCCGATTCCGCGTGCCGAAAGTCTAATTTTGTAGCGGAAATTTTAATAAGCAAATTAAAATATGTAATAAGTTAGCATGCCTCGAAAGGCGGAGTCGGTCGAGGAATTGCCTTGGTACCACTTTTCGACTCCATTATTTTCCGACAATTTCTAAGCTAACTGTACTTACCGCAGAAAGGTATTTCAGGAGGAGTTAAAGGTTAAATAATGTTGATTACTTTAACCACGCTAGGAAATGGAACAGGAAAATCGTTTATTTTCCGTATAAGTAGTTTAACATTAGTTAACCAAATTATTGGTTGCTTGGAGATTGAATGTCGCAGTGCCAGTTTTAACAATGGTGTGTTGTAATACAAATAATAATTACATGTAACGGCCCTGCTTGTTAACCAGAAATGTTTTGTAGCCTAGTTATCTTGAGTTGGATGTATTAAATCCATGGAAATAATAATGAACCTATCGTCATAGATTGTTTTTAACCCAGCTGTGCGAGAGCAATTCCGGTAATGTTCCTGAACTTGTTATAAAGTACATCTGAACGACTGAAAGACCCAAAAAGGGAAGGCAGACAAAATTAAATATTATTTTCATACAACTTAAATATCTTAGGTTCAGACATGGAGAGAATGTATTGCAATGATGAGTTGTTAGTCCATCGGCCGCAACACACTTCAACCCTATCTCTAAAATGACTTAATTGTATATAGGTTATGACTTATGCGATTCTGTCTGTGCGACAAATTGAATTATTGTCATTAATGTCAAAGCAAGATATCATTGATAACCTTGACGGCCTATATTTACGTCTTCTATAAAATGTGTTGCGGATTACGCCATATAGAGAGATGAAATTGGAGTTGCAATGGTTGGTACCTCTCGCTCTTTCGCTACAAAAGCTCAATCACATCAAGCGCAATCTCGTTTCTAGCACTAGTGATACGACGCCGAATTTGGCATGTATTCTGAATTTTGATTAGCCATAAAACATAATTTTGTATTGCGTTTATCAAGCATCGGCTCTCTCCACCATCGTCAAAACTTCTTCGTTTGTCTTCGCTATGTTCGGACACTTAAAACGGCAGAACACCTTCTTTTTAAATATCTGAAAGGAAAGATCGAAGGAAAGAGAGGCACGCAGATGAAGGCCCGTACAAAACTTACCCGCCAAATAAAAGAGAAAGTTGCTGTCGAGTCGTACGATGACGTCAACAGGCTGGCAGAGGACCAAAATCAGTGGCGGTTACTCCACCGACAAGAGCCTAGCCTTAAAATAATAATGCTGATGTTGATAAAACATAATATGTCTAAACACGCCTAATACAAAGTAGGTAGTTTACAACAAACATGTATAAGTTTATGTCAGTAAGCAAAATTATAATAGTTTCATGGCAGATCGCCAATTTAAAGCAACAACATTGAAATCGTAATATTTAAATGGCGGGTGACAGAAATTAACGACCGAACAGGGGACAGTTCAACCGCAACATATAAGGCATGGACACTTACGCAATGGCGGGTGGAATCGGTATGCGGTAGTTTGTACCTCACCTTGTATATTGCGCGGACGTGGCGTACGCATGCAATAATACTTACTGCTCCCGTGCCGCCGCGTTTCTGCGCACCATACGCCAGTCTCCTGACTGGCGTGTTTTGTGTAGCTCTCACTTAAATGTAGGCGCGCAGTTAAGAATCTGTACTAACTTAACTGACTGAATGACACTGACCGCTAACAGCTTACTGTTACTGCACCGAGCCCGCACCGACGTATGCAGAAGTCATGAATCTATAATGAATCTGATGATGATGACGGTCGAATATTTGTCTGGAAGTACGATTATGGAGTTCTACGGACAAATGATTTTAGAACTATTTTCTTCTAGCAATGAGTTTTTCAATTTGTTATTTCTAAAGAAATTATACTGCCTAATTCAAATTCAGATAAAACAATATAACAGACTGCATGAAAATCTTGTTATAGATATTTAAGTGAATTTTATTCGAAGAGTGATTTCCAGAAAACTTTGAGAATGTTAACATTAATATTTATCAATATGGTAACGTAGATTTTATCTCCCCTTACAAATAGAGTGAAATATATATTACATTTTAAGTTTACCAAACCTTGTTCTGTTTAGAACAATGAGGAAAAAAGATGTCGAATAATTATGTGGCAGTTTCAAAATGCCGAAAACCTGAATAGAAAAGATTTCAGTAACTACGAGTAAGTGCCGTTTCCGACAATGAAATTGACAGCGAATTAAATAAGTCAATTACCGGTTAACTAATAACGACTGTTCCGCGTTGACTACCCAACAACGGTGTTAATGCTGAATTTAGTAATGACAATTAAAAATTACGTTTACAAACTGGAATCTGCAATACGTTTTTTATTTATATTCTATTTTATTTGTTAAATGGATGTTTTCATGTTAAGGGGCTCCCATAATTGGCGTATGGGATCGTACCTTCGATCAGAATCTCTTAGTTTTCTTGGTTTTTTTGTAGCTTATTTTGTTAACAACAACGGCTTTAAGCAATATAGTATCCCATATTTACTTCAAAGTTCATTGTTTTCGAGATATTTGGCATCAAAGTTGAACAATTTTAGGCCAAAAAACCGGTTTCTGGCCATAACTTTTGTGTTAATTGGTTTAAAATGAAAACCCTGGACCAGTTTTTAGGGACGTCACAGACGAACCCAAATATGTAATTTTCGTATGTGTAGATCTTTCACGTGAATAGAGATACAAAATAAGTGTTATTTTAGACAATGTTTAAAAAGATCATACAAAATTAAGTATTCATTTGTTTCAAAATCCGGTAGACCAAAATGGAGATAAAAGATTGAAGAACCGACAACCGTTTGATTTATACTTCTATCTATAGTGCAAAAGTAGGAGATGCGATTCAAAACTTGTCAAAAATCGATGGAAATCTCGGGTAGCCCCTTAAGGGGTTGCTAGCTCCTTCGATATGTAACTGATCGTTTTTCGCGTGTTTTGTGACTTATCGTATTAACAGCAACGAGGTTTACCAAAATAGTATCTTATACTTCGAAACTGACTGTTTTCTAGATATACATGGCACAAAACTTTGGCAATTTTTGGCCGAAAAACCAGTTTTCCGGAAGTAACTCTTGTGAAAATGAGTTAGATTTCACATATAAAAGTGCATAAACAACAACCTTTTAGGACCATGTTTAAATAAATCATTGTACCTATATTTTTTTCAAATATTTCTTCTTGCTAATGTAGATAAAGGATTGAAGAACCAATAAACGTTTTTGCCACAAATATATATATAGTTTTAACGGAGGAATTTCAACTTAAAGATCACAGCTTATTAAAGCCACCCGGCACCCGACCCGCACCGCCTCGACTCAAGCGGTCAGTATTCTTTATATGGAATTGTATGGGCACGCGCTCACTACATCAACTTCGTAGTTAATAGAGTTCCGAGGTGAGACGGTGCGGGTCGGGTGCCAGGTGGCTCTAATGAGCTGCTGTGACCTTAAAACTTGTCATAAAACGCGTGGAGCCCCTTAAGATGTACAGTCAGCATCGTATAATTAGTACCAGCTAAAATAATCAAATACATCGTAGCACTTCCTTACTAATCTATATCCCTTTATTATTTGACAAAAAATTAGAGATGCAACGGATATCCGGTTGCTATCCGGTATCCGGCCTATCTGGCCATTATTTTACTATCCGGCCGAATACCGGATAGTTGCTTACTATCCAGCCGGATACCGAATAGTAATTCTGGTTGTTATTTAACTATGAATAATGGTTAGTACTTATACAAGAAAACAACAACAAATTATCAATATTCGTTAATTAGTATTAACTTTAACGTACAATTTAAACTTATCAAAAATCCTCATTCAAAGTAGTTAAGAAATCCTATGATCAGCATTTAGTATCCATTCAACCAGTCGCAGCGTATCGAATGTTAATTCTTAATCAAATAAAATAAGTGTTACCAAATAAATATAAACGGCAAATTGTGGTGAATAAAAACGAGATTCTCTGCATTTTTGGGTAACACGATTCCTCCTATTTTCATAAATACGTCTTGCCTCTAAAAACACTGCTACATGGTGAGGACAGGTATATTTGGGCAAATTTTATAGCCCAATTTCATAAGAAAACCGCAAATCGATGTACAGTTTAGCCGTTTGGCACACGCATACAAGAGGTGTTGTATTATACGTAACAGGTTGAAACCTGCACAACGTGCCCGCCGCCAAACTACCTACATTTTGGTATCGTTTGGCCGGCCGGATACCGGATATTCAGCCGGTGATCAGGCCGAATATCCGGTATCCGGTATACGGCCAAACAACTATCCGTTGCATCTCTACAAAAAATAGCGAAGGTCCATAGTTCAAGCCTCGGTGACGCAGTCCCAATTATTTCGGTCAGGAAAAAAATATAAAAAGAAGGCCAAAGACTTTGTATAGCCTGTCACACACTGTCAAACAAAGGGATATCTATCAATACTTCTCTTATAAAGAGGAAAGATTTGCATTTTTGTGTGTGTGTGTATGTTTGTAATGAATAAACTTAAAAACTGCTGTGCCGATTTTAAAAATTCTTTCACCATTGGAAAGCTACATTCACCCTTAGTGGCATAGGCTACTTTGTGCCGCGGGAAAATGCTTCATTCCTACGGGAAAACGGGCAATCCGTGCGAAGCCGGGCCGGGCAGCTATTAGTACAGTAATAAAGACATAATATTTGGCTGCTACTAACAATGTGATGCTGACTGTACGGTTAAGCTAAACATACTTTGATGTCATGTCTAACCTGTCAAATATGTGACGGAACTTATGCGTTTGACATTGACGATTTCAGGAGTAATTGCGTAATTTTCCGAAGGAACGTTAGGACAACTCAACTGCACATGTACCTGTGATACTCAGGACAGACTATACGTGTTGCCACAGTGAGGAACGGAAAGGCTCATGCAGCTAAATTTAGAACTAGTCTTAAAATGGCTGTTGACTTGCCATAAACAACCTACTCAATTTGGACGGGTAATGATTTATGTGCCACAACTTCATACCAAATCAGAAGTGGCAAATAAAAAAAAGGACACCGAACGATATTTCCCTTTCTGTCACACTTATCGAGATTTGTACGCAACCAGCTCGCTCGCACGTGGTATTATTATTACCATAGCTTGTCCTGAGTATTATAGGTCCATGCAGCTGTACGACGTAACGGTTTGTTGGAAGCCTAAAGGCCTAAGGCACGATAGGATTTATTGTCACGTTTGAGGTGACGTTCAGTAGATTTTCGCCATAAAACGTGACGATAAAACCCGTCGTGATAGATGGGCAGGTAGATATAAATGCTGTTTTAGCATGGGAAATTGACAGTTGATTTATCATTACATACGGTCGTAGAGTTGAGTGATCATACCCCTCCGCTCAACATAATAATCCGTTTATGTACATGCAGAAATAAAAATACCAAATTCTACATCTTTTTGTAGTGTTACTGTACATAACATAACGAAGATCTACGCCTTTTTGTGGAAGCAGAGCAGTTAAGTGCACAATTAGTTAAATTTATCCGTTATACCAGCGCAGGCAATTTATTAGCAAAACTTCCAGTGTTTTGAATAACTAAATAGCGGTTAAGTTGCGAAAGTTTTATACTAAAAGTAAAATCACCTAGAGGCAAATTTACTTTCAATGGGCGCTTGACGTCGCTTTTAATCTAATTAAATTGTGTACTTGAACGCTGAAGATCAAATAAAGTCTTAATTAGGTACAAAAAAATGGTTATAAAGAAAAAAAAGCCCGGCCGGCGGCTTAAGGGTGACTTTCCACCAGAGACGTGTATGAAAACATAGCCCAGCCTAGTATAGGCTGGAAAGGCACCCTAACACTGTCACTGTCAGGAACCCGCCTAGTGGGCGCCCTACGCCTACATACGATGAACAATCACGGGATCGGCTACGAGCGTAGCGTAGCGATTCTTGGCAGTGAATTTGTAAATACAGATCGTTAGACAAAATTTCAGATCTAATACTCTCAGAAGAAACTTTTAATATATCAATCAACGAGTCAACCATCAAACGAAATGAAACTAAACAGGATACACAAAAAGCCAACTTAAGGGGATGCCTTGAATCGAGTCGACCACGCCCTCTTGACGGAGACACGCTTATGCCTTCCACGAAAAAAAGAGATGCAACACTCTTCGGGAATTGCTTTTTGGACAAATTACGAGAAATACCTAGGGTTTATTTAAATTTCATTAAGTGAGATTTAAGATGAGATAAAATACTACAGTATTAACTTGATCTCCAGTGTGGTGCCGGGTTAGAATTTATTACCCCCTTTCTTCCCGTGGGTGTCGTAAAAGTCGACTAAGGGACCAGGGTTGAAGTGTGTTGTGGGCGATGGGCTAGCAACCTATCACTGCAATATCACATTTTGTCGATGTTTTATACCCACATTTATGCTAAAAGTGGCGCTGGAACGTAGTTTTCGTGTGCTCTGCCTACCCCTGGAATAAAGGCGTGAATGTAATTATATGTATTAACTTGATTGTTTCGTAAAATAATGTAAGCTGAGTAAAAAAAAAGGAATATAAAGACTCAACTTTGTTTTTTTTGTATCAAGGAAAAGTTAGGCTATCATGTATCGATTAATTCAAATAAACAATCATATAAAGTAGTCACGAAACATAGTAGGTATGTCTGAAAATGAGACCTTATTGTTTCTTAATCTTGTCAGAGCGGTTGTTCAAAGCACGAGATGATTTCCAATGTAAATCCAAATCAAATCTCAATACAAATCTGGCATTAAAAATCATGTCGTCATGCCGAAGTTCCTGAATTCAAGCCACACTATGCCAAAGTATGTATTTTTGTCATTAATACTTTTGTCACTCTGTTTGATTATAAATTGTTTAACTCCAGTGTAAGAACAATGGTCATATCCATACTAATATTATAAATAGGAAAGTGTATGCGTGTATTTGTTTGTTTGTCCGTCTTTCACGGCAAAAGGGAGCGACGAATTCATGTGATTTTTTAAGTGGAGATATTTGAAGGGATGGAGAGTGACATAGGATAGCTTTTATCCCCGAAATCATCCTCTAAGGGAGTGAAATGAGGGGGTAAAAGTTTGTATGGAGGTGCGATATAATCGAGTTCCACGCGGACGGAGTCGCGGGCAGAAGCTAGTAATCCTACATATCTCGGAAATATTTCATAGAGAGAAAAAGCGGTAATTTGTACGGAAGAGGAAACTTACGACTAAAGCCCAAAATTTATTTAAAAAAACTAGACTCTCGCAAGAAAGCAGTGGTTTTTAACAAATTTTAATAGAATAATTAATATTTTCTCAGTCGGAAACGATCGCGATGTGTAATATTTTGAATGCGCATTGAAACATATTCTGTTTTCATTTATTTAATGTGATCTGATATGTTAGTTTCTCCTTTAGAATTGTACGCAATTTTGTCTGTGAAGTGATCTTTTCTAATATCGTGGTAACAAAACAAAAAAAACCGGTCAAGTGCGAGTCTGACTCGCGCACCGAGGGTTCCGTGCAAACTAACAATTAACTCAAGGTAAAGTAAAAGTCCCAATATATTTGTTAAATTACTTATTTTACAATTCAATACAATTCAATTTCAAACGAGTAACTTTTACACCAAGACAATTGAATCGCGATCTTTTTTTGACCTGCTATTGAAAATAAATATACGCGTCCCAATCCCAACCCCATTAATTCTAGAAAAATCTTAACAGCGCGAATGGGGTCAGCGCCATCTATCGGCCCCATTTGGTACTAACGTGCAAGGGCAATCGGCTTAGTATGTAGGCATGTTGGTCTTTTAGCGATTATTGTTTATCACGTGAACTGATCTCGATTATTATTGTTTTATTTGGTAGAGAGTACTTCTATTTATAGTTTTATAGGAATTTCAAAACAAAAAAAAACTTATAAAGTTGATTGAATTGCAAGTCTAACTAGGAAATGATTTTTGAAAATAAAACAAAAAATATGCTATAGATACAGAAAAAAAACCTTTTCCCGTAATATATATGTTTATCTTAATTGCAAGTAATTATTTCAAATTTTTCGCTTGAATAACTTCGGAGATAAGGGGGGGAATGGTATTTTTTTACATTTTCCTTCATAGATCAAAATTTTCCGAGTGTAGAAAAAAAAAGAAAATATGCTTCAAAAAGTGCAACTCAAGCCCTTTCGAATGATACCCCACTTGACCCTATAGTTGAATATTTTTTTTTGCCCCCTCCTCATATTCGTGTTTTTAGAAAAAAATTAAATGTATATTTAAATTTTTCATTTTCCATGCACGCGGATAACTCTCATTTATAACCATTCCAAGTTTCAAGTTGATAGCTTGAGTAGTTCGTGAGATATTTCACTTTGTGACAGACAGACAGACGGACGGAGTCGCACCATAAGGGTTCCTTTGTTACCATTTTTGGTACGGAACCCTAAAAGATGGCGGTATTTATCCAGGAAAGACCTGGGCGGCTGTTTCATTGCAACCTCCGTCGTTTTATTAAGCGGTCTTAAAAAAAACGAACACGTGTGTTTGTATAATAAACACGAGAGCGAGCTCGTTTCCGTTTCCCGTTCCGTTCCGGTTCTATATTTATTCGGCCCTATTCCCCGTACACCCTCCCCTACCTGATTTCCAGGGTCTCTTTGAAACGTGTACGCTACTTCCCCGATATTTGTTCGTGTTTTGTAAACAATTTGTTCTGTAGCCCCATTATATTGATGTGTATGTTAGTCTTTAAGGTATTTGTATTACGGGCCTTGTTGCCTGATTTAAATAAATAAATAAATGAATGAATGAATAAAAAAGTTTTAAATTTATTTTATGTACAGTCAGAAGTAATTAATGCACGTAACATACATAGAGTTCTGTACACACCTTTATAAACGTGACAATAGCCCTGTACTGATGTTTATACTCTTATTTATTTACGTATATTAATACACCTGACTGTACCTATGTCATACTTGTACTTTGAAAGTCTTATTTCACGCTTGACATAAAGTTAAGGACTTTTAATATTTTTTGATCAAATTATTCATGTATATTAAATAGTAAGCTTCTTTCGGAGGACGGAGGTTTTCATAATTCTATTTGTATTTGAATAATTCATATGTATTAAGAATAAGCTTCTATCGGAGGACGGAGGTTTTTAATAATATATTTGTATTTAAGTCGGCCATGGCAGGCCGGTGTATGCGAAAACCGGATAATTCTTTGAATAAAATGTATGAGAGCTGCCGACGAAATACTAAAATAAGAATACATGTACTTATGTGTGTATAAGTACATACAAACATAAACTCCTGCTAGTAAAATCCTTCCAATTAGTTTAAAACATAAATATCTACTTGCAGTAAACAACCATGGCAGTCGGGTGCATAGTCCAATACTTATAGAGCATAAGCATGGCACTAGATCGGTGTCTGCGGGTAAGTATGAACTATTCTGGAGATAGAATGTTAGCTAAACGAATTCCGTACCTACTAAACACCTTGCCCGAAGACATTCGACACGAGCCACATAAGCGTAAATTTAAAAACTGATTAAAAAAGTACTTTCTTCACACTTAGTGACAAATGCCAACAAGCAAATTCCACGTAAATGTTTTAGCGCGACACTCTATGTGCGTACATTATGCAATTATATTAGATACATGTTTAAAATTACACGTTAAAAAAAATTGTTATATAGTTATTATAGAGACTCGTACCTGCAGACAAACTGTTAAAACAGTTTTGCAGGAAAATGTATTAGATTAAGTTTTGTATCCCATTGTTTAGTAATAATAATAATAAAAAAAGTAAGCAGTAGAGTAACATCTCAAGAGACTCACTGGACACTGCGTCGATATTCTGGATGTACCTCTCATCTTTGCCCGCAGCCGGCGGCACCGAAGTTTGTTTTGTTTGTAAATATATGCTTCCAGATGGGCCCCATTTTTTTCAAAACTCCAGTTAGATGATGGGAACCATGAGGAATTGAGGGAACTCCTCAATTATATTAGGCACCGCGTGTAGTGATTGTGGTATTTTCTATTATATCTCGTGTATTTACACCCGGAAATCATAAATTTGTTAGAGTGGAATTGATGATGAAGACCACTAATGACTTATGGAATTCCTCAATTCAGTACTTAAAAGCACAAAAGTACGTCACAGGTTCTGATAAGATTCCGTTTAAATAGCAACTAATGAATTGCCAAAGGTGATCCTTGTGGAATCGACGGAAGTCCTCAAATATTATCCAGCCACATACAGCGATCTTGGATTTTTTTCTCTAAAAATCAATGCATTTGCTCTCGGAAATCATGGTTCATGTGGTAAATAGGATAATAAATGTAGAAATGTTCTCGTGGCTTAGCGAAGTTCTAAATTGAAGACGGTCAAAACTATACTATAATATTATCCATCGCATTTTTGGATCTGTTATAGATTTTTTGTTTAAATGAAGTTGCACTGCCCACATTTTATTTGCTGTACCTTAAGTTTGACTAGTAGAGAATTATTGATAGCATTAAGTCCACCTTTTGTATTTTAAGATATTTTTTGTGCAGCGAAGATATAATAAATAAGTAAATAAATAAATTTACTTTTTTATAGAAATATTGTAAAAAGAAAAATCTAATACCCATCTCATATATAAAGATAATCGTATGTTTGAAGATATAGAACGTGTGATGTCATAGGGATAGGTTGCAATTCCACAACACATTTCAACCAAAGGGTGGGTAAAGTCCTTTTTTCAGTGAATTAATTGTTTTGAGACGATTTATTACTTATTTTAACATTTACTAAAATACGAATACACTATACATTGACAGCATGTGTGCTAATAATGCCCCAAATAAAGTATTATTAAAGTTATAGTGAGGGCTTTCACTTACCAGGTCAGGTGCGTTGTTTCTCGAATGGGTTCCTGGACAAGACAACAAAAAACGGTTTAGGTATGTTTAATTGATTAACAGCAAAAAACATAGCATGACAAATCGTTATTTGCACGTCGACTCAAAACGAAATGGAGTCCCCCGCGATGTATTAGCGGGATAAAAAAGGGTACTCACGCAATGCCAGCGGGAATATATGGCTGGGATTTTAGGTGATCCTAACAAATAGATTCAAAAGTACCCTGGGCACGATATGGATCGGCTGTTATTAGCATCGTAAGAAACATTTTACTGTTATTGTGATATATTTTAACGAATACATTGTATACAAAAATAAAAAAAGATAACAGGGATAATGGACTTTTAAATGTTGTACCCTTTATTTACTCCTGCATCATGAGGAAACTTTGGATTTTTCTGCACATTAGTTCGAACATATGTACACGTACAAAGTGATTCAATAATAATTGTATTTTTTTTCGGATTTATACTTTTTGGATGTTTCTGCCCAAATAATACATGTAAATAGTCTCACAATGGCTTAAAATGATTATTAATGACACCTACTCATGATTTTGGTTGAGCTAAATTCTTAAATTGTATTTTCAAACCCGGCTTACTAGTCGAAAAGCGATATCCATTCAACTTTTCCATTGGCCAGTAGGTATTATATTCGAGTGCAATTTCGTCGAGGGTTGCTTATTGTATTTAGAGAATATTTGAGAATATTGCAAAGTATAGATATCTACCTACATACTACTACTAGATATCTACCTACATAGGTAGAATATTTTCTAGAACCGCTTTTCGGTATTTACATTATACTTTTGCATAAACCATCGTCCAGTCTGCTATATTATTATTATAATAAATATAAATATTATGGGACAATCTTACACAAATCGACCTAGTCCCAAACTAAGCAAAGCTTGTACTATGGGTACTAGACGACGATAAACATACTTAAAATAAATAAATTGTATCTAAATCTAAATCTATTAAAAAGAACCATGACTCAGGAACAAATATTCGTGCTAATCACACAAATAAATGCCCTTACCGGGATTCGAACCCGGGACCTCTCGCTTTGTAGGCAGGGTCACTACCAACTAGGCGAAAGCGGTCGTATTATTATTATGTATTTATTTAAAGACAACATAAAGGTCCAAACATTATTAGTATTTACCTAGTTAATCTAGTGTTAGTTCCTTATGATGTTATGAATTTAAACAAAAAAAGAGATTTAGTCCTCTGACCCATTTTCACAACAGATGACAATCTAGCTTGTTAACTATCATGCTTAGGATGCTGTTCCTACTCCCGCGCACCCTGTCTAGCAGCGAGGCCGTTTTCTTGCGCCAGACGGAGTCGAAGCCGTCTGTGCGGGCCTCGGTGAACATACATGATGCGCTGCAGAAACGCGGAAGTCGCAACAACACCCTAAAAGCATTATTGTATTGAATATATAATTTGTAACAATTAAAGAGAAATTTCACTGAACGAATTCAAATGAAAAGGTGTTTTACTTTGGTGATATTTACTTATTCACAGTTAGCTGTCAGACACCAAAAACTCTAACGAAAGTCTGTCGGGATACTAATTAAGCCATGTCAAGTTAAATTCATAAACTGAAAAGTGAAATCTGGACTTCTAACAACGGGGAAATTTCGACGGAATTCGTGCTCTTAGGACGACGTTCCCCTTTCAGTAAAATTAATTTCGTTGGGGCAAATGGGCAATTAAAAAAGCTGTCTTCAAAAATAAAAGCGTGCCCGACAATTTTGTATAAATTATTTAAAAATATTCGACGGGGCACACTGAGCGGGTCCGAATACATCAGTGACGTTTAATTACTTGTTTATCGGAGCGTTAAAATAAATCAACTGCCAGTTTCCAATAAAAATATACATTTCAATCTACCTGAGGGGTAATCACGTATCAATTCGTACGCACGTTGGGACAGTTTAACTGTAATTTTTCCCTATATTTTAATTTTAATTTTGTTAATTGAATTTAATTTAATATTGTTACTGATACTAACCTATAACTTTCATGTTTGGCTATATGCTGTGAGTGTAAGTTGTTTGAATAAATAAATAAATATAAAATTTGACACTTAGATCGACATAACGTTCCTACAATGAATTAGGTGAACCATTGCTGACGTAGGTACGTAACAAAACGTCACCCAAAGATCAGCTGGTAACATTGAAAGGGCGGTAACGCTGGAAGTAAATTACAAGTATAGTGCGAGGTAGTATTAACCAACATTTATTTAATGCAGAAACCATGGTTACAAAGGTGTTACAAACAAGATAAGTTCATACGTAGTAGCCCTGTAAGGGCGTAGCACAATTTATAATTCGCAAAAGTATATTTGAAAACCTAACTATCTTACATTTTTAATTCTATTTTATTATAAATACATGCACGAAGCCTGGAAAACTTAAAAGCCTTTGAAACATTGAACCTTAATTTAATAAGAAGGAAGAAATTTTTAAGTTCTATGATATTTCAAAACTTAAAATTTGAGAGTAATGCAAAATTGGTAGTCTAAAATACAATATTAATATTAAAAGTGTACTTGTACGAATTTATTATTGAAGCATTCCGCGACTGTATAGTAGCATTTAGAGACCAGCAGTTTTTTAAACTTTTTATGAAAGCTACATCCAACTTTTCATTTCTTATTTCATTCGGCAATTTGTTGAAGATTTTTATACACATGACGTACGTGCTCTTTGAGTGCATTTTTAGTTTTGACGAAGGCAGCATTAGCATGTTTTTATGACTGACAGAGTGGGATCTAGATGTGACATCTTCACGTTTTTTAAACGTGTCCATGTATTTTTTTGTAAACTTGCATATTTCTAAGATATAAATTCCTTGTAAAGTAAGTAAATCGTGTTCTCGGAAATCTGGCTTACATGTATTCGTGTTTTTGATATTTACTAGGATTCGAACAATTTTTTGTTGTAGTATGAACAGATCTGGGGCGTCCGTACTGTTTCCCCACAATATTATACCATACTTTAACCATGCGTATACATACGCATAGTAAGTAGTTAGCGCAATTTGCTGGTCAGTAGTTTTCTTTATTCCACGAAATGCATAAAGCTTGAATACATTAATGGGAAATCACGTATTCATGCCATTGCATAGTATATTATACTTCACGACACGGCAAGCAAATAAAAAAGTGACAAAACTCTCGATCCCGCGTTTTATTTACCTAACTGCCTCAAAAGGAGAGTTATGTTTTGTATGTGGACAAGAATATTTATGTCTATAGTACTACAGTGTTTGTAAAAAACAGTCGCTCTTTTTTTTCTGTTTAATACCTTGATTGCAGTTTATTGATTTTTTATAAGCCTATGTTGTGTCCCGTTGCTGGGCAAAGGCCTTCCCCTAGATTTTCAATTATCCCGCCTCTTTGCAAATTCTGGCCAGTCACTTTGAAAAACGTCCAGCTCATCCCGCCATCTCCTGCGCTTGCCAACAGGCCTGCACCATGCTGAGTCGGGGCCTTTTCGTGGCATACCTGTTGTTTTTGTTTCTGTGTTCACTTTTGTTATTGTTTTGTATGTGTCACGAATAAACGTTTTCTATTTCTATTTCTATTTCCTCTTCGGCCGACCACATCGCCGTTGCCCATCGTGTGGCACCCACTCGATAGCTATTTTAGCCCGTATCTGTGGGTACATACGGCAAACGTGACCAGCCCAGTCCCATTTGAGCCTAGCAGGCTTAACTCCAACGTCGACGATGCCCGTTTTCGAGCGCCGAGTAACTGTTTCGGATCCGATCTATTCTTGTCACTCCAAGTATGCTGCGCTCCATTGCCCTCTGGCAAACCTTCAGTTTGGTCTTTTTCATCTCTCCTGTTCTGAAAGTTGAGTTTTCATGGGTATATAGCCGGGTGGAAAATTGCGTGTTCTCCCCTAGGGTGGAAAGTATTTTTTTTTTTAATTGGTAAGATCAGCCACGGAGTCGAAGATAATACAGTATTATAAAAAAAGCTTTTCACAAATCGACAGTCAGGTATAGGTACCTACATAAAACGACGTGTTTATTACGACCTATAGGTTGATATTAAAATCGTTATTCAGTTGGTTTATTTTTATTCGCAATTACAGAAAATCAATATTCAAAATCATTCCTCTATTCGACTGGCCGCCATAATGCCATATAACTTTTTCTTTTTTTACGTTTCGCCATGGCCCTCTAGATTAGTCGCGTCGCGGCCTACTCGATTACAATTTAAGTCGTGTAGTCTAGTAGGCCGTGGCATAATGTAGCCAGTGCGAAGAAGTTGGATATTGTACAATTATTTTAATTATTTTCCTCACAGTCGAAATGAAAAGTAGAGTGTTTAACTCGGGTGAAATTACCCATTTGACCCTCGAACTATTGGCGCTCTCACTTCTTTCGAGGGCCAGAAATATCTCGGGTGCAATGGGTCACTTTCAACCCTTGGTTAACAATCTACTATTGTAACTCTGTCAGTGACCAGGTTTAGGCACCGCAAGTTAGGATACACAGTATACACATGTCAAAGAGCCTCCGTTTGAAGGCATTTAAAACGTACGTACTTTGCCTATTTTCACACATTATTTTAATTTGGTGTTGTGGTCCTAGGGCACAAGTAGATAATACAATGTGCGCAATAGTAGTTTATGCGACTGATCCATAATGAGAGGGCTTAAAATACGAGTGTGGTTTTATAAAACGAGCGAGAGCGAGTTTCATAATAGGAACACACGAGTGTTATACACTAATTTATCTGCACACATATCATAAGTAGGTAAGTAACAGCAAAAAACTAACAAAAAAATGACAACAGCAATGGCAGCAATTCGTCATGACGAATGGCTTTTTTTAAATCATAGACAAACGAATAATCACTCAAGATCAAATGTCGTGCGGTTTATATTAAAAAACATACTGAATTGACGTTTCGTACCGATAAATGTTTTAATATCTATGGATACTAGAATAGAGACACGCTTGAGTTTTGACAGCTGTTCCAAATTTAAACTCATAACGATACAAAAATCTGTACTGTAATAACATTACAGTACAGATTTTACCTACTACCACAGACAAGAAAGTTCTCATAGTAAAATCGGTTGTAATAATGCTGGTCATTTCCTACGGTTTCTGAACGCATTTTAGAGCACTTATGATATATGCGTAGATAAGGATGATTATGCATATTAGAAAGCGAAACGACAATAAGAATTTACGAGAACCAGAAACAAACAATACTTATAAACAAAAGACGCGCGCTGGCATCGGCGTCCGCGCCGGCCAGCCAGCCAGTGCGCGCGCAAAGCGGAGACGCAGGTTTGCATGCGCATTGTTAACATATTAACATCACAACGGCTTTTTCCCTGAATGGTAGGCATAAGTCACGGACTTTTCTTTCCAGTAACATAATATGCGTAGGAATAACGACCCCCTCAAATTCTCTGATTAGACAAACTCGTTACGAATACCAAATTAAGTAGACGGCTGTAACTGAGCCTGGTGTTAATTGAACGCGTTTCCGAATTTGCATACAATCCGAAGAATGAACGATATTAAAATATATGCAAGCGAAATACCGCAAGAGTTAAACGAACTTGACCGGGTGATTGCCGACCAATTGTGTTGTGTGCGATAATACTGGTTCGGAATAAATACACCCGGAAGGTTTGTTAGGAATATAAACTCTTTCAATTCAAGCAACATAAAACTCAAAATGTTCGAAGGTAGTTGTTACCTTTAACAACTCGACCTGTGCGAACTAACGATCTATTCATTGGGTGCTAAAATGAATTGTATATTATTTAATATACGACACATATTTATGTGTCAATGCAATCGACTGAAGTGATGTAATACAAACCACATACAGCTACCGAATAATTATAACATCGGTCGTATTTTTTAAAGTGGGAAGATTCAGTAAGATTTCGGCGCGCTTCAAGTACCTAGGTAGGTACTTACATGCCGGCCGGCCGTAAGTGTACGGTCTATTATTGGTTGCCGCTCACTGCTACGGAACGCATGCGTTCGCGCTTTGAATCGTCATTGGCCTCATAAATATGCCTAAATCAAAAAAGCAAAAACGTAATTTATGACAGTAAGTGTAAGAACGACTGGCTGCCGTCGACACGTTCGGAGAAGGATACCGAAAGGTAAGGAGATGTGTGATTCTGTACTGTTCGTATTCTAGGTACCTTTATATCTTAAAGCTGGAAGAGATCCCTTATAGGGATAAGTTCGCCTTTGTACTTTGATCTATTGTGTGACATGTATATTCCTTAACCTGTTATTGTGTACAATAAAGTGCTTACATACATACATACATATCTTATATACCCAAGCTAGCTACCTTCTTAAAGAAGAAGGGAGAAGGGCGGAACGTTTCTATATTCTAAACATACTTACAAAGATTTCAACAGCTAGATATTAATAGTATTTTATGCAACTGTTGTTGTCTTAAAACGCGAGTGTCGTGAGTTGCGATGCGAGCCTTGGCAAGCATCGCAATTAAAGAAGGCGCGAGCGTTTTAAGACCAAGTTAGACCAAGTTACTGTTGCATACAATACTTTTTCTACGACTAATTTTAAATAAATAGCATTTGACTTTACAGTAAGTTTTCCGTTAGTTCTATTACTACTCACGCAATCTCTTCAGCGGTGCAGTTATTTTCTTCTTCGTCCATATTAAAAGGAACGTACACATTTTTCTTCACTTCAAAAATACGAATCAAATTTTAAGAAGTTATTAATAACGAATAGTAATCATATTTCGTCTTTTAATTTTGAACTGGAACTTTGGTGGGAATTAGAAATATGACACATTGACACCTCTTGTTTATGGTCTGTTTTGTTTTTAATTTCCTTGCTCTTGCCATCCGAACCAAACTGAATCCGGATCCGAACCGAATCGGATCGGTTTATATTTATATTTACCGACAATTGGTAAAATATGTATATTATTAATACACAATAAATGATAATTTATTTTTATTTTAGTAAATAATTTGTTTTTCAAATATTTGATAGTAAATAAAAACTCTTTATTTCGAATGCTTACATAGTTGCTACCACTGTAATATAGTGTATTGTTAAAAAAAAGTTTGATGATTTGACATCGTGGTGTGCAGTGCTTTTATGAAAAATGTATGAACCATAAAAGTACACTAAAGAGTGCGTTTATGGGCCATAGAGCATAGAGTTTTTCGACGACTAAATCGGTGTCATTGTATTTGAGCTAAAGCTTATATAAATGATAGATAACTGTACAGAAGTAGAAAAAAAAATATTATAAAGGTGCTCATTTATGTAATTATGTATCCTATTAAATTATTCCCCAAACAAACAATATTGGTAAAGATTTCAGATGAACATTGAAGTCTTATTTTGCATAGGTACCTATCAATCTAGTTGAAATTAAAAGACGTGTTCCCTCATTGGCGTCTACCAAATCTATCTTAAACCGTACCATGGACGATCATAAAGCAAGCTTCAAGCTCCGTCAATCATATGGCAACCTCACGAATCAACTTACGCCCTATTTATTACTGGAGAAAGTTATAGGAAAGTTTTTGGGTACTATCCATTCCAGTATCCCACCAAATAAACTGTTAGGAACTTTAGGTTACGATTTGTTGAATGTAAGGCGTAATTATAATTTGTTGTTGACTGCGTGTCGAATCACACGCGGTAAATAAAATTCCCCGGAGCAACATGTTTTTATTAAATAAATGAATAAATCATTTTGGTTTCCAAGGTGCGAGAACTTATGAATACAAATATCCTTGAATTTTTCTTATGAATCGGAAAAATCTCAGTAAAACAGCCACAACATTCCACTAGAGCGGCAGTATAAAAGCAAATTTAAATATTTCCTGTTCTGGCAAGCCAGTATTCTACCAAACCAAAAGGCCTCATGCGGTAACACAACAAACGATTCTAGTATGTCTCCTCCTCCTCATAGCATCATCGCAGTAATATATATCGCATAGGAGCTGCTAAGGGTCCGCCCGATTCATCGCTTCATATCAGCCGAAAGATATCCACTGCTGGACATGGGCCCTCCCCAAAAGGTGCCAAAGTGACACCGATCATGCCTAAGACGCGACTGTTATCTGACTTTTCAGCCCAGGACGCAGACTAAACTTCATTGGCATTATAAGTCTCCTCAAGCAAGGCAACATGGCTGTAATAAAGTTACCTCTCGACGTAACGATCTCTGACGACAACAACTGGTATCAATACTATACTAACTATTTTTACAAGATTTTATTTACTTTCACCTGTCCCGGTGTCTGTCTTTAATCAAATCTTGCAAGTTAAATTTGACCCACTTGCTGGTGACCGATTGAGCTAAAATTTTGGGTGTAAGTATAGTTTGGATGACAATTCAATACATTGGTATCATCGAGCTGATCTGATGATGGAGACTGGATATGTGGAATTCAGTACTTAACCGACGTAACCCCTTTGAGTTTGGAATCGTCTCAGTTAGTAGTTTATGGTGGAATACAGAAAAGTACACTCGGCATTAAAACCTTGTACCTACTAAAAATGTTTTTTTTTTGCCAGAATCTTGTTAATATTTATCTTACGAGTATTGCTATTTTGTCATGTATTTTTTTCATAATATACTTACGAGTATATCATTAACTTTTCAATTAACGATATCAATGTTGACTTGCAAAAGTGCTCTTTTGGCCCATTTGTGGAATAACCCCCTATTCATTGAACTTAAAATGCCTCTATTAAATAAAATGTATTTTATCCTATTCTTATTGCAACACAAATATCAAAGTAACAGATACCTAGAGATTTTGTTGTACGTTTATAAAAACGGCAATGATTTGATTTTTAACGAACAGTTAGTAATCCAATTTCAGAAGCCATCAATTTGATGACCGCTCTGAGTTGTCATTACTTCTGCCGCCGTGAGACCCTGAGTCCTTACACGTCTCACACAAACTTTAACCTATATGTGTAATGTATGTATCACCGAACCTTTCTTGATATTGAGTGGCATCAATAGAGATATCTCAATCACTATCGAAGTCAAAGACATCATTATCCTCAGAGCCTTTACAGGTTTTTATGTAACTTTATGTTTATCTGTTGCCATTCTTATACCTTTTTGTACATGTTATTGTATTTTATCTACCCTTATTCACTTCTACTCTCATCTACTTAAAACTTAACTTATCTGGAACAGATAATTTTGCCTTTGTACTAGACTTTTTTTTTGGAAAACGTATATGTATGTAAGCAAGAGTTATACATATGTAGTACTACTAATACTACAGTTACAGAAAGTGGAAGGTAAAAATACTTGAATCATAAAATCACAAAACGTTTCCCATGTTATAATTCAACTATTTAATTATTCATACGACAAGTAAATTTACATGATTTCAAATTACTTGTCATTACAAGTACAAGTAATTTGAAATCATGTATAGCATTCCACGAACTGAATTGTTGACGAAATGAAAATACATGAAACGTTGACTTTGAAATAAAATTCGTCGAAGTGAGTGTCGACAATTTGATGAAAAACCTAAAAAATAACAACCAGCCATTACCTCGCGATTTTATTGTTTGATATTACTGGCCTATATTGCGATCGACGTTCAAATAAAGACATTTGGGAGAGATATCTCCCTGGGGTAAGTTTGCCGTTGTCTTTGTTTTCAGTTTAGTTTTGAAGCCACTAAACCGGACCTCTCTTTTGGGCCTTTAATGTTCGGGTATTTTGGCGCGGCGTGGCTGACTTTTACAGTATAAATGTATCGTAATGGAGTTAAGTAACTGTGTCTGGAATAACCGTAACTGAGTCCCTGGTATTAATGCAAACTGCGGCAAAGGATGAGGCCGATTCCCCACTTTGCGGGGCGGTATTTTCAACTTTACCGAGAGCTTACCCATGTAGGCCACATTTCCTTACTTGTCTACATAGTGTTGGTAGCGGTAGTATTGCCACACACTTGCTTGTGGCAACCAAAGTTCCCAATTTCGCGGACCCCTAAACTGATGGTGGCAACTGTGGTTGCCAATCGAAGTATGGGCTGCTTTGATAACGAAAAATTACAAGCAATTGAGGCTACCTTTATATGGTACCGTTGTCAACAATATTTATACCTTATAATTTCGCCATGTCAGCCAGCTCAGTAATTTAAAATATGAATTGTGGTACGCATATATTAGGGTGCACGCAGGTTGTCATATTAAAATAAGGTAAAACCGCCCCGTTTCTGCGCACCACCGCCAATTAGGAAACTAGTTTTAATTGATACCGATACCGCACCGACTCCGCATGTGAGGAATTCACGTTGTCTCTAAAATACAAAAAGTCAGTTTGCTGATCCTGTCCATTGTAAAAATATTTTTTAAACGTACTTATCCAATTAAATAAATAACTATTAACGAGATTTAGTTTTAAAAGGCTAATATTGTTATTAAAGTCTAAATAACACTTTAAACTAAAAAAAAGCGTCATGGATAAAATAATTAAGGTCAACTGGGGCAAATGCGTGGATGGGGTGAATTCGTCTCTTGATGATATCTCCGAAACTGAACATTTTAGAACCATTACAAACGTCTAAATTTAAATATTGATTGGTACATAACCATACTTCGAAAATCGAGGGTTATAATAGTTCTAAAATGTTCCCTTTCAAAGATATCTTCAAAAGAAGCATTTACCCCATGGTCGCATTAACCCTGGTAGACATTTTAATAACTTTCATATTTTTATACAACGGATTTCCCAAGGGCGCAACTTGTTAGCGTAGCTTAACCTCGTGGCCCAGTTTTAGTCGAGGCAATAATGCTATATGTGACGGAACAAATACTGGAACTAACACCGTATAAACAAGTTCCACAATAGATATCATAATAACTTTTCGGGTCCGGGATCCTCTTGAATAACAAATCCACAACATCATTGTTAACCTTCTCAACCTCGCATCTAGCAACAATGTAATTCTAAAATGAACTTCAATGTTGGCTCGTAAGACTCAATTTTGAAAAATTGAAAACGGATACGTAGGAATGGGAAACAGCTGATACCCCGCTACCCTATTGTGTTAAGTAGCACAACAGCTTTAAGATTAATTCAACAAAATCATATGTTTCACACTAACATAATACTCTGCGCCACCCGCATCCAGCGGGCTCCCGCGACCTTTACCAGGTCATCAGTCCACCTTGTGGCACCCTTTGGGGGAAGCCTACGTCCAGCAGTAGTCGTCTTTCGGTTGATATGATGATGATGATGACAATACTCTTGCTCAGGAACGCAAAGTCCGGAAACAGAGGGGGGAGGCCATTGCTTCGCAGTAGGACACAACAGGCTGATAGTAATAATAATTATACTCTTCATTCATTTACACATTCCTTACCTATATGCAGGTATGCATGATATTATTCATATTAGCTATCAATATACTCGATTAAAAAAACAAGTATCACATATTGGACTAAGACATGTAAGGTTCAAACTCTTCCTAATTAGTCCAGTCTATCATCTCCTCAAGGTGATTCGCTTTCCACACAAAACGTTTTTAGACATTCGCAAGCTAACGGCGTGATATTTTAAGAAACTTATTTGTATAAGTAACTTTCATAAATTGGCTTTCCATTAGCGCGAAATTTCGGGTACACTACATAAATACGAAAAACTAAATTCCGATAGTCGTTAAATCACGAATTTCATAATACCGATTTTCATAATTCCGAATGTTTTAAAACTCCTAATATAAGTATTCCGATTCGTCATAAATCCGATTTTCATAAATTCGAAATATCAATAGGTCTAACGGTTACAACTCCGATTATTAAAATTCCGAATTTCAATACCCCGAATAATAACAAGTCCGACGGAATAATAATCCGAAATATGAAAAATCCGAATTCCGATGACTAACATACCGATTTTCAAAAATCCGAATATCATTACACCGACCATACCCGAATAAACAAAAATTCGAAAAATTATAATTACGAATTTATGTAACTAACAACTATCAAATTAATAGGAACTATTTATAGGAAGATGGGTACATGGAAAACGAATTCCAAGCATTTCCTATACAGAATATTGTGCGCAAATTGTGTAAAACACATTATCCTCGCAAATATATAATAAAAAGAAGATTAAGAATAAGAAGATTATAAAAAATAGAATGTTGGGCGTATAAAGCCAGACTTAATGCAATAATGCAACCTAACCACCAGCGGGTCGACGTCACCCCGCTTCGCGGGGTGCCTATTTCCGCTCTAAAGGACACAAGCTAACCCTAACCTAACCTACTAATAATACCATTGTTACGACTATTTGTTGTTTTTTTACTGCGGGGGGCTTCGAAGGGAAATAAGAATCGTAATTTTCGTTTTTTTTTTTCCCCGTGTAGTTTAAAAAATCCGAATTTCATAAATCCTAAGAAATAAAATTCCGATTATTGAAAACACGAAGTTCACTATCCCGAATATCAGATTTACGAATTAGTAGGATTCCGAAATTTGATTATCGGAGTACTGATTTTCGCACTTTTGATTGTTCGGAGTTATAAAAATCGGAAAAACAAACTATCGACATTATGAAATTCGGTAAAATGAAATTCGTGTTTTTTAGTAATCGTAATTATAATTCTTAGGAATTATGAATTTTGGAGTTTTGAAAATCGTAATTAGCAAATTCGGAATTAAATATCTCGGAGTATTTTGGTTTTCCCCGAAATTTCCTCTTTCCTAGAATAAATTCGTTTAAACTAATTCCTGAAGTTGTATGTATACAAATATTAATCGACCGTGATACGATAAGGAATGTTAGAGCTATCAATTCATACGTGTGTGAATGTGAAATGTCGTTACACACAGCAGTAGTTGCAAACACAGACAGGCACACATACAGCCGCGCGCAAAGATGCGTTGAAATATCTGTACAGTATGCAATCGTTTCGGAAACCGAGACACGTGGGTTGTTCTTTCGGAGTTGGTAAGTAACTTTCTCGGACCGTTATACGATCAATTCGGACATAAAACCAAAAGCAAGAATATAAAATAACCACAACAGGACAACAGAGCAATAGCTCCGGCTATAATAACCGCGAATATCATTCAAAACTAGACTAAAATCGAATTACTTACACGGAGGTAATAATTGACACTTAACTGCCATCCCCGGGCATTCGCAATAGCAACCCGATCGGATGGTATAAATTCGTGCTACGAGGACGTTGTGGTAATATACTTGCTTTGTCTACGTGTGGTCAGGTGCCTGACAAGTGCCTAAATGGTGCTTGTTTTTTTTTTTTTTTAGCTAACATATTTCTCTTTCGGCTGAGACTTGGAGACAAAGAGTTTTTTTTTTCATTCTTTTATACCCTATGCCCTAAATCTGGGACAGGGATATTTTCTCGGATATGGACTTTTGCCCGGGCAAGCGGAGATTGTGTTGAAGACTGCTGAACATAGGCCCTGGCAGTTTGAGTTAGCTTCTGCAGCACAACTTTAGGTTGTGATGCAAAGGCTAAAGGAATGTTTACCGGTATGAAGGCAAATAGGTTAGTTTAGGTTAACTTTCCCACTTATTCGCAAATACATCAAGCGAAGGTTATATCCAAACATCGTTATTTCTGTAGAACATGCATTGCACAGACTACTGTGCAATGAATAGTTTAAATGAAATGAGTATTAAAAGGAAACATATAAAAGGTTAATTTAAATAAAAGTTCATTTATATCGTCATTAACGGTCACTAATCAACACGAATGAATTTGGTATTTAAACCAATTTCGAACACTTCTATGCCGAAACAAAAATGTACCTTATCTGGCTATATCAAAGTTTATTTATTTAAACTTTATTGCACAAATAAGAAGTACAAATGGCGGACTTAATGCCTTAAGGCATTCTCTACCAGTCAACCACAGGGCTAAACAGAAAAGCTTATAGGTGCAGGCAGCTGACAAAGAAAACACAAATGGAAAGGATAAGGTAGCCAATGAAATAAATAAGTACACTTCCTAATATAATAAATAAATACATTTACTTACATAAATACAAAAATATAATATACATACATACATATTACTTTGCGTACCCAGTGCAAAAAAACTATGCCACTAAACTAACCAGAGATATCTTGAGAAAATGCTTGCGCAACATGCGCTTGAAGGTGAGTTTCGTTTGAGCTTGTCTGATAGTAAGCGGGAGAGCATTCCAAAGCCGAATGGCCTGGACAGTGAAGGAATTACTCATAAATCCAGTGCAGTGAGAGGGGACTACAAGCTTCAGGCTACGGGACTGGCGTAGAGTACCACCAGGTCGGGCGGTTTAATCTCGCAGCAAGTTACATGATAGAATGCACATAAGGTATGGTGCTACGAATATATATACTACGCAGGCGTAGCTCATGTGGCCACTGTAACAAGTGCTTTCTCCCGGCTATGTGCCCCTTCAAAACACTGTCGCAGAAAATTGTCAAGAAAAATAAGAACAAACTAATAAGGTCAGTAATGAAGCTAAAACCCTGGGAAAGCTTTGGATATGAAAGAAACAATTGCCAAATACTATTATACTCTTTATTTCACAGGAAGGCACCGTAACTGTAACGGAAGCTGTATATATCTTACACCAATTTGCATGTCATGGCGAGACCAGTCAACCTTTCAATCTATGAATCCTGACCTATTTCGAGTGCTAAGGATAGAGCTGGGTCGTGTAACACTAGGTCCAAAGGACTGGAATCTCTACCATGAGTAACTTACACCTTTATTACACTGTACTTCTTAAATACTAATATGGCAATGGATTGGCACCAGGGATAAAATTTCTAACTATAATTATTTACACAATTATATCTTTATTTTAGGTACGCCTGTTTCGAACTGGAGCGAACACACCTGAATTTACTGCTGTGGAAGGCGACCGGACAGCAGGCGGACCTTGAAACTGGGTCGCTTCCTCCGTCTCGCTAGAGGGACCCGATGCCGAAGCTGCTAGACAAGAAGCATTTCCAACAAACAAACACTTTCTTAATCCTTCTCCTTCTTTCTCAATTTCCCGTTCACTGAAAATAATTAAATTGGATTAATTAGTGAACGGTGGGTACCTACTACACGCCGACATGAAACCTTCACAAAATGGGTAAGTTTATCTTACCAATAGTGAACTATATAACTTTCATAGTTCCTCCTATCGCGAAACTCCCTCCTCGCTGAATTCCTCTCCTGAAAAGACCAGAGAACAGATTACTACCTAATTCCTCGTGTTTCGCGCCACGCGGAATTACACTCAATCCATCACAATTAATACTCACGGTTCTTCTCCCTTTCAGGACACCGGTACGGAATCAGCTCCCAAAATGGTGACCACCAATGGGTCAGAAATAAGATTTCTTCAGAAACCTGATGCTGCTGTGTCAGCCGCGAATTCAAAAATGGCCCCATGAACATCTTGGGAAACCCACTGGCCCTCAGGCCTTATCTCTGGTATTGCAGTGGAATAAATTATCCAATCCTGAATACTGTCTTTTAATTTTTTATCTCACCTAATTGAAACCTGCTACTATTAATTTATATGAAAATTAAATTGGGGATTGCTAATTCTTTGTAATTTCCTTTAATTCAGAATTAGCCCCATTTTCAAACTTGGAATTTGTAAGTTCACTAACAAAATTCTATATACCTATCTAGATCTTGATTGCTACCAAGTTGCATTAAAAACTCAATTTTATATTTAAAAATAGGATTTTTCCCTAAGCTGACAACACAGACCACAGGTTCATTACAACACAATTAAAGCTGTTTAAGACTTCTTTTTAGATGCTGTGTTGATGTTTAGAGGCAGTGCTACACGATGCCAATAAATTAAAATATTACGCCGTTACAATACATCCCCCCCCCCCCCCGATGAAAAGGTTCAACGCAGGTGAACCGCTCGCTGTCCTCAGCGACTTTCCGCACCTGCCACAACAACTTAAAAAAATAACAACCAATATTTAGAGAAATGGTAAGACCAATTACTTATCCTAAACTTCAAACAACCAAAAAAAAAAAAAAAAATATATATATATATGTGGCCCATAAGGCCGAGGTTGATCCCCTGGGGATCACTAACCTACCCCAAAACGTTACCACAGTCTCTTTTCTAAAGAGAAACCAACCCGTCGGGTTACTAAGAAAACAATTTAAAAGAAAAAACACAAAGGATCCAATCGAACCCACGAATAAGTGGGAAAGTTAACCTAAACTAACCTATTTGCCTTCATACCGGTAAACATTCCTTTAGCCTTTGCATCACAACCTAAAGTTGTGCTGCAGAAGCTAACTCAAACTGCCAGGGCCTATGTTCAGCAGTCTTCAACACAATCTCCGCTTGCCCGGGCAAAAGTCCATATCCGAGAAAATATCCCTGTCCCAGATTTAGGGCATAGGGTATAAAAGAATGAAAAAAAAAACTCTTTGTCTCCAAGTCTCAGCCGAAAGAGAAATATGTTAGCTAAAAAAAAAAAAAAACAAGCACCATTTAGGCACTTGTCAGGCACCTGACCACACGTAGACAAAGCAAGTATATTACCACAACGTCCTCGTAGCACGAATTTATACCATCCGATCGGGTTGCTATTGCGAATGCCCGGGGATGGCAGTTAAGTGTCAATTATTACCTCCGTGTAAGTAATTCGATTTTAGTCTAGTTTTGAATGATATTCGCGGTTATTATAGCCGGAGCTATTGCTCTGTTGTCCTGTTGTGGTTATTTTATATTCTTGCTTTTGGTTTTATGTCCGAATTGATCGTATAACGGTCCGAGAAAGTTACTTACCAACTCCGAAAGAACAACCCACGTGTCTCGGTTTCCGAAACGATTGCATACTGTACAGATATTTCAACGCATCTTTGCGCGCGGCTGTATGTGTGCCTGTCTGTGTTTGCAACTACTGCTGTGTGTAACGACATTTCACATTCACACACGTATGAATTGATAGCTCTAACATTCCTTATCGTATCACGGTCGATTAATATTTGTATACATACAACTTCAGGAATTAGTTTAAACGAATTTATTCTAGGAAAGAGGAAATCACTATCCCGAATATCAGATTTACGAATTAGTAGGATTCCGAAATTTGATTATCGGAGTACTGATTTTCGCACTTTTGATTGTTCGGAGTTATAAAAATCGGAAAAACAAACTATCGACATTATGAAATTCGGTAAAATGAAATTCGTGTTTTTTAGTAATCGTAATTATAATTCTTAGGAATTATGAATTTTGGAGTTTTGAAAATCGTAATTAGCAAATTCGGAATTAAATATCTCGGAATTAAATATCTCCATAGAAAACGGGATTCAGCCGTGTCAGCAACGGGATGCGTTCCATTTCACCGATGAACTACCTCGCCATTTCGTGAATAGTTTGCCATGGAAGCCAACAACACTGTTAGCTATGTGGGAACAGATTAAAAACCATAGCGGCGTCTCTATTTGGCTCGTGGCTTCGCATCTCAATCTCATTTCAGGGCAGATTTTTATTTTTTATTGTTTTTTTTTATTTATTTGCAGAATGAGATAAAAACGAGTAGGTTTGGGAAGGACCACCACCTTTAGCATGGTTCGGCGTGAAAAAGAGTGTGGGTGATAATCTTATTGAATACCAAACTACTACATTTTACCCGACAGAGATAGTAACAGAATTTAAACTTACACATGTTGAACTGAGACATATTGAAATTATGCTAATAATTACACAAAACACTCATCCTGAAGAAGAGCTCCCGAAGAGTTAAAAGCAAAGATGACTTTTTAATTTCTTTGTAATGTATATACAATACAATACAAATACTCTTTATTGCACACCTCAAAACATAAATCAAATAAACATAATAACTTATTAAAAAATAGATGTTGACAACAGGCGGTCTTATCGCTAAAGAGCGATCTCTTCCAGACAACCTTTAGGTAGCGGAGAACAACATACACAATTACATCAATAATAAACATACACACATGCATACAATAAACATACATAAATTCCAACATAAATACATATACATATAATGTTAACCATAGAGTCGGATTAAAAAAATAATAATAAGAAAAATAGTATCTATGAGGAATCATGGCAGAGACAGATAGTGCTCCTTAAGGTGAGCTTTGAAAGAAGTGACTGATTTAGCACGCGTCAAATCCACGGGCAGAGAATTCCAGAGTCGAATGGCTTTGAATGTAAACGAGCAATTATAGAATATAGTCTATATTAACTGGGGTTCTAAGAAGGTTAAAAGAACACCCTGTAAATGGCTTTCACGCATTTCTACAGGTCACAGAGCCGCCAGTTAAGTAGGTATTCGATTTATGGTCCTAGCGGTACACCCCGAAATTCAAGCATGAAAATCGTAGCGATTGATCTTTAGGCCACACGAATCAATTTGACCCGTAGCACGAAAAAAGATCAAAAAAAGGAGAGGAGTTATAACGTCATCTATTTTTAGTGTGGGAAAAAAGTATTTTTTGTTCTGAAACCTATCGTGTGTGGTATATAGTAGCGGCTTAGTAAGCCGATTCTTAAAATATATCACATCATTATTCTCCAGTCACTTGTTTTAAATTAAAATAAAAATCATTTTCAAAACAAACCAAGTTTGGGGCTCCTCCAGATATGATACGGTTGAATCATTATTTGTAAAATATACCTAAAATGATATGTAATAGCCTCATATCCAACCCTAAGAAAGCAATTTTGAAAATATTTACATTTATAAATTTTTATATATTTAAAAAAAAGGTACCAACGTATCGGTTAAGTTACAACTGTAATGCTGACCACCAACTGTAACCTCAGTCTTCTCCCATCCTAAGACTTCAACCCTTTACAGTCCATGTTAAACAGTTTTTATTTTTTACGTAACCCCCCTTACAGTCAAAAGTATTTTTTTTATCTGACAAAAAAAATGCCTAATCTGATGTAAAAAAACATCAAAATAAATTTAAATTTTGCGAGTTATAACATCTACATCTGGACCTGGCAAAACATGTCGCCCGTAGTTTAATTTGATACTATACGTGAGTTTGAACCGTGTAAATATTGACAGAGATAGTCTTTGATTTGGAGGTCAATCAAACACTTAACTGAATATATAAACTAACACGCTTCCTTCCACGTGCACCGAGCTAATGTATCAAAACAAGTGAACGCAATTCAACGAAGACATGTTGAAATGCGAAATGTAATTGTCAAATTTACCCTTTGATTGTTGCGTGTGTCAGTGATTGTGTGTTGACGTGTGTTCAACAATGCCATCAAACAGAAGCTCGCATCAATTGACATTCAATTTGTGCATGGGATTAGTCGGATGCGTCAGTGAATGGCGTTGCGTCAGTGAATGGCGATACGAGTAACTTGCAATATGTATATCGTATTCGAATAGAAACCGAAAACCAAATGGATTTCATGGCTAAGATTCAAATGTGGTTACTGAGGAAACTAGAATTTGATGCTTGAGGGCAGACCTGTAATGCTCTTTCCTTATACTTAGACGACAACTAAATTGATAAGATCTTTATTTATTAACGCCACAATACACAATTACAGAAAACATATCAAAATACAAAGTACGCTAAAAGGAACGCGCCCCACTCTGTATAACCACAACAAGCCGTGGCACTGATTTTCAGTGAGCCCTGACAAAAACTACTATTTTTTATTATTATTATTATTATTATTTATGAAATACAATAATACACAAACCACAAATTACCTAAATCTAACTTTAATCACCCCCTGTCGTACCTGGCGCAAACGTCCCCATAATGCTGGCGGCATTTCCACGCTGGATAGCCATGGAAAGCCTTTGGACGAGGAACGACTCAGAGCGGGGCTCCTCCCCTTTTTGTCTGAGTCGAAGGCCTATGTCGCGAACAAACCTTTTCGCGTCCGCCCCCCAACACCCCACTGTTTCCACCGCCAAAGGGACAAAAATATATCCCGGTCCCAAAGGAGCATATTTTTGCCGGTTCACCGCCGCTTAATCAAAATATAATTAAAACTTGTATTACCTAACTTGATCAAGGCTATGTCGTAATATTTCAACAAGATTGTTTGTTTAACTAGTTAGAGCGTTCAACATTTGTTCGTTGAACACTAATATACCTGATTTCTCACACAACTATAGGCCTGTTGTTTAACTGAGAGGCGTCTGTGACAAGACAGGGGCAAGACACAAGACGTCCTTTGCCCCTCCTTTTTACCCATTGATGGCTAGCTGACAATTGGACTGGGTACGGTAGCTCAGTGTGTTTGAATCCCGGCTCTCACCAATAAGTAGACTGGCTTCTCCTCCCGCACGCCGCATACGTCCTGTCATCTTCATACCCCGGCACCCGCGCGCCACGCAGGCGAGGACTGACATAAGCGGTCGACCTATATGCGCGCAATAAACTCATTAGTCAGTACTAGAGTTGGGACGTTTGGTGGCATTGGGGTGAACAAAGAGCAATGGAGTCGTTGTTATATATTTTTGATTGAATGAATGAATGAAGAAATGATTACGAATAATGTGTCATTAAATTTATTCGTTTCATACAAGAAAATTGAATCATAAAAGGATTCTTCACAAGTTGAGGAACCGTATAACGCCAGCTAATATGACACAAATTGCCATTGTACGAGTACATGTTTTTCATAATCTTGACAACCATTTAACATCAGAGAGAAGATAATATGCAAGATTTTGAAACTATAATTCCAGTTGCAAGTTGTTCAAGCTCTTGAATACATATACATTTTAGCAAACAAGTAAAATTTATTTAAATGATATATTATAAAATCTTCATTGTAAGTCACAATATAGCATTGCAGTTGTCGTCAAAAAATTATGTAAAACATGTAACTAGTTGAATATGCGATGAATCAACAAACCTAAATTGTTTACTCTATTCACGTTCATACAATAAAACGCAAAGGTGATTTTGATTTATTATTGGCTGGTACTGTAATAAAGATTTATCATTCAGTTATTCATTTATTCAAATAAAAAAAACACAATGGTGACTCCACGTCATTACTTGTGCTAAACTGTCACCAGAATCCTAACCCTAGTCATTACTGATTTTAACGGCAGTTGACGATGTCAGTTTACTGATATCGTACAGACTCTGCTTTGACAAATCAGGAGGTCGCCAAGTAAAAGTATCAAATATATCGCCCTACACTCAAGACTCGGCGATACTAAAAAACAATGTTGATGTATGTTGCGTCGCGACAGCGGCAGCATAAAAATATATCATAAACTTGTTCCTAAAACGTGTAGAATAATTCTAGCGAGCCAAATTACAGCTAATAAAAATGCCTATGTACTTTGTAATTTACTTACATTCTGTTGGCAAATACCCACATAAGTTTCAAACGATTATGGTACTGTGAAACTATTCGACTAAACTGATGAATCGAATGATCGCCATACTCGTATGTCTGATCATGGCCATATATTGATAGTATAATATCGTGCGGAGCGTTGTTGGCATCATCACCACTTAAATAATCGCTGTCATTTTCAAGCACAATGTGGGACACCACGCTATACTGACCACTATTAGACTTTGTGTCTTCATAACAAGGTTCATGAATATGTTTGCCTGTTATATGTATAAGTATTTAAGATTAGTAGTTAGTTGTTATATAGTTTATTGTGTGGTGGTGGCTAAACATATTTGAAGCGAGTATTAAATGTTAACCCGTCTTCCACATTTAGGGGCTTGTTAGCAGTAAGCGGATATAAATAATAAATAAATATATATTAGGGGACAATCGAATACAAATCGAACTAGGACCCCATAGTAAGCTCAATAGGGCTTGTGTTATGGGTACTAGACGACGATATATTAAAAAGATATAAATACTTATATACATAGAAAACATCCAAGACTTGGAAACGAATATTCATGCTCATCATACATATATGGATTATTTACATACATACATACATACATACATACATACATTCACGCCTTTATTCCCAAAAGGGGTAGGCAGAGCACATGAAACGTATGTTCCAGCGCCACTTTTAGCATAAATGTGGGTATAAAAGATCGAGGAAATGTGAAATAGCAGTGATAGGTTGCTAGCCCATCGCCCACAACACACTTCAACCCTGGTCCCTTAGTCGACTATTGATGGATTATTTACTAAGTGTCTAAATTACGAAGTGATGAGTGATTAGCACAGATCGTCAAAACATGATCAAACAATTAAACGTCATCTTTGCGCGGTCCAATTCCTCTTTCCATAAATGTGAACTTGGGCTAGGACCTGAGGGCTTAACAACATTGAAAGTCTGATTATTCCGCAGCTTTGATGTTAATAAACATGTTGACGCCATTCCCGCATCTCGAACCGAGCAACATTATTGTTCTTGGAGCATAAACAGACTTTTGATGCAAAGACATGTTAGTAGGCACGAAAATAAATAATGTAGGTCATGCTCTGAATATTTCAAATGGATGTCAGGTACCTCTTACTTAGAACAAGCGCGTTTCTCGTAGGCGCTTTCCTCTGCATACCATTTTTCGCACGTTATCGGCTGTGTAGCCAATCATATATGCGAAAGCGCTATGAAATCGTTGGCAGTGAAAGTGCTTATATCATTTTGTTAATGGAATTTAGATAGTGGTGGAGACGATATATGGTCAGATTTCATTATCGACGGCATTTTATATGAAACCAAAAGCCGTTGTTCTGAATTAAAAGGTATTCCGCAAGCGATATTTGACAGAAATATCGCTGGCGGAATACTGCAGTGTTAGTACAGATGTCCTTGTCTTCGGTTCGAGAACCTTCTGTGCTATAAGTATGTCTGCAAGCATTGCTAAGTATTGTCTTTTCTTAAGTTTACAAAACTGTCATTCAATCCAAAAATGGTCATGGCTGCCCAATCATAGTAAGTCAGTCACAATCTTTCTCACTTTATCTCAAAATCAAATTGATAGAGACATAAATGTGGGGATATGTCCTTTTCAATCAAATATCAAGGATATAATACTCGCCAGGCATTCAATTCTAAATCGTTTTTCATACGTTTCAGCCAACATCCAATACAAATGCACAATCAAAAAATTCAGTGAACTTTTTCATTGCGTCCATTTCAAAATACTAGTACGACGACAAAAGGCACCTATTGAAAAAGAACTCCGCATCTATTCCAATAATTTAGTTATACAGTAAAATCCTCTCCTAATTGAACGTTGTTTAAAGTTGTTAACTTGATTGTAAACAAATGAATTTAATTAGCATTAATTAATATCACAACAATGTACGTGGTTAGATTAGTAGTGGTTAGAGCTCCCATTGCACGAAACCCTACCTCACAAGGTGGCAGATCAGAAATGCAATATAGTGATAGATACTACTTAGGAACACTGGATTTTAGTTGGTTGCCATAGCATATCCTGGAAGAACTGTTATTTTTTTTCGTTGTCGTGTCGCTATTTTGATCGAAAATTACATCATAAGGTGGCAGATCGAAACGTTTACTCATCGAAAGAGACACATTTGGAGATAACAACCCGCATTGGTTGCCAGCCCAAACCCTAGCAGGTTTCAAAGTCCCCCATGTTTTATGAGCCCCAAAAATGGGGTCAATTACCTCATCAGGTGGCAAGATGAAACTGATGCAGATCGATTGCCCTAGACGTGCCGTTCACGAATATACAGGGTTGCCTGCCTTCAGCTTGGCAGTTTTTCTGGTCAGCCACCTTGAATAATATATGTGAAAACCTTGGAATAACGAGAAATTCGTGTATTTATGCTAAGATTCAGGGTATAATTTAATAAAAAACAGGATATTAAATGAAAGTCAACGTACTAACAGACTTGCGTCTTATGGTGTTGAAATAATAGGGTAAATTTACCAGTTTTGGTAATTTCTCATTGGTATATCTTGAAATATTGAAAGAAGTGATGTTGCCTTTTACGTTCAACGTGAATAGCATTTTTGTGCTCCATAACAATATTTATTATGTAGAAATAAAATGAAATAATGAATCAATTTTATTTCAAATATGGGAAACGTCATGCAGCTATTTTAATTCAAGGTAAGTATTCAAAGTTATCTCTGCACACTAGAACAGTACAACATAACATACGCAAGTAAGTTTCTTTCGATATTTATATACATTTAGAAGAAGATGCATATAATATAATCACTTACATATTTTTTAAAGGTACACGTACAAAGTGTACAAACATAAAACAGTATGAACTTTTTTTTATTTTTAATAAAGGGACACTTAAAACCTACAAAGTTATTCTTCATCAGAAAAACAATCACTACTAATATCTGATTCATCTGATCCATTTTCATCCATACTAAGAAAGTCTCTTTCTGTTAAGGTGCGTTTACAATGTGGCGCAATACAAAACCATCTTGTTTTTTATATGATCCTGTTGAATGCGGATGGGTTCTAAATAGTAATAACAACTATGATATTTTGTGGTATGTAGGAGATCCCACTCCACTACACGTCAACGACATCATTAGTATGGATGACAATGAATCAGATGAATCAGATATTAGTTGTGATTGTTCTTCTGATGAAGAATAACTTTGTACGTTTTTAAGTGTCCCTTTAATAAAAAAAATATATAAGTTAGTATTGTTTTATTTTTGTCCACTTTGTACGTGTACCTAAAAAAAATTGCATGTGATTATGCATCTTCTTCTAAATACATATATGTATAATCAAGAAATCTTACTTATGTATGTTATGTTGTACTGTTCTAGTGTGAAGAGATAACATTGAATACTAACCTTTAATTAAGATAGCTGCATGATGTTTCCCATATTCGAAATAAAATTGATTCATTATTTCATATTATTTCTACATAATAAATATTGTTATGCAGCACAAAAATGCTATTCACGTTGAACGTAGTAAAAGGCAACATCACTTCTTTCAATATTTCAAGATATACCAATGAGAAATGACCAAAACTGGTACATTTACCCTATTATTTCAACACCATAAGACGCAAGTCTGTTTGTTAGTACGTTGACTTTAATTTAATATCCTGATTTTTATTAAATTATACCCTGAATCATAGCATAAATACACGAATTTCTCGTTATTCCAAGATTTTCACATATATGGTTCGAGGTGGCTGACCAGAAAAACTTCCAAGCTGAAGGCAGGCAACCCTGTATATTTGTGAACAGCACGTCTAGGGCAATCGATCTGCATCAGTTTCATCGTGCCACCTGATGAGAAATGCTCTATCACGTTGAACTTAAAAGGCAACATCACTTCTTTGAATATTTCAAGATACACCAATGAGAAATGACCAAAACTGGTACATTTAACCTATTATTTCAACACCATAAGACGCAAGTCTGTTAGTACGTTGACTCTAATTTAATATCCTGATTTTTATTAAGATACCCTGAATCATAGCATTAATACACGAATTTCTCGTAATTCCAAGATTTTCACATATATTGTTTGAGGTGGCTGACCAGAAAAACTGGCAAGCAGAAGGCAGGCAACCCTGTATATTCGTGAACGGCACTTCTAGGGCAATATCGATCTGCATTAGTTTCATCTTGCCACCTGATAAGGTAATTGACCCCATTTTTGGGGCTCATAAAACATGGCTGACCTTGAAACCTGCCAGGGTTTGGGCTGGCAACCAATGCGGGTTGTTATCTTTGACGACCGCTTTAGCCTAGTTGGTAGTGACCCTGCCTACGAAGCAAGAGGTCCTGGGTTCGAATCCCGGTAAAGGCATTTATTTGTGTGATGAGCACGAATATTTGTTCCTGAGTCATAGATGTTTTCTATGTATTTAAGTATTTATTTATCTATATAAGTATGTTTATCGTCGTCTAGTACCCATAGTACAAGCTTTGCTTAGTTTGGGACTAGGTCGATTTGTGTAAGATTGTCCCCTAATATTTATTTATTTATTTATTATTTTATCTCCAAATGAAAAGAAAGAACCTACACAGTATTACAAAACTTATAAAAACCTCTCAAGTGTGAAATCATACAAGCGAAATTGCACTGCACACGCTAGATGCCTTCACTCGTCACCAACACATCAAAGCTCTGCTGTAGAACTAATGGTTCTGTGGTCCACTCAAAAAAACTTTGAAAAAGATCCAAAAACTGACAATAACAAACTATTTTATCATCGAACCTGCTCACAAAATTTCACGAGAATCTGTTGAGAAATGTGAACAATTGGGAACATCTGGACAGCCAAACATGCTAAAGAATTTTGGCCCAAACTGAAAAAGAGAACTTCTTTCGCTTTGCTCGCTTGTAGTTATTTCGTTTAGCCCTCAAATTTATTTTATTTAACGATTTACAATAAGGTAATCTTCATAAAGTATAAAACACTTTTAGAGCTGTCCCTGTTTCAACAAGCAAAGACACGGGATAAAATTTAGGTTTAAACTCGGATGATAGCTATCGTAGAATATCCCTTATGTACTAATTTACAATGTCACAAATAAACATTACTTTTTAAATATACCAGGACGATATATTAAGGACGCCTACAAAATATTCCTTTCCAAGTCATAAAAGAAGTAAACAAGTCATAAGCAAAATGTAATCGAGCCCATAAAACACCTAAACGGCATCGCACAGGGCTCAGCCTAAATGTGCAAAAACATATTACATAACTCATACTATATTAACTTCAGCTTTTGGCCAAAGCATTTTTTTCCTGGAACGTGAGGGAGAAAGCAAAGTATTCTTATATAACCTGGGGCATTTGAAGCAATAACGATATCTGATTTGTCACCTATTTTTATTGCTTGAATTCGTGGACAATAAATTTATTGAGCAAATCAAGTCATTAAGATATTTAGGAAGCATTATGGAGGAGGTTAGAAAAGATCATTGCACACAGGTTCAGATAGACAGGTTTTCACAGTTCTAGATACAGTCAAAGGAAAAATCAATCTGATAGGAAACGTTGAAAACAGGAGAGGAAAAATTATAGGACACACATGTGACGCCACGATGACTGGATGAAAAGAGGAAATCCTAAATGGAGCAAATAAAAGAAAAAATGAACGCTTCATCGTATAGAGAAATAAAAAGAAAAGGCGGAATGTAGATAAAGTTGGAAATTACTCCACCGATACGAGCTTCGCTCTTATAAAAAAAAATGTAAACATCAAACTTGAGAAGTATGTCCGGTTTGAAAACAATTTGGATATCATTGCTCGTGTGGAAAATATAAAGAAAATATGCGATGAGAGAACTGAAATCTCACTAAAGTTGCAGCTCAACAAATTAAAAATATGATAAAACTAAGAGAGTTACCATTGAGTTAATACATAGGTATTCATATTTATAAATAGGCTCCATAAATAGGTGTTTGCACGTTGTGCAAGGTTCCGAAACTGGACTGCTGCGACGAGCAATCATAAAAAAACTGAATATGAACATCGAAATCATCAACCTTAGGTTATTTATAAGATTATTTATACACCGCGAACAACAAATTATCTCCTTTCTCAATAATCTATAGAAGGTAAGTACGAGTAAAATATAGGTGTGCCAATCAAACATTCAAAGTCAAAGTCAAAGTCAAAGTATTTATTTGCTAAACATAGGTTATACAGATGTTATTTTTATTTATTTTATTTATTTATTTGAGTCAGGCAACAAGGCCCATATTTACAAATACCTTACAGACTAACATACATAACAATAAACAAAACTTATAACATAACACAAATACACGTTAAGACGGCGACGCGCGACGCAAGTTCTGGGTGTCAAATAACCGGCCTCGAAATCGCCGGAAAACTACGCCCTTCGGCCAGAGCTCCTCCTTTATGAAGGTCGACAGCTTGTCAGTTGGTACTCTCACCACAAATGAATTGAAACTCGGTTTGTGGCAGTTATAAAATGACAGCTTGGTATCACTATGTTTTACCCGAAGGTGTAACAAAATATAGAACGAAATAAGCTTAAATTTATATGATACCACAATTTTCATGCATCGTGCTTTTCCTAATACATAAAATAACAAAATTAGTACGAATTTAACAAATCGTCTTTTCTATATTCGTCAATTGAATAATATGCCTTTTCCACTAGAAGCGCAAACAGTTTCTTTTTGAACAGCATCAGATCTTCAGCATATGTTGTTATGATGTTGTTTAATAGCTGCATTGAATCGGGAGTATATCCAGACGCCTTAAAAATGATTAGGGTACAGCCTATCTATAAGGGTAAGGGCGAGATGCACTTACCGAAATCGTACAGACCTATATCCTTGATACCGATCGTCTCCAAAGTTTTTGAGCGTTTACTGAGTAAGAGGATAATAGACCATCTCATTACTAGCAGCATACTTAATGCTCAGCAATATGCCTACCAACCGGGGCGCTCCACGGTACACGCAGCACGTGACGTCATAGCGCGAGTCCTAGCGCACCTCGAATGCGGCCGACAAGTGGCAGCGATATTCTGCGACTTGTCGCGCGCATTTGAAATGGTGGACCACTCACTACTTCTCAGGAAGATGGAGCATTATGGTATAGAAGGTAGCTTTCTCGAAACGGTGGCGTCATTTCTATGTAACCGAAGACAATGTACGTGCGTCCTTAATTCTAAGTCGAGTATCGAATCATTAGCGGGCTGCGCCGTTCCCCAAGGATCAACGATGGGAAATTACTTGTTTTTATTACTCGTAAACGACATCACTGCAGCTTGTTCCGACTGTGAATACGTGATATTCGCTGACGACACATGCATAATAGTAAACGCGGACAGCGTGCCCGATCTAAAACATAAATTAAATCGTGCTGTCGAGAGGGTATCATCATGGTTTAAAGCAAATGGGCTGCTCTTAAACGTTGAAAAAACAAATTTGATCCACTTTAAACTACGTAACACTATGAGTGACCAGCTCAACATACTATCGAGTAATGTTCTGGTACCCCAAGTGGACCAAGTAAAATATCTAGGATTTATAATCGACGCCGGTCTCACGTGGTCGCCCTATATAGACATCACCTGCAGTAAGCTTAGCTCGGCGTGTTACGCACTATCTAGACTAGCTCCTACCTTATCGCTTGAAAACATAAAGAAAGCTTACTATGGATACTTCCACTCCATCCTGACTTACGGTGTTGATCTGTGGGCTACTGCAGCAGATCGCGACAGGGCGTTTAGAATTCAAAAACGGGCCGTTAGACTCATAGCAAAAAAGCCTCATGATCATCCTGCGCAGATCTTATTTAGACAACTGAATATACTTACATTACCTAGCGTATTTATCCTTGAGGCTTGTATGTTCGTGAGACTGCGGCTCGAGTCATGCACGACCCGCGCGCAGCTGCACGGGCCCGGGCGCACCACGCGCGCCCAGCACTTGCTGGTCGTGCCGGTGCGGAGGCTAGCAAAGGCTCGAAAATCTCTTGATGTAATAGGAATTAAACTTTATAACTCTCTTCCGACTGAATTGAAAAACTCATCGACTGACGCCATTTTCAGATCCAAACTAAAAAAGATTTTATTGGACATGGCGTGTTACGCCATTGACGAATTTAATGATAAGGTATCATCGACCCACGCATAAGTAGTTAATAACCCTTAATTAGACTGACATTTACAATGTCAATGAATTATTATTTGCTGAATATTGTATATCTATCTATAATTAAAAACTACCTTGACATGTAATTAAACGTAGGTATGTACCTACCTATTCTATTCTGTATCCTGCCTGACATGTAAAATAATGTGTTTTATGAATAAAAATCTGAATCTGAATCTGAATATAAAATGTTTCTTGGCAACTTATTGAAAATTCTTGATGCCATTCCAAGAACACTTTTTGAGAGCATGGCTGTTTTACATGAAAATGTATTGCAGATCTTACCCCGTTGACGCGAACTATTACAACTAGGGAAATGATTTTGATTATATTTAACATAACAAGCAATTTCGTAGATATATAAGCATGGCAGAGTCAATATACTTAGTCTAATAAAATGTGGCTTACATGATTCCGTTGGCGGGATACCACATATGGCACGAATACATTTTTTCTGACTTCGGAAAACTATCTCACGGTCAGTGCAGTTACCCCAAAACATAATTCCATATCGTAAAGTCGAAGTTACGTATGCATGATATGCTACAAGAACCGCTGATTGACTTACTACTTTTCTTAAGTTATACATAGCATAAGAATATTGGTTAAGTTTTTTGCAAATTGTTTCTATTTGGTTTTCCCATGTCAGCTTATTGTCTACACTTAAACCTAAAAATTTTGTTACATTTGTTTCCTCTATTACATGGTCATTATAAGCTACAGTCAGGTTGGATATTTTGTTAGTCCGTTGTTTGAAGTTCATTATTTTGGTTTTATCAAGATTAATTTTCAAGTTATTGTTATTGAGCCATTTTATTACCATTTCTAAAGTCCTATTTATGTTATGTTGATAAGTATTTAAATCTACATTTGCATTATCTGCTGAAAAAATTATTGTACTGTCATCCGCAAAGAGTACCATAGGAAAGTCAATAGCCTTAGGCAGATCGTTCACATAAATTATAAATAGCAGAGGGCCTAGTATGCTACCCTGTGGAACTCCATATTTGATGTCTCTAAATTCCGATGAATATGTCATTTCAGTTTTTGATTTAACGCATAATCTACTGATTTGAGTAATTTGTTTACGGTCACTTAAGTACGACTGGATTAAGGAATGTAAATTTCCACGTATTCCATATTTAAACAACTTGTCTAATAAAACTTTGTGATCTACGAAATCAAAGGCCTTCGTCATGTCCATATAAAGCGCACTTACAGGTATCCTACTATCTACTTTTACCATCACTGTTTTCAGTAGATCAAAAATCGCCATGTTTATGGATCTATTTTTCCTAAAGCCTTTTTGTTCATTTGCAAATAGGTTCTTTGTTTCGAAATACTGATTGAGGTTGTTGTATATTACCTTCTCAATAATTTTAGAAAAATTAGAAAGCAATGCAACAGGGCGGTAATTGTTAGGATTATCTTTATCCCCTTTTTTATGAATGGGCTTAACGATAGCTATTTTTAACTTCTCTGGAAATATACCGTACTCTATACAGAGATTTACAATATGGCAAAGTGGCTCCATTATAATATGACAAGTTTGCTTGATAACTTTTGTTGCTATACCGTCATATCCCGTACTGTTTGTGTTCTTTAGTGAACTTATCATCAGCCTAATATCACTTAAATTCGTCGGTCTCATAAAGATCGAGTTGGGTGAGTTTTTTATTAAATTATGATACTGACAATTGTCATTCTTAACAGTAAGGTTGTGATTAGATTTATTAATGTCTGTATTTAGGAGGTCAGTAAAATAGTTGTTAAATGTCTGAGCAATGTCTAAGGGTTTTGTAATTATTTTACCATTAGCTTTTATTTGTTGGATGTTTTCCTTGGGATGTTTCGTTTTAGGATTCTTAATAATGTTCCATGTCGCTTTTGATTTATTTGATGAGTTTTTAATATAGAAATCATTTTGTGCTCTTTGTGTAAGTGTAATAACTTTTTTGAGACGTGTTGTGTAGGTTTTAAGCTGAATTTTATTACTAGCATTAGGTTGCAATCTATATTTCCAGAGTAGCTCCCGTTTTCGTTTACAACACGTTCTTATCCCATTCGTTATCCACTTTGGTTTATTTATGGATGTTAATTTTACCTTGATCGTCGGGAAACATAGGTTATAGAAAAGATTAAACACCTCAAAGAAATTGTTGAATGCTTCATTCGGATCATTAGTCTGGTAAACGTCACTAAAAGTTATGTTTTGGAGGCATTCCGTGAATTTCGACATATTATCTCCACTAAAATCTCTTTTTATCATATACCAATGTGGCAAAACACTTGTTTTCTTTACTGGAAATTTAATTACTTGAGCTGTGTGATCGGAAACTGCTAAATCAATTACTTCCGCGGCGCTTCCTCTAATGTTTTGAATTATATTGTCAATGCACGTATTGGAACTAAGACGTGTTAGTTCTGATATTCCTATCTTAAGATTAAAACTATACAGTACATTTTTGAATGCCAGTGCCTGCTTGGTGTTTTTTGCTATGTCGATATTAAAATCACCGCAAATAATAACCTTTTTATGATTTTGAATACAAACTTTGTATAAAATAGATTCCAGTTTGTTAAGAAATAGTGTAATGGCTCTCGTATCGTATTTTGGTGTCCTATAAATACAAATGACTACAATTTCATGTTCAGTTAACTGTATAGCAGAACACTCCACCACATTTGAGATTGAGCAGTTAACAATGTCATCTAAAACCACGTACTTGTGTCTGTTTTTTACGAGGATGCATGACCCGCCGTTTCGATTATCTCGCGAAAAACATGCCGCTAATTTATAATTAGAAATAGCCAACTGAATTTCATCGGCTACTTTCATATTATGTTCAGTGATGCACAGAACATCAATAGGCTTATTTAATTCTACCAGTTCCTGAATATGTATACTTAACAAGTCAGCTTTATTACATTCTGGTGTAGTAAAAATAATTCTTTATACACGAAGAAAATCCGAGCGTTCATTACATTTGTCGACTACCACGGTGTTTGCTTCAGTGTTATCTTGGGTTGAAATTACTTGCGTATCTGTCAAGGCATTCCCGTGACTGAGATGGTTTTCGTTTTCGAGTTTTGGAATGAATTCTGCTCCATTTACAAATAGGCGATTGTTTCTGATGACAGCGTTTTTGCCATCCCTACGCGCTTTAAACAAATGTTCTCGAAGTGTGTTCCTCTTTTTAAGAGCCTCAGTATCTAAAACTTCGGACACCGCATACCCACTGTTTCTGAAGCAAAACGCATTATCCAGAACGTAGGTTTTCATCCGTTTACTAATTAGTTCTATAACCAATGTTCGACGGTTTCCTTTTCTGCCAATTCTCTTAGCAGTCTCAATAAATCCATTTATATTAATATTTAAGATATCTCTGAACATGCAGTTAATTTGTTGAATAATGTCTGATTCCGATTCTCCGTAGAATTCATCCAAGCCATAAATAATAAATTTCTTCTGTGATTCCTCACTGCGTTCGTTCAAATTTTGTTCATTTGTCAGACTTTTTTGTATATCTCGAAGTTGTGACTTAATTGTTTCGTTCTCCTTCTCCAAATCTCTTATTTTCAAGTTTGTTCTTTGTAGTTCATTGTTGAATACTTCTTGTTGCAATATTATTTCGTTATTTTTATTTACAAAATCTTGGCGAAATCTTTCTATTGCAGTATTAATTTCAGTCGAAATTAAGCATTTAATGTTGTTTATTATAGTGTTATTGTTTTGCAACAGTTTCTGATCTAATAAAGTACTAATATCCGCTAAGGTAATATTCGGTGATTTAAGTTCTTTTTCACGCATAGCACTAGATTGCGTGTGTCCTAATAAGCTCAGGGATTCGTCGTGCGATAATAGATCATCAATGGACATATCGGTATTATTTTTAATAGATGTGGAAACCTCGTGCTGCTTACGAACTAGAGTATTTTCGTTTCTGCGTCTGTTAGTAACATTTAAGCACGATGGGCAGCGCCATAAGTGCTTAAGCTCTTTAATTTTTTCATTGTAGTATGAACTTGTCATACCGAGACAGTGGTAGTCATATGTGCCATTGCATAACACACATTTCAACATTTCTATGTCATTTACTGGTAATTTGGACGCCAAACAATTCATTTTCCTTGATCTTTTATCGTAATATTTTAATATATAAACTTCGGAGTCCAATTCGGACCGTTTATCGTAAGTACAATACGGACCGCTATCTGACAGATTAAGATTAGCGAACTAGCAAACAGTCACCAAACAGTAAACATACTTGTCATATGCGGCTGCGAAAAAACACCTCTGATTTATCGTTGTGTGTGTTGCAGCGTGAGCGTTGATTGGTCAGCTACGTCTCAAGTTCAAAACGGTGACAGCGAATTTAATCCTTACTAGCCGTTAGCTGTTCATATAATATTGTTTATGTTGAAAAAACTTACAGTTCCGCAAATAATGAGTATAATTAACGTCTCTTATAATTCACTACGGGTCTGTTCTGTTCATTGACAATATTTATAAAACGAAAATATCAGAAAAACTACATTTTAACACATTTAAAACTGTGAAGTAAACAAACACTCGTCTATTCGGATGAAGGCGCTTAGGCGTTTTTTTCCATATGGAAATTGAAATTCAACGTACAGTTTGCAAACTCATTACCTAGTTGCTTGGCTAAGAAGACTGATTAATCGGTCCACATATGATTTAAGTCATACATTTTGTATGGAGCGTCGCTTAGCGGAAATCTCAAATGTGTATAAATTATTGGAGACATATATTTTCGGTGTCAATATGACGCATGATTCTGAGCAAGGAAAAGCAAAAAATTCAAAATTCTGAGAAAAAAGTAACTTTTAAATGGATAGACTTTAAAAGAATAGCTTTACGTTCTTTTTTTTATTTATAAAATAGATGCAGCTCGCAGATAAGTCACTCAGAAACCGGCTCATGGTTTCCATACAAATCGCGGTAAATATGCCGTATATTTAGTTAGTATATCGGAGATTCTAATCCTATCCCCGTTCCCTCCATCTTCTGTCTGCTCATTGATATTCGTGCCACACAGGATTATGTACTACTGTCATTTGAAACTTCGACCGTACTCAAACTTCGGGCGGGTTAAGCTTAAGTAAGTAGTCAAACAAAGTAGCTTATTGGAGCAAGACATTGAGTATCATCAGAACGCTCTCGTTAACATAATGAGGGCCTCTCAGACGTATCCGTCGATTGACAAATTCGTTTTAATTTAAGGTGGGAATCTTTACGTGGCTGAGCTTGGCTCATCGGCATTTATATCATCTGAAAGAAATCAAAGGAATACGAGTCAAAGTTCATGGACGTTCATCTTAATCATACGGCATACAACAAAAGGGCCGTCAAACCAACCACTATTCAAACCAAAAAGACCACTCACAAGTGAGCCGGTGCGCAGTTGCGCTGGTGAATTCGCAAGTACCTAAATATTGGTGAACAAATCCGGTGCAAGCCGCGAGCCGACCACTTGACACCGGAAAAATCCCTATGTGCGTGACTACGTGTGCTCAGGATGTTTGGTGGTTACATATTAATGCTACCTTAAACACACTCAAAAACATCACGGTTAACAATAAAAACGTTGCATTATACCTAATTAGAATGTTGACCACTAAATGTTATATAAGTGCACACAGTGAAATTTTGAATTTATTTTGACAATTAAATAAAATGCTAAATATTTTCGTTGGCTGCTTGACAGTCCCGTTAAAAGCTGACTTAGCCATGAATTCATTTTAAATTCTGCTTTTTTATTCCCGAAGGAAATGTTTGACTGAATGCATTTTCGGGATGGATACTATCTTGGCTTTGAGAGCAGTTGGTCGGAATACCAATGCGCGTTTAAATGTTTCTTTGTATGAATGACATTGTTGTCCATTGTCGTCATTGTGGTCGCGAATAAGGAATCAGCCGTCTCTCTTACCAATCGTTCAAAATTACATATCATAAGTATTTAAAACATACATTCATAGATTCACGCCTTTATTCCCTAAAGGGCAGAGCACATGGAAACTTTGTTTTGTGATCGACAAAATGTGATATCGCACTTATAGGTTGCCAGCTCATCGCCATCAACACACTTCAACGCTACTCCCTCAGAATCTCTAACCCGACACCACAGTAATTAATACTTATTTTCAATCATACTTACTTACCAACTCTAGAATAACGTTTAATAATTCCAGTTCAAATTACCACGTTACCAATTATGAAAAAGTTTTTTATTTTAATTTCATTCGTCACAAAATACGCTCTCATTACTATTCTGAGGAGAAACTAATGAAGCAAGAGAACTATGCAAACAAGAACATGCAAGTTCTTAACATTAATATCTAGTAGCTACGTATTTTAATTATGATGTTTTTTTCTTTTGTCCTACCACCGATAAAAAATATTCGCAATTTTCACCATATTAGGGTTCCGTAGTCAACAAGGAACCCTTACAGTTTTGCCATGTGCGTCTGGCCTTCCGTCCGTCTTCGGCTTAGCTCAGTAATCGTTACTACTAGAAAACTGTAATAGGAGAATCCTGAAAAAAAATATTTTTGGCGTAGGTACCTCCCCTACACCTAAAGAGGGGATGTTTTTGTTTCGCGTTTAACCCATAATGTGGGATCGTTGGATAGCTTGTTCAAAAATATTATGGGTTTCCAAGAGCAATTTTTAAATAAAAATTATTGTACTGTCATCCGCAAAGAGTACCATAGGAAAGTCAATAGCCTTAGGCAGATCGTTCACATAAATTATAAATAGCAGAGGGCCTAGTATGCTACCCTGTGGAACTCCATATTTGATGTCTCTAAATTCCGATGAATATGTCATTTCAGTTTTTGATTTAACGCATAATCTACTGATTTGAGTAATTTGTTTACGGTCACTTAAGTACGACTGGATTAAGGAATGTAAATTTCCACGTATTCCATATTTAAACAACTTGTCTAATAAAACTTTGTGATCTACGAAATCAAAGGCCTTCGTCATGTCCATATAAAGCGCACTTACAGGTATCCTACTATCTACTTTTACCATCACTGTTTTCAGTAGATCAAAAATCGCCATGTTTATGGATCTATTTTTCCTAAAGCCTTTTTGTTCATTTGCAAATAGGTTCTTTGTTTCGAAATACTGATTGAGGTTGTTGTATATTACCTTCTCAATAATTTTAGAAAAATTAGAAAGCAATGCAACAGGGCGGTAATTGTTAGGATTATCTTTATCCCCTTTTTTATGAATGGGCTTAACGATAGCTATTTTTAACTTCTCTGGAAATATACCGTACTCTATACAGAGATTTACAATATGGCAAAGTGGCTCCATTATAATATGACAAGTTTGCTTGATAACTTTTGTTGCTATACCGTCATATCCCGTACTGTTTGTGTTCTTTAGTGAACTTATCATCAGCCTAATATCACTTAAATTCGTCGGTCTCATAAAGATCGAGTTGGGTGAGTTTTTTATTAAATTATGATACTGACAATTGTCATTCTTAACAGTAAGGTTGTGATTAGATTTATTAATGTCTGTATTTAGGAGGTCAGTAAAATAGTTGTTAAATGTCTGAGCAATGTCTAAGGGTTTTGTAATTATTTTACCATTAGCTTTTATTTGTTGGATGTTTTCCTTGGGATGTTTCGTTTTAGGATTCTTAATAATGTTCCATGTCGCTTTTGATTTATTTGATGAGTTTTTATTATAGAAATCATTTTGTGCTCTTTGTGTAAGTGTAATAACTTTTTTGAGACGTGTTGTGTAGGTTTTAAGCTGAATTTTATTACTAGCATTAGGTTGCAATCTATATTTCCAGAGTAGCTCCCGTTTTCGTTTACAACACGTTCTTATCCCATTCGTTATCCACTTTGGTTTATTTATGGATGTTAATTTTACCTTGATCGTCGGGAAACATAGGTTATAGAAAAGATTAAACACCTCAAAGAAATTGTTGAATGCTTCATTCGGATCATTAGTCTGGTAAACGTCACTAAAAGTTATGTTTTGGAGGCATTCCGTGAATTTCGACATATTATCTCCACTAAAATCTCTTTTTATCATATACCAATGTGGCAAAACACTTGTTTTCTTTACTGGAAATTTAATTACTTGAGCTGTGTGATCGGAAACTGCTAAATCAATTACTTCCGCGGCGCTTCCTCTAATGTTTTGAATTATATTGTCAATGCACGTATTGGAACTAAGACGTGTTAGTTCTGATATTCCTATCTTAAGATTAAAACTATACAGTACATTTTTGAATGCCAGTGCCTGCTTGGTGTTTTTTGCTATGTCGATATTAAAATCACCGCAAATAATAACCTTTTTATGATTTTGAATACAAACTTTGTATAAAATAGATTCCAGTTTGTTAAGAAATAGTGTAATGGCTCTCGTATCGTATTTTGGTGTCCTATAAATACAAATGACTACAATTTCATGTTCAGTTAACTGTATAGCAGAACACTCCACCACATTTGAGATTGAGCAGTTAACAATGTCATCTAAAACCACGTACTTGTGTCTGTTTTTTACGAGGATGCATGACCCGCCGTTTCGATTATCTCGCGAAAAACATGCCGCTAATTTATAATTAGAAATAGCCAACTGAATTTCATCGGCTACTTTCATATTATGTTCAGTGATGCACAGAACATCAATAGGCTTATTTAATTCTACCAGTTCCTGAATATGTATACTTAACAAGTCAGCTTTATTACATTCTGGTGTAGTAAAAATAATTCTTTATACACGAAGAAAATCCGAGCGTTCATTACATTTGTCGACTACCACGGTGTTTGCTTCAGTGTTATCTTGGGTTGAAATTACTTGCGTATCTGTCAAGGCATTCCCGTGACTGAGATGGTTTTCGTTTTCGAGTTTTGGAATGAATTCTGCTCCATTTACAAATAGGCGATTGTTTCTGATGACAGCGTTTTTGCCATCCCTACGCGCTTTAAACAAATGTTCTCGAAGTGTGTTCCTCTTTTTAAGAGCCTCAGTATCTAAAACTTCGGACACCGCATACCCACTGTTTCTGAAGCAAAACGCATTATCCAGAACGTAGGTTTTCATCCGTTTACTAATTAGTTCTATAACCAATGGTCGACGGTTTCCTTTTCTGCCAATTCTCTTAGCAGTCTCAATAAATCCATTTATATTAATATTTAAGATATCTCTGAACATGCAGTTAATTTGTTGAATAATGTCTGATTCCGATTCTCCGTAGAATTCATCCAAGCCATAAATAATAAATTTCTTCTGTGATTCCTCACTGCGTTCGTTCAAATTTTGTTCATTTGTCAGACTTTTTTGTATATCTCGAAGTTGTGACTTAATTGTTTCGTTCTCCTTCTCCAAATCTCTTATTTTCAAGTTTGTTCTTTGTAGTTCATTGTTGAATACTTCTTGTTGCAATATTATTTCGTTATTTTTATTTACAAAATCTTGGCGAAATCTTTCTATTGCAGTATTAATTTCAGTCGAAATTAAGCATTTAATGTTGTTTATTATAGTGTTATTGTTTTGCAACAGTTTCTGATCTAATAAAGTACTAATATCCGCTAAGGTAATATTCGGTGATTTAAGTTCTTTTTCACGCATAGCACTAGATTGCGTGTGTCCTAATAAGCTCAGGGATTCGTCGTGCGATAATAGATCATCAATGGACATATCGGTATTATTTTTAATAGATGTGGAAACCTCGTGCTGCTTACGAACTAGAGTATTTTCGTTTCTGCGTCTGTTAGTAACATTTAAGCACGATGGGCAGCGCCATAAGTGCTTAAGCTCTTTAATTTTTTCATTGTAGTATGAACTTGTCATACCGAGACAGTGGTAGTCATATGTGCCATTGCATAACACACATTTCAACATTTCTATGTCATTTACTGGTAATTTGGACGCCAAACAATTCATTTTCCTTGATCTTTTATCGTAATATTTTAATATATAAACTTCGGAGTCCAATTCGGACCGTTTATCGTAAGTACAATACGGACCGCTATCTGACAGATTAAGATTAGCGAACTAGCAAACAGTCACCAAACAGTAAACATACTTGTCATATGCGGCTGCGAAAAAACACCTCTGATTTATCGTTGTGTGTGTTGCAGCGTGAGCGTTGATTGGTCAGCTACGTCTCAAGTTCAAAACGGTGACAGCGAATTTAATCCTTACTAGCCGTTAGCTGTTCATATAATATTGTTTATGTTGAAAAAACTTACAGTTCCGCAAATAATGAGTATAATTAACGTCTCTTATAATTCACTACGGGTCTGTTCTGTTCATTGACAATATTTATAAAACGAAAATATCAGAAAAACTACATTTTAACACATTTAAAACTGTGAAGTAAACAAACACTCGTCTATTCGGATGAAGGCGCTTAGGCGTTTTTTTCCATATGGAAATTGAAATTCAACGTACAGTTTGCAAACTCATTACCTAGTTGCTTGGCTAAGAAGACTGATTAATCGGTCCACATATGATTTAAGTCATACATTTTGTATGGAGCGTCGCTTAGCGGAAATCTCAAATGTGTATAAATTATTGGAGACATATATTTTCGGTGTCAATATGACGCATGATTCTGAGCAAGGAAAAGCAAAAAATTCAAAATTCTGAGAAAAAAGTAACTTTTAAATGGATAGACTTTAAAAGAATAGCTTTACGTTCTTTTTTTTTATTTATAAAATAGATGCAGCTCGCAGATAAGTCACTCAGAAACCGGCTCATGGTTTCCATACAAATCGCGGTAAATATGCCGTATATTTAGTTAGTATATCGGAGATTCTAATCCTATCCCCGTTCCCTCCATCTTCTGTCTGCTCATTGATATTCGTGCCACACAGGATTATGTACTACTGTCATTTGAAACTTCGACCGTACTCAAACTTCGGGCGGGTTAAGCTTAAGTAAGTAGTCAAACAAAGTAGCTTATTGGAGCAAGACATTGAGTATCATCAGAACGCTCTCGTTAACATAATGAGGGCCTCTCAGACGTATCCGTCGATTGACAAATTCGTTTTAATTTAAGGTGGGAATCTTTACGTGGCTGAGCTTGGCTCATCGGCATTTATATCATCTGAAAGAAATCAAAGGAATACGAGTCAAAGTTCATGGACGTTCATCTTAATCATACGGCATACAACAAAAGGGCCGTCAAACCAACCACTATTCAAACCAAAAAGACCACTCACAAGTGAGCCGGTGCGCAGTTGCGCTGGTGAATTCGCAAGTACCTAAATATTGGTGAACAAATCCGGTGCAAGCCGCGAGCCGACCACTTGACACCGGAAAAATCCCTATGTGCGTGACTACGTGTGCTCAGGATGTTTGGTGGTTACATATTAATGCTACCTTAAACACACTCAAAAACATCACGGTTAACAATAAAAACGTTGCATTATACCTAATTAGAATGTTGACCACTAAATGTTATATAAGTGCACACAGTGAAATTTTGAATTTATTTTGACAATTAAATAAAATGCTAAATATTTTCGTTGGCTGCTTGACAGTCCCGTTAAAAGCTGACTTAGCCATGAATTCATTTTAAATTCTGCTTTTTTATTCCCGAAGGAAATGTTTGACTGAATGCATTTTCGGGATGGATACTATCTTGGCTTTGAGAGCAGTTGGTCGGAATACCAATGCGCGTTTAAATGTTTCTTTGTATGAATGACATTGTTGTCCATTGTCGTCATTGTGGTCGCGAATAAGGAATCAGCCGTCTCTCTTACCAATCGTTCAAAATTACATATCATAAGTATTTAAAACATACATTCATAGATTCACGCCTTTATTCCCTAAAGGGCAGAGCACATGGAAACTTTGTTTTGTGATCGACAAAATGTGATATCGCACTTATAGGTTGCCAGCTCATCGCCATCAACACACTTCAACGCTACTCCCTCAGAATCTCTAACCCGACACCACAGTAATTAATACTTATTTTCAATCATACTTACTTACCAACTCTAGAATAACGTTTAATAATTCCAGTTCAAATTACCACGTTACCAATTATGAAAAAGTTTTTTATTTTAATTTCATTCGTCACAAAATACGCTCTCATTACTATTCTGAGGAGAAACTAATGAAGCAAGAGAACTATGCAAACAAGAACATGCAAGTTCTTAACATTAATATCTAGTAGCTACGTATTTTAATTATGATGTTTTTTTCTTTTGTCCTACCACCGATAAAAAATATTCGCAATTTTCACCATATTAGGGTTCCGTAGTCAACAAGGAACCCTTACAGTTTTGCCATGTGCGTCTGGCCTTCCGTCCGTCTTCGGCTTAGCTCAGTAATCGTTACTACTAGAAAACTGTAATAGGAGAATCCTGAAAAAAAATATTTTTGGCGTAGGTACCTCCCCTACACCTAAAGAGGGGATGTTTTTGTTTCGCGTTTAACCCATAATGTGGGATCGTTGGATAGCTTGTTCAAAAATATTATGGGTTTCCAAGAGCAATTTTTCAATTTAGTTTTTCGTTTGCGAAATAAAAGCCCAAATCAAAGCAAAGCTCAAAGCATAAATGGGTTTATAGCCCTAATTTTGGTTTGAGTCATGTGCCCCAGGATGGGGACCCCTGCCGGCTAAATATTCCGACGGCTACTGGAGATGTGAAAAAATTCGTGGCAGTAGTACATATAATGAATTTTATAGAAAACTATCACGGCTAAGTAGGCATAACTAGTTACCGAGTAATAGTCGACCAACTTTAATGTATTTTTCTACTCCTGTACCGTTATCTGTCATTTATATAGGCTTTAGCTTAAATACAATGACACCGATAATAAGTAGTCGAAAAACTCTATGCTCTATGGCCCATAAACGCACTCTTTGGTGTACTTTTATGATTCATACATTTTCTATAAAAGCGCTGTTTACCACGATGTCAAATCAGCTAACTTTTTTTTAATCAGCCACTATATTGCAGTGGTACCAACTTCATAAGCAAATTTTTCGAAATAAAGAGTTTTTAATGACGCACTTTCGTGATTTAATAATGTGGTGTCACAGGACAGGCTTAGCCTAGTGTGATGCCGTCATGACTGTGTGAGCCACTGTATTTTTGTAAGGGCATATGTGAATGTATCTACTCTGAAATATTTTTTTACTTTACTTTAAATTAACTTTAAAAGGCCATCTTTCGTACAAATTCGGCTGACGCAACAAGCACCTTTTAATTGCAGCGCGCGTGTCGATGTAACTAACAAAGACAGGCAACTACGGAACCCTACACTGCGCGTGGCCCGACATGCACGTGGCCGATTTTAATTTGCTGCCGTAACTGATGTAACTACACATTGATTGCGATCTTATTATTTTCTCTCCTCACATCTTTTTGATAAAAATATAGCGCCAGAGCTTTCTGTAATCAAATCTAAGAGTGTCTTCTCTACAATCAAGTTTCATTCGTCTCTGATAAAGTTAATTTACTTGATACAATATTGGAAAAGTTCATTGAAGTTATTCAGTGTATATTTACTATCAATTCATCGTGTCCTAATAAAGAAACGCCAAGACCATTTTATAACGTTTTAGAAACTTAAATTCTACTCACATTATAGCGAAGCCATGTCATTGATTATTTAAGCGTAAGTTGTTTTCTACCAAAACAGATAGTATCTTAACTTTATTTATAACATGGTGTTGCTTTATGGACAGGAAACCATCAAATTATCATAATAAAATAATAAACTCAACAGCAATTTAAACATTTAAACTATAGCGGCAAATGGCAGGTTTTGTGATTGAAATGTTTTCGAGTTTATCTTTCTATACTCTAAACAGTCCATTTAACATAATAATTAAACAAACTCATTCGTCTTCGTTTAATCGTTTATCCAGGATATCGCATTCAAAATATTATGCTAGTTTTAAGTATCTATTTCTCTGAGATACATGCAAGATACCACAGCACATCTCTGCTGGATTCGCAAATCAAAAGCTAATTCGCAGTCAAATGTAAAATCATTTGATATATTTCAGTTTGCTTTCCAATTATTCGAGTACAATAATAACCACAATATTATGGCATGGAAGTGAACTAAAGCGCAAGCACTAAACACAAATTAAAACATGAATACCTCACAATTAACACGATATTGGGACTGTTCTTTGTTCGCTTACTCCATTAATTAAAATCCATATATATATATTCCATACTATCACACTGATATTATAAATGTGAGAATTCGTTGATGTTGTCAGAGAGACATAATAAGGAGTCTCCGAAGGAAATTGTATTTATTATACAACAGAAATTAAAAACTGCAATAGCGCGATGCAGAACATCACTAATTTTCACGCATATAGTAGTAGGTCATTCTCCAGTTTTTTGTCGGCGTCTTAATCGTCAAACCATATGAAACGTATAAAAAAGTTTGATGGAGTTCAGGTGACCCGCAGACCAAATTTGAGACTAACCGATTGGATAAAGTCGTGTAACAGCGCCATCTTTTGTTGTCAAGTGGACGTCGCGGGGCGGCGATGAGATTCAGTATAATTTTAGGGGAACATTCTAGTAAAGACTACTGAACCGATTTTGATGGCACTTTCTAATATTGTAGTGTAGCCCTCAGAATAGGACATAGCGCGGCGTTTTTTAGATAATGTTTCCTCAGAAGGTGATATAAAGTTCGAAAAATTGTATGGGAATTCATTTATTTTTTAAGATAGAGACTTGAAACTTCGTGAAAACATTCTTTAATGAAATATAAGAAAACACATTTCATCATTTTTGCCAGTTCATACCCTAAGGGGGTCAAAAATGGGTCGAAACTTTGTATGGGAATTAGTTTAATTTTTAAGATAGAGACTTGAAACTTTGTAAAAAGGTTCTTTATTGAAATACGAGAAAACAACGTTCAGCGTCTTTGCCAGTTCACACCCTAAGGGGTTCAAAAATGGGTCGAAAATTTGTTTGAGGAATGAATCATTTTTGAGCTAGGGACTTCGTTATGTGTTCCATATTAAAACACAAGAAAACAAATTTTTGCGTTTTTGAAAATTCATCTTCTAAAGGGATTAAAACTTGGTTGAAAGCTTGTATTAAGAAACCCTAAATACCACAACTTTATCTAGGTACCCGTCACTAGATAGCATAATATGCTGTACACATTTTTGTGGAAAAAATCACAGTACTTAGAATTGTCGATGTTGCTTCAGTTTTTCAATCACAAAAACTCCCCTTAACCTTTTCACCGCTAAACACGTGAAATCACGTCATCGACGATTCGTGACACCGACGCCAACGACGGCATTTGCCGTCATTTTTTTTATTTTTTTGTTATTTGTGAAAACTTACTCTGAAATGGCCCAATTTCATGTTGGCATTGTTTCTTTATCTATTATTTTTTTACCCTTGTGGCGTGAGGTGGCACGGCAAGTTGCTTTACCATCTGGCGGTGAAAAGGTTAAAGTTTTGTAAAACTTTACCTGATGATAGTCTACTATTTATACAATTACCTACGATACTTTACTCTTTATTGTGCTTCACGGATGCAAAACACAGTTGGGTACAATTAAACAAAGTACCTAAGTTGAAGCCTGTGTAATACTTTAAATTAAATTTAGCTACTGGTCACTAGATGGCATAAGCTGTTTCATATTTCCCGCGTTATTTTTGTAGCGAACGTAACCGTTTGAATATAAGACGCATTAAAAAAAATATTAAATAAGCGGATTCATATTGAAGATTGTACATTTATAGAATACTAGCTTCCGCCCGCGACTTCGTCTGCGTGGACCCGGGATAATGCTATCCTATATTTTAATCCAGGCTTTAAACTAACTTCGTTTAAAATTCCATCTAAGGGTAAGGCCCTTATTTCTTGTACCTAATTAAGCAGTTAAAAATGTCCACTTTTTAATCACTTCCAGTGTGTTACGTCAATTAGCCATATAAATATATGGCTAATTGGCGTAACACACCCTGGATAAACATACGAGTATATAATACTTTTTATTCCGGGAATCATCGTCTAAGGGGGCGAAATAGGGGGCGCAAGTTTGTAAGGAGCCACGATATAAAAGAGTTCCACGCGGACGAAGTCGCGGGCAGAAGCTAGTAATATTATAAATGGGAAAGTGTATGTGTGTGTTTGTTTGTCCGCATTTCACGGCAAAACGGAGCGACGAATTGACATGATTTTTTAAGTGGAGATAGTTGAAGGGATGGAAAGTGACATAGGATAGTTTTTATCCCCGAAATCATCCCCTAAAGGGGTGAAATGGGGAGGTAAAAGTTTGTATGGTGCTGCGATATAAACGAGTTCCACGCGGACGAAGTCGCGGGCACAAGCTAGTAAATATATATTGTTTCCATTGACGACCACGTTAGTTGTCGTTGTTCACTATAAAAAAAAGCTAAAGGGGTCGTAAATGAGAGTGAGGCCTTCCTGGGTTAAAAATCCAGTAAAGGCATTTCATTGGTGTGATGAGTAGGAATATTTGTTCTTCGTGGGGTTAGAATAGCACCACCCCAGTGTCGTAAGAGTTGTACTAAGGGAGCAGGATTGAAGTGTGTTGTGGGCGATGGGCTAAGGCGATTCTTGGAGCGTTTGAACCGCTCGGTTTTAACGTCATTGTCGTCTCAAGATTATTTCATCAGAGGTAAAACATACCGCAGAACTTTTAATCAAAATAGATCCAGTACTGGTATTGGCTAACATCTTCATCAAAAGTAGACTCTGATACTCGTACCTTTTATTAGTATTTATTTATTTATCGTATGGCAAATCAGTATTTAGAACCGTGAGATCTTGGAAAAGACATTACGGTTGCCAGGTTGACGAAAAAAAACGCCTTAAAACGCTGAATATTCACCCGCTAGCGACCTATAATTGCCAAATCACATTTTTCCTACCTTTTATACCCACATTTATGCTAAAAGTGGCACTGGAACATAAGTTTCATGTGCTCTGCCTACCCCTTTTGGGAATGTAGGCGTTAATGTTTGTTGTTGTTTGTGTTTATTATTCATTTATTTAAACTATATTGCGCAAATTAAATATCAAAAATTAAAAGTACAATTGGCGGACTTAAGGCATTCTCTACCAGTCAACCAATGGACTAAACAGAAACTTTGATGGTACAGGACCCTAAATACTGAGACTCCAATGGAAACAAAAATCAATGTGTTCTATGTATTGAAGTATTTATTAATTCACATAAGTATTTTGGCGTCAATATCCATTGTTACAGGCTTCCTCAGGCGACTTCCCGATTTGTCCCTGCAGAGGCGGTAGGATATCAGTAAGCTATCAGTCAAGCTACGCCGTACTCACTTTCCGCTACATACCTACGATGAAAACCACTGGATCGGCTACGTGTTAACGAAAAGTGTTTCGTTGGCATCTGTCATTCCCATACATTTTATTAGTTTTCTACTGGCGTTAGCGCTTGTCGATTGTAATGTACTCGTACCTTGTCTACGGCCCCAGTTTTCTCTACAGTTTTGTGTGTGTGTGTGTGCGTGTGCGTGTGCGTGTGCGTGTGCGTGTGCGTGTGCGTGTGCGTGTGCGTGTGCGTGTGCGTGTGCGTGTGCGTGTGCGTGTGCGTGTGCGTGTGCGTTGCGTGTGCGTGTGCGTGTGTGTGTGTGTGTGTGTGGGGGTGTGGGTGTGGGTGTGGGTGTGGGTGTCTGTGAGTGAGTGTGTGTGTGTGCCTACTGTAGCTAAAGCGATATGAATATTTATCTAAATAAATAATAATAATTATGAATTGACGATTTCATACAAAAAATATAGGGTTACATTACAGTCTTAACTACTAATCTTAAATTTAAAAGATTTCTGGAGTTAAGGAGCCTGCCTTGAATCTGAAAAAGAGTATTTTAACTTGAAACACCTCTGCATCAGCACGTGGTTACTGAGACACGGTGAGAGCACGCTTCACGAACGCTACGTGATTTGAAGAAGAAAACAATGGAAATGCTACATTTTGTGTACGAGCATAATAATTTGTTTGCCAATAAATTTATGAGCGTTAAATGTAGGAGACGTGATGTGACTTTCAATCAGTAGGTAGGTGATAAATATACGAAAATGAGCTTTACTCGAGGCAGTAGTACGTGGCTAAACATGTTATCTCTTCATCTTAACGCGACTTATCAAAAAGGGGTGAATCACAATGAGATCTTTACCAGTAAAATAAGTTCAACCTTGTTTGGTTAAGGAGGTTAACATTGTAGTACCATTTGTTTGACAAGAATAAAGGAATGATTTTTAGTACGTATGTTGATTTCCAATTGATTTTGTGTTGACGCTGAAAACACAATAGTGTTGTAGTAGTGTGTAGCTGCAGTGTAGTGTTGGGTACTCTAATTTTATAATTATTTTAAAAGAAAGAAGGTAAAACAATTTGCCTAGTGATGAAAATCCTATTCAAATATCTCATAAGATAAAGAAGATACAACCGTAAATATTGCTTGATAGAGAGAGAGAGAGAGAGAGAGAGAGAGAGAGAGAGAACGCGTGACAGCCGTGATGTGTACGGTTCTCGTGCGTCATAATAAATGACAATCAATCGTTTCAAACTTAGGGTGAGTTGCACCAAACCGTCTGTAATCGTAAGCGGTGTTCGTTAAAATCTGAATGTATGGAACGTTTGACAAGTTTCTATGGAGTGACAGCTGTCAGCGCCATATTTAACGTTGATTGGTCTGTAATCGTAAGTCGATGCAACCCGCCCTTAAATACAAAGATTTATTCCTGACAAACAATTACATACAGAGACTACGGAGAACGGGGTTTTATGTGAAGGTGCGTGACTACATTGTTTAATCTTTTTTAGAGAAAATTCTACATTGTTGATTATTATATTGGGTATTACCATCCCTATTCGATCGCTTTTCCAGATTACTACAACCCTTACTACTATTCCTACCTTAATTGATGCGCGTGAAAAGGACCGCGTAAGTCGTAACAGATAACACATTCAACCTTACTGAAGTTGGCGGCGTCCATAGGCCACGTTGACCGCTTGTCATCAGGCGGACTGTAAGACTGTTGTTCATCATCGCAAAATGAAAAAACGTAAACAACTACTTAGTTATTGAAAAAAAAAACATTCAATTCAACGCCATACTCGTACGCTTCAGGCACTGAGGAAAGGGAACAAAACAATAGAAGACTCAATTAGGATAAAGAACGTTCTTCTAAATCATTCGACGTCTGTTTATCGTCTATCGACATCTACGTCTCCTTTAATTGGACAGCTCAGGGAGATTTTTCGGACCGATTCGGTACAAAGGGGTGGGCCATAATCCACCAATTTCGTCATTCCCGTCTTTGTTTCTCGGGGATTACGGGGTCGTCGCGTTGGATCGGAGGCGTAACCTTTGAATGGTTATCGTAAAAATTTGGCTAATTAATATCAGGCGAACGGAGTGCCTTTTATTATTTACGATATTGTATTTTTGTATACGAGATTCTGGAATTTCAGAATTTTTTGATGGGTATGCGGTAAATGTCCCAACGTTTGACACCTCATATTTCCATCCTTTTGTTGAACTTTATTGCAATGAAGTAAAATTGAGTAATTGGACCGATACACGATATAAAAAAAATATAATGTTTCGGTGATTCTACTACACAATAATAAAATTGTCTCCTCTATGTAAGCGCTGGTAGAACCTAATTTGTAAAGTATTTTTCCGGCGTACTAGAACAGTTTAGTTATTACAGTGTAATCTTTCGCGGCTTCAGCTCGTTACTAACAAAATCTTCTCCCTAACTATGTAACAAAAGTATAGCGTCGGCGGTCGGTTACTCTAGATTGCACGTAATAACATCGCCACTACACTTTAACTGCCAGTATTACCTACGACGTTTCCTTTTACGGTCAGTCCAGATGTTAAAGATTATTAACCTACTTGTAATGGGTAGTATCGTTTCACCCTAAAGCTGGCCATTCACAACCATTCCTCCAACAAGCGGAATAAAGTAGCACCGCGCACGACAAAAGAAATGTACAATGAGTATCAACAATTTGGCATTAAGGGCGAATTATACACACAGACCGATCGGCGTTAAATATGGCGCCGCCAGCTGTGATTCCATATAAACTTGTCAAACTTTACATTGTACATTATATTAACAAACACCACGTTTGCAGACGCTTTGGTGGCACCCAACAATATGTGTTAAATATTTGAACGAAAACCCTATTAAAGTGAATGAAAGAAAAAGTGTTGAGCTATAAAACGTTATTCAATTGATGGTATCAGAGTAGAAGCTCTGCCTACATGAAATTTTAAGAACATGGAGTCTTGTAGACGTGAAGAAATGAAACTATGTACTTTGGCAAAATAATTATAGAACTCTGCAGCTTCTGCTACAACATGTCGAAACTTATTCCTTTAACAAGAGTGAAAAACAAAGAGTACGAACGAAACACACATCCTCAAACGTCATCAACCCACAAACTTTAATTACAAATCTCAGCGAAACTTTCGCATCTTGCGGGTCTTTTGAAAAGCGTAACAGAAGAGACATGAGAAAGTTTGTAAAGTTTGGGAAGCTCGGGATTCACGGACAATTCCCGTCACACGCGGCCATTGTGTGTTCGTCCTGTAACTCCTGTAGCGGATCGTACATAGTACAAGAGAGTCGAGAATTTGCGGACCTTGGGGTCGATCTGGGACATTAGTTTCACACCCCAACTTGATTTAAATGAGCCTAACTCGTTCTCATTTGTTCTCTTGGCGCGCGTGGAAGTGAGCGTTTTAAATTGATGTGGAATGCAAAATTAACGTCTCAAATCGACTTCCTTGTCCGTGCGGAAAACTTTTGCACCCGTTTACTCGGGCTTGTTTGGACGAATTTGTTTGATATCGAGTGTACTAGTTTGTATTGGGGGGAGTCTTTGCATGCTTTATTTGTTGACAATATTTTTTTGTTACTTTTCTGTATAAACTCAGCTAGTCAAGTTTTTGCTATTTATTTTCTTTCATCGCCAAAGTTTTCGTACCGCTACGCTCGTACCCGATATCAGTGGAAAACCGTTTGTAGTGGAAAGCGTGTACCGCAGCAGTGTTCACTAAATGTTAAACTCGTATACAATTAAAATTAAAGAATTATTCCCGCATACTGACAGAGCAGACTACCATTACTTGTGTTATTGCCGAGTGGTATGACGTGACTTGACACATGACTTCTTTTTTTTTCTTCCATAGGGAACAAGATATTTTTAAATTCTGAATGTTGTCCATAGCTAACAAAAGTTTTAAAACCATTGCTCTGAGTGAACCAAGGCTAGACTAGTAATAAATATGCAATAGATATTTATTATTTAGACTTGGAACGTGTGTGGGACTGAGATTTATAATATAGCTGCCATTTGTCATGTAAAAGCGAAAGTAGGCGGCACATTCTTGTAACGCGAAATTTACCTCGGGGCATACACGAATCTAAATAATTTACACAACACTGAGAACTCAGAGCACTTACTGTGTTACTGTAGAATATTCTCCGCTACAAACGTCACAAAAGAACACCGACGCGACCGCTCGAGCGCGCACCGAGGCAGAATTTAAATATTAAAACGGTCAGATCTCCGATACACACTGAGATTACAGATCCTTTGTATCATAATAGGGTAAAAACTAAGAACGCTGGCGAGAAATAACACTGGAACAAGAAAAAGATACCATTTAGTAACGTATTGTCATTTTTAACCGTATTTATGACATTCGTTATTTTATTTTTATTTTTCCAATCAATAACTAAATAATTTGCACGCCTGCATGCAGGCAGGATACACCGAACTTGAAAATATTGTACACCATCCTTAAACTGTATTCAGCAAATAAACGAATTGTATTTGTATTTGAAATTCACTGGTATCGCTTAAAGTTCCATCCGTAGACTTGGTCAGTAATTTAAAAAAAAATCACTTTATTTATATCAGAAAACTATATATTTAATATGCTAGACGAAAGATACAAACAGCGATGCGATATCAAACACAAGTTTGTTATTGAAATATGAAACTTGTTGATATTCCATATCAATCATTCGATTGGTACTAGTTACTTAGCAGAGCATAACAACTGAAGTCTGAAGTCAATTTTATTATTCCAATACAATATTCAACTTATAATGATAAAGAACTTGCTCGAAAAGTCATAAAACGAATAGAGTAGTTTCATCTCTAACCGGTAGTTTGCGCTTTCATTATCTCGGTAAAATTCTTTTAACTTTTGTCATTTCTATCTTGTTAATTGGATCGTGATATTTATTCCTGCTAGAAAGTCTACATTTTCAATCTTAACCGGTGGAGGATCCGAAAGTGAGAGGCATTGTCTAATCCCAGAGATCAACCACAACCATCATTAAGAGATGGAACCTGCAATAAATCGTAGAATTAGTCACTTCGAACGAATATTAGCAGATAGAAGGGTAAAACGACTAAAATACCTGAGTTACAAGGGGATGCGTAGTAACTAAGCGTAGATAGAGATCTTCTTTCGTAACGGGTGACCGGCGGGGTGAGCCGCATTAGCGCGTAGGATTATTGCTGTCGACAAAAACAAGGCAAAGAGATCTTTGCCTTGCTTTCGTCGACTATAGCAAAGCATTCACCAGCGTCAAACACTCCGCTATATTATCCGCCATGCAAAATCAAGGCATAGATTCCACATACATTGAACTCGTTAGAACGATCTGCTACAGTAGAACTACAAGTATTAAATTGCACGCACTCGGTCCCGTATTTGAAGTGGAAAAAGGCTTTAAATATGGCGACCCACTGGCTCCTAAATTGTTCAGCTGCCCCCAATAAATATTTAAAAAGCTGGCGGTCTCAATGAAGTCGATGGGCATTGAAGTGGGCGGTAAAAGGTTAAAAAAACCTACGCTTTTCCGACGACATTGTCCTTTTCATCCCATACCAACTATAACAAATGCTGCAAGATCTCAGCACAGCAAGCCTCGAGGTTGGACTCTTAATGAACAGAGCGAAAACTCAGTTGATGACCAATGGAGCAAAACGAAAGTAACGGTAGATGGGTAGGATATAAAATTTGTCGATGAATACTTTTTCCTGAGCCAGATAGCTTCCTTCAAAAACAGGCAGTCCGTAGAAGTCAATAGACGTTTTGAGAACGCCTGGAAGAGCGTCTATGAAGGCGCTATTGAAGGGTAAACTCCCTCTATGTCTGAAGCGCAAACTCTTTGACATGTGTCTCCTGTCTGTCCTAACTAACAGTGCTCAAACCTGGTCATTGACTGAGGCTCAGAAGTCCAAACTCAAGGTCTGCCAGCGGGCAATGGAGTGCAGCATAGGTACAAGGTGCTCGCAGAATTGATCGAATCAGAAACACAGAACTGCGCTCCAAAACACGAATTTTAGATGTGGGTTGAGACTACAAAACTCAAGTGCGACTGGGCTGGGCATGTCTGCCGCATGCACCCGGAAAGATGGGTCAGGATAAGTATAACTACAGAATGGGCCCTGCAAGACAGCCGGAGCAGACGCAGACAAAAAGGAGATGGCGTTCTTCTTGCATTGGCGAGAGCATGCTAGAAATAGAGCTGAGTGGAGGAAAAAAGGGGTGGATTTTCCCCAGGAGTGGAACACAAAAACAGGCTAGGAATATAGAATGGAGCCTCTGGAGAGGCGAGCACCAAGCGCCCAAAAGCAGCCGTGTCGGATTTAAATCAAGAAGGTGGTTACGTAGGCTTGTTTCCCGTCAGCATAGGACCTGTAGTAAAAGGCACGAATGTTTTGGCACAGCACAACCAGCATCCAATAAATCAAATGCACCCCCAGCTAGCAATATATCTTGATGATGCGCTTTACCAGATTGAAACTGTTGGTAAATGGCCCGTTTGTAGCGCGACTACGTCTAGCGCACGTCAAAACTTGCAGCGGGCAAAGGCCATGACAGCATAACAAATGTCCAAACAGTGGTCTGCGTTTGAGCCATCAAACAGATGCAGTTCATGAGTTCATCTATCTAGAAACGAGATGAGATCGGCGATGACAATGTTGCTCCTAAAATCGCATTCAAATAAAACAAGGGCATAATCTGTAATTAAACTTTATTTATGTGTAGGTACTAAAACGACGGGAGACCTCAGAGAGGTAAATAAATAAGTTAATTATACGCAATTAAGTCCCGTTTAGTAAAAAAATATGGAGGTATGATAGTCTCGACTGTTTAAATCAATAAAATTCCTATTCTGGAATTCAGTCCTAATCTTGGGCGACTAGGCATTTAGATATATACATAATATACATAGATTCACGCCTTTATTCCCAAAAGGAGTAGGCAAGGCACCTATGATCCAATGCCACTAACCTTTTGCGTAGGTACTTTGACGTCACGAGCGTAATTTAGTGAAGGGAAACATAAGCTACGCGACATCGATTAGCACGCGGCAGTTGCAATAACTTGTAGGTTTATTTTGTATCGATTCAAATTAGATTCAATACAGGAAATGAAAAATAGTATATATTAATAAAAAAGTCTTTTTTTTTGGTTTAGAAATAACTCGTCGAGACTTTTAGTATGTTCAGTCCTTAAGCATCCAAACAAATTTCTGAATGGATTGCTTACGTTCCTGCTCACAGACGCTACACTTTCATCACTGGCCGAGCTATATCATAAGTCCTCTAAATATGCGACCAGTTACTTACCGTAGGCAATGGCCAGTAAAAAACCAAAAAATGTGGGAAACCATTTTTAACGACCAGTTGCTTCAATCCATTTATTTTTAATACCTATCAGGATCATTCGGAAAACTGAAATAAAATTGCAATTTATAAGTAACCATAACGTATTTGTTAATATTTGTTTTGCACTACGTACATAACATAATATAGCTGTATAATAATATAAGAACGTAATTATCATTTCTTCTTTGTTCAAAATCGATTTTATTAATTAAGAAAGTCGCAGCTGTACACTGCAACTTTATAGATGACTGCGACAATATTCTTAGTTTTGTCAGAAAAAAATAGAAATCGACCTTGAACGTAACTCGACAGTTTGAATAGCTTATTTTTACATCGCTGATTTTGAACGCACGCCAAATGCTCGTCAAATTAAAGCCGCAATGAAAAACTTGCGTTGGCACACAATCGCCCGCTACTGTTTTGATGAAAATAATGAAATAAATCGTCTTTTATTTAATAACAGATATTTAAGGACAAATTGTAACCTCGATTAACAGCTCCAAATTTATTGGAAGTGTTTGAACAATTAATTATTGCGCAACAAACCATTTTGTTTTTAAAACCTGACGTCGCACACAGACCGCGGTCGGGTGCAGACTGAAGCTTGCGGCGAGCAAGTGGGGCTTGCTGACAGTTTTACATAAAATACAATAAATACGAAGGGAAACTTCTACTCGTAAATTGGTTTAAACACTTCATACGTGACATGACACACAATAGGTACGATGAAAATTCAATTACATAAATTAGGTACCTACGCTACTCCGACTATAAAGGACTAAGTTAGTATTCCGAGAATATGACGTCAAAGGCAGACTTTAACACTGCGAAGAAATAGAAATTAATTATTTATACGAAGTGTGGAACATTGACGTTTTCTCGTAGTTAACTAACCGAACTAAGAGATTTTGGGTTGCATTGCATTACAATCGTTACCCAGGAGAATAATACAAAATATAAAATATTGTTTATTCATTTAAAACACAGTGGTTTACAGACAGGGCAAAGTTGAGGCCTCTCATTAGGTATATACGAGTATGTACCTGTGTTGAGAAGTCTCGTTCTTCCAGACATAGTACATTGCACGAAATATAAAAAACCGTTCTGTGGTACATTGTAATGATCCACAATTTAGAAAAAAAATGTTTAAAATTTATTATATTTTTATTAATCTGCAATACAAGAGAAAAAAACATCACTGTTAATGAATACATTAGGTACTCTCACACAGTTTATACCGTTTCACAACATACCTTACAAGTTGTACAGTGCCAATGCCAATAAAGTATACCATTTACACTTCACACACAGGAGGGGTTATCCTTAAGGTATCGTTTTTGTGTCATGTCTCTGTCATTCTCATTTTCAAAGACAGAAACTTTAAAGTTGTCTCAAATTCCCCTTAATGGACGGTCCCCAAAGAGCAGTCGGATCTGCAAGACAGCTACTTGGCGAGAGAAACCATCAAGTTTTGTAAAAAAATGTATGGAAGAAATTGTAAATTAATGGGATATCGTTGTTAAACTTCGAATGTTTGCTTATTATGAACCCCCGACGCAAGAGAGGGGTGTTATAAATTTAACGATTTAACGTGTCTGTCGGTATATGTGTATATCTGTCTGTGGTATCGTAGCTCCCAAACGGATGAACCGATTTTCGTTTCGTTTTTTTTGTGTTTATAATGATACGCATAAACACGTTATTCTAATGTGAAACGAGTTCATTTTCACTTAATTTGTATGCTTAATTTTCGTGGCAAAACTGACACTGAGTGAATTTTTGGGACAAATTACGCTAATTCACACAGTTTTTGAAAATTACGGTAGGTACACAGATTTTTGAAAATGCTCCCTTACCAGAAATATTTGCGATATACTAATCAAGTTAAATGCTCCCAATATTAATTTAATTCATACATTGAATACCCACTGTAAAATAATACTTCGTCTTCCTATGGTTGCGTTAGTCACATGATAGATATAAAGCATCCGACCTTATCTTTCTATTCGATATGTCCAAAATGTTTAAATGGTTTAATTTTTTAGGCGTGGGTAGGCCCCCCCATAAAGGAGACTGATGACCTGGTAAAGGTCGCGGGTGTCCGCTGGGTGCGGGTGGCGCAGGACCGTTCACATTGACACTCTTTGGGGGACGCCTATGTCCATCAGTGGACGTCTTTCGGCTGATATCATGATGATGAAGAGCAACAGTCAACTATTTCGACATCAGAGGAAATATAAAAACTTTAAACATAATAAAATTGTAGGTATTAAGACGTTGCTGATGTTAGTCGGAATGCAAGTCACCGGCCCGGAACTTTTGTAACTCGCAAGAAACCGACCCGCCAAGAATATTCATTGAACTAACTGCAGCCACAGTAAGAGTTTGTAATGAAATTAATTCCCGACTTGAAAGACTTTTAATTTGTACTGTTTGAAACTACGCATCTCTATTCGCCTCGCCTTTTGTTCACTATGTTAAGCCATAAAATTAATTATACTTACGTTTTTTTTCCGTGGGACTCAGTGGAACGCGCGTGTCTGAAATATATAAGGTTTTTGTATCACTACGCGTAAAGGAAAAAATACATCATCTATTTCGCATTAAGTAAGTGCAAAAACTATAGCTGTTTTCATCTCGTCAAGAGAATCTCCATACAATGAGAATAATACGACTACTATTCTCATTGTATTGACCCAGAACGAAGCGATCCTACAAGGGTTCTATTTTAAAAGCTTTTGTGTGTATGGGACAAATCGTGGAACTGAATTTTGAACCAGGTAACCTCAACCGATTGAACTGAAATTTTAGTACCTATTAGTAAAGTTTGGATGCCAATTTAATATTATGGCACCATTGATTCTGATCTGATGATGAAGACAGGACGTTGATTTTGGGCTCGTTAAAACCGTCTCAATCAGTACTTGATGACGCCATACATAAAAGTACAGCTGGCAATAAAAGATTGTAGGTACCATTTTTTTACACACTTTTGACGACAAATTAAAAAAGAGACGGATATTTTAAGCGTTTCGTATCTAAATGCTACAAATGAAGGCTTAATTAAACGAACGTATGAATGTTGACATATTTACTCATTAGTTTAGTTAATTCAGAATTCTACATCATTAAACACAAACAAAAACCTCAGTGATTAATAAAAAATTAAATGTATAAAGGATAAAGGACATTTTGTGTGTCTCATAAAAAGATATCAATTTAAAAAAATCTTTCTTCGTTTGTTTTAATACTAACAACGTGCCTTTTTATAGCAATCCTAGCAAGAAAACAAGTTGAGAAGAATATTCATAGAATTCAGTGCAGTCGCAGTTAGGTGGTGGGTGGGCACCTAATGAGATTATATTACTTGAGTTGAAATGGAAGCCTCTTGCCAGTTTCTAAATACTTCGACAACTAGTTTGTTTATTTCGGTACCGGGTGACTTGTATCTCTTACATTAAGTACCTATATTATCTAGCTATACGCAGCTCTGCCCGCATTTTACAAAAAAGGTTTTAGGTTCCTGTTCATCGTAAAAGTATAAATATTAGTAAAAGAAAGGAAATAAGTTGATTTGAGTCGTTAGTGAGTGTAGTTGAGATTCTATATAAGGTACTAAGTACTTACACTAACGTGGAAATTCATGCCTAATTGTTGCGTTTAATATTTTAGGTAAATACAGTTCAAGATCCCATGATTACTCTGATAAAATCAAATAAGTTCTAATTAAATAGAAAAAGAATTCAATAAATTATACAGTACAGTATTATACAGTTAATATGAAACACGACGTTAAAAGCTGTTATGCATCTTTTCACAAAAACTACCGTCCAAGATTATACATTTCTGTAAAATACTATTTAATGGGTCCACGTCAGATAAAACGGAATTTATAAATTATGCCCAATTAGTATTCAACAGATAAATAAAGACATTTTGTAGAAAGCCATCAACCATAATTAGACGAAATTCCTGTAATCTGCAAGTACCTAATCAGTGAGGGACAATTTCACCACGGACACATTTTGACACAAATCATTATAAACTATAATATAATTCTAGTGCTACGAAATAAAATTTCAAAAATAATGTATTTCTTATGCATGTATGTTTTGCATATAATATTATTATTGTACATAAAATATGACAAGACAAACAAAATAGAAGACCACGGACCAAGTGATGAAATATGTGAACTCAATTCATCATCAACTCGAATCAACTGCATACGTTTGCTCAGATATTTTTAACATTTCGGACGTACATATATTAATGTACTCAACTGTAGATACTTCATCATGCTCCTAGCGTTATTCCCGGTAATGCCTCTAAAGGAGCCCGAGGTCCGCTTTGACACCTAATCCCAAGATTTGGCATAGATACTAGTTTTACGAAAGCGACTGCCATCTGACCTTCCTACCCAGAGGGAAAATTGTAGATACTTATTGTGCCTTTTAGGCACGATTTTTGTATTAAACGTTCCCATTTCTATCCATTTGGATTGCTCAGCATTTACAATAAACACTTTTAATATGCATCGTTTTGTAAACCTTTACTCTTTGCAAGCCTACCTGTAAACCGCGTTGTGGAAACAATTCCGAACAAAAATGCCCGCGGTTTCGTGAAAAACCAATACCTACCAGTTTTTTTATTCATGGCCGCCCAACTGACCCCAAATGCGGAAAAAGTTGCTAATCTGTCGTGTGATATGGCTTTACTGTGTTTATTTCGAATGTGCTGTTTTTTGCCACACTGCAGTGACAGATTGAGATTGATAAGGATTTTTATGATCATGTGGAAACGTTCATTTTAAATCACACACCAGTATTTTGCACGTATTTTTATGGTCTCATGAAATTCAAGTTCGCTTTATACGTGAATATTTTTTGTGCTTTAATCCCGCCGCAGTGATTTATTCAATTGTTTCGCTTTGAAGCGTTTCGACTTTCATCTTTACTGCTTGTTTGCAGTAAGTTTTCAGACCTCTGAAACAAAATTAAGAACTTAATCTGTTTTAGGGTAAGTAAGCCGATCATTTGCATGGTCCTACATAAACTACATTTTGTGTATCCACTTAAAAGTTAAATCAGGCTATAAAAGAGGCACATTAAATGACCACCTAGTAATATGAAAACGGCTCCCTCAAAATTAGCTTACGGAAACCTAGTTTAACAAAGTAATAATACCGTTACCTAAGTTTAGTTTCAGAGCTCGAAGCAAAGATAATTGTTATCCACCACATACAGGGTAAAAAGCAATTGGATTTTTTGTAATTCGGCCTTTTCTATATTAAGTGGTTGTTTACCGAGGTTAGTGGTGGAATTCGGTTGGCTTCTGACACCGAGATTAAGGGCTGTGCCCTCGAGATTGGGTCTGGATTACCTACTAGGATAGTTCGTTGAAGTTAGCAAAGGTGAGGAATCGGGATACCCTCTCTTAGCGAACTAAACCTCCCGAGCAACTATGGGCTAAGCTCAGGTTTAAATCTAGAACTTTAATTTTGTAATCCAGTTTGGTTTTACTTTAACACCTAGTTAAGAAAAACAAACGGGCAGTGTTAAGTAAAAGAATATAATAATTATCAGAAATCGTTGGACTAATAGTCTTTCTTTCTTTCTTTTTCCCGAAAATTACGGATAATAAAATCTATTATAGGCTTACGAATATATGTAATACGATATGTATGTACCGACGACGTATTATGTAATAAAATCTGGAGTCAATTTATTACGAGTATTGCAGTATTCTAATGTTTTATTCTTATTTTATTTTATTTTTAAAACGGGACTCGAACCCACGACCGCCGCTTGACAGCCGCATGCCTGAACCACTAGGCTACCGTAGCTCTCGTCTTCTTTTGTCTTAAAATCCATACTAATATTATAAATGGGAAAGTGTATGTGTGTGTGTGTGTGTTTGTTTGTTTGTTTGTTTGTTGGTTTGTTTGTCCGCCTTTAACGGCAAAACGGAGCGACGAATTGACGTGATTTTTTAAGTGGAAATAGTTGGAGGGATGGAGAGTGACATAGGATAGTTTTTATCCCCGAAATCATCCACTAAGGGAGTGAAATGGGGGGGTACAAGTTTTTATGGAGCTGCGATATAAACGAGTTCCACGCGAAAGAAGTCACGGGCAGAAGCTAGTCGTTAAATATTTATATAGAAGTAGAGAAGTCAATGATAAATAAAGCTAGTTTAATGGAAACGCCAGATCCATTAGATTGAACTTTTCCGCGTTGAGACAAAATAAACACTATTAGCTTACTCCAATCTTGTTGACCCTATCCGCCTGGAAATTGAAACTTGGCTCGGCGGTGACATTTTATCAAGAAATGGGGCAGAATTTCCAGAATAATCTTAGCAAGTATTCCAGACACGCACACGGCTTCGACATTATATTATAATAATATCCTCGAACAAACTAGTCCAATGATCCTCGCGTCATCGAAGCAGTCAAAAGGTCATCAAAAGGGTTTTCCTCGCCGGAAATGTAACTAGGATTCCCCGCACGCACTCAAAGCAAACAAGGAAAAAATAGTTTTTTCCACCCGGAGGTCCTACTTGCCAATTATATTTATTTGTCCCAAGACTGCGGTAGGCCTTAGCCCGTTTTTACGACGCTCTTCTGTTTATCTTTTTGACGAAATTTCAGTTCGGAAAAGTTTTGTCACTTCAGTTAGTAGTTTCGTCGGGTTTTGGGTAAACTTTATAGCGGATTCAAATTTAAATATTTATTTTGGACGTAGGTAAGTCACAGAATCCTACATTTTTTGCTTACGTTCATTAATACTAGAGATTAAGCGTCGTAAGAATCTTAAAGTTGATATTTTATCGTAAAACATAATGTCTTAAAGGACGTGAAAATAAATAGTTTGATACATATATAAGCCCTTGTAAACTGTCGTGAAATTGCTGATTTATTGTATTTGTTAAATATAATAAGAAGCAATGTTGACTTTCCTAATTTACTTGGCAAGATTTATATAAATACTCCCATAAGAAGTTTCCTCCGTTTTCGCCCTTTTAGCACATGCTAATGGGACCATGCTTCCACTAAATATAGAAATAATAGTTTATTGTGCACAGCAGGCAGGAGTTTAAACAAAGTTGTAATTAATTTAAATATAAATACTCGTACATTCGAATACAGTCGCTTCATTTAAAATGTCCCTTCGATTTTTTATTATTGATAAGGAGAAAATGTAGTCCTTCCTTAGACAACCATGCACACATTTCAATTATATTACCGCGCACTTTCAATTTTTTTTTGTTTTCGTTTATTTTGTGTTTAGTTTTGGTTAAAAGATTTTGCCATCTAGTCCAAATACTGGCTTCACTGAAAATGAGGTCACGGAATGTGTCCTCATGCTAGCTCCGTGACATTAAACTGAGTGCAAGCCATTTAGTGCAAATTACTTAAAATAATGTGTATTAAGATAAGTTTTGTTACACTTTTATTTATGTATAGTTTATTGCACTAATCCATTACTATCTTTCTTTTTTTCTAGATATGGGCATATTTTGTGGTAGCATACAAGCAAGATTAACACCGAAGTAAATTAACACCAAGATTAAACTTAGAAGCACTCAGTTGGTTAAATCAGTTGGTAGAGTAGCTGTCAAGGAAGATGCATATTTCACAAAGGACCCGTTTATAAAGCATATCTATTCCAATATCGGTGAATGAATTTTCAAATTGGAATGAATTCGGCATACTGTGAAGGGTACTTCACAGAGTTCACTGTATACAAACTGTACCTAGGACACCTAGGTACTTTTTTATTATAACGATTAATAGTGAATCGTGGCTAATGCGATTTGGACGAATGCTATGAGTATAAATTACATATGTAAACACGCATTTCAAATTCCATTTTGTTTTAAATGTGTTTCGTGCACCCGTTCCGACACTATAAAACGGCGTGTGTAGACGCGAGCTCGCCCAAACCCAAAACTAAATTGGAACGCGAAACAACTATCTCTGATTGCCTCCCCTGGTAGCAACCGAAAAGCGGAGACGTAAATCCTTGCCGCTGCGGTCACTCGCAATCACAAGTGAGGTGAAGATTGTAAAGGGTCAAGGGGGATTACCTCGCCGCCGCCGTACAATGGCGTTGGCGTTCCGTCTTGAGTACCATAAGAAGGTTTCCTGAAAAGCCCTTGACGCAAGGAATATAAGTCAAGCGAAGATTAGACTTGTGCTATTGACTATGTAAATCATAATAAGGGATACCAGAGGAGAACTTATACACACCAAGTCAACGCCATCGTACGTCAAACAAATATTATATGACCGCAAAGCCAATTCGTACACACCTTGAAGTCATTATATGGCAAATTTGTCACCTTCATTGCCAAACTTATCGCGATTAAGTAATCATCGATCAGCCTATATTGCAAATTGGGGACTTCATACAGCATAGCTGTCAAAAAAAATAGAATTTCTTTGCATAATATTCAATAAATATTATGAAGGTTTGTTATCGGTGTTTTTCCTTCACACAGACGATGGTATATATGAAACGATATTCCATGCCGTTCAATATGAGGTAATTCAAGACATCCATTAGTCCCCTGAGCGAAATACTAAGTTAATCAGTAGAAAAGTTGATTGAAGACGTGCCCAAACTCGTGAGTTAGGGAATCGACGAACTTGGAAGCTATTTAACAAATTGATTCGAGTGAGAGGAAGGAACCTTTGTAGAACTTAACTTCACAGGGAGCGCCCCGGCTTCACACGGGAGGTGCAAGATGACTTTTTTATTCTGTTAATACTAAATCCCATAAAAAAAACATTCGTACATGTAAAAAAAGGCCCAGTCTCGAAACTATAAACTAACAAAATAATAACAAAACTACATAATATTTACAAATAAAAAACCGGGTCTAAATCTGTGCCGTGCGGCAAGGTGCCCATAAGGCTGGCGGCATTGCCGCGCTGGATAGCAATGCTGATCCGTTGCGCCAGATAGCCGCCAGCCCGTTGGTCACCACTTGCTTCCACGACACGCTTCGCAAGCTCCTTGAATACTGCGTGTGCTCCGGGCCCCCACGGCCCAAGCGTTTCAACCCCAAACGGCTCAAACATGCAGCCAGAATCAATGGCTGCATATTTGCGCCGCTTGAGGTTTTCAGCTGTGTTAGCGGCAGCCCCAGCCCTGGTCGAAGTCCCTGAAAGATGGAATGGGGCAAGGGTATCCACACATGTGGCATCCCATACTAGGGGCCGACCCAACTTCCAGGGAACAAGGGTCATGCCATCAGGCCTGTTACCGTCGTCCCGCGCGAAACCTGATGGTTCTAGTACTGCCGGCACTCCGGCTGTGACGAGGGCGCGGCGCAGAATATCGTTCAGGCTAGCATGTCGCGATATCCGGCCGGCGCTTTTAGCACACGACAAGCCGGGCCTACACTAAACCGGCCTAAACGGGTGACATTTACACCACAGTGGCATTGATGTGGAACCACACAAGCTGCCCCTAGACGCAGCGATACCGCAAACCTAAAAGCGTCTCTGGTGAGAAGTGTGCCGAGGTTTTTCGAAGGCAAAGCCTGCAGCCATGCGCTGGATTCCCATTTCGTTCCAGCAAGGAGACGAGCTCGCTATGTGGGGCTGGTAGCTGTTTCTCCAGCTATCGATGGCCTCCGGCAGAAAAGGTGAATCTAAATTGTTTGGGTTGCATTTTTGAATTTTGGAGCAGAGATTTTGGGTACTGTATGAAGAAAAAATTAAGGCAGGAAGAGCAATTTTTGAAATTTGTCGTATCCCAATACCACCGTGCCTAATGGGCAATGAGGCTTCGGTCCACTGACGGTCATCCAATTCTATATTGAAAATAGATAAAACTGTAGATTTTAGGAGATTGTCTAGTTTCGCCAAAAGGTTGGGATACTTCCAAAGGTGGCAGCAACGGAGGACATACGTGAATTTAGGAACAAATAAACAGAATTTTATTATTGTATATGCCATATGAGAGTTAATTTTAAGTAAACGGTCCGAATAGTTACTAAGTCTCGAAACTATTTCACCGTAAAAAGCTGTGAGATATTTCGTAGAGCCAAGTCTCAAGCATTCTTATTAATCTTTATTAATAAAACGACTACCGTCATCCCCCCTCAGGTCAGACCCCCCCCCCCCCTCTATTTTGAAATGACATAATATATGGACAGCTCCTAAGCCCGTGCGTGACCAGCTGACGGGATTTCCACCATTGTAGACAGCTGACTGACACATAACACGTAGAACCGATGGCCGTTGGGGCGGAAAGGTTCTCGAGTGGCGACCACGCACCGGAAAGCGCAGCGTGGGACAAGGTGGACCGATGACCTGGTAAAGGTTGCGAGAGTCCGCTGGATGCGGGTGGCGAGGGATCGGTCACTTTGGCACTCTTTGGGGGAGGCCTATGTCCAGCAGTGGACGTCTTTCGGTTGATATGATGAGTCAGCTGACTATTTTTATCCGGCATAATATTGGATTAACTATAATTTGATGATAAAATGAATCGGGGGTAAAATGCAAAATGGTTTTATGTGTTTGGGTGGCTGTTACTGGGCCCACCGACGGAGCCGCAGCTGACGTCCACGGGGCTTCATGATACAACATTCTTAGCATTCTCACAAGTTATCGCACGGGGGTCGATTGGTCATGAAAATCTGTTTGCACGGATCTTTCGGAACCCTAAGCGCCAGTCAGACTCGCATAAACGGAAATATGAGTAGAGATCAAAAAATATCTTGTTCTTTTTAATCTGCCATGAATTTTTATTTTATTACGCATCCACTTACTGATTTGATATTTATCTCGTATTTTACTCACCGAATTTTTGAGTTCATCATTTTCACTATAATCTGTTTATCCTTTGTATTATTTAGTCACGAATAAATGTTTGAATCAGAATCTCAAATGATTTTCAACTTTAAAAAGTACTCTGAAAAAAGGATAAACGCGTTGAAATTACATAGGTAATCTCCAATGTCTATCCCCGATCCCCGTAAGTCCTTTCGTTCTAAATATATTACAAATGCAAATTTTGTTTGGAACTCTCATGGGATGAAAGAAATAAAAAATTGCCTTGGGGTTTACGAGACTATAATTATTTTACGAGTATGTTTATATGTGTAATTTTTCGGAAAAGGACCCTCACTCATTGTCGGTTTTTTTCATTCCAAGACATTGTTGATATAATTATGTATACTAAAAACATTGTCAATATCACGCTAATCAAAAATACTTGAAAGAAAGAAAAAAAAATTATTCAAGATGCTACTTAGACTAATGCATGAAAAATAATCATGTTTTCTTGAGACTATCTCGAAGTGTTAATCTAACAAAAGCGTCAGAGAAAAGAATTCCTCTCACTTAATGACAAGGTATCAATGTTAATCCCTTGACGCTGGGGCAAGATGGATAAAGGACCGTAGTTAATGACCTAATTATAACGATAAATACATATGATTAAATATACACTTACTTTAGAGATCAAAAAAATATTATTATTTAGGTACTAAGGTGGTCAGGAATAAAATTAAATCGTTGGAATGGATGAAATTGGTACATAATAGAGATGCGCGCCGGTCAGAAAAAACCAGGCGGCGGCGTAACGCCGGCGGCGTGAAATTTTTCAGCTTTTTAAATATCGCTTTCATGGGATTAAATAATAATGAAAAACTGCTCTTAAATGAACATTAATTAAACATTTCATGACACTCTCTTATGAATTTCTTACAAAAAATATTATTTTGTAATTGTCATGCACAAATATAATTTTGTTGACCCTCAACAAGCTAAGACTACTCCACATCTTTTGGCCGTTAAAAGCAATCGAGCAACCCAAAACACCCTTACACTGGGTGTACTAGTTACTGGAATGTATAATAACGCCCGTGTCATGGATGAAAGACGAAGGTAGGCCGTTTTTCTTTAGTATGCTAAAATGTCTCAATTTTCAAGTTCTGCTAGATCAGTAGTTGCAAGGTATTTCCACACGTCTTGGTCAATTTCACCATCGGCATCATGTGAACTCTGTTGCATACTAATAGATACTTGCGCGAGATTTGAGTTTTTTTTTTACATTTATACTTTTTTGGAGATCCCTCCACTCTGCACGCATAGTCGCGCCCGGCAGTTGAGTCAGTATTGAAGGTTAACTTGTACCTACTTGGGCTCTCGCCTTCATGGTTTAGCAAAGGTTGATCTTGCTCATACAGCTCATAAGTACTGACATTTTACTTCCTTTGCATAGTCTACCAAAAAACTGGCTGGAGTTATTTCATTGGCAGTCAGGTAGAGGTCAACATATGGTGCTACTTTTCCGCACTAGTGCGGAAAAGAGCACTTTCCGTGCATATGTCGAAACTTTAAAGAGCCATATGTACAGTAAAACGTTGTACGATACACGTGCGAATAGGTAATTCGCAACTCGTGTCGATTTAAAACACTCCCTTCGGTCGTGTTTTAATTTATCACCACTCGTTGCAAATTTCCTATTTTCGGCACTTGTATCGTAAACAACTATATTGGGTTCCTATTCCAACAATGCGCCATACTTTCGAGCATTTCTAACACACCGTGTAAAACTTCGGCGCGAAATTCAAACTAGCGGCGGCGGCGACGGCGCGCTGTCTTCTAATAGCGGCGGCGACGCGAAACAACCGATATTGAATTCCTGATAGCCGGAGGTATATTCATGGCAGAGTATCTAAAACTACTAAAGAATCTAGTTGTGCTGTATACCTTGGACAAATAAGCAGCATACAGATAAAAAAAAGCATTTAGATATACCCCCTCTGCTCTAATCCATCCGATCTCTGACAACGCCGGATAGTGACTTAGTGACACTATCCTTCGCACATAGTCGCGGGGGCGCCGTTGTCACTGTCAGTGTCACACGAAACGCAACAACCTTAACCACACGAAACAACATAGATGGTATGTTTTGAGTTTTCCAGCTGGCCAACATCGGTATAGTTAGAGGACATATGGACTTTATTTATTCTGAGTTGAAACGTTACTATGTAAACTGAAACTTGCGTATGCTTTAGCATTGATCAGTGCTCTCGAATCTCGATAGTTAACACTGACGAAAACTGAATATTTCAACTCCTTCGAGGCTGTCTGTTTCATAGCATACGAAAAGTTAATTTCAATACAAATTAATTGTTTCGTATGTATAGCGTATGCTTTTAGCTTACAAGCATCACCCATACAACCAAGATTACTGGGAAAAAGATATTTCAAATGCTTACTATCAATTTACCGAAACACATTAACTTAAATTGATCAGATATTATGAGAAAATAGTGAACTGTGCTTTACATTTTGATGTATCAAATCTAAATTCGAGGGGAGACTGAACATACCGGTTTGTTTCTGAAATTATTGTTTTTATATTCAAGTGCCGTGTTATAAGGCAAGTGTTATCCCAGTTTTCAGTACATATACTATTGCAAGACAATCTGCCCCGTACGTTTTTACGCACTAGTAGACTCGGCGTCAGAGGCATATTTACGCTTTTGCATCGTAATCCAATGTAATAAGGTGAAAAATTATACATATTTATGACGTTTAGTACAAAAAACTCAAAAACAAAATAATCAATCTTATTAATAAATCCACGGTTAAACTCACGTATTAAATGTCACGACAGGCGGCATGTTTCGCACTCTTCGCGAGTTCTTTTTCAGGGAGAGTGATTTCGCGGCAATATCGCTTGAATCACTCATTCTGAAGAAGAACTCCCGAGGAGTTCAAAACATCTCGCCTTCTGAACAGTTTACCAGAAACTATCAGCCGTGAAAGTATAAAAAACGACTTTAAGAGGAAATTGAAACGACATTACTTAACATTAATAACATTAACACCTAGGGCATAGCTGAATGTAACATACAACTTATGTATGTACAAAATAGTTAACTCTGTACCATAAAATGATCACACAGACCAACCGTTCCGACAGTTTTGTGAGACCCTGTTAATCATTAAGTTTCTATATTCTTTTTATTAAATAATTAATAAATAATAATGCCATTTAAGGTGTGCATTTAACCGTAGATTTATTAGTAGTATTTTAGAAATGTCTCACGAAAGTTTTAATTCGATTGCTGCAAACAATGTTGGCATAAAACAGCAGCATTCTAATCCACGCATCCTCGAACAATAGGGAGAAACAAAGGAATATTCTTGATAGATTGGGTACATCTCTGACACTAACATCACGGATCTAAAGCTGTAGCTCCTTATGCGGAGGGTTATTCAATTCTAAAGGGGGATTTAACTCAGAATTACATGTTGAATGATGATTGATTATCCAACCCGAGTAAACTAAGTCTAGGTAATTCACGAACACTATTCGTTATAGGTATCATTATGTAACTAATTACGTTTTCTGTAAATACCGGTCTTAAGTTATCCTATAGTTTTTAGTTAGGGTTATTTTATTAGTGTAATGACTATCTACGGACCGAAATCACGCTCACAGCTCGCCAATTACGCTAGTCTGGCGTCACCCTAAAATAACAATCTATTCTATTTTTCTCCAATATCATGGACCTGAGACCCAACAAAAAGGAAAATAGAAAGCTTTCAGAACAGTTCCAACAGGAGTTTGAAAAAAATTCATACCGAGAAGGTTCAAAATACAAACTTATGTACCTAGTTCAGAAATGTTTTTTTGATAAAATACGCTAGATAGAGGTGAAGTGACTAGCCATTTAAGTGAAGGTGGAGAAGATTTTTCCTGACAAATTCATAATAATCATAATCAAATTATGTAGGAAATAATTTCGCTCAGAACATGGAGGTAAGTTACATGGTATATTTTTTAACATATCACTGTACAAAAAAAAACAGTTTCAGAACGTGCAACTCAAGCCCTTTCATGTGCTATCTTATTTGACTTCCCAACTAAACTGAGTTTTTGCCCCCTCGCCCCCTGATATAATTTTTCATAAAAATAAAAATTATTTTTAGGAAGAGTGTCCCTTGGTATTGATCGGCACGTTTCCAAGTTCGTTTAAGTTATTTTTGCACTTCACTTTTCTATCAGAGAGATACTTTCAGTGCAAACGGTGTTTTAGCCACCGTATCAGGTATTTAATAATCAGACTGGAAATAAGCATGCATGAAAACACACGAAGCACAACGCGTTCATAATGTAAACAATGAAAAGCAAAATACTTGCTCAATTTTCATTTCGTGTTCAATTATGATAAACCGATTATCACTACTATTGAGTGCCTCTCAAATGCAAAATCTGAAATTTATACGTGTTGCTAACAAGAAAACAATTTGAAATTAATTCCTATTACTTATAAGAGGAACACTACTTATTACAAAATGTATTTATTATGACTATAGATTAATAATTTAACGGCAATGGAGAGAGCTATGCTGGGAGTTGCGTGATCGCATCAGTAAATAAGGCTATCGGCATCAGAGCCGTTCTGCCTCTGAATCGGTAAAACTAAGTGGCAGTGGGTGGGGCACATTGCACGTAGAACTGATGGCCGTTGGGGTGGGTAGACCAGTCATGAGTCAAATTCAAAATTACCGGTCCTGTGCGACCCGCATCCAGCGGACTCCCACGACCTTTACCAGGTTATCAGTCCACCTTGGGTTGGGTCAACCCACGCTGTGCCTGCCGCACAGATAACCTCTATGGCCTGCCGGTACAAGGTCGCCACTCGAGAACGTTTCCGCCCCGACGGTCTTTGGGGGATCCCTATGCCGATTTTTCATTTCTAATACCCTTGTTGTAGTTGTCTCCATACAACTTAATGATCTTTAAGCTAAAGAAAATTTCACTTTGTAATTTATCCCCCTAGGAACTGTTTTGAAAAAGTTTTCTTTGATTTCTGGGTGTTCTAGTACTTCTTACCTTAGTTGGTCTCATAAAGTATTTTAATCCTTGATAAAAATAGGACCGCTCGGCATTAAAAAATATATCCAAATCTGTTAATTTTCTCGCTGACTGTACATTTTATCAGAAATCTCTGAATGTCGAATTCCATCACTTAAAAAGTTAATAAAGGTCTGCTAAGAGCATTTTCGCGTAGCACCAAGGGATCTAGAAGCTGCCCTTGCTAACCCGTCTCAACTTTCCACCCTGCATATTTATTTATTTGTGGCTAAAATATGTTTGCAAAGCAGTTTAAGAAGTTTACTAGGCGGAGTTTTAGGCGTTGCCAAGTAATCATTCATTGAATGCTTAAGCTCCTTTTGTACTAGGCCCCTGTAATGACAGGGGCCTAGTAGCCCTTGGTTCCAATCTAGGAATACAGTAGGTACGTAATTTCATTTCACGAACGAGGATGAGAGAGCGATGTTTGTACGAGTATGTACAGTCACCATCAAAAGTAACTGGGCAAACGAAGACGTCAAAAGTCTTTATTAAAAGAGAATAAGAGCTTGTGAAGACGTCAATTGCGCAGTTACTTTTGATGCTGACTGTACACACACACATATATAGTAATTGTTTCAAGCTTTATATTAAGTTGACCTGATGTAAGTATATAAGTATGTAAGTTGTCCGGCAAAATTTGCAATCTATTTTTCAGTCACTTGCCGTTATCGGAATGAGCTTATATTTTGAGTATTTGCATAGTTTAAATGACAATTCAATATTATGGTCCCATCGAGCTGATCTGATGTTGGAGACAGAAGGTGGTCATGGGAATTCAGTATTTAACCGACGTCACCCCATTGAATTTGGGCTCGTTAAAATCGTCTTCCCCTACAAGGTGGACTGATGACCTGGTAAATTGGTTACGGGAGTCCGCTGGATGCGGGTGGCGCAGGACCGGTCACTTTGGCACTCGTTGGGGAGGCCTATTTTCAGAAGTGGACGTCTTTCGGCTGATATGATGAAAAGTACAATCGGCAATAAAAGCTTGTAACAAAAAATATTTTTTTGACAGAAACTTATTTATATACATGTAGTTTCACACAATTACGCGTGACCCACAGTCTTGGGATAAAACAAATTTAAGGATGAATATTTGTTATGTGTGATGAGCACAAATTGTTCCCGAATCTTGTTTGTAGGTAAGGTAGGTATTAGGGTGTTATTAAGGTAAGTATACATTTATTCTTACACTAGCTCCCGCCCGCGACTTCGTCTGCATGGACCCGGGATAAAATCTTCCCTTTATTTTAAGCCAGGCTATAAACTATTTCCGTGAAAAATTTCATCCAAATCGGTTGAGCCGTTTAAGCGTGATTGAGTAAAAAACATCTAAACATCCAAACTTTCTCATATATTTAGTAGATACGAGAAATTATATCACCGTCTGGTTTCACCCAGCTTGGGTTATACAAAATTTTCCTTCAATCGGTTTCGTTTCGTCTTGGTTTCACTAATACCGAGACATGCAAATGTGTTAGCAATCTTAACAATTTAATTACGCCGCTTAACCGATGCCCAGACCATGTACATGTCGAACAGTCTGCCCCCACAATACGGACCATAAACCTAGAATCCTAGAAGCTGTATAATTGTGCTTCGACTAAGCACATGTACAGACTTGGAATTACCCGAACTGTAAATTAGATTTTCTGCGAATTATAACATGGAGTTGTGGCATGGCTTTATATAGTAAACTATTAAATTATTGCAGTGATGTGTAAGTGAAAACGTGAAAAGATATGAGACTTGAAAGTATCGAAAAAATGTATTTTTTATTTTCCTAATGTAAATAAGAAGCTACAAATATAATGTTTAAAAAAAGTATGTCATCTATATACGTACTATTTTTAGGTATTTAATCAAACAGGACTGAAAATCAAAGAAAACTAGCTTATTCACGTGTTTAAGACCGTGGATATAGAGTGTCTCTATATGCGATCGACAATTGAAAGGCCTTGATTGGATTTTTTTCCATTGAGATTACCCCTTTCAATGAGTCATGCCTCTATTGGCGATATCCGCTGTAAAGCGGAAAAATGGCACAGAAACTGCGGCGTAGCAACGCTACGTTTTCATAGCCTAAAATGGGAAAAAAATCTTCCATATATTTTCCTGCGGATTACTCATAGTAGGTACAGTGAACAGCAAATATAGATGATCATTTTAGTACTTCGTCGCAATTGACGTAACGACACTGCGACAGTTTGGCATGCGTCGAAGTAGTGAAAGTGAAAAAGTAGGTACTAAAATGATCAATATGATCATCTACTGTGTTGTTGACTGTACGTGTACTATGGATTAATTTGTAAAATATACTGAACCGACTCGGAGCCAAAACCTCGTTCCCTTTTATGTTGCCTAAAAGCTCAGTCTTAAAGGTTTGGGTACTAAACGTTTCATTGTTGAGAGCCACCATTAAAGCTTCGACTTTTAAAAGCTGGAATCTTGAAAACTAGTTTCAACCAATAACGAGTTACAGCGGAAGATTATAGCCAAAGGCGCTGTTTTATAGAAGTCAACGCCCAACCAATTCAAACACAAATAAAGGAGCGAACCGCGCGAAGCGATCAGAACGCCATTTACTATAATTAACACCCTAATATTACAGACTCGCTTCCGGCCGTGATTTCGTCTGCGTGAACCCGGGATAAAAACTATTCTATATTTTAATCCAGGCTGTAAACTAACATCGTGCAAATTTCATCCAAATCAGTTGAGCCGTTTAGCTTGTTCGAGTAACAAACATCCGAACTTAGATAGTAGTAGTAGGTAGAATTATTAAATCCAAAAAAAAGATTTATAATAATATTAGTGTTCCTGTGGAAACATTTTATGTTTTAAGCACCTAGGCACTGGACCCGTACAGGCATGTGATCGGTAAACCATATTTTAGTTGGTATGTACCTAAATTGTTATACAAATAAATACATTCATTGTTAACTATTTAACACACCGTACGTAAGTACAAGACATTCGAATTAATATTATATTGTTCAATCAACAAGTATGTGCTCATAGTAAAATTTCCAATTTAAAAATTGCAACACACGAAATCTCTGAAAATTTGGACCTCACGTTAGAAAACACGATTTTAGGAAATTTTAATGTAATCTCCATTAACATGCCAATTTCCTAAAATCGTTTTATTAAAATATTTTTTTTACATATTTCCTAATCAAAATTTCTAAATTCTTAATAGGAGTGTAGACACTTAATAAAATAATCAATAATAATATATTTTCTTGAAAAGGTATTAAAAAAGTACCTAGTCAAATGGAGAAAAAAAACAACGCATGAGGTTAAATAATGACAAAGTTATAACTGTCCTGTTTTAAGACGGGGAATGTTCTGTCCCTTTTCGCGCAAAACCACCTTCGTATGAAACGAATGTTTACTATGACGCTCGAGGATCGTGATGTCACGATCCGCTAGCATTTTCTCTCTCTAACAAGCAACATTAAAACTGTTGTAGCTTCGTTTTTTTTTTGAGATATTTGAATGGGATTTTCTTCATCAGGCTTATTTTTTTGCCTTCTTTCTTTTGAAGTAAAATAAATGAGTCTACACCTCTATTGACTATTGATCTAAATCGTATTCTAAGGCCCACGAATTATGAGCCACATGTGTAAATTGTAAATGACACAGCTGATTCAACTAATCTAATCTTATTAGGGCCTCTATTCAACTTCCAATCCTAAGACGTCCTAGGTTCTGCTCCGGAAAATCAAGCACATAAGTGGTCAGAAAAAAAAATTGAAATTAAAAATTCGACAAATTATTTTGTAGGAGGATGGGTGATCAACCCAACGAGTCAGTGCGGGGAAAATGCTACTACTACCCACAGAAAATAACTTCTCCATACGTCACATGTTGGAAAATCTACAACTAAACTTTTTTTTTGTTACAATTTTTATATAGGCAAATCCCACAAATTTTGCCAAATCTTGGGATTAGGTGTCAAAGCTAACCCTGGGCTCCTTTAGGGGCATTACCGGGAATAACGCTAGGAGGATGATACAATTTTTATATAGTCATTTAAAAATTGTACATTTTTTTTTTATAAATATCGGCCACCGTTGTCCCGGCTCCTTTTCATGACTTGTTCTTACATCCCAGTGCCATCTAGTGACACCTTTAGGAATTATCCGTGTATAAAATAGTATTAACATTAAATTCATTAGCTACGCTGTGGTATTTAGGTTGATTAGCGGTTTTTTTTCTGCCATGGACATGGGGGGCTTTGGCCCATAGCCTAGCTGTATTTTCTTACCGAGAATGCCTACTCACACCTACTTACCTAATGAGACAAAAGAAGAAGATTTTTTCTTTTTTCCCTGCTCTTATTTTTGCTAACATAGTAAATAGTGTTTAATATTAACGCGCTGTGGATATGTCTGCCTCAAGAGATCAAGTGTAAGAAGGTGGTTCGATTTCCATACAAAACTTTATTTGACATTCACAGGTTAACGGCGTGACTAGTAACCCCCTTTCCTTGAATAAAATTGTATAAGCTAGAATAATTTGAGAAAAATGGTTTTCCCAAAGTATGACGTCACAAACTAATATCTCAAATTATTCTAGTTTATACAAGGTTAGAGAAGGGGGAATTTCGCGCAAATGTAAAGACAATTTATGAAAGTTAAAATACCTGCGAATGTCAAATATCGTTTTGTATGGAAATCGAACCACCTTAAGTATTCACCTTAAAAGTCCTGAGGAAATTCGACACAAGTCGGCTGACGAGTCCCTATAGAAACGTAGTTTGGCTCACATTTTAAAACAACGTGTTGGTATAACATAAAACTTTGTATACGCAATAAGGACCCGCCTAATATAGCTTGAAACTAGATTCTGGTGGTAGAAATTGTAATGGAAACAAAATAGAGAGAATATTAAGCTTAATGTGAAAAACTTCTTTGGGTGTATTTTTTTAAATTTTAATTTATAGAACGTACCAAAAATGGGATGTGACGGTTTACACCCCATTTTCGGTACATCAAGGGTATAACAGGTATCGTGTTCTGATAAGAAAATACTAAAAGATTTTTTGACGCGATTTTTGGTACCTACACTCTGTATTAGCAACAGAAACTAGATTCCGACCTAAATATGGTGGATACCGTTGTGTATACAAAGTTTCATGTTATTTTGGCCTGCCGTTTTAAAATGATAAGTTGATAACCAAACTAAGCTTTCTGGGGACTATCATAATACGACCATCATAGGACTCCTAAAAAAGTTTAAGGGCCAGTACCTAGGAATCACTCTTTTATATAAACATTGACTTACCTTTCAAGTGTTAACAATTTTAAATTTCTTGCACGTAAAAAACTTCCGTAGCACTTACACGACAAACTTTAAAGACACTTCACGCACCTACTAAAACTACTCGAACAAGTCAACGGAACTATTAACAAAGTTTTTAATAAATCCAGTTTTTTAACGCGTGCTGAAGTCTGTTAAAATACGTGTTCACTTTTGCGATCGTTGAGTTTCGATACGCCGGCGCCGTTTCAGTGGGTGTCCGCACCGAGGCAAGCTTATGAGTCCACTGAATCTTAACCGATGTCAAATTTCTCACCGCGCAGGCGTGAGTGCCGCTTCAAAATGCTGCATATGCTTAAAAATGTTTTTAAGTATTTAAATCAGAACCGGGATTTTCATGGAAATTGTCAGATGTGTTATTTTAGGATCGAAAGTAAGTAATGTTCAAGCTGCGAATGAGTATTACAACGTGTATTTAATACACCGCTTTTCGACGTAAGAACAAAACTGCGGCATAACCAATTTTTCTATTCTGTTACGTCCAACTCGTCTAATGGTAAGCGGACACTGTAGCCTATGCCCGCTGGAAAAAAATACCTACACACTCAGTAGGTAGCATTAAACGCTGGAATATATATATTTTATATGAATTTTAAGTAAACTGTCAGTAACACTGTCATGGAATAAGAATTAGTGTGATTAGTACGTTGTTGTTTATCATTTTTTTATTATTTATTTGTTACTAAAAATTCTACAAAAACACTAACTACTTAAAGTCCTGCAAAACTGTTTTAACAGTTTGACTGCAGGAAGACTTATTACAATAACTTATCTAATTTTACAAAACTAGTTAATAGTTCGACTTAAACATAATTCTACAGTAGTAATAATTAATATGTACATGCTTTGGTAATATATATATATTGGTATATTTATGTAGGTATGAATAAATATTTAGGGTAAGGATTCCAGAAAATATTAGGAGAACAATATTTCTTTGCTATTCCGCTAAAAAACGTGCTGGTCTATTAGTGAAGATAAGATGCAACTATTTGCGTAAAAACATGCAAAAAATTACAGCAAACCACCACCAATAATGACAAAAACCTCGACACGTGTTTCGCCTCTCTACGAGGCATCATCAGGAGATGCTGGCAGGAGATGTTGCTTGCGCCACGTCCACTGAGCAAATGACCCGCCCGGAGCCATCCGCCATATTTATATTCTGTCCCCCCATACTACCGTTCATGCGTGAAAGAGATGGAAGAACACGTAACAACGGTGATGACGCAACATTCAATTGTTCGTTGATAATAACGCCTCTATTGCTGTACCTAATTATTTCTAATTGTTCTAGAACACTTAGACGCAATCCTTTTTCGCAAACATGCAAGATGTTGAAAGAATGATTGTCAGATAACGCATGGTTATTCTCCAATAAATGTTTTGCGAAATTAGACTTGTCCGGGTGATTATGCCGATACGACGCAACATGTTCCTTATACCTTGTGCTAAAACTACGGCCTGTTTGTCCCACATAAACTTTATTGCAATTATCACAGGCAAGTTTGTAGACTCCCGACTTTTTGCCACTTTCCACTTTCTCCTTGCCATTGCACAGTCTAAAGCGCAAGGTGTTATTCGTTTTGAAAGCCACGTTTATGTCGTTAGACTTTAAAATATTGTAGATCTTATCAGACAACTTGCCAACATATGCTTGCTTTGTACTTTTTAGGTGGGTCCGAAGATCATACACGACATAAACGTGGCTTTCAAAACGAATAACACCTTGCGCTTTAGACTGTGCAATGGCAAGGAGAAAGTGGAAAGTGGCAAAAAGTCGGGAGTCTACAAACTTGCCTGTGATAATTGCAATAAAGTTTATGTGGGACAAACAGGCCGTAGTTTTAGCACAAGGTATAAGGAACATGTTGCGTCGTATCGGCATAATCACCCGGACAAGTCTAATTTCGCAAAACATTTATTGGAGAATAACCATGCGTTATCTGATAATCATTCTTTCAACATCTTGCATGTTTGCGAAAAAGGATTGCGTCTAAGTGTTCTAGAACAATTAGAAATAATTAGGTACAGCAATAGAGGCGTTATTATCAACGAACAATTGAATGTTGCGTCATCACCGTTGTTACGTGTTCTTCCATCTCTTTCACGCATGAACGGTAGTATGGGGGGACAGAATATAAATATGGCGGATGGCTCCGGGCGGGTCATTTGCTCAGTGGACGTGGCGCAAGCAACATCTCCTGCCAGCATCTCCTGATGATGCCTCGTAGAGAGGCGAAACACGTGTCGAGGTTTTTGTCATTATTGGTGGTGGTTTGCTGTAATTTTTTGCATGTTTTTACGCAAATAGTTGCATCTTATCTTCACTAATAGACCAGCACGTTTTTTAGCGGAATAGCAAAGAAATATTGTTCTCCTAATATATCATGGACTTCCGCAAAGTAACGCCTGATTCAATAAATTATTCCAGAAAATGTTTTTTTTTAATTTTCTTTTAAATACGCGTCCATTTTGTTTAAGTCTGATGTCTTCAGGCAAGTTGTTATAGATATATGGCAAACGTTTTTTTTAATGTTTTATCTCCATAGTAGTTATAAACTCTTGGCACATCAAATATTTGAAATATATTATACTAGCTCCTGCTCGCGACTCCGTCCGCGTGGAACTCGTTTATATCGCAGCTCCATACAAACTTTTACCCTCCGCATTTCACCCCCTTAGGTGATGATTTCGGGAATAAAAACTATCCTATGACACTCCATCCTTTCAACTATCTCCACTTAAATAATCACGTCAAGTCGTCGCTGCCGTGAAAGACGGACAAACAAACAAACAAACAAACACACACTTTCGCATTTATAATATTAGTATGGATTACTAGCAAGGAACGCAGGCAAATCGGCGGGATAAAATGTACTCTTTAACCATCCATAGGTATAGTCCATTCTAAAAGAAGTGAAAGATTTTTTTGAAAACGGATAAGCGGTTCTGAAGATTACCCTTTACATACAAACTTACAATCTCACATACTTTTCCTCTTTATAATATTTATTATTTAGTATAGAAAATAATACGATAAGTTTGGTAACATTAAAAAAGACAGCTAATTTAAATTGTTAAAGTCACAGAATAAATAATATCACTACGTACAGAGGGTTCTATCGCATGCAACGCGCAGCGTTAGAACGCGTGCGTGCCGTAGCAGCGCTACCATACCGGTCGGGGCCGGTAGGCCTTCATTACTAGGAGCGGCGGAAATCACATGATAGATGATTGAGACACAAAGCGAAAATTAAAAACACGATCGCGGTGAAAAGCGACAAAAATATTAGCGTCCAAAAAAAACTATTGAGACAACGCTATAATTAAAAACACAATCGAGGTGAAATGCGACTAAAACTATTAGTGAACAAAAAATAGACGATATGGACACAAAGCGAAAATTTAAAAACCGATCGCGGTGAAATGCGACGCTGTGAATCGCTACAAGTAATGAATGCTTTTGTGGTAAAGCACGAGTACTCACTAACAAATGCGCGGCGGCTCGTGAATTTGTTTCGAATGCTTGCCGCTCACCGCGGACGCCGCCGCTAGTCGCGCGAAGTCGTTGCCTGGCCGTAAAAATATTATGGGTTTCCTACAAACGACTTTTCAAATTAGTAATTCGTTTGCGAGATATTGGGCTCTAGAGCCATTTTTTAGCACCCCTACCGGCTAAATGGCTAAGTCGGCATAACTAGTTACCGAGTAATAGTCGACCAACTTAAAATGTACTTAGAAAGGCCAACTTTCATACAAATTCGGCCGACGCAACCATTTAGTTGCCGCGTGCGTGTCTAAGAAAGACAGGCAACTACGGCACCCTACACTGCGCCTGGCCTGCCTTTATTCCTACAAATTAAAGATATTTATTGGCTCGCCACTTTTTCATAATAATGACTTATATTGAAAGGAATATCACGGTTATTATTCACTGATCACATATTTGTATCCAATTAGAGATATCAATTAGGGAGTTATCTATCTTATCTTATCTTATCTAGATGAGGGCCCTTTCGGATGCACTTCGACCCAGTGGGATCTTTTGTGCATTTGCCCTCTCCTTATGTCTACTCCCAACTTCGCTCCATCATTTCCACATAGCGGATGATGCAGCTCAGCGGAAGTACCTTGAATTCCTTTGGTTGCGGATAACCGTTACCGAAGTAATTCATTCTTTGTCTGGCAAGGGCATGACATTCACACAATAAGTGTTCCATAGTCTCATCCTCCTCGCCACACATTCTACAGTCTAAACTGTCCGATAGTCCCATCTTGGCCAAGAGACCCCAGATATGATTCTGAGCTGCTTCCTACTGGATTTCCAGAGTTTGTTAGTCCAGCCCGAGTCCACTCCTTCTATGAAGAGCTTAGAGTGCCTTAAGCCCGCCTCATTCCTCCACTCGTGTTGGTGTTTGGTTTTGGCGTGGGCTTTAAAGGCCGAAGTTATGGTTCCCTGCGAGAGTCCCACACATGGTTCTGGACCTACAAAGTGATTTGTAGACCCCCCTCTTGCAAGCTCATCCGCTCTTTCGTTGCCGATGAAGCCCTCGTGCCCTGGTATCCAAACTAGTTGCACCTTATTATGCTTTCCAAGCTTGTTCAGTGCCTGGACGCCGTTATAGACTAGTCTAGATTCCACTTTCGGCGCCGTAAGTGCTTTAAGGGCCGCTTGACTGTCACTGAGTATATAGATGGTCTGCCCTCTGGTTTACCTGTCTATATTCTCCTGTGCACAGGCAATTATAGCGTATGTCTCCGCCTGGAAGACGGTTGCCAAACTACCCATGCTTACACTACTACTGTAGTCATTCGCATAAATGCCTGCTCCCGTACCGGATCCCATTTTAGATCCGTCCGTGTACCATATACTGTCTTCGATACCAGACCTAGGTGGTTCTAGACCTTCGGCCCATTCAGCCCTGGATGGAACTTTTGTTGTGTAGTTCCTATGGAATACAAACTTGGGTAGCATTTTGTCACTTCCCATGCTTGTTATTCTGTCTAAGAAACCATCAGTCTCCATGTTTGTGTGTTTAGTCTTTGGTTTGTTGTCGCTCCACAGTCCAAGAGTTCTTAATCTGTAGAGCGATTTCCGCGCCTCTGACTTAATCACCAAGTGAAGTGGCGGTAGGTCCAGTAGGACTTCTAGCGCCGCTGTAGGCGTGGTACGAAACGCCCCTGTTATAGCCATGCAAGCCGATCTCTGCACCTTCATCAGAGCCTCTCTGCATGTGCTCATTAAAGTCCTTGGCCACCATACCAGGCTGCCGTACAATAATATGGGCCTCACCATCATAGTGTAGATCCACTTAAGTACCTTTGGGTTCAATCCCCATGTTTTGCCATACGCTGATCTACACATTCCAAATACCCTCAGTGCCTTTGTGATGGTAAGATCTGTATGCTTCTTCCAATTCAGTTCCTTATCCAGTGTAACACCTAGATATTTCACATCATCGGACAGTTCTAGTACCCTCCCGTACAGTTTTAACTGCTGTACGCCTGGAAGGGTCCTTTTCCTAGTAAAGGGTATTACCACAGTTTTGCCTGGATTAATGGATAGTTGGTGCAGGTCGCACCATTTCTCCACTATCCGCAGTGCCTTGTTCATGATTTCTGATACCGTGCCTGGGAACTTCCCATTAACCAGTATCACTAGATCATCAGCATATCCCACCGTGTTGATGGGACCCTTATTGAGTTCTACCAGGAGTGAGTTCACCACCAGGCTCCAGAGAGTTGGTGAGAGTACCCCCCCCCCCTGTGGACATCCCTTTGTGGCCGTGGCCATTATCTCATCCCCTAAGAGAGATGACTTTATTAGTCTGCCATTTAGCATATTGCCTATCCATTTACATAGGGTGGGCTCTACACCATGTTTTGCAGCTGCTTCGCTGATAGCTTTATGCGTGGTACGATCGAACGCTCCCTCCACGTCCAAGAAAGCTGCCAGACATAGTTCCTTATTCTCTATAGCCTGTTCAGCCCTGGTTGTTACCAGGTGAAGTGCGGTTTCCGTTGACTTCCCTGGCTGGTATGCACATTGTAGTTCGTGCAGCGGATGTCTCCTTAATGGGCCATCCCTTATGTGTCTATCTACCAATTTCTCCAGTGTTTTGAGGAAAAACGACGATAAACTTATCGGCCTATACGATTTGGCTTCACTGTAATCCGCCTTACCCGGTTTGGGCAGATAGGTTACTTTTACCATCCTCCACACCCGTGGCACGTGTGCGAAGGCCAAGCACGCCCTGTACAATCTGCTAAGATGCGGGATAAGTACATTAGCGCCTTCTTGTAGTAGAATGGGGTAGATGCCATCTGGCCCCGGGGCTTTGTAAAATTGAAATGTTGAAAGTGCCCACTTTATCTTGTTATGATCTACTACCTTTTTGGACGTGTCCCAATTGTGTCTCGTTGTACTTGTGGTCTGTTCCAACGCACTAATTGCACCATCGTCTGTTACGCTGTCGTGTATTACTGAGCCTGGGAAGTGCGTGTTACACATTACCTTAAGGGTTTCCAGCCCCGTTTTCGTCATTCTACCGTCATTGTCCCTAATGGATGTGAGCGGAGCCGACTTTGTGGTCGCTAGTGCCTTTGTTAGTCTCATTCCTTCTGGTATTGACTCAATTGGATCGCAGTGGTTCCTCCACGCTCTCCTTTTGGCTTTCCTCACAGCCTTGCTGAGTTCTGTGAGTTTTTGTGCATAGTACCCAAAGTCATTAGATGCCTTTGCGTCATTGAATATTGCCCTAGTTTCCCTCCTGAGTTTAACTATCTCTGGGGTCCACCATGGTAACTTTTTAGGGAGTTATCTATATCGCGGTTATAATTATCTATTAAATTACGTTTTACCACTGACCTGCAACGTAGTATCATCAGCCAAAATTTTATAAATTCAAGAACATTCGATACATAATGCGGTCGCCGAATTCATTTTAAACTACTTAGGCCAACAAACGTCGTCTTCACATTAGTCTGTCCGCCTACTACTAAGCGTTGGCAGCTGTCGATCGCCGAATGCGGCCGACTAACGAATTCTGTACACTTTTGCGGTCGCCGCATGCAGCATTTCTATTCACCCCTGCCTACTCTCCTCACTTTAACGGACTAGTTGAAGCCGCTGTTCGTTCTACAAAATTTCATCTTAAACGAATTCTCAATTTAACTCACCTAACTTACGAAGAAATGTCCACTTGTCTTACTCAAATAGAAGCTATATTAAATTCTCGCCCCTTAACTTCACTTTCCAATGAACCTACCGACATGTTAGTGTTAACCCCTGCCCATTTCCTCATTGGACGAACTCTCACATCAGTGCCCTGTCCACAGATCGCCGACGACGTCAACATCAATCTGCTTCAACGCCACAAGCGCATAGAAGCCATTAAGCAACACTTCTGGCGCAGATTCACTAATGAATATGTTTCTATACTTCAACAGAAAACCAAATGGCACAGAACCACAGATGGCTTGAAACTGAACTCGCTTGTGCTAATTAGAGACAAAACTGCGCCGCCGCTGTTATGGCGCCTTGGACGAGTGACCCACGTCTACCCCGGGGTCGACGGGATCAGCCGAGTAGCAGATGTGAAGACCAGTAAAGGAACCATAAGACGGGGATGGAACAACCTCTGCCCCCTGCCGATGGACCAGTACCTTTGAAGCCCTACTTCAACCCGGGGAGCCTGTCTACGCGCCCCACCGCCCGGTGAAGCGGGGGACAAACCTACCACATATAAACTCCCACGTCGCGGCATCGGCCTCTTTTTCCGCCAATCTCCACCGCGCCCGCACCTTGCCATTAGGCTATTATATTTGTAATCGTACATTCCTTTGTAATTAAATCCTATGTATATAACAGTCTACAGTTTCAATTATTGATTCCCGAAGGCTCCAACAAATGGTCCTTCGCCGTAAAGTACGATTATTTAATTCGCGAGTTGTTTCGGTGCAACACCGACATAACTTACGCAACCACGCGGGCGCGGTCGGCGGACATAGCCCAGAACAGAAGCAGCTTCTAGAAAAATCGTCGCAGCAGGTCCAATCGGCTCCTTCGCAGCACCGAGTTTCAAGAAAGTCTGCAAATTTATTAGCTGTCCTGGGCTGCGCGTAACTGCGCGCATAACCTCGAGCGCGACACGTGGCGCCGACGGGTCAGCAGGGCGGGGCAGCCGAGAACAAAGGGCTGCGCGCAACTGCGCACATAACCTCAAGCGCGGACGCGACATGTGGCGTCGACGGGTCTACAGGAGCACCACGAGAACAAAGGGACGCACGTAGGCACATTCAAGAAAGTGAGTTCGTTCCAATTCCTATGTTCCAAACCCTTTTCTAGAAATTTCTGGTTTACAATCTCATCAAATTCCTTAACAATTCCGCTTCTAGCCTATATTTGAGTATCGACAGTGAACCTTTATGCTGTTCTAGCATTTAAAGCACGCTGATTTCTGTCTATCGCCCTTCTTATTTGCATATTTTCATAGCCATTCTATTTCAATGCTATATAAGCACCGCGCTGTGTGAACCTTTAAATACCTACGACTGGCCTTACATTTTGCTGACACGCATTTATGTACCTATTCACGTTTCGCCTAACAGTGCTGCAGTTAGAATTTAAAGCACGCATTTGCATTGCTCGCATTATCAAAGCGCTTATTTAAAATGTCTGAAGAAAAGATTAGAAGGCTAAAGAAAAGCAGAGCTAGTATCAAAACTAAGCTGACTCATTTCGAGACCTATCTCAATATAGCAAAATCATACAGCACGTTAAGCGATGTTCATGCAACAGAGTTAGATTGTCGATTGGGTAAAATTGAGTGCGTTATTAACGAATACGATAGTTTACAGTGCGAACTCGAAGCCCTTTGCGACCCCCCGGATGAGCAGTACGCGGACCGGCTGCAGTTCGAGAACCAGTACTTCCAATTGGTTGCCTCGGCGCGCTCGCTTCTCGCTGCCAACACCGACAAGGCTGGCGCTGCTCGGCCGCGGTCAGGTTCCGTAGCAGGCTCCAACGACGACAAATCAGGTGGGACTTGCAACAATTTTAAACGTTTTCATTTGCCAAAAATACAAATACCCCAGTACAATGGCAGCTATCAACACTGGCTCGAGTTTAGAAACACGTTTACATCCATGATTCATGAAAATTACGAGCTAGACAATATTAGCAAATTCCATTACCTTCGAGCGTCCCTAGTAGGGAACGCAGCAATGATTATAAAAAATATTGATTTTAGTAACGATAACTATGAGATGGCCTGGAGTTTATTGTGCGAACGGTATAACAATTCTAGGTTATTAACTAATAACCACGTGCAGGCATTGTTCAATGTCGATCCTATTACAAAGGAATCAAGTAGGTCTATTAGACATCTAGTAGATACTACTAACAAAAACATAAGGGCTTTAACTATACTCAAACAACCAACCCAACACTGGGACACCCTGATTATGCACATGATGGCTAGTAAATTAGATTCCGTCACATATAGAAAGTGGGAGGAACACCGAAATAATAGTTCGGAGCCACCCACACTCGTTGAATTTTGTACATTTTTACATAACAGAGCAGATTTACTGGAGGGCATGGAGGACAACAAAGGTACAAACAAATACAATAAATTAGAATATAAATCTAAGAGTTTCCCTGTCGTTACTGACCCTCAGACCAGCCCATCAAAATATAATACAAATGTCCCATGTGTAAAAGTGATCACAATTTGTATATATGTAATGTTTTTAGAGCATTGGCTATTGAAAGCCGTTTAGCAAAGGCTAAAGAATTAAAGATATGCTTAAATTGTTTACGCCCGGGCCACTCGCAAAATAAGTGTCAGTCACCGCACTGTCGCTATTGTCGTTACAAACACAATACCTTACTGCACTTAGAAAAACAGGCACCGCTGAATTCAAATGATTATAAAACAGAGACAGCCAGTGACAGTGTCGCTCTTCCTGTGGACACTTGTCAAACCCCGTATGATAATACTGACAATGTGGCACTGTCCACAAGTGCCAGTCAGCCTACTACCGCTCCGCAAATACTTCTATCCACAGCGATGGTGCGGGCGTACGATGGCCAAGGCGGCGCGCATACAGCACGGCTTCTACTGGACAACGGCAGTACCGCGAACTTCGTAACCGACGAGTTCTCCGGTAAGCTGCATCTGCCAAGACGCAGTACGCGATCAACAGTATCAGGTATCTGCAATCAATCTTCTAGAAGCACACAATCTTGCAACCTTACGATTCAGTCGTTGTATAGTGATTATAGGGTTAAGCTAGACTGTCTTATTATCAATGAGATAACAAAATCTTTGCCCTCAAGGATGGTACAAATTCAAAATATTCCCATTCCTTCGGGCATACAGCTAGCAGACCCATCGTTTCACATCCCATCCGCGATAGACATACTGGTAGGCGCAGAGGTATTCTGGAATGTTATTTGTGGTAGTACAATTAATTTGGGAAACAATCAACCAAAATTGTACGAGACTAGATTTGGTTGGTTGGTATCAGGTTACGTAGGTCGTGCCAATTTACCCACTCACACACAACAACATTGCCATTTTATAAGTCAGAGCGAGAATCTCACTCGCTTCTGGGAATTAGATTCCATTCCAGCTCATCATTCTTTAACGACTGAGGAGCGCGCATGTGAAGACCACTTCATAAACAACACTTATAGAAACGAAGATGGTCGTTATGTTGTCACTATGCCCCTTAAGAGGGACCCTTCAGAATTAGGAGAATCATACATCATGGCTAAGATGAGATTTCTCTCTCTCGAACGTAGGTTCAATAAGGATCCTAAATTCAAACAAATGTATCACGATTTCATGCGAGAGTATGAACATTTAGGTCACATGACTCTGAACTCAACCCCACTTCAACTCTCTAAGAATGACACGCCATTGTCGCGTGACAGTGGTGTCATGTTGACGCGTGACAATGGTGTCATGTTGTCGCGCGACAATGACGTCATGTTGCCGCGTGACGATGGTGTCATGCCATATTACCATATTCCTCACCATGGAGTACTTCGGGAATCCACTACTACAAAATTAAGAGCAGTTTTTGACTCATCAGCTGTTACGACCACAGGTATCTCACTAAACCATTTACAAATGGTAGGCCCCACAGTACAGGACGACTTGTTGTCAATACTCATTAGATTTCGTCAACATAAATATGTAGTCTCGGGTGACATAGAAAAGTTTTACCGAGCCATTGAAATCAATCCCAAACAGCGCCCTCTACAGCAAATAATATTCCGATTTAATTCCTCAGAGCCCTTGAAAACGTATACTCTCAATACTCTGACGTATGGGAATGCTAGCGCCGCGTACTTAGCGACTAAATGCCTTTCACATTTAGCTGACAGCATAAACGACGACAGTATTAAGTTATCCTTAAAACGAGACTTTTACGTCGATGATTATTTAGGAGGGGGTAGCAACAAGGAAGAAGTCATTAATAAATGTAAGGGTTTAATTTCATCCCTGGCATCCGCCAAATTCCACCTTAGGAAAATTCAATCGAATGACTTAGACATATTAAAAGAACTGTCAGGTGACAAAAAACAAAACAATATACATCACTTATCTAATAACGATCAAAATAACACAGCAAAAACATTAGGCTTATTGTGGCGGTGCGATTCTGATGCTTTGTCATTTTCGATTAATGTTAATTTACAAGAACAGATTACAAAACGCCACATCTTGTCTGTAATTGGTCAAATTTTTGACCCATTGGGTCTCATAGGTCCCACAGTGGTAGAAGCAAAAATTATTATGCAAAAATTGTGGCAATCTCAAGCCGACTGGGACCAAGAAGTGCCAAACGACATAAAAACATTATGGACTTCTTTTGTGACTAAACTTTCACATTTGAATAATATAAAAATCCCAAGGTGGGTACTTCAAAATGATTATACCACTATAGAATTGCATATATTCACAGACGCAAGTGAGCGTTGCTATGGCACTTGTATTTATGCCCGTTCAGTAAATAGAAACGGAAAACTACACGTTCAGTTAGTAGTGTCAAAAAACAAAATCGCACCAATCCGCACTACCACTATCCCACGGCTCGAATTATGTGCTTGTTTAATTAGGTGCTAGATTGTGTGCTAATAACCTTGCAGGTTGATTGCAGATATTGGTGCGACTCGACAGTTGTGTTGGGTTGGTTGTCGACTCCTGCCCAAAAATTAAAATCATTCGTTCGCAATCGCGTCAACGAAATTAACGACACCACGGCCGGCAGCTCCTGGAGCTATGTACCTTCCTCGGAGAACCCTGCGGATCTTGTTTCTCGAGGGGTGAGGGCTGATCTTATCAGCACCTCCGCGTTGTGGTGGTCCGGACCTCAATTTTTGAAACGCGACAAATCTATGTGGCCTAAATCGCCTAGTAACGGGAAACAAGATTTGTCAGAGATAATTTGTCATTTAACACAAAATAATAAAAACACAACCGAAACGAATCCTATATTAAAACTCATCCATAAAATGTCTAACTTCACGCGACTGATACACACTTACGCGTATGTATTAAGATTCATATTTCTCTGCAAAAACCGTAATATCTCGCGTAGTAACAAACCATCTGATTTAACTTTAGATGAACTTCAAACTTCGACAAACATAATTATAAAATATGCTCAACGTGAAATGTTTCCGATTGAATACAATTCATTGAAATCTCAAGGATCATAGAACCTGAACCTGGACCTGTGAATAATAGGCTTGCCGGCTTATCTTTGTTTATTGACTCAAATGACGTAATTAGGGTCGGAGGCCGACTCGATAATGCACCTTATTCATATGATGAAAAACATCCCATATTAATTTGTAGTAAACATCATTTCTCAAAGATTTTATTTCAATGTAGGCATTTAAAACTAATGCACGCCGGCCCCCAATTACTATTGTGTGATATACGTCACAAATATTGGGCGCTAGGCGGCAGAAATCTATCACGTAAAATCGTTAAATCATGCATAACTTGTTTTAGAAACAAAACAAAAACCTTTCAACCCATTATGGGGCAACTGCCTATAAACAGAACATCGCTAGAATTTCCGTTTCTTCATTGCTCTGTAGATAACGCGGGTCCAGTGATGATAGCTGACAAGAAGGGTCGAGGCTGTAAATTGATCAAGTCCTACTTATGCATATTTGTGTGTTTCGCAGTTAAAGCCGTACACTTGGAGCTTGTTACAGATTTGACCGCGGAAGCGTACCTAGCTGCGTTACGCCGATTCATGTCCCGCCGTGGCAAACCTCTGACCATCACGGCAGACAATGCAGGCAACTTTGTTGGTGGAAGTAACGAACTAAACTCCTTTCTTTCAACGTCAAATCTTGCTAGTCGACTTGCCGACGAAGGGATTCGATTTCTATTCACCCCTGCCTACTCTCCTCACTTTAACGGACTAGTTGAAGCCGCTGTTCGTTCTACAAAATTTCATCTTAAACGAATTCTCAATTTAACTCACAATTTTAAGTTAGGTAACTTACGAAGAAATGTCCACTTGTCTTACTCAAATAGAAGCTATATTAAATTCTCGCCCCTTAACTTCACTTTCCAATGAACCTACCGACATGTTAGTGTTAACCCCTGCCCATTTCCTCATTGGACGAACTCTCACATCAGTGCCCTGTCCACAGATCGCCGACGACGTCAACATCAATCTGCTTCAACGCCACAAGCGCATAGAAGCCATTAAGCAACACTTCTGGCGCAGATTCACTAATGAATATGTTTCTATACTTCAACAGAAAACCAAATGGCACAGAACCACAGATGGCTTGAAACTGAACTCGCTTGTGCTAATTAGAGACAAAACTGCGCCGCCGCTGTTATGGCGCCTTGGACGAGTGACCCACGTCTACCCCGGGGTCGACGGGATCAGCCGAGTAGCAGATGTGAAGACCAGTAAAGGAACCATAAGACGGGGATGGAACAACCTCTGCCCCCTGCCGATGGACCAGTACCTTTGAAGCCCTACTTCAACCCGGGGAGCCTGTCTACGAGCCCCACCGCCCGGTGAAGCGGGGGACAAACCTACCACATATAAACTCCCACGTCGCGGCATCGGCCTCTTTTTCCGCCAATCTCCACCGCGCCCGCACCTTGCCATTAGGCTATTATATTTGTAATCGTACATTCCTTTGTAATTAAATCCTATGTATATAACAGTCTACAGTTTCAATTATTGATTCCCGAAGGCTCCAACAGCTGTCGATCGCCGAATGCGGCCGACTAACGAATTCTGTACACTTTTGCGGTCGCCGCATGCAGCATGCGGCGAACGACGAAGTGTAATTGCCGCTTCATGCATCTGCTTTTCAGGAGAGAGCTTCGGACTAGCACACTTGGACGTGATATTTTCAGATCATTTACGGGCAGGGAACGTGTATTATTGTATATTAAGAAATAATAAACTAAGTAAAATCAATTATATCTATTATCATTGTTTGAGGTTCACATATTGTGTTGTTTCTGACGTTTGGCTAATTTCCGTAGGTAAGTACATTGTTTTCTATAACTGCCCATCCAAATGCCTCCCGTATTTACATTTACAAAATCATTTCTTACAATTGTCTCCACTTCACCCTTCCTTCTCCACCATTGTGGCCATCTACTTGAAATCTTAAAACGAAAAAAATCTGAAAACGTGTTATTTGTTTTGTTAAGGTATGCTTGTTAAAAAAAACACCATAATTACTGCTACTCTGTTACTTTCTTTTCCTATTTACTACCATGGAATTTAACGATATCCGTTTTATTCTGACTGCCTCGAAATATTGTCATTGTTGGTTGACGAGTAGTGTAATATTTGGATGTAGGCATAGATATATATATTAGTTCGTAAAGATAGGCCCAAGGCGCACGAGTAATTCGTCCAATGCGGTGGCCCGCCATGGGCAATTGCGGACCACCGTGCCTTAGTATTCAGCCTGTCACAGTGTGTCACAGTATGTCAAGCGAATATTGTTCGGACAGGCAGGCGTATCTTTACTTTCGATATCATTGGATGTAGGTAACAGACTTTGCTTTTTCAATATTCTAGTGTGCTTGTATATGAACTTTACTAACAAGGAATCGCGCCTATTTAAAAAATGTTTTTTTGGTTCATGGGTTGTAAAGTTTAAGATCCTATATTAAACGTTTAACAATACGCATAAAATACGGCATGATTGAGTTGCAAATAACTAGAAAATGTTTTTATTGAAGCATTATTAGTTCATCTTTTCATTTAAATATTTCTGAATTCATACATACATTCATACATTTCTTCAAAGTCTTTCATTTAAATGTCCGTTACGACTTCCACTCCTTAGGGTGCACTTATATTAAACGCTTAAGGCATTTTTCCGATTATTAAAAAATATTATAGTCACATTTCTTCAACTGAATAAAAAAATTGCATTAAGTTACTTCATTTTATTCGATAATAACCTGAGAATATCGTATTCTATAAAAGCTCGCGTTTTCGCTTCGTTTATTGTAAATACCCCTTTAGAAACCATTTGGATTCAATTAAATTTAAATCACTTTTTGCCGTGCATATGAATTGATCGAGCCAATCTTATTAGCATACATTTAGATTAGATATGAATTATTCGAATCAAATTAAAAGTGTGAGGTGAAGATCGATAATAATTATTTGAAAATGGTTTATGAATTGAAAGTGAAAGTAAAAAATTAAGAGAGTTTTCTAACTTTTTGTAGTTTTCTCGATAGATACTTACAATATTTTTTCGTATTAAGTGTTGTATCAGTGAAATGAATGGTCGCGATATACGCACCATAGCTTAAATGCGTTAAAAGAAAACTCTAGCTGCCCACGTGCAACCACCCATCTTCATATACATGACCCTAATTAATAATTCATATTAATATATGCGTATGTGCATCCCAAAGGTGCATTCTTTGTAAAAGAGTTTTTGCAATAGGATGAATCGTTCCGGAGATTAGTCTGCCCTGGAATCCATGGATACAAGCACACACAAACTTATTACAGATTTCAATATCGATGTCAATAACTGAGCTGTGCGAGAGGTAGGTAGGTTTACCTTATACCATGTCAACATAATACGAGAATCAAAACGTAAATAGGAATAACTCGCAGTTGATTTTGCGGTATATCATATGTTTTCTGTTTACTTCCACGAAAATGTTTTGATATGTTCTGGGTAAATAATTATGAGAGTTCAGAGCAAGGATTACCTTGCTTACCGAGAACACGGACGGACGGTTCTGTATTAACACAACCGTCATGCAATATTATTTTGTCTTTGAAATCATAGAACCCGTACCCAAGGATTGGACTATGAACCGATACTGCAAGATTTATTTAGTTCTGTGGAGCGGTAGCGGGGAATCAGAGATACAGCAGCCGGTTTACACGATTTTAGACTTTATTGACACTCAAAGATTAAAAGGTACATACATTCGAACGGTTCCCGGACTGTTTAGGGTATTCAATCTAGGTTGAAGTACTCTAAGACAGTACTGGACTTTATTAGTACTAAGACACTTAAAAGACTCAACGAGGTGAGTGTTCAAAGCGTGCAAGGTACTATTTTCCCTAATGGCGGAATACAATAACTCCTGATGGTAATCTCACGCGCCCTGCTGGGGGCACGGAGAAGCCGGACGCAGCTGACGCTGCTTTTGGCGGGATCGGGCGCCGTCCGCTACTACGGACGGGGAGCTGGGGGGGGCGTAACGCCCGTCTGGTCCAGGGTGTTGCGGGATCATCTGTTTCGTCCGTCGGCGCGATCGAGCCCTGCCGGGTGGGACTCCATTAGGAGAGGCCCGGCGAGCGATCTGCGAGCCGACGGCGCTGCAGGAACGTCCGCGGTCCGGTCCGGTGGGTCTCAGGGGGGGCTAGCCATACAGGTCAGCCAGCCCCCTGAGGATGATGGAGGTGGGATTCGCTCCTTCCTGCAGGGCGCCGAGGCAGCTCTGCAAGATTCGCATGCACTGCTCTATCTCTCTCTCCCTAATGCCATCTTGGCTTGCCGGTAGGGGGAGGGGAGCAGTGTCGTGCGGTGGTCCGGGTGGCGCTGCTACAACGGGCGCTGGTACGACGTTGGTGCAGGCGGCGGCGGTCTGGGTGGCGGCGGCGGGGGTCTGGTGTTCGGCTTCAGCGGGGGCGGCGGGGTGCCCTTTGCCTCGTCGGCCCCTCCCTCGGCGGCGGCGGCGCGATGGCGCCGCATCGTTCGCTCTCGCCATGAGGGAGTTGGGGGCGTTCTCGGCGGCTTGGATGGTTTCGGGCTGGGGCACGGTTTGCCCTCGGCGGTTGGTGAAGGGGGCGGTGCCGATCTTCCTTGCGCGTGCCTCCCGCTGGAAAGCTGGGCACGCTAGGCTGTTCGCTGGATGGGGGCCGCCGCAGTTTGCGCAGGTCCCCTCGTGGTCGCGTGGCCGCTCGCACTGGCCCGCAAAGTGTGGCCCCGCGCAGCGGACACACCTTATCGGGCGGCGGCAGCCGTGCGAGGAGTGGCGAAAGGCCTGGCAGCGGTGGCACTGCGCCGGCCCCTTCCTGCCGCGCCATGCTTCCACTGCCACTCCCGTCATCCCCAGTAGTTCCCGGACGCCGTAGATCGCCGGGATGAGGTCGCTGGTTTTGGTGAGCTGCGTATAGAATACGCAGCCTGGTCGTCCTGCACGCGCGTCCACGTGGCGCGTGTAAATTGGGGCGAAACCCTTCGCCACCAGGTCCTCCGTTATGTGCTCCGGGTTGGTGTTGGCGGGGAGCCCCCTGATGCACACCTTCAGGGGGATCTCGTCTCTCGGCTGCAGTGCCGTCCAGGAAACGGAGTCCCCGAGGGCCTCGAGGTAGGCCTGCACCACCCTGTACTCCTCGTGGTCGTCGGGGCGGAAGCGGACTCCGTTTCCATAGGGGCGGGCATTGGGGTAGCGTCCCAGTCGCTCCCGTATGCGCTTGAAGTGCGCGGGCCAATCCGGGAAGCTGTCAACCGTGATTGGCCGCGGCTTCTTCTTCTGGGGCGGCTGGGTCGTGATCGGCGTTGGTGCGGGTATCGCTGGTGGCGTGGGGTTTGTGGACGGTGCGGTGGCGGCCTCATCCTGGCGGTCGTCGTCGTCACTGTCCTCGACGCTCTCGTCCTGGACGTCCATCGGGGACAGGTCCAGGCGGGGGAGGTTCAGTGGCGAGAGGGGCGCGGTTGTCGTAGGTGGTGCCTGCGCCGGCGTTTGCACCAGCGGAGGCGAGATAGTGGCGGGCGTCCGGTGCACGATGAGCCCTCCGTGAGGCGGCGTCTTGTGCAGCGGGGAGGTCTGCTGCTGTTGTGTCGTGGTCGTCATTGTTGTTTGCCGCGCCGCACGGGGCGCGGCGTTCTTCGGCGCAGATGTTCCGCCGCGGTTCGCCTGGCCCGCTCCGAGGGCGGGCAGCGTACGCGACACGGGCGCTGCGCGGAGCGCTGAGCTCGCCTTGCCCGCTCCGAGGGCGGGTGGCGGACGTGACACGGGTTTAGGGGGCGCGGTCTGGCGTTGTGGCGCGGGCGCAGCCTTTTTATTGGCCGACGCGGTGGTGGCGGCCGCGTACGTGGGCGTCGCGGGGGCGGTGGTGCGGGGGACTGCGGCCTGCGCGGGCGGCGCGGCGGCGGTCGGCTTCTTGGCGGCCAAAAGGGGGCCGCCTCGGGTGAGCGGGGCGAGCTGGCTGACGATCTCCCGGACGAAGTCTTTCGGCCGGGGGAACGGGGCCTCTCCAGCGCCCTCGCTGGTGGGCGTTCCTGGGGTGCTGGGGGTCGACGCGGCCTTGTAGGCCGCCGCGGACGCTATCAGGGCGCTCCTGAATGTCTGCTGGATGCGTGGGTCGCGGGCGGCTCTGGACGCGTCGGCTAGGCCGCCGGTGCGGCGGAAGGTCCGGGGGCGCGTTGGTATGCGCTGGGGTGCGGCTCCCGAGGGGGGCGGGGGCGGCGGGGGCATCTTGATTTTTCGTGTGGGTAGTTAGCCCACACGATTTTATACTCTACCCTCACCAGGTGAGGGGTAGAGGGCGATTGGGGGGGCCCTGTCTAGGGCTTCCTAGGGCGCTAGGCGCGCGATCGCAGCAGCGCGGCTGCCCTTACTCGCCTCGTTCGCGGCCAGACCCCGGTGAGACCCGCTTGTGGGAGGCCGGGGCTGGTCGGAACTTGACGAGCGGTACAGCGGCGCGGACAGTGAGGTTGACGTCGGGTGCGATCCGGGCGCGGGGGAGGGTGTTGCTCCGGCGAAGCGCGGCCAATCCATACAATAACTCGATGCGATGCTTCGGAGGTCATGATTCTACGGGAAACAAACGATAGCGCGTTCTATTTCGATGACGGCGCCATCTAGGGGTGTTTGGCGTAGACGGAGCGTGTACATTGGCTTTAGTATGGGCGATGCGGTACTACTAGCGCCATCTAGCGGCATATGGTGTTACAGTTCTTATTAAATAAATGTACACAGTTTTGACAATAAATTATATCTATCTATCTATCTAAATCAGCACGCAATGTGTCACTACTTTGTCTTACTGACGTGACGTCACAACTGTCACAGGCGACCGGCTTCTTCCATGCAGAGATGGGCAAAATTTATTCGAATGACGAATAACGATTGAGAATAACAGTATCATTCGCGAATGATGAATACATTTATCGAATGATTATTCTTATTCGAAATTAGGCAAATAAATTATTCGCGAATTAATTATTCCACGAATGATTTATTCTCGAATAAAATACTCCACGAATAATTTATTCGCGAATAGGTAATATTGTCGAATAATTAGCTAATAAAATAACTACCTTCGTGCCTCGTTACATGTATTTACAAAAAAATATATATCCCAATCATTTCAAATCTGTCTTTATAGATACATATATTTGGTATCTCAGAAAAGTTCGAAAAACTTAACTGACGTGTCGGCGGTGTGTGTTACCACTAAATTCAACAAAACATATTCAGCTCAAACAACTTGATGAAATAATTTTAAAAATTATGGAAACGATGAACTGAACATTTGTGTAATGGATCATTCGTGGTATTTATTCGAATAAAATAACGAATGAATCATTTATTATTTGAAAATGCTACTGAATGATTTATTCGCGAATAAATCATTCGCGAATATTTTTTCAACGAATGATTGTTTATTCGAATAACTATTTAAATAAAATATTATTCGAATAATGCCCAACTCTGCTTCCATGTGTCCAGTGTACGTAATACATCGCCATATGTCATCACTGGCAACATACACTGGTCAAAGTCTCTCGTCTTCAGTATATGTTTAATATTGCCTCAAATTGTAACCAGACGTAGGTTCAGTAGTACTAAACCTACGTCTGGTTACAATTTGAGGCAATATTAAACATATGTGCAAGCTGTACAAATCTAACACATTATTCGTTTAGACATTTCTATTTCCATGGATTTTCGCAAGTTTCTGTGCGCGGGCGGCGATCACAGCACAGCGAGCTAACATTAACGGGCAAATGAAACAAAATTTGAGGGCGCCAGTCCTCTTAACTCGGAACAAATGCCTTTAAATTATAACTCCGACAATGACAGTCAACTAGAATCTCTTGTTAAAATAATTAAGAATTCTAAAGATGTCTTCACTGTTCGCACTGTATTTCTTCTCGACGCGACGTGATTATAGAACTTGGGAACAAAAGTATCCCTTTCGAGACAATTCAGACACAAACTTTCAAATTGAGTAATACAACATACGTGTTACTTAATTTAGAAGTTATTCACTAATTTTGTCACGTAAATATACCGACAGGTGCTGTGCCTAATTATGTTAATGAGATACGGGGGAAGATTTTAAAGACGATGTATTTTTACGGACCTATCACAGACGTACCTAACTGGGTTTTTCTGAAAGCACGGTATTATAGCCATTCTAACTCCATTTTGCTTACAATGTTACTTTTGCTTTTTGCTGGATTTAGCATGTAATACTGTGATATCCAGTATACTGCCCCGGTCCCGCGCATCCTGCGCCAATCAGGAATCTCCTGTGTAAAGTCGACTAAAACTACAAAAATGTGTATACACGACCTTAATGTTACTAAGGCAATAAAGTTGTGTGTACATATTTATGTAACTTTGGCCGTATCTTTCTCATTGTAGTGCGAAATGGATATATATTACAGATTAACGTTTATAAACGGCTTACACTGGGCGACAGCTTGAATGTTTATTACTAAAGTCTGGGCAGTAACACTAAGTGTCACTATGTAGAATGTGCTTTGGGCGGCACTACGCCACAAACACTAAGCCAAACACTACAACATTTTAAGCTTTTTTTATTTAAGCGTCTCGCGTACCATTATGTCATAAAAAATAAATCGTTCTTTAACATAGTAAAGTAAGCAATTTAAGCAGGGTGTTTCCAGTCCGTGAGAGGCTATCTGAAAATAATTTACTTAATATTAAATACTGAACTTCGAAGAAATTGATTTACATCGAGAAAAAAGGGCGCGGCTTAATGAAAAGTGCGCTGTTGACTGAAAATCACGGAGGTGCTCAATATTTTTGAGGAGCAACTTCTATGAAAATGTTCATTTCAAACAAAATAAGTATAAATAAGTACCTAACTCTAAAGGTGGTTTCGACTTAAATAACAAATTGGTCTACGCCCAGATTGAGAACCGCTAAAGTACGAAAACTGGGAAAAACTTTATACGTACTTGATTATATATTTCAGGGTCCCTTAAAAAAAACTTAATAGTTATTTATGTTTATCATATTTCTGTTTAAAATAATGCATAAACATAAAGCACCTAGATATGTACAGTCGGCATCATAAGGTACTTAGGTGGTCAGCAACTTATGATGCTGACCGTACAATAAAAACATGATGTCAAGTCGGTCGACTACCTACTGGTGCTAATACTAGGTACTAGTTACATAAGACCAAGTATAGTCATATTGCATTTACGTTGCGATGCGAGTAGTACTCCTTAGGGAATCATCCACCCGAGATGTATACGAAGATGTGTTTCATATCAATATTTGCCACCTCGCATGCAGCTACATTTCAAATATATTAAAATTACATTTTAAGAACATTGCTTCTGACATCTCAGGCGCCCGTGCACGGAACCCCTGAATTATTTTCACCTGATAATCTTATCGAATTTCTCTAATCCAAGTCCAGGTTTACCTTTTTGCAAAAGCCCGTCGAATGTTGACGTCCGGACTTTTAACGAGTCGGCCTCCCGACGTGACTCAATTTTCACATCAGCTCTCCCTCGCATAAAATATGTATACTTTTTAATCCACGCTACCCAGCTGCCGGCGATATGGCTCATAAATGAAACTTGAAAATTAATTTCGTAGAAAATTGAAAAATCATGTCCCCGTTTTCGAAAATTAATTGAAGTTTGGCGTTAAGGATAAAAGTTTTTCTACATAGCTGTTTACAAAATATGACACATACATTTGAGTCTTGCTGTTTACGAGTACATAGCGAGTCCTCATAGCAATAGAGAGACGGCATCGCGCATCAATAGGCATGTGTCCGCGGGCGAACAGGCGGTACGCTTGTTTGCCACCTACTATTTATAAAAAAAAACGTAACGGCGTGTCAGATATTTTTAAAGATGATTGTAATTCTTGTTTAATCGTCTTCCACGGTGTTACTTAATCCCCGGAAATCTAACGAATTGCGAGAGATGAACAAAGGTAGTCATACAGAGGGGTGATTGCTTAACTTTTGTGGCGAACTTTGTCATTATCCCTTATAAAAATAAACTTTAAAGCTATCCTCTTAAATAAACACTAATAAAGTATTCAAGGTTATTCTGAGGTCCTTGAGGAAACGACGGACAACCTCAGATATTATCGGCCCACACATAGCGAATACCACCTTCTATTCCTCCCACGGAAGGTTCCGCAATGCAAATTGGTAGGTATTTTAATCGATGATTGATTACGTATTTTAAAAACAAGCCTGACTTTTATGATTTAATTCCAAAAAAGTGTTAGGTTGGTTTTAAAGTAAATATTCACCAGTGATGAAAGAAGCTGTGTTTTCATTTATCTTTTTTTATAGCCGAAAAAGATGCAAACATAAATTTCCGTAAGACGATAAATTCTCAACACGCCTAAAATGGTCCGTACCCTTCGTTACCAACCGTTTCTGAATCAAAACGAATTATTAAAGCATAAAATGGGCAGTTTTATTGAGCACACGGCGAGCCGCTAGCTAAACTCTTGCGGTCTCCTGATGGTAATCTCACGCGCCCTGCTGGGGGCACGGAGAAGCCGGGCGCAGCTGGCGCTGCTTTTAGCGGGATCGGGCGCCGTCCGCTACTACGGACGGGTGACTGTGGTGGGCGTGACGCCCGTCAGGTCCGGTGGTGTTGCGGGATCATCTGATTCGTCCGTCGGCGAGGTCAAGCCCTGCCGGGTGGGACTCCATTAGGAGAGGCCCGGCGAGCGACCTGCGAGCCGACGGCGCTGCAGGAACGTCCGCGGTCCGGTCCGGTGGGTCTCAAGGGGGGCTAGCCATACAGGTCAGCCAGCCCCCTGAGGATGATGGAGGAGGGATTCGCTCCTTCCTGCAGGGCGCCGAGGCAGCTCTGCAAGATTCGCATGCACTGCTCTATCTCTCTCTCCCTAATGCCATCTTGGCTTGCCGGTAGAGGGAGGGGAGCAGTGTCGTGCGGTGGTCCGGGTGGCGCTGCTACAACGGGCGCTGGTACGGCGTTGGTGCAGGCGGCGGTGGTCTGGGTGGCGGCGGCGGGGGTCTGGTGTTCGGCTTCAGCGGGGGCGGCGGGGTGCCCTTTGCCTCGTCGGCCCCTCCCTCGGCGGCGGCGGCGCGATGGCGCCGCATCGTTCGCTCTCGCCATGAGGGAGTTGGGGGCGTTCTCGGCGGCTTGGATGGTTTCGGGCTGGGGCACGGTCTGCCCTCGGCGGTTGGTGAAGGGGGCGGTGCCGATCTTCCTTGCGCGTGCCTCCCGCTGGAAAGCTGGGCACGCTAGGCTGACATTGACATCAAAATATAACCAGCCCGATGCCTCCCTTTCTGCTATTTACTATCTCAATTATTACGAAAAACACCGTTTATACGAGATTGATCAAAGTCGCCCCAATTTAACCACCCTCTCTTATCTTTCTTTGCTCTTTTTCTTTACTACTTCAGTTATTGCGAGAGAAACTGTTAGCCAATAAGGAATGTCTACCTACGTATCTCAAAATAATTATGCATATTTACCTGTTATTGAATAAAACTACAACTGCTAGGTTCCCCAGAGCTGGCGCTTACCTCTTTCAACGAATTTCCGTAGCAATTCAAAGAGGTAAAATACCGCCTGCGTAATGGGGTACATACCGTAGTCCGGGCTCCTAGAGAAGCAGTGTACTTTTTATAATACCTTATTTTATTCTCATTTTGCTATCTGCCGTCTTTATTTTTATTAGAGTACTTACGTATTAAAATATGTTTGTTCTCAATTAAAATTGTTGTTAACCGTTCTTAGTAGTTCCAATAAAGATTCAGATTTAATGTAACGCATTAAACTAACAATCGGAACTAGGGTCATTTATCTGTAAAATATGGGTATCGTGACTTAATCTTGGAGCCCAGCCAAATGAGCAGCTGCTGAAATATCATAAGGCTACTTTGTTATGCCATAAGAACGAACGTATAGGTAGCTATATATTCTATCCTAACTTAACTGGTTCGAATAGCATCATGAAAAAAAAATAGAAAACTAGCTTTACCGTTGTTAAAGTTTTTGGTGAGTCGTCGAAAATATTTATTTCACACACTGGACCCGATTCTACGAGCCTAAAACGAAATTGTGTGATTTTAAGACATAATTTAGGCGGCAGATTAAAAACGAAATGTTTAGAATAGCATTTTGGCAGCTAAGTAAGTTGAATAGACCGCCTAAAATAAGAAACGTCAGATTCAAATTAGCGCTGTCATTTAATTATGACACGTTTTATGTTTAATAAATTACTCTGATTAATTAGCTTAAGACACGCTTAAAATTATGTTTCTACCTGACGATTTGAAAGTGCTTGTTACTGGGCCGAGTCTACTTGAATAAATATCATTTTGAGTTTGAGTTTGACAGCTGCTCATAGAATAGCAAAGTGTTTTAACGACACCTAAATAAAATTAGGAAGTTTAGAGGCCACTGTAGAATCGGGCCCATTGCTATTACTACTACTACGATTGCAGTCGAGTTGAAAGCTTAAAATTGTTTCTTTTTCGATCTAACGTAGTACTTTACCTACAGATAAAAAAGCACTTAAGAAATATCTCTCATGTTATGCTTAAAGCAATTCATAAAAACAACAAAACAATAAGGCTAAACTCTAACTCAGAAAGGCAAAAAGCCCTTCTGTTTACGTTTTCGCTTTAGATAAAAAAGATAAGCCTACAACTCAAATGCGTAAACAATTCGAGCGTTTGCGTATTTCAGGGGCTTAGTTACCCCTCGCCCTGGGCTGGAATTCACCGCTTACCGACCGCTCGCCTCAAACGTACCAGTGTACTTCAATCTCATTAAATAAAGACAACTTAGACGACCCCGAACTTAGAAAAACCCACGACGCTTTCATTTCAAAGTCCAATATCTCTAAAACAACTGAACAGATTTTCATGAAACATGGCTAAGAACACTCGGGATGACACATAAAAAACTAAACGAAAATCGGTTCATCCGTTTGGGAGATACGACACCACAGACAGATACACAGACAGACACGTTAAACTTATAACACCCCTTTCTTTGCGTCAGGGGTTAAAAAAAACTAGTTGCTTGTACTTAACCTGGGCATTTACAACTGCTCCACCAAGCCGATGGAGTATCATCATAATCATATCAGCCGAAAGAAGTCCTTTGCACCCGCATCCAGCGGACTCCCGCGACCTTCAGATCATCAGTCGAGGGGTACCCACCCCTACGCTTACGCTACGCGCGGTTGCCACTCCAGAACCTTTCCGCGCCATCGGCCTACGGTAATGGAGTATAGCCGCGCCAAAATTGGGCCACGAATGACAAAACTGCAACGGTCAAAGTAAATTGGCGCGGCGCGTTGGATATCCAAACGGATGGGAAGCCAACATGCTATCCGAATGGAACTAGCTAGATGGATAGGTACTCTATCTCGCCGCTGGACAGCTCGCGCACGTCTTGTGCTAACCGCGCTTGTCATCAAATTTTATCGACATACTGTGGCGTTTCTACGAGTATAAAAACGCGGCCTTCAGAGTCGTTCATCTAGAACCGTAGTAAGGCGAGTTGAAATAGTTTGTGAATGCCACTATGCCGTCTTTTCTAATCCGGCGTGGATCTAAAGACAAATCGACCACGCCTGAGTTTGTGCACGGACTAAGCGGGGATAAGCGGACAAGACCACGAGCTCCTCTATTATTTTAAGCATTAAAAAGTTCAAGGTCACCCGTTTGTCTATCAGTCAGTCCGTCTGTCACAGGCACGTATCCTTTGAACGGTAATGAATAAGTACTTAAATTTTTCAGTATGTTTAAGCAGTAACGAATGCAGTACATTTTCTAAACTGGCGGCCCTTTTACAAGGTCCTAGCCTGGGAACATTTGGGAGACCAAAACAGGGCCTCGCATAAACAATCGTACAAAATTTCATCAAACTCCCCGTGAGTTCGAGTTTTGAAAATATCGACTGGGTTGAATAAAAATAACACGAAAATATAACTTGTAATATTAAGATTATAAAATTTTTGTGTACTGCTAAGTTTGAGTAGTACCTTCATATCATTCTTCTTCATTATTTTCGAAACTATACATCTAAATTAGAATAATAATGGGCGGAATGGACTTGGGCGAAATAAATGTATCTCTTTTTTTATTTTCAGGAGAACCAACAGCTACAAAATTATTAACATGAATATCAACAAAAAAGCCAATGACAGGATCCCACTGTTAGGTAGCGATATTGGTATATTTGGCCTGTTTTGGACCGTAGTTTCGATTCCGAGCGGAAATCAAATTGCACGTCAAAGAGTTTCTTACCTAAGTTTTACCTTACAAAGTCTGGCAATAAACGGTTTCACATCAAAACCTATAAAATCCAATTACGGTGTAACTAAGAAACGTCTAATTAGTGAGCTTTTACTACTCGTTACCTTAGCATTAAGCCACCTGTGTGAAGCATCCTGTGAAGGTGCTAACCTTTGTAAGGCTTAGTTACCTAATAGAATTCCGCTGAATGACGGCTGAAAATCACATTTATCTGCAGGAATAAGCGACTCGATATTTCCAGTTGTTGCGAGCTCGCTTCATATTTCACCAATTCCGAAATTGCATAGCTATATCTATTCAAAAGCCAATCGAACAGCAAACAAGGGAAGTAATTGGAAAACTAATTGACCATTAATTTGTTATCAAAGGATTCATCTCGTATACCTCCGCTTTAATGAATGTGAACTAGAGGTGGAAAGGGCGGGCCCAGGAAACGGGCTTACTTCGAATTTACTACATTTCATTTGGCTCGTAATTTTCGCGGCGTAATGGCATTTCAATGAGTACTGCGCAATTATTCTGCTGGTTTTAGCCAGGCGCGCGTGGAAACGAACACGTGGAACACGCAAATTCGATTAAAATACGAAGGTGTTGAACCAAATTGAGGCCCAGCAGTTTTGCGAAGTTAATCGCGAGACTAGAACTTTATATCTCTTCATAGTTTTGCAAGAGCATGTACGAGTACTAAGGTACCTGTTCGTTAGTTAGATTTCGTGGTCTAGATTTTTATTTACATTTCATTTTAGCCTCTTATTAAGTTTTGTTTTTCCTAAAAGTGACTTTGTTTTCTGTCTGCACTGTGACCCTTATATTGGAGATGGACTTTGTATTTCTTCTGTCCCTACCTCGCTATTAATATACAATGTACAGTATGTAAAATAAGAAATCTTTTGTAGTAATATTTTGAAGACCAGCTAACGCATTAGCATAAAATATTTGGGCTTTAAAAAGCTAAACTGTGCTCATGAATATAAGTAAGACTTGTTGGACTTTTTTGAATTTAATGCTAAGTCACATAGTATACAGTATGTAATATATTGAAAGGTAAGTAAATATTCTAACTATAATGGCATCAACACCAACCTGTGCATGATAGGGTTGGGGTGTAGCAAAGGGTAACCAGGACTTTAAAAAAAAATCTATGCTGGGATGTCATTATGACATATTTTTAATGATTTGATCCTACAGAATATGCTAAAATAAACGTGTTTTATTTGAAAAACTTTTCTCTTAAGTCAAAAATGGCCAAGATACCTGACCTAAAAATTTCAAATACTTAACAATGTCTAATAAATAAAACAATGTAGGTGTGATGTCAAATTGACACAACTTTTTTATGATTGCACCTTACAGAATACGTCAAAATAAGCATGTTTCACATGAAAAAACTTTTTCTAAAATTTAAAAATACCGAGATATTGCACTCCAAAATTTGCTCAAAGGTCGACTGGTAGGGAACTCTAAAGCAGGTCGGTGTATGTACGACGACGAGCGAAGCGAGGAGGAGTGTTAGGGTGAAATGCGGCCCTACAGCGCGCCAGCCAAGCGAGCGTAGCGAGCGAGCCGCGGGAGCGGCCGGCGAAGCGCCAGAAACAATTGCTTTGTTTTATTTACTTTTTTTATATACCTATAATAATTTTCAAAAATATGTATACGGCCAAAATTCAAAAAAAATGTATACATCTACTATGAATTACCTGGTTACCCTTTGCTACACCTCGACCATAACTTATCGCTGTCGATCAAGACATACGTCACGTTCTGACAAGTATACGAGTGCGAGAGTGAGGGGTTCAGATTCAGATTTATTTATTGGTAAAAATGTTTTAACAGGTCAACAGGTACACAATTTCAAATATACATTTGATACATACAACCTATAATGCTACTTAGGTTGGAATAAAATTAGTCAGCAAATTATGAATAGAATAACAATTAAAATTTAAATAACAATTACAACGATTCATTAGAAAAATTAAGGACAATAATCATAACATGAGAAAATAATTAATTAGTATTTACAGCGTAAAAACACTTTGTCAGGTGGGTCCTTGGAGAAACTCATCAACACTGTAGCATGCTTGCTGTTCAAGGAATACTTTCAATTTTTTGTTGAATACAGTATCACTCTCAACTGACTTTATTTCAAGTGGGATCTTATTGCCCTATGACACAGGGATGTCTTATTCACAACGATAAGTGATAAAAGAGCAAATATCTTGGGCCCGCAGTTCGAAATTATACTCTTCCGTTGTGTTGTGTTACACACTGTATAGTGTAACGCTGTACGACTCTTGTCCTACTCACCTCGATTGTAGGATTTGTAGGTAAGTAGATTCCTTAGTAAGTTGGGCTACCCTCATTATTATTCCATGCCCATTAGGCTTTAGCTTATCGGCAATCGCTACCCTTTCTGTAATTTTGTTCGTTGCCAATTTCTTTGTTAAACTTTTTTGGATAAGTACCGACTAAAGGAAAGCCTGAGATTACTTAGACAAGAAACAATAGCAGCTCAACAACGTACTAAGTCATTCTATTAGATCCGTTAAAATATTTTATTACGGGAGCATTCAAAAAAGAAACAAGTGACGTTGAAATCCAGAATATCGTAGGTTTACACAGCCGTCACAGGAAGGCCCGCGAGCTGTGTCGCAGCGAGATAGACTACCCGTCTCTCTCTCATTAGAACGCTTAGAAAGAGACGGAGGCTGGTGAGGTAAACTTGAATTAGATTATTTATTGATATAGGGAGGTAATAAGATATGAATCAAGTGAGCTGATAGAACGGAAGATAGGGTGGGGAATATGGACTAGCTACATTAAAATAAAATATTATTTTATTTATTTATTTAATGCAGAAAACAGACTTAAGCCGGGTCCGCTGCGCCGCGTTTTCGATGATTTTAAACAACAAACATCAAAACAATACGCTATTTGTTTGCCGAAACTGACGGATGACATGTTAGATGTTTAAAAAAATCGAAAATACGGCGCAGCGGACCCGACTTTACAGCTCAATCTAACAAATATTTTGCCTTCTCTTTTAAATAAAGTTTCACAATAAGTACTCGAAACACATTAAAATTGGAATATGAAACATATGCGTCCCCGTGTGGGGTCGGGTTAGAATAGCACCAATCCCTTTCTTCATGTGGGTGTCGTAAAATTCATGGAACAGGGTTAGAGTGTGTTGTGAGCGATGGGCTAGCAACATATCACTGCGACATCACATTGCTCGATCTTTTATACCCACAATTATGCTAAAAGCGGCACTGGAACATAAGTTCTATGTGCTCTGCCTACCCTGTCTTTAAGAGATAAAGGCGTTAATCTAGGTATGTATATAAGTATGTAAACATATGCGTCAAAAAAAGCTATAATCGGACGATTTAAAAAAATCATTCACCAGTGTATAGAATACACCTTTAGGCCATCCTATATCCATATATAGGTTATATTTTATCCACAGTTCCGCCCGAGTTTCATGTACAGTCACAACACGGGATTATTAAGCCACCGTTTATAATTTGACCGCGTAATGCAAATCGGGTTTAGTCGGTTATACTCGTATAACCAGAGGAGGAAAGTCAGACGACTACCTACACAAGAAGGAGAAAATTATATAAGTATTTCTTCTTTGTCTTTGTCATTATATGTTTGACGCTTCATGTTATTTAAGTATCATCATCATGGTATCAGACGAAAGAGGTGCACTGTTTGACATAGGCCTCCTCCAAAGTAGCAGTTGGTGAACCTGAGAGCTACAGAAGGAACTGTGAAGTATTTAAGACTTCCCTGTAATAGCTGACAGACGTATTGCTGTCTTGTTGTAACTATAGATGCTTTTCTAGCCATTTTGTCGATACAACCGATCGATGCGCGCGCCTGTTGTCAATAGCAACATAATAGTACATCGTTTAACGAGGGCCGTAAGTGAAATATTGTGAACAAGAGTCTATCAGAATTATTTTGATGCAGGGGCGGCTTTACCTATAGTGCAGGGGGTGCGTTGCACCCGGGCGCACGATCCTAGGGGGCGCCGAGCGCCACTCACAGAGCGCCACTGGCCTCGACTCGGGCGTTAGGGGGGGCGCTAGAGGGCGCTACGGTAATGATTGCACCCGGGCGCGACATGGGCTATATAGAGACTCCTCTGTTTTGATGACTCGAGTTTGCAATATTCTTACGCCCGTGTTATACACAAATGTTTTTCATTAAATTTGCGAGATATAACTACAAAAGACAGAAAAATCTGTGCTTCATACAACCGCAGCAATCAAAAATCAATGCGAGTGGAGCGCGCAGCTTCAATATTTCAACCAATCACAGCAGTACAAGTAGTAGGTATTCTTGCGGCGCGTGGCCTACTTTTTTTCCCCCAATCACAGAGCAGAGTTCTAGTGGCGCGCGGTCAACTAGATTTGCTTAAACCAATTAGATCACATACAAGCTCATAACTCCCTAGAGAGTTATGAAAATCGATAACTCCCGTGGGAACAATTTAGGCCATTGTCCTTCTGTGTACAGGCATGGAATAACACCATTTACAAGCACGGGTGATGAAAAAGCTGTTTATTGAAAGACAGGAAACTGTTGATGGATTATCAAAAAATGGTCGTAGCTTCCGAAATTCCTCGATGCCTCCAATTTGCGAGTTAAACTGAATTTCCCGACTAAATATGGTCCAGTGGCAGGTGGCACAACAATTCCAAATGGTGACTGGCATAATACGCGACCGGAGCCGCGAAGGCAAATAGTAGCCTAAAGGTCACAAACCTGAAACTAAACGCTGTATTTGCAAACGAGTGATTATTTGACTCCGTTCGTAATTACAGACTAAGAAGGGGCGAGCTTATTGCCTGAGCAATAAGACCGCGGATTATTACAAGTTATTACAAAGGATTTTAATGCATAATAATGAGCACCAACCGAGTCCCGAGTAAACATTTGTTTTTGAAACGCAGGGATTTGGTGTTTTCATTATTTTAATGGGTTTGTAAGGGAGAAATAATTATAAACGAAAATATGGACTTCAATTAGATACGAATTAAAAAAATAATTAAACAAGAAAACTTATATCTGGTCTGCCAGAAGGATTGGAGGGTTTTGGCAAGACGACGGGAGAATTTTTGGACAATGGTTTTTGAAAATATCTTTCGTAATTCAAAGTAAAACAGCTGCCAAAATCCTTGTGCTTCTTGCAGTCATACTTGTTATGCTCAGACCAAGAAAAATTTGCAGGGGCGATGCTACATAATATATGTTAAAGACAAAATGATAAATACAATAGTCAAAGTTAAAAAGTCAAATGAAATAGTTATAAAGTAATAAAAATAAAACAAGCAAACAATTAATTATTATGAAATGTCAGTTAGGTATAAATGTCATAATCTAAATATTTTTTAACGCTATAAAAACATTTGTCAAGAGCCAGGCAGTCAATTTTGATTTAAAACTATTTCCTTTTAGTAATTTAATGTCCTTAGGTAGTTTATTATATATAACTATGCTCATATTAAACACATTTTTGCCGTAATTCATTTGACTTCATTCGACTTGCTTATGTCGAGATGGTCTGGGCGGTCTACTGAACAACTACGTTGCCCAATTTAAACGACGTGCTCATAAATCCGGTGAGGTCAAACCATTTTTATTGCTTTTGCTATGTTGATACAAGATTTGACGTATTTTCCGTTAACAATAGTGTTTTTCCTACGTTCTCCTTAAAAGTTGTCGTGTTTACAAAATTGTGGTACATAAGTGTAGGTAGTCATTTCATTTTGATAGCTTTGTGAAAATCTAACTACCTACTTTCGTATTAACTTTTAGAACAGTGTTAAAATTTCATTAATTTCATTGTTTTGCTTAACAACTTTGTGGCAATTGGTTAAATTACCTTGATACCGTATCGGGGTTGAAAATATTTGCTACGCGTTTGAAATTAAGACGGTGCAAACAAAAAGTTCGTATTTTAGCTAACGTAAGGCTTTTTCACAGGCCATATTTTCGTTCAAATGATTACATTGTTATAGTAAACTTCTGTTTTGTATAGATACACTCTTATTCTAGACCATAGCAGAGCTGCAATTCTAATTCTATATACGGTTATTGAAAACAACCAGGTTTTCGTCGGAGTGTTTTCCAAAAATACGCGTCAGAGCTATCTTTTAGGTAGAATATTTCCATAATTAACTTTCAAAAACGTATTAATCTTTGCCTTTTACAATAGGATATATATAGTCTTTTAGTACATAGTAGACGCACTAGTACTAAAATATTTGTTTTCCTATAAAAAAATTATACTACAAAAGTCTAATTCGGTTAGGTTAAACATTTTTTTATTGACGTATATGATGATGTTTTGGAAATTATATTATTATTATATCGAGCCCATTATGTCCCACTGCTGAGCAAAGGCCTCCCCCCTCTTTTTCCAATCATCGCGGTCTTGAGCAATGTCTGGCCAGTCTTTTAAAAAGGAGTCCAAGTTGTCACGCCATCGCCGACGAGGTCTACCGCGTCTCCGTTTTGAGTTTTGCGGCTTCCACTCCGTGGTCGCTTTGGCCCACAACTCATGCGGCATGCGGCAGACGTGACCGGCCCAGTCCCACTTTAACTTGGCCGCCTTCCGAGCTACATCTTCTATCTGGGTCTTGGAGCGCAGTGTGGTGTTCCGGATGCGATCCATTAGCTTTACACCTAATATGCTGCGCTCCATAGCTCGCTGGCAAACCCCGAGTCTGGACTTCTGTGCTTCCGTCAAAGACCAAGTCTGGGCACCATAGGTGAGAACTGGAAGGATGCACATGTCCATGAGCCTACGTTTAAGTGACAGTGGTAGGTCGCCCTTCATTAGGTCTTTCATGGACCAATAGCTCCTCCAGGCGTTTTCGGTCCGCCTATCGATCTCTTTCTCTTGTCGCGCCTGGAAAGAGACTAATTGGCCCAAATACAGATACTCATGGACATATGCTATATGTTCTCCGTTTATCTCTACCCTACGTTCTGTGCTGTTGGTCATGACCTTGGTCTTTGACATGTTCATCTTTAGTCCAACCTCGAGGCTCGCAGTGCTGAGATCCTCAAGCATATGACACAGCTCGGAAACCGTTGAGGAAAACAAGACGATGTCGTCGGCGAAACGAAGATTGGTCAACCTTCTTTCCCCGACTACTAACCCCTTCTCTTCCCAACGCGGCGTCAGTTTTTGGAACACGTATTCTAAAGTGCTGGTGAAAAGCTTCGGCGATAGAGTTTTGGAAATATAACATTTTATTATAAAACTACGGGCCTTGTTTAATATGACGTGATTTTTTTTAATGATTATGGGTGACCCAGTTAATTTAGACCATTTTTTAAAAACCACTATATAACCGCGCGCGTAAACGTCGTTCAATTCATTACGCGCCGGGCGCTCCCAGAGAACGGACGTATCGCTCTCGTCGCCGCGCAAAGGTCAGTGACCGAGCGTACGCTACATGCACCTGCGTATAGCTGTAATGCGCCCGCTTCAGATTGATACTTGGTTGGTAAGTAATTTTTCACACCACATGCTCGACAATGCCGAATTATAGGTCATGTATACCCTACCGAAAGCAAGACATTAAATCCCTTGGTATTAGCCGGGTTATAATGTTGTACTGAATTTCATTATAACCCGCTGGTTAATAATATGATTTCACTTTTCATAATTTTTATTACTATATGCATAAAGTTTAATTTTGCTAAACACAATTTGTCCTAGGCCATGGCCTACTTGATTTGACAAAATAAATGAAGTTTGCCTCCGTGTGAACCCCGGTCCGGAGGAGCGCGGTGTTCGAAATTCGAATTTCGAATCTAGGACCACGGCTTGTGCTTTCGAATTTGGAACGTCGCGCGCCTTCATTTGTTCACGCGTGACGAACAAATCGAGTTCTTGTAGGTGCCTATAGAAGATTTAATTTCAAAAATAATATTGAAAATGTCGAGTGATGTAAGTGTTTTGACTCCTGAGTTTATCAAATTAGACAACTCAACCTCAATAAACGTACCAAATAAAAACATTACCTTATCTTTCCATAATTGGACTAACGTGTCTAATGTTACTATGTACTTTTAATTTGCTAAATAAACATTATTTATCTACTGAGCCTGTTTTTTTGTCTCGCATAAGGTGTGAAAAGTAGAGTATACACCTCGGGGATAAGACTGTTTTAGTCTTGGGCGGTTGAACCCCTCACTGCACTCAGGACTCAGTCTTAATTCCCTCGCTTCGCTCAGGAATTAACTTATAACTCCCTCGCTACGCTCAGGAGTTAAATTATGAGTCCTTCGTTACGTTCGGGATTCAATTCGCTCCCGTGACATAAAACAGTGCTTTATCCCCTTGGTTTATAATCTACTATTACATGTTAAGTAAGTTTGTTTATTTTGTTGTTTCTCCAAGCACTAAAGTGGTATTACTTTTTATAGAAATGGGGAATAAACGAAAATTATTTGGGATTAAATAATCCGTTCCTACCGCGGCCCGACAAGTTAAAAGTTAAGTCACCATGTTACCAAATATTATTCATATCATTTGTTCACTCGTACTGCACGTTACTAATAATAAATCAGCCTATATAACGTCCCGCTGCTGGGCACAGGCCTCCTCTCGTGGATGAGATGGAACGCCCAGTAGTCTCCACGCGGGCCCGGTGCGGGTTGGAGACTTCACATACACCTTTGAATTTCTTCGTGGATATATGCAGGTTTCCTCGTGATGTTTTTCCTTCACCGTAAAGCTAACGGTAACTATCAAAACTCATTGGTACGAGCCTCACGACCGTTGTTTGACAGCCGCATGCCTGAACCGCTAGGCTACCGTAACTTCATGGAAAACGTTATAGGTATTTAAACCTCCGGTTATGAAACTTAGGACATGTACTTTTCAAGAGAAACCAATGTTTTTGGCAATTACTTTTTGTGGTAATGATGATCTTTATTCACAGACAGAAAAAAAAATGTGAAAAGGCGACAAATCATCGACAAATTTAATGGAGGATGGGTCAATTGATTATGTTGATAATGAGAGAGACACTGGCCAGTGTATGTATATAGCAGAATGTTCCAAATAGCAAAACCTCTGTATCCTATGAATTGTTTTTTTATTTATTTTACCGTTCTTTCCCGTTGTGCCCTAATGGAGCTCGGGCTCCGCTTTGACACCTAATCCCAAGATTTGGCATAGGCACTAGTTTTATGGTATGTAAATAAGTGCGTCATCATCATCCCCTACCATGATTGCCGATTGTGACATAATGGAGCTCGGGCTCCGCTTTGACACCTACTCCCAAGATTTGGCATAGGCACTAGTTTTATGATATGTAAATAAGTGCGCCATCATCATCCCCTACCGTTATTGCCGATTGTGACATAATGGAGCTCAGGCTCCGCTTTGACACCTAATCCCAATATTTGGCATAGGCACTAGTTTTATGGTATGTCAATAAGTGCGTCATCATCATCCCTACCGTTATTCCCAGTTGTGCCATAATGGAGCTCGGGCTCCGCTTTGACACCTAATCCCAAGATTTGGCATAGGCACTAGTTTCATGGTATGTAAATAAGTGCGTAAGTTTAATAAAATAGAAACATTTAAAACTCATCTGATTTTTATTTCCTAGCTCACTATAAAGTAAAAGTATAACAATGATCAAGAGAGTCGGTCCAACCGGCCGGCAGCACTCAAACCGCACGCACATAATAACATCGTAGTGTGGGTAGCTATCAGGGCCGCGCGCAGGCGATCGCGACTAGGTCGAGTTGTAACGAAATGTTTGTTTCAGTGTGACATGGCGTACATCTATAATCAGTACTACTGACTGCAAACGTCTCGTCCAGTAGCGTGGATCATTGAAGTTTCGATTTCAAGACCGTGCAGCATCGGCGGTTCTCGCACGTCGGACTAGCAGAGGACACGTGCTGTGCTGAAGCTAGCTGCGGACACTACTGACAACGACTGTATTGAAGCAACAGAAATAAAAGGACGGTATTCGTTCCAATTGATTTCATGCAAAATTATAGCCAACAAACGATAATTAGTGTTTCAATCATTATTGATGAGATTTGTTTTGTTTTTTTTTATGTTGTAGACCACGGCATTGGTGTAATTTTTTGAATAATACATCAACTTTAATTTCAAATTTAATTGAAGACAAATTAGTTTACTTGAAGAATAGCTTGATGTAAACGTCGTCATATTTTGTCGTCATAGTATGATATAACTGATACCATACAAATTGCCGCTTACAGAATATTATGCGGTACTTCGTCGCAGTGGAGATTTCGTGCTTTTCGTGGTGAACTCGGCGAGCAGGCTGGCGGCATTGGCAGTGGGCGACGAAATAATAGAAGACCCTCTTTCTTTGCCGTGTGCGTCGTGGCAACGCACCATGGCGTACAGTTTATCCGGTGAGCAGTTCACATTTCATTGGGATTATTGAGCAGAGCGCTCACGTGCTATATAATCTATTTAGTACAGTTAATGGGTAGTAAGACTAGAAAGGTAGTACCTACTTGGTTAAAATAATTGACAAAGGAAATTTAACATGCGGTTAAATGTTATAATAATCACCAGTGTAAGTAGTTTTGTGTGTTTTGAGCTCTGGACCTTCAATATCATTCGTAGACGTAGGCGTAAAATACCGGGCATAGATAGACTGTGAGTGGCGTGCGTTTGGTTTGAAGGTGAATCGCATCATCGCTGGCTAAGCGGTGCAAAAAAAAAAAAGACCGTACCAGGAGCTTGATCGTAGCCGTAGCCCGTTAGCTATCTGAATCACCCCATGTATGTTCCGCGATTTTTCGTATTTTGGGAGTTATGACTTTTTTTTATTTTTTTACCTATCGCCGAGTACGATGAGATTTTTATTTATGGCGACGTGAATTATTGCGGTAGATGCTTGATTTTGCTTTGTATGCTAAACTGACCGATAGAGCAAGTTTTTAAAAACCAAACGGTATTTTTTTATGTGATTTTATTTTTTTAAGGGCCCTTGAAGTTGTGAACATACTGGGTAATTTTATCTTTGTTGGCATTTTTTTTTTTTATTTTATTCAAAAATCTAACGATAGTAAATGTTACCATACTGAATTGGCCTATCTATCAGCTTAGCACACAAAAAAATCAAACATCTACCGCAATAATTCACGTCACCATAAATAAAAATCTCATCGTACTCAGCGATAGGTGAAAAATTAAAAAAAAAGTCATAACTCCAAAAATACGAAAAATCGCGGAACATACATGGGGGTGATTCAGATAGCCATATAGGTCCTCTACCTCCCAGCTTCAGTATATCACTACTTCTTGGGACACCCTGTATAAAAATGCGTTTAGAAGTTTTTGTGATCGAAAAACTGAAGCAACATTAACAATTCTACTGTGATTTATTCCACAAAAACGTGTACAGCATATGCCAACTAGTGACGGGTAGATATAGTTGTGGTACTTAGGATTTCTCAAGTCTCTATCTTAAAAATTAAACTAATTCCCATACAAATTTTCGACCCATTTTTGACCCCCTTAGGGTATGAACTGGCAAAAAGGATGAAATATATTTTCTTGTATTTCATTGAAGAACCTTTTCAAGAAGTTTCAAGACTATCTTAAAAAAATAATGAATTCCAATACAATTTTTCGAACCTTATCTTATCACCCTCTGAAGAAACATTATCTAAAAATAAGGCCGTGCTATGTCCTAAAACTACGACCAAGACCACCGGGGGATGGGCAGCAGCATCCCTGGAGTGCGGTGGAAATACTGCGATCGCCAACCCGCATGCCAAGCGTGGCGATTATGGCATATACCCCCCTATGAAAGGTACAAAAAAACCACGGCCCCGAGGTTCCGGCGACCCCCGGTACCCTGGTTGTGGTAGCGGCCAGGGTACCAGCGGGGTCAGGGGTGCGAAGAATCTCCGGCGAAGATCCGGCTACCACCACCGACGACCCCTGGCCCTGGCATCTTATAACACGCGCACATTGCGGACCGACGAAAGGATAGCGGAACTGGAGGAAGGATTGAGCAAGTTGCGCTGGGATGTCATAGGATTATCTGAAGTCCGAAGAGAGGGGGAGGACACGATAACCCTCAAATCCGGCAACTTGCTCTATTTCCGGGAGGGCGACCAACAGTCCCAGGGAGGTGTCGGGTTCCTCGTCCACAAGTCCCTCGTAAATAACGTGGTGAAGATCGAGAGTGTGTCGACTAGGGTGGCGTACCTAATACTCAGAGTATCCACCAGGTACTCATTGAAGGTCATACAGGTCTACGCACCGACCTCGGCACACTCCGACGAAGAGGTGGAGGCTATGTATGAAGATATATCGAAGGCCATGCATAGTTCCAAAACCCACTTCACCGTTGTTATGGGGGACTTCAACGCAAAACTGGGCAAGAAAGTAGTGAAGAGCTGAGAGTGGGGCAATTTGGAGTTGGAAGTCGGAACCACCGGGGCCAACTACTGGCTGGCTTCTTGGAGAAGGAGGGACTCTACATGATGAATTCCTTCTTCAAGAAACGCGAGCATAGAAAGTGGACCTGGATGAGTCCCGACGGTGCAACTAAAAACGAGATTGACTTCATCATGTCGACGAGGAAGCATATATTCAACGATGTCTCTGTGATCAATACGGTCAAAACCGGGAGTGATCACCGTCTGGTAAGAGGCACATTGAATATATGCGTCAAGCAAGAGCGCTCTCGATTGATGAAGTCTACGCTCCGTCCAGCATCAATCCAAATTCAAAACCACGAGAGCTTCCAGCTGGAACTCCAAAACCGTTTTGATTGCCTAGGCGGCGATGTGGACGAATTGAACGACGGGTTTGTGGAAGCTGTCCGTGTCACTGGGTCTAAGTTCTTCAAGGCCCAAGGCACTAACGGAACTTAAAGGCTATCTAGCTCCACTCAGAAGCTCATGAAGGAAAGGAGTGAAATGATTCTACAGTCTTCAGCCGACGCGACCGTATACCGGCAGCTCAATAAACAGATCTCCAAGTCCCTTACCCGCGATCTGCGCCAATTCAATACGAATCGTATTGAAGAGACCATACAGCGTAATAAGGGCTCTAAAGTATTCTCGAGAGATCTGTCTATAGGGCAGAGCCAGCTCGCGAAGTTAAAAACTGAAGATGGTGGAATCGTTTCCTCTAAACCTGAGATTCTGGGTGAGATAGAGCGCTTTTACGGACAGCTATAAATACACATCAACGCGCAGACCCGAAGTTAGTCAGGCGGAAGACCCTAGAGCTAGACTAACCCTACTCTATACCGACGACATCCCGGACATCAGCCTGTACGAGATTGCGATGGCTCTTAAACAGCTCAAGAACAACTGAGCACCCGGTGAAGACGGAATAACAGCCGAACTTCTGAAGGCGGGTGGAAAACCGGTCCTTACGGCCCTTCAGAAGTTGTTCGGTTCCGTCTTACTGGAAGGGAGAACTCCAAAGGCATGGAACAGAGGTGTGGTGGTGCTGTTCTTCAAAAAGGGTGACAACACTCTGCTGAAGAACTACAGACCCATCTCACTTCTGATCCATGTCTATAAGCTGTTTTCGAGGGTCATTACAAACCGTCTCGTACGCAGGCTAGATGACTTCCAGCCTCCCGAACAAGCCGGTTTCCGAAGAGGCTTTAGTACCGTAGACCACATCCACACGCTTCGTCAGGTTATACAGAAGACCGAGGAGTATAACCTGCCTCTCTGCTTAACGTTCGTGGACTACGAAAAAGCCTTCGATTCGATTGAAACCTGGGCTGTACTACAGTCCCTCCAGCGGTGCCAAGTTGAATCGCTATATCGAAGTGCTGAAGTGTTTGTACCAGAGCGCCACTATGTCAGTCCGACTCCAGGACCAGAACTCGAAACCTATTCCGCTGCAGCGGGGAGTCAGGCAAGGAGATGTTATTTCTCCAAAACTGTTCACCGCTGCACTGGAGGACGTTTTCAAGACTCTGGACTGGAGAAGGCTAGGCATCAGCATCAACGGCGAGTACATCACTCACCTTCGGTTTGCTGACGATATAGTAGTCTTAGCTGAGACCATGGAGGACTTAAGTACGATGCTCGATGACCTCAGTAAAGCATCCGAGCGAGTTGGTCTAAGAATGAACATGGATAAGACGAAGATCATGTCAAATGCTCATGTAATACCAACTCCCATTACAATGGGACACTTTACGCTCGAAGTTGTAGACGATTATGTATACCTAGGACAGACGATCCAGCTAGGTAGGTCCAACTTCGAGAAAGAGGTCAATCGTCGAATCCGACTCGGCTGGGCAGCGTTCGGGAAGCTACGGCAAATCTTTTCGTCCAATATTCCGCAGTGTCTCAAGACGAAAGTCTTTGACCAGTGTGTGTTGCCAGCGATGACATATGGCACTGAAACGTGGTCGCTTACTATGGGCCTCATAAGAAGGCTCAAAGTCACCCAAAGGGCAATGGAGAGGGCCATGTTGGGAGTTTCTCTGCGTGACCGCATCAGAAATGAGGCTATCCGCAGCAGAACCAAGGTAACCGATATAGCCCTCCGGATCGCTAAACTTAAGTGGCAGTGGGCGGGGCACATAGCACGTAGAACCGATGGCCGTTGGGGCGGAAAGGTTCTCGAGTGGCGACCACGTACCGGAAGGCGCAGCGTGGGTAGGCCCCCGACAAGGTGGACTGATGACCTGGTAAAGGTTGCGGGAGTCCGCTGGATGCGGGTGGCGCGGGCACGGTCACTTTGGCACTCTTTCGGGGAGGCCTATGTCCAGCAGTGGACGTCTTTCGGCTGATATGATGATGATGATGATGATGATGATGTCCTATTCTGAGGGCTAAACTACAATATTAGAAAGTGCCATCAAAATCGGTTCAGTAGTTTTTGCTAGAATGTTCCCCTAAAATAATACTTAATCTCATCAACGCCCCGCGACGTCCACTTGACAACAAAAGATGGCGCTGTTGCATATACACGACTTTATCCAATCGGCTTGTCTCAAATTTGGCCTGCGGGTCCTGAACTCCATCAAACTTTTTTATACGTTTCATATGGTTTGACGAAGTTAAGACGCCGACAAAAAACTACTAAGGCTAGAATATGCGTGAAAATTGGTGATGTTCTGCATCGCGCTATTGAAGTTTTTAATTGGTGTATAAATACATTTTCCTTCGGATGTCCCCCAACCCCTGCCGGCTAAATGGCTACTACAGGCTTAACCGTACAAATTATTACTGGTAGTTTTTTTACATTCAGACTTTTCGGGGTCAAAATATACTAGATATGAATAGAATAGCTGCATACACTCATTTCCACACTCGCGTTTCTGAGCCCCATGCCTCACGGTGGAACACTATATTAACACATTTTATTTTACATTTACATTGACATTTTATATTATAAGTCTCTCCCACAAGTGGTGACTATCTGGAGTTCAACATCTAATGTCACCAACAATCATGACCGAACAAATTATATGATATTTACAAAAGGATACATTTCTTCATAAGTTTAATAAATATTATTACTCTTTAGATTCAAAACAAATAATCGAATGATGATAGTTAATTTAAAAATCGGCCTTGTGCGAAATCAATCTTTAAACGTTCGGAGCATGTATTGCAACTATTGACCTAGTAATGTTTTCGCATTCGGTTCCCCTTTGTCATTTTTTTTATAAGCGGCGATACTCTGTAAACAGCGACCTAGGGAATAAAAATATAAACATGAAAATATCCTTTGCATCAATAATCGCTACAATGCACATTGAACTACAAACTTGAAAAACAATTTGTAAAGATCAAAAGCATATTTTGTTTGCAGCTAGCTAACAAAGCGAGGCTCCCAGTTGGTGTTCTAGATTTACCCGAGGCAAGTTTTCCGAGCTAAACTATTCACAACATATTTCACCCCTCGTATATCTTGATGCCGGGTTTCACAATAACAACACGTAATCGGAGGTCTGACTAAAATTGTTTGGAATGATGTTATGCGACGGAGTGTTGTGAATAACAGCCCGTTTCTTAACGACTGACTCGTAGATCGTAGATGACAATGCCGGTTACCTATAATTTTGAATTCTGATGTACCTAATTTGAAAGCTGGAGCAATCAAGGCTTTCCGTTGCTACTAAAAATCTTTGTCTTTTTTTACTGAATTGTTGATTCTTTGCAGCCAGTTAGAGCACTCGTATATTTGAGTGTTTTTAGAAATCATTACAATTTATCGCACGGGTTTCAGCAGCACTATTTAAAAGAGCAGTCTGTAATTTGCCTTGTGTCAATCAGTATGGATATATACTTTTAAACAACACAAAATCCAGGACATTGAAAGTTCATATTCGAAATGCCCTTGATATGGCTAGGATATGCTAGTACCTGTGGCCGACGCGTCGCCTTGCGTCGCGTCGCGAGCGACCCTTGTCGCAGTGGGGCGACCCTTGTCGCGGGGCGACGGGCGACTTTTATCGCGTCGGCTGAGTGGGTTCGTACGCCCAGAGACTTCGAGCGTACGCCACTCGCCAGACACCTAACAGACCGTGCGTATATGGGGCGACCCCGCAACGGCCTTCGATAGCCCGTAGGCTAAGGCTCTCTAATCAAGGGTAAAAGAAAAGAAAACAAGAATTCTGATTAATAAAATGAATATATAATATTAAATGACTTATTATTAAGACTTGCCCTACAACTGCCCTATGTGACTTGTATTCAAGTCCCTGCTTGCCCTATAACTTTCCCTACTGCTTTCTCGAGAGAGAGCCGACTGAACACAATTTGAAATGAAAACTGACTCGTTCTTATACCAAAATTAGGTTTCCAACTCGTCACGATATCTTCGAGCATAATTTGAGCTTCTAATTTTATTATTGACCCAAATCTTACATAATTGATTGGCTATTACGTAATGCCACGCCTATTTTAACTATAATTTTTCGTTGTCACAAAATATTTTTAACAAGATTATTTCTAATGCACTGATTTTCGTGTACCTATGATATCGTGACTCTAACATATGTTTACAAACAATAATAAACCTCGCAAGGTGATTTTTAGGAAAGTTACAGCAAGTGGAAAATGGAAATATTTACTTTCAAATCCTTTTTTACTAGGTTTTCTTGATTTCTACAATTTATAACGTTTTTCTACTCCGATAGCGGAGTCGGGTTTAATGATTCAGATCACTCCGCGGAGCCGACATTACCCATCTCTAGTCCCTATCTCAGAACACACGAGTCTCTATCTGAAAAATAACGAGTCTGTGTCTCAAAAATACATACACACGCGCGCTCGAAAGCAGTGGAGTTCTTCACTCAATTTAACTCGCTGGTTACCATGAAAATTTCGGAAATCCAAAAATAACTGTTATAATTTTCACCAAAACATGATGACGTTGACAGTTAGACACAAGAATTTGAAAAATATTTAAAAAATATTGTCAATTTGACTGAGGCGGGAAGCGTTCAAACCTATCTCATCAAAATACTATAGAACACTGAGATTTTAATTGCCGTACATTTTTAATAAACAAATAATGGTAATATTATATGTTTTAGTGTATTCGACATTAGATAACAACTATATACATTTAATTCTAAACTTATTTTCGGAATCGCTGAACCGGTAAATTTCATAAAAATCCACAGGTAACTTTCAGAACGCCGCTACCACAGACGTTTAATAAAATATAGCCGCCCAGTCAAGGTCAGCCGTTACAAGTCGACATACGTAAAAAGAGCTCTGTGCGCCATATTAAATGTATTTCACGCCCGTTCCTGTGGCAATTATCAGGTGCATTGCGCATCTCATGGTAGCTTTAAATTCCTGCCAGGTACAAGACGGTTACAGAATTGTAAGAGTATTGACTCGCTGGATATAACGATGGGAGTTGGTGCCCTGTACTTTTATCTGTCATTTACATAGTCCCGAACACTAATATAAAGACATACAAAATAAGTCCGCAGAAAAGTCTATACTCTATTCCCCATAACAGTACGGCACAACCGTGCTGTTTTGTCGCCAAAACGATACGCTTAGCAGCCATACGCTTCTAAACCTGGGTAGTGCTACATTGTGCCACGGCCTACTAGACATGATCGAGTAGGCCGCGACGCGACTAATCTAGAGGGCCATGCCGAAACATAAAATACATTAGGTACTACCAACTTAACAAACCACTGAATGTATTTACTTCAAATAAATTATTGGCATTGCTGCCAACTTAAGAAAAACCTTGGTCTTAATATGACAGTACTGGCAAGTTGAATTAAGAACAAAACAGACCATAAACAAGAGGTGTCAATGTGTCATGTTTCCAATTTCCCACCAAAGTTCCAGTTCAAAATTAAAAGACGAAATATGTCAAATATGATAACTATTCGTTATTAATAACTTCTTAAGATTTGATTCGTGTTTGTGAAGTGAAGAAAATGTGTACGTTCCTTTTAAAATGGACGAAGAAGAAAATAACTGCACCGCTGATGAAATTGCGTGAGTAGTAATAGAACTAACGGAAAACTTACTGCCTGAAAAGTCAAATTATGCTATTTATTTAAAATAGTCGTAGAAAAAATATTGTATGCAACGGTGTATAACTTGGTCTTAAAACGCTCGTGGCGTCTTTAATTGCGATGCTCGCCTTTTAAGACCCTACTTATACAACAGTTGCATAAAATACTATAATAATACTGATATATAGTCTCCTTAACAGTTGGAGCTTTTTATGACCTACCTAACGACATATAAATCTAGATTCTACTATAACAGGTTGCAAAATGGTCGCTTTGATTAACCAGAATGATAAGCCGAAATTACGTAATAAAGTTCTTAATCAAAAATTAGTATGGGATAATAACGACCAATCAGCGCCCGGCGGGCGGAGCTTGACGTGTGCTCTCTCTATGGTCAGACACTCGGATATACATGATTTCTTAGCGGCTTTCATTATGGTAATGTTTTCTTAATACAGTCTCAAAATATGATCTTTAAGAGTCCGTGGCGGCCCGGCAAAAGTTCGATTGTAGGTATATTACCCGTCTCCCGAGCGCGCCAGCGCAGGTGTCGTGGTGGGGGTCGAGCGAGTGCTAGGTCGGCGTAGAAAAGTTTTGATACTTTAACCGTTTTATCTGAGTTTTTCGTTACTTAATATTTATATTCATATAAATATATAAATGTTGTATATATAAATACATATACAACACATGTGTTGTATATTTGTTATACGTGTTGTGTTGAAATAAAATAGGCAATCAACAAAAAAGAACTCATGTATTTTCTGTGTGAACATGATACGGAGTATCAAAATTATGAACAAATAATATTCGGGCTATTGAAATTCAGCGTAATCGAACTATGCGAATCTCAATTCTGCCAAAACAGTTTATTATGCGAAAAGTCAAATATGGCTACATAGATTATGCGAAATTGAATTCCTACTAAAAAAAAGACCGGGTTGCACTCCGGGAGTGCCGGCAGAAGTGAAAACTTGAATAATTATAATTTTGCAAAAAAATCCCCTTCCTCCCCCTCCCTCCCCCTGCGTGCCAATATATCTAATAACAGCCTTATTAGTAGTACGCTATAGTTCAACTTAACTCAGCAAAATTGATGAAGGAGACGATGAAATAAAATACCAATTTGTTTTGCCATTGCTAAATATTTTTCAAAGCCCTATCTCTTTAGGAATAACGTCCAAATTCGAACTATTCGAATTTATTCAATGGCAAAACGGTAAAGGACGCGTGGACAAAATTACATATTTATTTGCAGACAATGCAATTGCAAAAAGTGTTTAACGGCTTTATACTCTTACGAATAGTGTTCAGTTTTGAATGAAGTCGAATCGGCTAACAAAAAATATAAGAGTTTGCTTTTTTAAACAAAATGGAATTTGCATTTACGGAAAATGTGTTACGACCTTATACTGTTAACAATAAAGTACAAACTAGAACTATGTGCCCCTAGTCAATCCCCCGTTTTCCCTCCCGCCCCCATGCCTCGTCCCGAATCTCTCCCAATTCTACGGTCACGTGACATCACAAAAATCTGTCACGACTGTCACGAGTTTATCAATTTTTCCCCATCCCAAAAAGTGCTCAGCGCCGCTAAAGAAGTTTTCACTTCAAAAATATGCCAAAACAGAGGAAACCTACTTAGAACTGTATCGTTAATTATAATGTATTTATGTAATTACTAGAAATTCAAAATTCATTCAAGTACTTACTTGTTTGACGACTGCTTTAGCCTAGTTGGTAGTGACCCTGCCTACGAAGCTGGAGGCTCTGTTCGAATCCCGGTATGGGCATTTACTTCTTCCTGAGTCATGGATATTGGTTTTCTATGTATTTAAGTATTTATTTACCTATCTATATAAGTATGTATATCGTCGTTTAGTACCCACAGTACAAGCTTCCCTTAGTTTGGGACTAGGTCGATTTGAGTAAGATTGTCCCCAATATTTATTTATCTTTATTCATCTTAAAACTTAGTAACTTTGGCTTTGCTGGAAACGTATGGCCAACTGGTGCCTTTGTTTAGGGTTCCGTACCCAATGGGTAAAAACCGGGACCCGTTCGCTGTCCGTGTGTCTGTCACCAGGCTGTATCTCAAGAACCGCGATAGCTAGACAATTTTGAACGAAGCCCTTTCACGTCGGTTGAGAAATGCGACCTCTAGAGGAGAACAGCCGGAAATCCGGACAGACATACGAAAGCATTTTTGTCCAAGCTGAAACGGCGACCTTATTCGCTTCCGCTCACTAGGTCGATAATTAACTACTGTTAGAGTTTTCAGTTTCCAGGTTATTCAATTCTAGGTGAATAGTTTTTACCTGAATTATAGTATAACATTAGTGTATGTGTTGAAATAAAATACTAGGTAATTTAGAAATGTAGGTACAGTTTATTTTTGATTACAGTTGATTGACCTAACGTATGAGCTTAATCACCTGATAAATATTAATAATTCGTTAACCTTTCCAGATTCCAGCGTTGTGCTGATTTCGTTATAGTCTGGTTTAAATCTTTAGGACAACTAAATATTTTCTCTCTCTTTACTTTACCAAATGAACGGTTTGTCTTCCTAGGCGCCATACTTGAATCTAAAATAATAAAACCAATCAATTTATGAATATTGTTTTATAGTATACTACATTAGCGACATGAATAGTAAGAATCTGACCAAGGAAAAGATGGGCGATAAAAAGATATGGAGATAAAACATGTTGCACCGTACGTCCACAACTAAAGTGAAAGATGAAACAACTTCAGCAAATATTATCACTATACGTAGGTCATAAATGACTTACAAGATGCAAAACGATAATACACTTTAAAAGCGCGAGTTCTATACAAGTGGTGGAATGATATTGTACAAATTACTATCAAAGCTGCAGAAGAAGAAGCAGAAATAGCTTAATTTTTTTTTGTGAAAAAAGCCGATTTTAGCTATAGCCTTTAACAGTGCTATTGAAAAAAGCGCTCGCTCAGGATTCGGTATTTTGAGACGCGTAGTGCGTAGTGTGTGTGTAAATACTACTAGCACGCACACAAGCTTACTGTAGCTGTATAGCGCACCGTTGGAGCAAATGCGCGACCGATATTAATACTTGCACTATTCATATTGTTATTTTTGTCAACCCTGCATATTATGGCGGTGGTTTTTAAGTACTTGTGAATGTTACAAATGAAAAAGTGATGGCCGTTGGACCTTGGACCCCCCACAAAGTGGACTGATGTAACTAATAACAATAACTAATTAACAAATAATAAAAGCTTGTTTTATAACAAGCTTTTCTCCTTTTATTAAATTTTTAACTTTTTAGATTTTTAATTTTTCCTATATTTGTTGGAGTTGCATATTCACGCCATATCATATAGATATGTCAAACGAGCCCAAAGTCGATGGGGCTGCGTCTTTTAATTACGGAGTTCCATGGCTACCTTTCAGCTCCATTATCAGACCCTGGTTACCATATAGAACCAAAGTACTCGTCAAGACGAATTACACGACCCCAAACTTGATGGGGTTGCGTCGTTTAATTACGGAGTTCCTATGACCACCTTCCAGCTCCATCGTCAGACCCTGGTGACCAAAGTACCCGTCAAGACGAATTAATCAAGCCTAAACTCGATGGGGTTGCGTCGTTTAATTACGGAGTTCCCATGGCTACCTTCCAGGTCCATCATCAGACCCTGGTTACCATATAATACCAAAGTACTCGTCAAGACAAATTAAACGAGCCCAAACTTGATAGGGTTGCGTCGTTTAACTACGGAGTTCCTATGACCACCTTCCAGCTTCATCATCAGATCAGCTTTATGTCATAATAATATTACATTGTCATCCAATTTATACATGCATGCAAAATTTCAGCTCAATCGGAAACCGGGAAGTGGATCAAATTTAACTTGCAAGATTTAATTACAGACAACGGATAGGTAAACTAAATAAAAGTTTATAAAAATTCATCAAGTATCACGATCACTCGTAAAATATTTGACATTGGAGCTATACAATTCGTAAGTTGTCTCGATTAGCCTCACGAATGTCTCACTAGTATAGTTTGACCCCGACGTTGGTAACAACTATGTCTAGCCGGAGATCAAAATAATATTTTAGTCGAGGGGTAGCCTTCGTGAATAGCCACAATTACACGACGTACAGGTCCAACTCGGACAACGGCTAAGCCGGTACTGCCGAATCGAGCGCCGTGCACGGTGTTTTATTACGAACTTTAGTGTGATTTCAAATATTTTTTATGCTTAAATTTACTTCTACACATAAATATATTTTTGTTTGTACGAATAGCGCTTAAACTAGAGTTTCTTGTTATGGCTTCATATTTTTGAAATAATGAGCTAAATGGCCAAAAATACTGGCGATTCTTCGCGTGTTTTTACTCAAAAGTTGTTGGATGGAAATACGGTTTTACTCAAAAATTTAATATGTAACTTATAAAATGTTTTCCGCTTATTCCTAAGAAGACTATCATTCCAATATGGATATATTTGTTTCATGTCGGTTAGAAATCAAATAGTTCTTCAAATCCACGTCGTTTTACACGTCTCCGAGCGAAAATTGAGAAAACAGCGGTTGGACTGAGCCAAAATATGGTAAATTGAGGGCTAAATGTAAACAATTCTTCCGCTTATTAAACTTGAATTGAAATGATCTTTCATATTATACAATAAAATCTTTAGGAAAACGAATATTTAATGAGATATGACCTCAAAAAGTTTAGCGAATTCAGCAAACGGCTATATACGGACTCTTAAAGCATGCTATGGCTTATATGCCTTAGGTATATACTCATTATATTCTTTGGGGTAGTAACTAAGACCTTTATATTATTTATTTTTACCTATTAATTTCTTTATTATTGGTTAACATGTTATTATGTACTCAAAGCTATGTAAAATGGGGTAAATAGTGGGATTCCTCTATTTACTTATACAATCTAGGTCATTATAGTCTAGACATTGATTCTGTTACCTCTAAACGTGATCTTGCGGTTCCATCGTTCACAATACCTATTTAATAAAATTAAGCTCGCATGGATACACTTCAGTAATCTAGAAAGGGATGCTATCGAAAGGATGACCGAACTAAAGATTAGCAAACTTTGATTTTATCATGAATTCTAATAATGCACATAAAATGACAAAGCCAGAGTGCAAAATAACACAAGGAACATAAATATTAATGAGAGCCGTCCTGCGGTACGGTAGCCATTTTTTTGTTTTCTTTTGAAGGAATTTCGAGCGCGTGACCATTTCACCATTGCTCAACAATCGTTTTGGCTTAAACGTACTTTGAAATTAATGAAATTCGTGATTCCTGAGATCAGGTATTTTATCAATGAGATAGACTTTCAAAGTTTTTTATACTGACGCATTTGAAAAGTTTTTCACACTGACGCGTTTGAATTGCTCATTCGATCATAATTCGTGTTGTTTAATTTACATATACTTACTCAAGTTTTTCTGGTCTATTAGTTGAATTTTATTAAGTGTGTGAGGTAATGAGATTAGGGTTAGTTATAAATTGGCGATTATATGAGAACTTGTAATTCACTGTCGGTCTGTCGGTGTTTGTAATATTAGTAGAATTCAGAAAGAAGTCTACTAATATTACAAATGCGTAAGTTTGTCTGTCTGTCTGTCTATTAGGTGCCTCTTCACGCTTTAACCGCTGAAACGATTTATATGAAACCCTAAAATTGGCAAAATTAAAAAAATCGTGCGTTCAAGCCTCAGTGTTGTGCTGTATAGAGCGCGAAAAATCGTTCCACAAAAAAGTGATAAATGTGATTTAAAAATATCTGCATTTAAAGATACAATGTCAAGTTTAGGGAATCATAGAGACAGTTTGAGTCCCGGGGAAACCATAGGATAGTTTTTATTCCACCAATCACGAAGGGGTTAGGTAGGTATGAAAGGGGTGAACAAGGAGTGAAAGTTTGTTTGGAGCTACGTACGATACAAACGAGTTCCACGCGGACGGAGTCGCGGGCAGAAGTTAGTATTTTTTATATATTTTGTACTGAACTCTAAAGATAACTAATCGGCATAGAATATCCACCGAACTAAACTTAATTGTATCAAAATCATGTTCATACTGCTCAAAAAACAGTCCTCTGTAGTGTTCCAAAAAGTGTCAGCTTCAACAACTTTTCACAGATCAAGCTTCATTTCTATATTGTATAATTCATCTTTTTCATGTTATTATGCAAAATTATTATCATATAAAAAAAACCGCCCGATGACCGTTTGCCGAAACGAAAACGTAGTTGATTGGCTTATAGAGAAACGCCCAATATTGTTAACCTACCTGCCTACTTCTAGAATAGATAAAAAAAAGAGTTTCCAACATAGGATCAACTATTTTACACGTCATGAAAACAAAAATGTAGGTACACATATAAATTGCTCAGAGGTCTAATTGGTTATCTACTTTGAGTTGACGATTGCTTTAGTTTAATAACGGACATAATGTTTTGCTTCCTCATTAAAGAGCCATCCCCATGCATATTAAATACGCAAATTACATGCCGGACAAAAACAGTGCAGTGCATACATAAATAATACTCGTTTTTAAAGCGGTTGAGAAATTACAACTAAAACACTGAGAACATAACATTACCAAGTCTACATTCGTTTTTAGTGCGTATTTTCTTGATTTAATCTCGAACTTTATAGCTAGACGCTGACCTAGCCAAGTAAACAAACAAATAAGTATGTTATGCTTTTCATCAGACTTGCTTCTAAAGGGTTTCTAAGGGGCAGGCATTCAGAGCTATGATAGCGTATATTACGCACAAAAGCCTAATTTTTTCTTTAATTTGTGTCCGTCTCAATGATAAGTTATATTGTAAAGCAAGGAGGTACCATCTCAAATACGGTGTTAAAAGACTATTAATCCATAAATCGATGAGTTCGTTGTTTATCGCATAGACATTTTTATGGCAATTTTATATGTACCTATACTTAGTATGATTTTTTTCCCAAGGAAGCCGAAGACAATAGCGTAAGGTTCGCGAAGTTAGTTTTAGCGCTCTTTTCACGCGATCCCACAGAGTTGACCCGCTTTTCCGCGAAAACACCGATTGGATCCAGAGTTTTCATCAAAAAACTAGATTAGTTTAATGGCATGACGTATACGTATAGACGTACAACTGACATCTAATTCGCCCAGCGTTATCGCAAATAACGGGTTGAATACGATAACCCTCTTAAAAGCACTTTTCCAGTGAAGACTGAAATGTCTATAAACACCAATGTTTTAAGTTACCTAATGAGATAAAAAGTGAAGAATCGAATCCCAAAAATGCTTACTGGTTTCTTAATGCTATGATAATGTTCACGAGTACTTAAATTACAGTTTTGGACAGTTTTAAGATTGTAGTTTTACCCATTTCTTTATTTACGGAGCTTATGCAATTCATCGCATTAATTTAATAGTTAAACATAAATTCCAATTATAAATTATTCATAATATATTAATTTTACTATTTTAATAAGTTAAGTGACAATATCATTTGGACTTTGACAGGGAATAACTTATTTACTTTATCTGTAGCTCTCTGGCTAAACCGCAGTAGAGTTCAAACTTCATTAAATAAATCAAGATATAGCAGTTACAGAAAGAAGATATTAAAATCACAAAACTTGTTGTTTACTTCCTCCTCCTCAAAATTCTTAAACTTCGTAGACACTTAGAACCTAACGTACTACATATACATTAAGATAATGAATAATGAAAACGTAAAATGTGCCGCCAATTATTTATAACTGGTGTCTTAATAAGAGTGCTCTATTTAGATTTTAAAAAACCCTTAAATTTTGTATTATTAGGGTATAGTTAAAATTATTTAAACTAAGCTCATGAATGGCCATTGTCCTGAGCTCATGAATAGCCTTTGTTTGCGGCAGAAGACCACTGACTTCTTATATTCAGAACAATAGCATTCAAGACTAACAATACGACTGTGGTCGGACGCGTGCCATTTTTTGCAAGAAAATGGTTAGCGCCACATAAAATGTGCATTGTATTTGCAAGTGTCGACCGCAAACAAAGGCTATTCATGAGCTCAGGACAATGGCCATTCATGAGCTTAGTTTAAATAATTTTAACTATACTTACTAGTGCACTCTTACTGAGACACCTGTTAGTTACAGGACAACTTACACTTTTCAATTTTTCACTACGTGTCCGACCATATAAAATGTATGAATAAAGTCATCAAAACCGTATCTCTCACTATTTGTGGAGATATCTACTTTGGGTGATTGCGTTACAATCCCAGCGTTAAGGCATATAAGCGATCAAAAAAATTCAGTTGATGTAACGTTCAGATGAAGAAGTTTACTCTATACTTATCTAAATGAAAGCAGCGGTGGACGAAATTTTGAAGTTTATCGAAAACATTATTGTCGATGCACTCCACTCCCAGCAATTATACGGTTGCGCCAACTGCATTCTTTCAATGTTATTTAGAGCTGGATTTTCCGACCAAGGACAATAATGTCATTAAAACGTACTTTGTCACTAAGAAGCGTTTTATCGGCGTTGTTCGAAAACAACGTCGCCCCAGATACAGTCCACAAAGTAACTTGTAGTACTTTGTTGTAAATGTTCAAGTGGAAGTAGGGGATTAGCTTACTGAAGATTTATCAGCGGTCTTGAATAAATAAATGGCGTATTTATGCGCACTGTAAATCCTGATTACTCTCTATCTAGTAAATAACTGCAAATAGCGAACCCGACGTAATTTTGAAATGTATTAATCCCATAAAAAACATTCCATGTAAATAAGAGGCCAAGTCTTGAAACTCTTCCGCCGTAAAATGTTGTGAGATATTTCGTAAAGCCAAGTTTCAGGCATTTTTATTAATCGTTATTTGCTTGCTAAATAAAATTCTGCAACTTCAGGCTTTTAGTTTATCCACAGCGAAGTAATGGGGGGTCGAAAATGGCCTGAACTGCTTCGAGAAAAGGATGGTCCGGCCGTGCCGCTGTTTTGCTCGACTTGGCGGGGACACTGCCGTGCCCCAGAAATTTCGACGACTGGTAAGCCAAGTGGGTAGTGACGCTGCCTACGAAGCTGAAGGTCCTGGGTTCGAATCCCGGTAATGGCAAATATTTGTGTGATAAGCATGAATATTTGCCCCAACAATAAAGGTTTTATAAAAGTTTCAAGCTAGTCGAACGAAGCGCCTGAGAGCTAATTGGTTTGCAACGGGGAGTTAAATCAGGGCTTATAGGAAACTAAGCCAGAGTTTGCTAGAGCATCGCCTTACTGAGCCCCAGATAAGTGCTCACTCATACCACACTTCAATACTTATAGGTTAACAAATTCACGCGAAAAGGTGGTACCGTAACCTCGCGTTTCCTTGACCCAAAGGAGGGTTACTTTGGCCCTCATGACGACCAATCTTAAAAATGTAATAATATGAGTATAGCTGAAACAAACATCATGGTGGAATCACCAGTTTCAAATGTATTTATAAGTTCTGACATAAAAATAATTTTTGGTACAAGTTTTTCTTGCCAACTCATATTTGAGCAGACATAACTGTGTGGTTGTGGAACATAATTTTCATAAGACCGCAACCATAATAACTCCAATACTATCTACTTGTTCTCTAAAAAGCAATGCTGCCAGCAATTCGAAAGTGCATAAGGTTATGTATCTTGTTGTTACAAAACATGTTGCAAATTTGGCAAATGTTCAAATGAATAAAGGATTTACAACGCGCTGTCGATTCTTCAAAAGATGCAAGTGTCCGCCGGCTGCGGCGTCTGCTTCCATCAGTGCCGTCGAGGCATCAAACAATAAGGTCTCTTTACGCTGCTGCAGCTTATGAGGTATGGCATAAAGTCAAGATATAAGTAGTGGACTGTCACTATTATACTAGATCGTAATTCTGATACTGCACTGATGCACCCGAAACGAAAAAGGAGATACCGAGACCGACTTACCAGACGCTCTGCAACGTGAAGGAGCACTCCTCTTCAGCTCAGAGTTCACTTAATTAATGGTTTTATTCATGTTTTTAATAAGATTCCGTTGCTGTAATGAATTTCTTCTGACATTGACTATAATAAGGCACTGACATGTGTCGGTTGTTGCCGGCCGATAACTACTTTCGTGAACAGCAATGGACCTCACCATTAGTTCGGCTGTTTTCTAAGGGTAGTACGAGTATACCTTTGGAATACTACGTACTCTTCCATAGAAAAAGAGAAAACTTTTGTCCACTTCTAAGTATTTTCCAATCTTAATGATTGTTTAGTGCGGTATGGGCACAATTAAAGAATAGGTTTATAGGCTTTCCCTTTTTTTAAATTTGCAATGTATTAAACCTTATAGACGTTTTTTTTTAAACCTTTTAATCCTAGATATTATGCGGAAGCGATTGACGTCAACATCAAAGTGATTTGTTAAGATTTAGTTACTTAGTGGAAAACATTTTCTTCCGAAATGGAAAGTTTATATATAAAGTACCAAAAACAGTTAGGTTATTGGTCTTGCTCGTTGTATGAAATTTTTACAGTGTACAGTCAGCATCAAAAGTAACTGGGCAAACGAAGACGTCAAAAGTCTTTATTAAAAGGGGATAAGAGCTTTTGCAAAACGTCAATTGCGCAGTTACTTTTGATGCTGACTGTACAATAACAATAATTGTTTGACACACATGACAATCCGTCTACTACCATAATTATGTCAAGTTTAACGAACAAAGAAACGGAACAAATTTTTTCCGAGTCTTGCCAAGCTGTAAACACGGCGGCATCATCATTCAAAATACTCTTGTGCAGTGAATTCTTAAAAACACTATCAGGTTAGCTGTGTGCTTGTAAATGCGAGCTAAAAATATACAGGTTCCCTAAGCAGGAAGAACAGTAAAGAACGCTTTAAAATGAATGTGCTCACAGATCCGTTAGTAAGCCGGGTAAGGGCGCGAATTGTTAAGGTTGTTTTTGAGGCGGAATTCAAACTAGCGGTCTATCTGATTCGTCCCTTCGCACCGTATTCCCACGTCAATTGCGTCGCGCGCCCGTTTAAATATTTACCTAGTTAACATGTAAGAATGAGTGCGCCAAACGCCAAACACATTGAAACGCGTTTACAAGATGCAAAAGTGATGAACCGAATCAAGCCCCTGAGCAGGAATAACAATCCAGGTATGTACAAAGTTTCCTTTTGTGAATTCCTTTACAGTGTTCTAACTCTAATTGTTACGTCTGTGCAACTAAACCAAGACTTACGGACAGTCGACGACAAAGACTCAGTCTACACTTTATTCATTTTCCGTATCAGGCCAATTTTTGACTTTGACGGGGCGGGTTCGATTCCAGACCATTAATTCAATTAAGAATCCCCAAGACGCTCGACACGAGTCGGCTCCCCATACAAACGTAGTTTGGCTCTCATTTTAAAACGGCGTGCTGGAATCTTTGTATAAGTACATAATAAGATTTGACGTATCTCGGTCGGAAACTAGTTTTTGTGTCTAGAAATTATAACAGTACCTAGTTATAGTAGAAATTGTAACATTAAATAAGTTTACTATATGCGTCTCTTTCAGAGGAGAATTGCTAAAGTATAACCCATTCCCGACATACCTTGGGGTGAACTTGGAAAAAACTGTGACATACAGGGAACATCTCCAGAAAGTGGCTCTAAAGGTTGCCTCGCGAAACAACATGCTCCACAAACTTTGCGGTACTAAATAACTGAGGTGCATCCGCCGATTGCCTGCGTACCTACGTCGACTACATATATCGCTAGTCTTCTCTGTCGCCGAATACTGCGCGCCCCTAAGTGTGGCTGGGTAGCGCACATGTAGGAAAAGTAGAGACCAAATTGAATGAGGCTATGCGATGTGTATCAGGCACGATTAGATTCACCCCGCTTCATTGGCTCCTAGTTCTCAGCCATATTGCCCCACCACTCCGCCGTCGACAGCAAGCGCTGAAGAGAGAATCATACATGATAATTATATTTGCAACGGTCTCTACCTATTCACCAGTCTTTCTGCTACCTTCCTGCACAGTGGCTTTAGTCTCGACATCCTGATGCTTAAGTCGCAGCCCAAAAGTTGAAAAGTTTTGACCTCAAATAGAGTTGGAAGGAAGAGTGGAGTGCCCAAGCAACTGGGGCTGTCTTGCAAGCCTGACCGCTTCAACCTGTTACGCAAACTCTGTTGCCGGTTGAACCGATTGAGAACATGACACGGACGTTGTAACTATTTTCGGCACAGATGGGGCTGGCGGGTCTCCGCTCAATGCGACTGTGGCGAGGAGGAAATTTAGATAATGTTATACAACGCTGCCCCTTGCACTAATACTCGGGCCTCCAAGATCTGTATAAGTTAACACCTGACGCTATCACGTGGCTCGTTGAACGTGGGCTTATAATTTTTATTGCATGACACATTTATGTACTTATACACGCATTTTTACGGCAATGTGTGGCCGGCAAGTATGTGCATCTTGCTCTAGCGTACAAAGTCAGCGTAAGAAAGCAATAGTTGCCAGCCAGAAATTGCAGGAAAATCTGGCGATAGCCCGTGGCAGCCCCATAAAATAATTACGACCTTAGACCACCTTAGACTAAAAGTATGCAATCTTAACGCATGGCGGCGTAGTTGACAAAATTGACGTATCGTTGCTATGGAAGTCAGTAAGTTCCTCAATGGAGCCCTATTTTAGTGGTCTATTATTGGCCCAGCGGAACACTTACCTAAGCGATCACTCGGTATCTACGTCCGTCTTGTTTGTTAGTTTTTTTTTCTATTTTCATAGTTCTCCTACGAAGTGCTATCTCATAATTAAAGTAGGATTTTTAATTAGGCGAACTAACTTGACAGTTCATTGCACACGAATGTTGCTACAGTTTCGCTAGTGCTGTTAATGTCGATATTTAACAAATCCAGTTCATACAAGAGGTTTAGTAAAAGCAGTTTGTATAGTGTTGTCATCATTCTTGTACTTGTGTAAAAGTTATGTAAATAATAGCTTGATAGAAATTTGGTTTCTAAAAAGATCTTTGGGCTATTATTGTATGATATTTGCCAATACGAATAAGATTTATATAGTCTGATCCACCATCCGTGACACTGGAAGCCAGCTGAGAGAAAGATTATATTTATTTCTACTACTGACACGGTTGGTGGACGGACTATGCAAGGTAGGTTCCTACTTTATGAAATCAAATTCCTAATTAAACTGCAAAAATAAATATGTAGATTCTGGTAAAGTTATCAACATGATCATCAATTCATCATATCAGCCGAAAGACGTTCACTGCTGGACATAGGCCTCCCCCAAAGAGTGCCAAAGTGACCGGTCCTGCGCCACCCGCATCCAGCAAACTCCAGTTAAGTTATCAACATAAAATAGATTTATTATTCAAAAATGTACACCTACAAGATGTCTAAAACATGATTATTTTCTAATTTTATAAAACCTTTTCCATTATTACTATGATTTGGCACCATCCTCGATATTTAAAAAAGGGTGAAATTAAAAAGTAAAACTCAAGAGGTTTTAGATAACAATTGTATGCATAGATATTATTATTTGTTTCTGTTAATCTTGTTACGTTACATCGTTTTGTTGTAGTCACTCCTAACTGGATTATGGATCCCCAAGATCCAGACTCCACAAGGAGACGCCAATCAACGCCGCAGCTATCTACCTCAAGAATATCACCACCAAGTAAACGAAAGTGTCGAGACTTGAGTGACACGGAAAAATAATGGTGTATCGTTTGTATACTCACGTATATAATGAAAAATTCGATATCATGACTCGCGAGCAAGACGTGCCCGGCGATATATACGTCAACAAAAATGAGTGTGTACTAAAAACGTCCGAAATCCTAGGCATGTTGTGGCACCTGATACGACATGACAATTACATAAAAACTATCATTGAAGGAAAGATAGAAGGAAGGAGAGGCAGGGGAAGACCAAGACGTGCGTTTATAGACCAAGCTAAAGAGAAAGTTAATGTACTAATGTCGTATCAAGAGCTCAAAACAGTGACTGCGAGAAGAACAGAGTGGCGATTACTCCACCGACAAGAGCCCGGCTCTTAAATTTAAGTTGACGACACGACGACCAAATTCTTTTATTTTTTACTAAAACCTAAATGGAAGTGGCCACAATCGCCTGTAATGTAATAACAGCATTCGTTTTGCATTGTATATCAAATTTGAGGCGTAAGTTGTAAATGTCCGATTTACACCGTTTATCCCTAATATTACGCAAGTATGTTTGAGAGTGAGAGTTATCACGACTTATGATGTTATGATTACTTGATAAAATACAATTTGAATCATATTTATAGTAGGTACAACGTTATATCGACATATTTGTATCGACATAAACCTATCTCTATTTATTTTTTCCTATGTCTAACAAGTAACAACATTTTCAGCTGTCAAGTTAGTTCGCCTAATTAAAAATCCGACTTTAGGCTTAGGACATTTGGATGCTCACCGTGGTTCTAGAATCCAGGGAGTCGCCATATGTTAAAATTTTAAATAAGTTTGTTTTTCGAAGTCAACATGTATATAATTAATCAATTATACTTAAAACACGACTATTAACGCAACAAACTACTTTAAGTAACAATGACAAATATCTCTTCTTCAATCTAATATGTATTATTCGGCACTACTGAATCTCTGAAGAGGTACTACTGGCTTTCGGAATCAGTGTATCATAATCATCATCTATTGCTATTTCGTGTTCATCGTTAAAATGGTAGTAAGAATGGATAATAATTTATTTTTTATATTTTCTGGGGTAAAACGAGTTCTGGACTTATCAAAAATCCTTTTGTGTGTTGTGTGTATTGGTTCACTCTAATCGAGTTATAGTTTTCGGTATTATTTCGTACGCGTTTTTTTATAAAATCAAGATCACTTCTGAGATTGATGTTGGAAAAAACCTCTTTAGCATTTTTAATAGATATGGCATCTTTCGACTTTAAGTTTGCAACTATATATTTTATTTCTTGAAAATACGTACGTACTGTAATAGAAAGCTGCAGTTAGCCAAGTGCCCCATCTGGTTATTACAGGTTCGGTATCATGACATTTAATATAATGTTCCATTTTTACACTTTGACTTCGAAAAAAATATTTTAACATAATGGCGACTCCCTGGATTCTAGAACCACGGCGAGCATCCAAAAGTCCTAAGCCTACTCATAATTGACATTCTCAATATTTGGGAGATTGTAATATCAGTTAATAGTCGACATTTTCATTCATCATTCCTACATCTTGTGATCGAAATTTGATATAGCTTGAAGAACAAGTACCTATGGATGCGGTAAGTATAAAAATAGACTGTTCGTCAATAGATAATTTCAGGCCACTTACGTATTTGTCAGTGTGGGCTCGGGCACGGGAAATGTACAATCTTCTGCAAAAATATATGGTGCTTAGAAGAGAGCAGTTACTATCAGACTAACATACACAAGAAAAGTCTGACAAGATATACCCCACGTGGAAGTACCCTCAACACACCTCTAGAAAATCTTGAAACAGGGTTTTATTCGATATTTTCTAGAGCGGTGTTGAGGGTACTTCCACGTGGGGTCTAAGTTATCAGAACGAACCATGTAAAGCGGCAATTATTTTACTGTGGTCACATTGTAACTAGAACTATGCCTATAGCTCTATTATGGTCTTTAATGAATGCTGAATGAAGGAATAATACAATATAATAGAGATTAATACATTAATCGTCATCATCATTGGATAAGAATCGAACTGATATGTACAATCTACTATATCTGATTAGAATATAGTGGTGCATACTTGAACCATCGTTTTGTGCATAACAAAACTTAATATTTCCATATTTCTGAGTAAAGGTATACGTGTTGTCGCTACGACGCTGTCGCGCACACTACGCAATGAGTAAGATTGGTTCTAATAGGGAGTAAGCACGTACGAGCACGATTGAAAACAAACCTTAACTTAATAATGGTAAGGCATTATTTCGTTTACGTCAAGCGAATCGAGTAAATCGAGCGAATTATGCGTTTCAAGCAATTCATACTTTTTAGTGTATATAAGAACGGCGCACCGGGTAGACGTATTCATTCTTTCTCTAGCGAGCTGTCGGATTGTCATTGACTCTGGGTCGAGCTTAAATTCGTAACGTGAACAATCGTAGATACACTATTGTTGTGGCGGGAAGGTTCAATATTGTGCGATTGCTTTGCGTAGTATTGAACTATTCCACCACTTATTAGATTCTGAGTTTTCTAAGGTTAAGTATTGTGCAAATATGTTGCATAGTAGTGAACTATTTCGCTAGTTTTCTATTACATTTCGGGTTTATTTTAGATGATTTTATTATCATTTCGAACCAGATCAATGTCCTAGTTGCATGGTCAACTTAACGAAGTGCATTTCACCTAACGGTGTCAAGGAAGTGCACTTCGGGATCCTGTTAGTAGTAGGTCCAGGTTTAAGAGAAGCCTGGCACCATCTTTTTACCTACATAGATGGTGTAGCCTATCTTTGATGGGCCTCTTACTGGTCTTAAGGTTGGCCACAGGCTGAAGCGAGAAGATCGCCATTTCCCATAAGTCGATCGCTAGGATTGTTATCCACTCGTTGATGTCTCGTGTGTGCTTAAGGCTTGGTCTTTTATTGAATATATATTTATATGTTATAAAAATAGGGCGTGCATTTCACAGAACCCTTTAGTCCACGGACATGTTGTGAAATGTACATTACACAGGCTCTAGGTTGCATTCTCGGACTAGCCTTCCGAACGTTGTACAGCTTAGGTCCCTAGCTAGAACATACACTACACAACACATAACGTTAATAAAGTAATGAAGGGAGTTTTGCCTACAGTAGTTTAGAGTTTAGTGGTAGGTAGGCTTAGGTATAGAGTCAAACACAGTAATAGGGTAGTAGGAATACTATTCTTAGGGATGGAAAGTTAGAAGGTTTACAAATCAAATAGCGTTTATTTGAAGGTTTAATAGCAATTATGAGTAACTGTGTGAATAGGAATTAGTCATTGTGTGAGGATCAGTAGTATTGGGTTCCGTATATTATTATATATGAAATATTAAAGGTGTAACTATTATATATTGATTATCGTCATAAAGATTCCAGTTATGATTAGGATATCAGAATTGTTTCAAAAAGATGAAATGATTCTAGGCTAATGGCAAGCGGAGCAGTCCATTATGTCTAATTTTAAGGTATCAAATTATCATGAGTGGAATATACTCATTACTTAGGGTAAACTTCAGGTTCAATATTTCATATTTAATGGACGGTTTACCTCAGTATTATAAATATCTTCACTATAACAGGGTTTACAGGTATCTAATGGATACATTAGTTTATATGTAAAGGGTGAAATAATGCCTTAATACATAATTTTGAATAAAATAATATTCAATTGTTAGGTCTGATGAGTTTGTTCAGTGCTTCTTCTCATCAGAAAATAGGTACGAAGCACAGGTAAATTCAATAAGTTAGGAATACCTATTAGAAACAAAATATAATAAAATAGGTATTGAATTAGCTAGTTGGCCAAACCCACATCCAGACGGAAATGGTAGCATAGTATGGATGAAAGAGAATCTTCCATACAATAATAATAATAAACAATTAGCTAGCTAGGTTGGTCTGTTATATACTTTGATGATATGAATATAAATTGAGGCAATTGGTATATAAAGAAACCAAGGTTTTGATTTGAGAAAGTATTACAGAAAATAATGATAAAGCTACCATTACGTTAACCGGCCACGGTAGGAACTGGTTGGGGTTTATTAACCAAAAACAAATTTTATTTATTACTTGATTAATATTTTGAACTAGGATGTAGTAGGAGAACGTAGGGTTAAGTAGGTAGGGATGAGTCAAAGTCTAACTTGCTACACATAAAAGAATTTGGGTTGCTAGGAACACAACGTAGACACTAGACGATCTCATTGGCCAAATCAAGTTATTTTAAGATTTAATTTCTTTAGGTTTATTTAGGTTATTTAGTTACATTTTGTTGTCGTTACGCAGGATCTAGAGATAGTGGTAGTTACAACATACATACCAAATGTATGTGGTCCCATACGTACCTAATACCTATGCACGTACAATAATAGTAATCGCAGCTTAAAGGCTATTTATTACTCCCTTAAGCTGGAATAAGACAGCAATACATACCTTACAATCTACTAAGTATAACAAATTGGTGTGACAAATAACATCGTTTGTAATATTCTTAACTCGGATTGTAATCTCAATCCTTCGAGAGTCTGCTCAAGCTGAAGTTTTTAATTGATCATTATACCTTGTTGGGTAACTTCCGTAACAGAAGACTACACGTGTATAATTACTTATCGCTGTTGAAGTTTACAAAGCGGCAGCAATTTCAAAGTTTTCTACATACCTATCCAGACATTTGGAGAATATTATACGGATAAGGCCTGATCCGTACTGGCGCGGCCTGCGGCGTACAGTGAGGGTCAACAGTAAACTTTGATGGTGCGTTCGCATGCACGGCGTGCAGCCTGGCAAGCTGCTTGGCATGCTGATCGGCAAGCAGCCCGTGCACTTCTGGGGGCCAAGCAAGCTGTTCACACGCTCGCGGGCAACCGGGCGTGCTTGTAAGTGCTTGTCAGTGTCACTGTCAGTACAACTGCAAATTTCGCAGATTTAGATCTCGTAGGGGCTATATACTGCTTTGAGTTTGATCTATTTTCATTGGAAAAGAAAACAAAATGATCGACGATGTTGTTAACAGTCTGATGTAGCTAACTGTCAATTTCGCAGGCGAGCGTGTGAACAGCTACACAAGCACGAGCACATTCACCCTTTGATATTTGTCCAAAAACCGACAGTCGTCCCGATCGGCGACATTCACGGGCGCGGGCACGGGCGCGCGCACATTCAGGCTCTTCACACGCCCGCGCCCGTGCCCGCGGCAGTGAATGTCGCTTCGAACGCGAGCATGTGAACGCGGCATGACAGTTAATGTCCAGTTTACTATTGATCATCCCCGCGCCCGCTGTAATTCAGGCTCTAAGTGAGGAAGAAACAACTCCCTGTCTTTAATCTTAGTCTAATGTCAATGACATTGACGTCAAACTATTGGTCGTGGTTTTTATTCATAAAGGCCATAAATAATTCCTCCCCGCTTTAAGGAGCGCGACGCCAAAATCCTCGCATCAGTGTGCCCCGCTCCTGGAGTTCGATGCGCATCGACTTTTATTTTAACCGTATTATTTTATAAACTGTATCGATCCTGCTGTAACTTACAAAAAGTATAGAAGAAAGAACAAAGATAGCCTATAGTCACAAGTCCAGTCTCTAAAATACATCTACGGCAATTACTTCAAGTTTAAAAAAGTCTTGTTTTCGTGCGCGTACTGGTGACTTTAAATTGTTACGTTGTGCCTAATTGCAGAAGAAGAACAATTACTCGGTGTAAAATATTGTATTTTTATGAAAATTAAATAATTACGTTTTGAAACATTGGTAAGTTGTTTAAATTATACAGACTATTGTAAAGTAAATTGGCATAAAACAAAACTTAAGAATTATCGGAATTTTTATCACACGCGCCGATGTCGCACAGGACCACACAGAAGAAGTAGCGGCACAGATGCGCAGATTCGCGCAAAATGGCCGCCACAGTCGAAGGGATATTGTATAAGTAAGGTGGTTGGAAAATTATTTCAGTAACAGGAAACAACTAGTTAAAATTGTCCGAAGTGATGTTAGTTCTGTTTCTTCGGACCCTATCGCTGTGCTGTGACAATGGGAGTGCCACAAGGTTAAATTTTGGGCACCTGCTATTTTGTAAACGAGGTCAGAATCCGACTCGACTGGACAACGTTCGGAAAGCTACGGCACGTCTTTTCGTCCAATATTCCGCAGTGACTCAAGGCAAGAATCTTTGAAAAGTGTGTGTTGCCAGTGATAACTTTTGGCACCTAACCCTGGTCGTATACTATTCGCCTCATAAGAAGGCTCAAAGTCACCTTAACTTGAGGGGATGCCTTGATTGGAGTCGAACACGCCCCCTAGACAGAGACACGCTTATACCTTCCATGCAGGAGAAAAAGAGATGTAACGCTCTTCGGGAATGGCTTTTTTGGACAAATGTCGATAAATACCTAACTTTAGATGAGTTTTAGATGAGATAAAATATTATAGTATTAACTTGATTGTGTCGTAAAATAATGTATCGTTTGAGTAGGCTGAGTAAAAAAAGGAAAATACAGACCCAATTTTGGAATTTTTTGGACACAGTGAGTTCAGTGTGCGTATCATCTCTCAGAGGAGCCGAAATTGCACTCAACTACTCCAGCGCTAGACTGCCCCCCACCCCCGCCCTGTCGGCGCGTGCGTCACGAGCCGCTCGGCATTCGGAACGTGCGCGGGCAATGATACAAGCGACACGACTCGAATAAAAATTAGGGCTTTAGTGCCTAATATCTTGCAACCGAATGGGTTTAACTAGCAAAAAAAGGCATCAAATATAATGAACACCAAAAAATGCTTTGATACCCTAAGCTCTTTAACCAAAAAAATATACTGAACACCAAAAATAATAATTCTACCATTACAATAGTACCAGCTATTTTAGTAACGACTGCACATTAAATTGTATTCGAACACCAAATTTATTAAATGATCACCAAATCTTTGCGACCAAATTAATACAATACTTCTACCTAAATAACCCACTATGATTGCCGTAAAATATATGAATATTACCAAATAAAGTATAATGATGCCAAATTTACAAGTGCTACCAAAACTCGAATCAGCGCACCCTACTTCCACGTGGTCTTGTCTGTCCTACCCCTAGAGTGTATATGAATGCCCGCGGAGCCAGAAGGTCGTGAAGGAGGTCCTGAGATACAATTTTGATGATCATTTAGCTATTTTCGGATTAGCAATGATTCATTAGGATAGCATTTTCTTTAATAGGATAGTAAGATGTTATGATTTGGGTTACTATTTCACATTAAAATGGAGATAAAATTTTGGTGATCATTTAGTATTGTTGGCAGTAAAAAGTATTTTTTGGTGTTATATTTTACTATATCTGGTGGTCCGTTAAACATATGCCGAAAAATCATCCCATCCCACCATCATTACATCCCCGCTTTAGGTGTGTATAGGGGAGATACCACAAAAAAACACACTTTTCTAGTAGTAATGGTTACTAACCTAAGCCGAAGACGGACATGGCGAAACTATGCCTTGTTGACTACGGAACCCTAATCAAAAGAACTTGATCTACTTAATACTGTGATTGTCCAAATAAATTATAAAATGCACCTCATCATATAATTGGACTTAGTCTAATATAAGCACATCCACGATTTATATCTCCTAGTAGAGATCTAAAGCTTCATATTAGAAGTGATTTATAATACGTCTTGTGATGGTTTAGCCTATAAGCCTGGTTTTATTAATGATCGTTTCAAGGTCCTTTTCAACATTGAATGAAGTGATTCGTCTGGAGGTCTGTTTGAATCAACATATTGATGTGTGTATACACATACACATATATTACATACCTATGCATACCTACATGATAACGTCTGTATTCCCAAAACGGGTGGGAAGACCACATGGAATTCAAAATTCAGTGCCATTGGTGATAATGCAATGACAGACTGCCAGCCCATCGCCCACGTATGGGACACTTGACTTAATATACATACGAGTACACTACTTAGTGTCTATTTGAATTGTAGCCCTCTCTCAAGATTTCACGAGAATCGGTACCTACTCCAACAAAATTTGGGCTTTAGCTGAAACGGATCAATGAGTTGAAAAATTTAAAATGGTGTTTCGAAACCCATAATATTTTACACAAAAGCTATCCAACGATATCCCACATCATGGGTATATCGAGTTAAAAAACGTCATCCCCAATTTTCGTGTAGACGGCCACCCTAAAATAACTTTTTCCAAGTTTTTCTCCTACCATATTGTCGGCGTGATTGATTTATATACCAATGCCGAATGACGGCTTTCTAGTAAGGGTCACTGAGCTAAGACGGACATGGCAAAACTATAAGCATCAGCTTGTACTATTACTTATTCTGTGCCATAAGGGTTCCTTGTTGACTACGGTACCCTAAAAATGCGGCTGAATCCACTTTAAAGAAGTCTTTGGGTGTTTTCAACTTTAAAGGACACCGTACGTTTCTTGGAAAAAATCGGCTAAATGCGTGTCGGACCACGCAGAGTGTAGAGTTCCGTAGTTGCCTGTCTGTCTTGGTTATAGCAACACGCGTGCGCCAACTAAATGATGCGGTTGCGTCGGCCATATTTATACGAAAGTTACTCTTTCTAAGTACCTATAAGTATTTTAAGTTGGTCGATTATTCCTGTGATACACAATTTTTTTGCAAAATTTATTGTTATTTCCGGGAAATTGAATATTATGTTCTATTCATTTATTCAACGGAGTAAAATGACGTTTCATGTGTTTTCAGTTTTTTACATATCTTAATTTAGTGAAGCGCTACAACCGATATTTTTTACTCGTTCGAAGTCTTGGTTCGAAAATCGATCTCTTGAAATAATAAATTGGAATGTAAAGCTGAAATACCTACTAGTTATCCTGTATTTTGTATGTACTACATTACTTTCGTTTATCTTTTCTTATCCGCAATGTCTGAAAATCCAATTTTTTTTTTTATAGATTTTTGCGAACAGTTCTTAAACTTGCGTATGTATTGAAATATGATTGAAATACAATGTTAAAATGAAGTAGAGGTATTTTATTCAGCTTTCATCTGATAGTCTACACGTGTACGTAAATTTCATAGTGTGGATGTACACTTTTCCAAACGCAGCCGCGGTGATTATGTTTGTTTGATCATCGATTAAATAAACAGTGTGCAATTCGAAATACTAATATATGCAAGATGGGGCGATATCACAGCTCTGTGAGTCAAGCAGAATATTGGATTTCTTTTTTTGGAAAGTTTGTGACGTCTGAGGGTGGTGGAAGGTATTTAAAAGATAAACCACTGCGTCAACAAAATTAAAAAACCTTTATTTTAAAAAACCTAGTGAGCAGGGTCGTTATGGGGGTCTCAAGGCCGGTCTGGTTCCGTGCGCAAATCGGTACTGCCCTGGCTGGTTTTCGGTCCACGTGGAGGGTACTCGACTCGAGCCAGCGGTGAGGAGGAGCAGGGGCGACGGCGGGAGAACGGCGGGCGAACGGCTACGGCTCCATCCCTGCCGTCGAGATGGTGTGCGTGTGCTGAGGCCTCTTCTTAATAAAAACGTAGCACCCTGTTGAATTTCACACAGCCTTAGTAAGTTGCCACGACTCGCTCTGCTAATTATGTGAACATCCCGGCATGATGATGATGAAGATGGGACCATGATGAAGCCGGTGCACCGAAAGCGAAAAGCGTGTTTGTGTTAACCAGCAGAGCGGAGTTACAAGAAAGCATGGGAAAAGCACAGAATCATTTTATTTCTTCTTTTTTAAAAAAAAGAAGAAAGTTAATTAAAATTATTAAGCGGGTACGCACATAAAATGTCGTGCGCAACCAAAGAAAGGAATAAATATGCACAATCATTCTACCACTAAGAGCGCTTAGCAACAAATGATATGATTATTAAAGAATAATTGCTACAATATCAATCGGATACGAATGAGCTACTTTGTCTACAAAGCTAAGCCACTAACATTCTAAATTAAAATTAAGACGTTCAACACTTTTTCACACTTACCAATATGTGGGTGCGAAGGGAGCTCGTTAAGGACGTAGTACGACGCCGACGAACAAATATTATATTTATGAAATTAAAAGTTATCCGCGCACACCTAAATTAAATTAAATTACTCATTTTCGCTCGTACGGCGCGCATGACGACGCAATGAGTTGCGAGCGCAGCGGTACGTGGGTGTGTCTGAAGCGCGGTGGACTGTATTTGGAGTTGGTTGGGCTGGATATCCGTGGAAAACAAATAACAATCTGGAGTCGTGTTACTGCGTGTATTTGTACCGGGATCGCCGGTGTGAGAGAGAGAGATATACAAAAATAGTTACTATAACTAAAAACCTTTTGTTGGTGTTGCCAACATGTTGCCAGCCTCACCAAACGAATAGACACAAACTTAGACTTATTATCTTATGTTATGTTTGCAAAATAAAGGTTAAAAACTAAATTGCCTCCTTATTATGAAGCTTGAAAACTCAGTAAACTACACCTAAAATTATTACACAATAATTTTTAACATTATTAGCAATCATAGACATTTACATAGACAGTGTTTTTTTTGAAGTGAAGGTGTGACGCGGACTGGCGGGGCGCGGCACGAGCCGCGGCCCAGCGCAGGAGTCTGGAACTTTCCGTGACGTCAATACGAGAAACCGACCCGGCCGCTGCAGGTACAGTTGCTTGCATTAGAATGTGATCGCGCGGATATTAATGATTATGTTAAAACTTAATAAGTGTTTTAAATATTTTTTAATGTAAATATAAAACAAATTTATATAATTGATGATAGTGTAAAATAGTAATAAAAAAAATGAATAAATAATTAATAATTGATTAAGTAATAATCAATGTTTGTATAAATTAGATTGTAAAAATGTATTAAAACAAGTTAATTTCATTAGAGTGTATAATTTAATTGTAAATATTATTATTTTTTTATTAATAATTATTATAAATAAGTGTAAAAATTCAAACATGTACGTGCAACGTTACAAGTTAACTGTTAATTAATAGGTACTACAGACTTTATTCATATTCAAACCAAAAGTAACTTCTACACTATTTAAAATGTTTTAACGAACTTTTGGATTAGGTAACTTTCCACCTTGTACCTTAACCGTTTAGCTGAATCCACATTGAAACCTCAATAGTACATATCCAATATGTCTAGTCTATACAATTCTGAAATTTAATGCTAATCTTATTTGACTTTCATTGACTTTATCAAAGTCTTGACATTTAAATTAATCGTGAAAACTGGGGTGGATTTCGAATTTCAGACATTACGGGGCGTTGCCGATTTTGGGACGTTTCGTTCAAGGACGACCGCTTTAGCCCAGTTGGTAGTGACCCTGCCTAGGAAGCAAGAGGTCCTAGCTGGGTTCGAATCCCGGTAAGGGCATTTATTTGTGTGATAAGCACGAATATTTGTTCCTGAGTCATGGATGTTTTCTATGTATTTAAGTATTTATTTATCTATATTAGTATGTTTATCGTCGTCTAGTACCCATAGTACAAGCTTTGCTTAGTTTGGGACTAGGTCGGTTTGTGTAAGATTGTCCCCTAATATTTATTATTATTATTAAATTAATCGTGAAAACTGGGGTGGATTTCGAATTTCAGACATTTCGGGGCGTTGCCGATTTTGGGACGTTTCGTACAAGGTCTAATACCGGTACTCGGTATTATCTATTCTGTGACGCGGTAGGCTGCTTAGAAAACGAGACACTGCGAAATCATATTCTATTGAACATTAACCGCTAATTTCGGACCTGTCAGGGGCCCTGTGGTTGATCACGGACTGACATCAATTACTGTCACAGGCTTTAATTCGTTATCCTGTAATAGAGAAAATGGGTGATTGTTGCTCAGCAATTTGCGAGTAATTTAATAACCAATTGTTAATATTCCTTCCTTGGTTTCGATGATCAATTAATTGAGGTATAATTATTGAACTTTATTAAAAAATTTACATTTCAATGAATTAAATACATATAAAGTAGAGAGTAGTATTATATTACAGTAGAACCGGCTTGATAATCTATTTTTAAAATAAATTATGTTCACTAAGGAATTTTGCAGGTTCTTAGTGAATCATACTTACAATAATAATATAATTATTGATTTTATCGACACTACCCTCCTCTACTTCCGAGTCCAGGGATAACTTATCTGTCATTTTAGATAATCCTTGCAAATATCATTATTAAGTGTAGGTATTCCAATTGAAATAAGGATTTTTTTACAAAGCATGAAAACATGAAAACGGAGTGGGGCTTGTGTAGTGTCAACTAATTTTGATTAATCAATGCTAATATTATTATATACTCTTTTTCAAATAGCACTAAGTTAATTCTTAAAAAGCAAAAATACGGAGTCTCGTGGGGAGTGCCATGACGTATCAAAAAAAGAATTGTAAATCGATAACGTATATAAAAATCAGTATTCGATTTTAAACATAATATTCACAACGCATTTTGTGGTTGTTCAAATGTTGATCACATTGCGTTGCGAGCCCAGTAGATCACACACTCACAACGTATATTCGTTTGATTTGACGTGTCATGAAAATATTTTCATAAGAATAATATTGTAGCAATACAAAAATACTAAAATTACTTACAAATGGAATGTTATATCATCTTTTTCTAAGCTTGTAGCGGTTGAACGTTTATTACATACGCTTACAGCACATGCGGGCATTTTTATGATCAAGTGTGCAGCGTTGCCAGACGGTTACATTTCTTATATTTTTCGTAACTTTTGACCCGCTCGCGTAACATGTAAGTAACATTTGTTATTCTGGGAATTTTCGTAACATTATGAGTCACACTATATTTCTAGTAGTAACAAAAAACCTACTCATACAAAAGTATTTAGTCGGGACAGTATACGACGATTTATATATGTATATATTTTTTTATAACAACATTCCGCAACACCTTGAAACGTTGTTATTGAAAACACAAATTTTAATGTCTAAAATTCTAAATGACAAAGTGTACAACGAATTCTGCAACATTTTTGACCATTGTCGAATACACAACTTTAATTTGTAATGTCAACGTTGTCAAAAAGACAAAACATGTTTTGTGAAACATAAAATATAATATTGTCTTTTTGTCAGCAGAGTTTTGTTACTGTAGCAATGTGTCCTACCGTCCATTTTGGCCAACACAATGTATGGTTGTCAGAGTGACAACATAGCTTTCTCATTTTTGTCAGTATTGTCACTCTGAAAACAAAAATGTTGTCTTTTTGTCAGCAGTGTTTTGTCACTGTAGCAAAGTGTCCGACCGTACATTGTGGGCCACACAATGTATTGTTGTCAGAGTGACAGCAGAACTTTGTCACTGTAGCAATGTGTCCGACCATGCACATCTAGTGTTGTCACTATGACAACATAAATGTTGTCTTTTTGACAGCAGAGTTTTGTCACTGTAGCAAAGTGTCCGACTATACATTGTGGGCCACACAACACAATGTATTGTCGTCAGAGTGACAGCAGAACTTTGTCACTGTAGCAATGTGTCCGACCGTCTATTTTGGCCAACACAATGTATGGTTGTCAGAGTGACAACATAGCCTTCTCATTTTTGTCAGTGTTGTCACTCTGACAACAGAAATGTTGTCTTTTTGTAAGCAGTGTTTTGTCACTGTAGCAAGGTGTCCGACCGTACATTGTGGGCCACACAATGTATTGTTGTCAGAGTGACAGCAGAACTTTGTCACTGTAGCAATGTGTCCGACCATGCACATCTAGTGTTGTCACTCTGACAACATAAATGTTGTCTTTTTGACAGCAGAGTTTTGTCACTGTAGCAAAGTGTCCGACCATACATTGTGGGCCACACAACACAATGTATTGTTGTCAGAGTGACATCAGAACTTTGTCACTGTAGCAATGTGTCCGACCGTACATTGTGGGCCACACAATGTATTGTTGTCAGAGTGACAGTAGAACTTTGTCACTGTAGCAATGTGTCCGACCATGCACATCTAGTGTTGTCACTCTGACAACATAAATGTTGTCTTTTTGACAGCAGAGTTTTGTCACTGTAGCAAAGTGTCCGACCATACATTGTGGGCCACACAACACAATGTATTGTTGTCAGAATGACAGCCGAATTTTGTCACTGTAGCAATTTGTCCGACCGTACATCACTCCTAAAATAAATCTTAATGAATAGAATTAAACCTTAGTAATTAAATATTCTTCCGATTAAATTTTACACCGCTAAAATCGAAATCCATTTCTTGCTTAATGGCACGGTCTATAAAGATATTAAAAATGAGGGGTATGAGTGTACGTCCCTGCCTTACTCTCTGCTTAATCTTTGCTTTCTATTTTCTTATCCGACTTCTATGATGGTCTCCTGGTTTCTGTATAGCTCGTAGATTAACTTCCGGTCTCTACAATCTACTCCGGCTTCCCCTAGGATACCTACCCATCATCTTTTTCCAGTCAACCTTTTCAAGATCTGTAACAGTGTACAGGTAAAAAAAAAACCTTCATTCGAGCGCGTCAGATTTTGATAATGACATTCGCCGTAGGTACGTGTCTGTGATAACGAAGGTACATTAATCTGATGATTTGGAGGCGCGAGCCTTTGGCGGTCTTCTGGATGACGAATAGACGCGCGATCACATAAATGGCAAAGGTACTCAACTCAATAGGGTATAAGGCATCCCCCCATATATATGATAATCTGCCGCGCTCGAGTAAATCCCAAAATCCCGGTCGGGCTCCCCTACTACAAGTTTTGTACGTGCATGTTACAGCAAAGATACCCCGCAAAATAAAATAAAGGAGTGCCGTGCCTACTTCTATTTGCCTCTAATATTATATCGGAGTAAAGGTTAAACGCAATAACAAGCCTTTGTCTATGTGAAGCCTTCGCTTTGATGTATTTTGGCTTTGTAACAAGCGATAGCTGAGTAATTGATTGGTAATAGAGTGGAAATGATTCGGTTTGCTATATCAAATATAATCTCAAACAACATATTTAGTAATAATGTAAACTATAGTAGTCAGTAATTAGGTATCTATTCAAATAATTTACGGTATTGTACAGTCAAGGGCACCAATGTGTATTAACTCAAAGTTTCACAATACTACAACCTTATTATTGCAGAAATACGGTCTGCCTACATATTTTTGAGACTTTGATGTGGTGTATACATATTGGTGCCCTTGACCGATGTTATTACTACTATAGCATTACATATTATAGGGACAACATTATCGGATTTTTCAAGAAAGGAGTGTAGACATTTTGGAAGGAATGGCAACGCGAACGTAACACCCTGGAATTGCAAGTGTAGGTACATGCACCGCGGTGACCGCCTACCATCAAACAGGCGGCTTGACTTGTTCGCCACCGAACCAACGTGGTATAAAAAAGTGACAACCACGAATTTGCGAACTACTTAAGGTGCAACATCACTGACGAATTCCATACAATTTTCGTTCGGACTAGACGTCTAATTTATCGATGTCAGGAACTTGAAATTGTAATATTTAGATAATATATGACCCTCTTCTCCCGCAGTTTGAATAAATACACGTACAAACCAGTAATATTCAAAATATAGCCATTTGAAATTCATAAAATTTTACTCCGAGCCTTGTATGTGTGCGTGAGTTAGACACTGTCCGTGTAAATGACATGGCCGCGTCACATGACAGCACGTGGCCGAAAACCTTCACTAGATGTCTTTGATATCAAATCAAAATTAGTTAGACAGCGGGGTCAATAGTAGTAATTATATTCACCAGACGGCGACACCATCGTACAATCCCGTTTTTTTCTGGTGAAAGAGACGGCATTCATTTTATATTGCTACGCTACTCATTTTGGTAATGACGTAAGAGCTATGTCATTTGTTTATTGATAGAACGAATTTCTAAGAACAATGTATGAAGTTCAATGGTTTGCCTTTATTCGTGATTATTTATTGAGATTGCCATGAACAATAACCTAAAGTCCACGCAACGATAATTATGCATACATTTTGCGTCTTATTAGAAAGGAGTAAGATACAACATGGAAAAGTAATCTGTGCCACCGGCCGTATACATATGTATATAGGATTTGATCAAATGAATTTGCAACTCGGATTGATTAGTTTCGATTGAGTGAATGTTAATTAATGTAGCATTAAATATAACAGACAAATAAATGTTTTCTTTCTTTCTTTCTTTCAATTGTGCATTTGGAGTGAACTTGTTAAATTTAAAACGTTCGCTTTAGTCGACTACACAGTTGACAGTAAAATAACTAACTACCGCAACCTATATATGAATCGACTGTTCAAGTGTTCAACTACCGGAGATTAGATTACCGGACATGTCAATTAACTAATCCCTGTTCCCAATAATCAGTCCACGGATAGTTTTCCTTACAAGCATTTTGACAGATTATTAAAATGTGTCAAATGTCGGTAAGGAAAACTATCAGTGGATTGATAATTGGGAACCGGCCTAAGTCACAAGTAGTCTTCTTTATAAAATGTTGTGAGGGTAGAATTATATACTCGTAGGCATTCTTCGGTGCAGGGACTGATGTCAGTTACGACCGGTGGCTAGGCAGATACGAGACCGGTATTCCATTAATTGGGTACGGCACTGTTATATTGTAAGGTTTAGCCGCGCAGCGACAACACAACGGTGCCCCCGCCACCAGTTAGAAATATTGGTTACCGGTATTTATATTGCCTAGTGATACCTTATAATACCGGTTCCAAACAGGTATTACTCCAAAACAGTTTTTTTTGTTCTTATGCGGGTCGAATTCGCACCTTTACATCTTTTATGAAACCGTTTACGGTACCGGAAAAATTAACCGTAACCGTAGTTTTATGGTAGTAAAATATAAAGGTGCAGCTAACTATCGAAATGGCCCGGAGAAAACTGATGTACGTATTTAATTATTTTTTTTAACGTTCATATAGGGAATACAAACCGCCATCTTGGAATCCCGAAATACCGGAATCCCGGACCGATTTTTCCACTAGTCTAATACCGGAACTGAAAAGGACCAATATCGAATTACTTTTTAAACCTACTAATATTATAAATGCAAAATTTTGGATGTTTCTATATATAGATGTTTGAATGTTTGTAACTCGATCACGGCTCAACCGATTTAGAGGAAATTTTGCACGAAGATAGTTTAACCTCCTAAGGCCCATAAATTATACCGATTCAACTGGAATAGAGCTGAATTTGTTTTGTTTCGGGCAATTTTTAAAACAAACGAATGCCAACTCTATTTCCGACACAACACAATTCCAATGCCATTTTGTATTGTATGCTGGGCCTTAAGAGAAGCCGAGATTAAAATAAAGGATAGTTTTTATCCCGGGTCCATGGAGGCGGAAACTGGTTTTTAATAAAAAATATAATAACTTCATGCAATTGTAAAAAAAGGAACGCATAATCAAGTTAAGTATTTACATTTATTTGAATAATTTTATTTGTAATGTCTGTGCTCCATTCTTTTTCTACCGAAGAATAATCACTTTTACGCTCTAATGATGATAGTGGTAGGAGCATAAATTGAAATGTTCGAAGGTAAAATAGGCTTCCGCTAAAACGGACAACTTTTATGAATGAACGTAGAACACCGTGCTCGTAAATAGGGAATTTAGGTAATAATAAATACCTCGTCTTTTTTACTGGTGAGTTTGTTATTTTTTTCACAAAAACGTAGTTTTTCGGGTTGTTAACCCATTATAAAAACGTTAGTTGACATAAAACTTTCTTAAACTTTTGGTTTTTTAAATAAATGTAAAAAAGAAATGTTATTCATTTACTCTTACTACAACAGGTTCAGGGAGGGAAGGTGTATTTGGGTTTCACATGCCGTATCACATACGCGCTGATTCTATTGTATAGACAGTTTCCAAATACACCATCGCTCCCTGAACAGATAAAAGCAATGTTCGCAAACAGCTCAATACTTTTTTTAAGTAAGAAGGTTGGTTTTGCTTTTGGAGATGAGTTTTTTTATTTTACTGTCGAGGCATAAGAGACGTGTTCAGATATTTGTGAGCACTCAAATATATCTGATGGCGACTGTACTTTTTGACGAACAAACTAAAAAAGCTGCAAAACTTCCAATAATGTAAATTCAAGTAATGCAGACGAAGTAGACGAACCAAAATTTGCGAATACGTAAAATAACAAATTATTATCCTATCTTATCCTATTATACTATTAAACGAGGAATACACACGATGATTCTTAATTCGTGATCAAGACAAGTTACATATTACAAGCGGCAGTCTCTTTCTATCAAAAGGTATTAAAAAGAGACTTCCGTTTGTAATTCGTTACTTGTAGCTTCGTGAAACGAGCCCCAGGAGTCAATTTTTCTAATTCTGTAATTGATACCAAACACGATTAACTCGAAGTTACCTAATAAATATATATAAATAAATAAATAAATATAAGTTGACAATCTTACACAAATCCACCTAGTCCCATAGTAAGCTCAGTAAGGCTTGTGTTATGGGTACTAGACGACGATATATATAATAGATATAAATACTTAAATACATAGAAAATATCCATGACTCAGAAACAAATATTCATGCTCATCACATAAATGTTTGCCCTTACCGGGATTCGAACCCAGGACCTCTTGCTTCGTAGGCAGGGTCACTACCAACTACAACGTTCTTTCTTTTTCTGAATAAACCTGAACAAGGAATCACTTTATAATTCAAAAATATCGTCACCCTAACGGTATTTTGCAAAAATTTGACGTATGTGTGTTTGACGTATCTACTTAACTTCAAGAAATGTAGGGTGACCAAACATTCAGTGGATATTAGTGTTTACATTATCATTTAATTGAAGTAACTAAACAGTGATTTAATTGCATGAGACCTCATCCATTGAAATCCGTTTTGGCTGTTTATCAATATTTTTCGACTCCTGATCACGGATTAAGAATCATCGTGTATATACATTTTCGATAGGTATTAATATTGAAGTCCCGAAATTCCGGTATTGTGGTCCAATATCACATTTCAGTACCGGTATTGAGAATCATCCGATATTTAATGCCTTATACATATGTACATATATCTTTTTCGTTTTTGAGGATTATAATAATGACTTAATGAAAATTGGCATAGTAATAGATCAGCCTATATTACGTTCGACTGCTGGGCACAGACCTCCTCTCATGGACGAGAAGAAAAGCTTAAGGAAAAAAAACGGTATCATAAGTATACCGGTTTGGAAAAGGCATTATAAAAGTGTAAGTAAATACAGTAAAAAAACCGGTAACGATATGTATATCTACACGGTTCCGGTTCCGGTACCGTTATGTTGGCGGCGCGGCTAACTTTTACAATATAACGCTATCGTAATAGAATACCGGTCCCATAATGTCCCGTAATGGAATACGGTATACCGTAACCGAAATGAGTACATGCTCGTGAATCTGCCTTTAAAAAATATATTTTCGGACAATTATTAAAAACTGAATCGATAACAAATATCCATTATACTTAATTGAACGAGCGAGTGAGGCGAACGAAGTTTTTCATTTAAGCTTGGGCAAATATTCTTTCGTATGTCCGGCTGTCCAGACTTCTCCTCTACATGTTCTCAACCGGTTCTCGTGAAATCTTGTGAGCTCGAAACTACCAGAGACGCGGAAATTTGCTCTTAGGAGTCACCAGACCGATTTTAGAACAAATATAAACTGCATTTAATAAATTAACTGTCAAATCTCTCTAAAAACCAGAGTAACTTTTTTGCATATAAAATTTACTAAGCCTATATCGCCATGAACTCCCAGGGCCCTATTTAATAAACATTACAATCCTACAATTTTGTATAAAGGTGACATAGGTATTTGTAAAGATTTACTAAGAAAATCTTTACAAATATGTCACTTTTATACAAAATTGTAGGATTCTAATGTTTATTAAATAGGGCCCTGAAAGTTCATTCATCCATCACCACAGAAATATTTTTCGAAATCGAATCGTTCCGGTAGCCTAGCGGTTCAGGCATGCGACTGTCAAACGACGGCGACGGTCGTGGGTTCGACAGATAAGTTTCATCTCATATTTACCTAAACAAGATATTCAATAATTTTGTAAGGAAATGTCCACCTCTGAACATTAGTACTGATGAATCTTTCATATAACTGTGAAAGCATCAAGCACACGATACATAAACGCGTGTTCAAACCAAAAAAGTAGAATTCTAATTTTGAATTTTGACAATCATCGAAAACAGTACCATATTGTCAAATGGTATATTTCTCTCTTTCCGACGCGCTCTCGGACGGGACTCGAGAGACTGGCCACTAACAGTTTTGATATACCTAAGAAGGATATAACAAACTCGCCCGTTATTCACAAAGCTCACCATATTCGTCCGGTGACGCAAAGTTATTACCAATTTTGAGGTCTAATTATTTTAGTCGGAGTTTACGGGCGAATACAAAACATTTTGTGAATAATATTTAGCCTTTCTAATAATTAGTCCTGCAAGTCAATATGGATATAACAGATCAAAGTAATATACTAAGTATCTTACTTTACGTACCTTATTCCATATAATATTAGATTTTCTAGGGAACATATCTTCGTTTATGATCCTTTTAAAATACTGTACTAGTGTTACTTATTTCGATTATTTAATGTGTCTCAAATTAAACAATTACGTTGTTGTCAATCAAAATGGTTTTCATTCAAATAACATGAAGATTTATGCACGATTCGTCTAATGTCAATGGAATTGGGTTTAATAGATAAAGGTTGGGCTTTGATTTGTCAATTGTAAACCTATGGATAGTCATGACTTTCCAATTAAATCAAAGGCGTAACATCTTTGTAAAGGATATGCCTATCCAAAATAGTATATATGTAGTAGGTATTTAACATGTAAGAATATGTCCGCCAAAAATATAGGGGATATTTGTGGATAATCTAGATACAAACATACATACATACATACATACATACATATAATCACGCCTCTTTCCCAGAGGGGTAGGCAGAGATCACGGATCTCCATTTGCTACGATCCTGGCAAACCACTTTCGCTTCACTCACTTTCATAATATTTCTCATACATGCTCGTCGGTTTAGGGTACTTGTGACCTGTGGCCTTTTGTTAAGATTTCTCCAATTTGATCGGAGAGATACAAACATGCTTATCAAAAAAAATTAAACATCTTGAAAAAAAATTTTTACACGTTACAAGTCAATCTAATTAGTTGAGACGGTCATATTCGTTAGAAAATCCAAAAAGAAAAACAAAAAAGAAGTACTTTCGTAGGGATTTGAACCCGGTTCAATGATGGCGTTACAGACAGATTTAAGCAAAAGAGAGATTAATTGCGCTACCGTATGACATTAGGTGATGAGTGAAAAAGTCAGGTGGGTTCATATTGCATTCTAGAGTGCCAGCCACAAGAACATTTATTTTCACTATTTCCTAATAGAGGCGCTACTATATATTTAGTTTTGCGCCCTCTAGTTTGATTTATGAAAAAGGTTTGACAATTACTGACTTTGAAGTGACATTTAGTTACGTTAGTCTGCGTAAATTCACGAAAAAGCACTTTTATGCATATTTTCGGACTACATTTTAAAAAGAAGCACTGATTAGTGCAGATTGATTGCGATTCATACGTAGCACGCTCTTCGGCTTCCGCAGTTTGAAACACATGTTGGTACTGGTCACGGTTTTGAGTAAAATGATGAGCAACCATCGAAATTATATATCGCGACATCTGTTAGCAACAGCTCGACAGGAACCAGTGATGTTTAACCCTAAGGCGCCGTAGGTTCAGCGAAGTTAAGCGAACAGAGTTTTAGAAACAATATAATGCTCTGTTTATAATAATATGGTTTTTAAAAAATACGATTAGTAATCTAGAGGCTTTTCTGCAGGGAAATCAGTGTTTAGAAACATGATTAAGCAATTTTCGCTCGATAGAAAAAAATCACGAACATAGGTCTAAAAGGGTCTAAAATACACTTAAAATATTTCTTACAAATTATGCACAAAAGCTAAAAATCGGCAATATCATGTTTGAGAGAAATCAGTTTTTACTTTTTTATTTATTTCAACGGCAAAAAAAATAAAATTAAAAAACATGATTTCCGCGCTTCCGAGCACGCACTTCCATCTCGCTCACGCTTATGCTCAGTGAGAGGGAGAGAAGACCATGAACCTACGGCGCCTTAACATAAAAATCTACGTGTGAATCATTCTGCGTCGTTAAAAACGACAAATCTGAACTCGTATTAAACGAACTCTACTATTATTACCTCCCTAAATAAAACGGTGCTGAGGCTCTAGCGTGACCAAGGTCACGTGACATTTCAGCACATTTTCGCCGTAAAATGTGACGATGAAAACTTATCGTGCTAGCCGGCCAGCCCCCCTAGCACATTAGGTTGTATGTCCGACGTAAAGCATTTGTCCCTCTAAGACTCGCATATTTGCGAGCATGGGACGAATGATTTATGTGTGTATGGTGTGCATAAAAATAAGAACGGCCCATTTGCCATTCAAAGCGCTTGTTGGGGTTAAATTAAAAACAGTTCGAGACAAAAATTACACAGTTCGTTCGGTTACTATGCAATTAATTACTTTCTACTTTTTATAAACATTTTTTGACAATCCAGCGCAGTTTTTGTAAAAACAAAATGCAATTAATTAATCATTTCACGAACTACCCTGGTTCAATCAATTTGAAAAACAATTCTGTTTTGCAAGCTTTTTTAATCAATTGTGAATTCGTACCTTTTCATTGGTGCATGCTGGGTGTCCCTCGGCTTTACAGCCTTTTAAGGGTTCCGTACCAATAAAGGTAAAAAACCCTTATGGTGCGACTCCGTCCGTCTGTCCGTCTGTCTGTCACAAAGTGAAATATCTCACGAACTACTTAAGCTATCAATTTGAAAGGACCATGGGCAACTTTGTATGGATCCTGGTCCTGAATCCAACAAAGCTGAAACTTAGGTCATTAAATAGGACTTTAAAACTACTTCAATTCGTTCTATGGGCATTAAGATGAATTCCATTGCAGAACTGACATATTCATATTTAAGTTAAAGTGAGTATAGGATCTATGAGAAAACGGGTTCTCTCAGTGAATACATATTCAGAATTATTAGGGTAAGGTTAGTGTGTAAAATAAACATGTTTTTTGTAGCTAATTAATTGTTTTATTAATAAAATATGAATATATGCCACGCTCGATGAGCCTTCATCATTAGTACTTTTTGTCATAACTACCCTCCAGAATACTAAATATGAATATTCTCCGAATGCGTTTTTTCATAGCTCGTACTTACTGACTGTGGCTAAAATACGAATATCTTCGTTCTGCAATGGAATTCGACGTTGTGCCTATAGAATGAAATAAAGTAGATTTAAAGATCTATTTAATGACATAACTCTCAGTGCTGTTGGTTTCAGGACCATTTTGACGCATGGTTCTTTGGAATGGTGTTAAATGAGAGTTATCCACGTGTATTAAATATACATTTTAATTTCCTATGATAAATTACGAATATGAGGAGGGGGCAAAAAAAATATTCAAGTATTAGGTCAAGTAGTGGGGTATCATTACACATTTTTCTACATTGATAAAATTTCTACAATGATCTACTCGTATGAAGGAAAATGCAAATAAAATGTTGAAATAATTACTTGTGATTAACCTTTCGTATGCGGATGTCAAAATTATCCAATCAAATGAGGACTTTGAGATGTAGAACAATAGGTTCAAATAAGCATACGAAAGGTTAAGATAAACATAAATATTACTGGTAAAATATTATTTTTTCTCTATCTAGCATATTTTTTGTTTTATTTACAAAAAACATTTCCTATATAAATCCTATAATATAATAATAAATCCTAAAATATAACCTATATAAAGTTTGCAATTTAATCAACTTTGTAAGTATTTTTTTGTTTTGATATTCCTATATGACTATAATAGAAATACTCTCTTTCAAATAAAACAATAATAATCGAGATCGGTTCACGTGTAAACAATAATCGCTAAAAGACCAACATACATACCTACTCGTACCTACTAAGCTGATTGCCCTTGCACGTTAGTACCAAATGAGGCCGATAGATGGCGCTGACCCCATTCGCGCTGTTAAGATTTTTCTAGAATTAATTGGGACGGGTATTTCGAATCAGGTCAAAAAAAGATCGCGATTCAATTGTCTTGGTGTAAAAGTTATTCGCTGTATGCAATTGAATTCTGTTGTGTTGGGTTAAAATAAGTAATTTAACAAATATTGGGACATTTACTTTACCTTGCGTTACTTGTTAGTTTGTACGGAACCCTCGGTGCGCGAGTCAGACGCACTTGACCGGTTTTTAATTTTTGTTAATGTATTCTGAAACTGTAAAGCTACGGTAGCCCAGTGGTTCAGGCATGCGGCTGCCAAACGGCGGTCGTGCGTTCGAATCCCGGCTCGTACCAATGGGTTTTTCGGAAATTATGTACGGAATATGATTTCATATTTACCGTTAGCTTTTCGGTGAAGGAAAAACATCGTGAGGAAACCTGCATACATCTGCGAAGAAATTCAAAGGTGTATGTGAAGTCCCCAATCCGCACTGGGCCAGCGTGGGGAATACTGCCCGTTCCCTCTCATACATGAGAGGAGGCCTGTGCCCAGCAGTGGGACGTATATAGGCTGATGATGTGATGATTCTGTAACATCATTTTGTGACTGTTCAAAATTGACACGATTGTTCCGGTAAACACAACAATGCCCAATCCTCATCGAACCATAGTCCAATAAATTACATTTGGCATCAAACGCGTATCGCAGAACAATAAAATTACGGCGTAAGAAAGCGGATAAGCGGAGGTTCTATTAATCAAATCTCCGGGGGGAAACTGCCAAATTGAGTGCGGTTCACAAGTTTCGGGGCAAGGGAACTTCAAATATTTTTTCTTTATTGGGTTTATAGCACGTTCCCGGGTGTTAGCTTAGAATCTGTTCGTAAGTGTCGACCTAAAAGTTAAGAGGACCGATTGGATAGGCTTTTGAACTTTGTATGTCGTTACTAGTTCATCTTGTCTTTGCACGCAATTGTACTTATACTAGCGGCCGCCCGCGACTTCGTCCGCGTAGATTTTTGATGATGACAAAGATTTTAAATAGGTAAGTGAATTTTATTCTTAGTTAAAATGGTCTAGACATATTACATTTCAAACAGTGGCAGACACTGATATGCGATTGTTAAAGATTTTCCAATGAGATTACGGGAATTGTTTGCAGAATGCTTAATACTTATTCCGTCAGTTACCTCATGCTTTAATCTAATTTAAATCTTTGGCATAAATGACTCTGCAAGATATAGAGCGACGCATGGATGGAGCTAGAAAATGGGGATCTTAGTTATTATGAGTGAGATTTAAAAAAAAGTTAAATATCGTAAGGCTGTTAAAACAATCTTAAAATCGAAATCGAGAAATGGAGACAGGTTAATCAAGAGTACATCTCTTTAAAAAATCCAGTGTTCCCCGTACAAAACCTTCAACTTTTTTTAACCCCCATTGGGATAGAATTTTCTAAAACGCTGAAATTACTTTTTTGTATTTTAATAAGTTAACTTCCTACAAAGTTTCAAGTCTCTAGTTCAAATAATAATGTCTGCCCCATACAAACTTTGCACCCCCATTTAACCCCCTAAGGGATGGAATTTCCAAAAATCCCGTCTTATCCGGTGCCTACGTCATAAAAGGAAGTCCAAGTGTATATTTCAAGTTTCTAGTCCAAGTAGTTTCGGCTGTGCGTTGATGAGTGAGTCAGTCAGGACATAACAGGGCATTTATATGTATAGATAGATGTAACAAAACAATAGGGGTGTAGACACTAAATAACCTCTATACATATAATGAAGCTGAAGACGGTCGAAAGTCTGTACATGGAAGATATTCGAAAAAAAGTTTGCGGGGGATACTTAGAATCGATAACAGAACACGATCCAAAAGTTTTTAGAACTTTTGTCTGTTTATTTGTACGCGCATCACTTGAAAACGGTGGAGCGGATTTTGATGCAAACTTTACTAATATTTCGAGAAAATTCCCGGACAACATATAGGCTATAAAAAATATTAAGATAATAGTGAAGAGGGGTTAAAAAATGGGGTTGAACTTTGTATGGGCACTTCTTAAATCTATGAGCTAAAGACTTGAAAATTGTCAAGCATATACTTGATTAGAAAGTTAAAAGAACCCCATTCAAACTTTTAGCAAAATATAGATAAAACGTGAAAAAACCTGGGATGAAAATAGTGGAAGAAGGCTAAAAACCGAAACTGGTTGATAACTCTGAGATTGTTGATATACCTCCACCGATAGTAACTGTTATACATAAGAGACATAATTATATTGGAACTTCAGTCACTGACGACGTCGCTGTTGATACTAAAAAAACCAACAACCTTGATCTCTGCCTTCCTATATTTGATATGAAATCAGAGGTCATCTAAAGTTGTTTGAAGGTTGAGTTGAATATTTATCTCGAATTATCATAGTTCACCAACGTCAAGGGATGTGGGTATACAATTTGGACAAAACGGCATTCCGCGGAGAATTGAGTATCATGGCATCAATTTTTTTCGTGTAGATAACTCCCGTGACTTTCTGAAATAATGTTGGGAGCGCATAAAGAGCGCCCCCTAAAGGGATATTTTGGGCCTTTCATTCCTACGAAAACCTCAGCCTTCGCTTCGCTTCTTCTTCGCTTGCCTCCCCGTTTACCTTCGGGATTTTGGTCCGCAAATTTCGCATGCAAGACACTGAGTATACTTAGGGGTCATTGCTCGCATTGAGACCATTCTCAGAAGGGTTGCTTTGGGCCTTACATTCCAACGAAACGGCCTTGCTTGCCTCGCCACTCACCTTCGGAACTTTGGCCTGGAATTTCCCTTGCAAGACTCCTGGGAATAGTAAGTGTACGTAGGGGCTCGCCATCAGCTTTCACTTGCAAGACACCGGGAGATAATGAGTGTCCGTCCATGGGGGTGCATTTAGAGCGCTTTTTGAAGGAATGCTAATATAACACAGTCTTTCACTTCAACGTAAACCACCAGGCCTTTGGCCTCGATTGCCTCGCCACTCACCTACGGGACTTACTTCGCCCTCCGCCTTGCCACTCAACTAAGTGTCCGTAAGGGCTCGCTAGCCTCGCCGCGGGGGCTTGCCTTCGGGTTTTCGGCCCTAGAGCTCGCCTCTAGCGCGCCGGTAGCGGTCTCTAAAAGCATGCTTTAATTCCTAAGAAAAGCTCAGCCTTCGGCTTCGCTTGGCTCCCCTTTTATCTTCGGGTATTTGAGCCTCAGGTTTCGCTTCCAAGACACCCGAAGATAATGAGTGGCGTAGGGGCTCGCATTGAGAGCGCTCTCTGAAGGGATGCTGTGGGCCCTTCATTCCAACGTAAAGCTCGGCCTGCCACTTGGGGATAGTATAATGTAAGTGGCCTTCAGCCCCCAAGTGTTTCCTTAAGGCTTGATTTGGATCTTTCATTGTTACGAAAAGTTGCCTGGCTGGTCACCTTCTGGACTTTGGTCCCCGGATACTTCGGATACGAAGACACCTGGGGATAGTAAGTGTCCGTGGGGGCTCACCCACGGGCCTACAGCCCCCGAGCTCACATAACGACCGCTCTCTAAAAGCATGCTTAGGGCCTGTAATTCCTACGAAAAACTCAGCCTTCGGCTCCGCTTGCCTCCCCGTTTACCTCCAGAACTTCGATCCTCAGGTTTCGCTTGCAAGTTACTCGGAGATAACGACCCGTGGGGGATCGGGTTTTAGGCCCTCGAGCTCACATTGAGACCGCTCTCTGAAGGATTGCTTTAGGCCTTTAATTCCAATGAAAATCTCGGCCTTCGGCCTCTCTTGCTTCACCGCTCGGCACTTTGGCCTCAGGTCTCGCTTGCAAGACACCTTAAGCTGGGTCCACATTTGTATAAATTTGCCGTATCGTATCTCCGTCGCGTTGCACCGACGCGTATCAGTATCGCTAGCGTGGACGCAAAAGCAGCGCGATCATGCGGCGCGCCGTATCTGATTGCTCGGGATCGATGTGGACACGCGTTTATTTTATACCCCGCACACTCGCGACCGGATATTACGCGCATCAAGATCGGTAAGTATGGACGTATTTGATACTGTATCACGATACGAAGTTACGATTTGATACGCGATAGGTACGCCGTAATCGCTCTCGAGGCGGTTTTTCCCCGATCATCAAAGGGGATACGGTGAGCGTCCACACTTATTGATACGGCGTTATGATACGATACGCTGCTACGCTACGGTTAGTATCGACGCATTTTTTCACGCGACGATGCTAGTGATACGGTGTGCCCAAAAGTGAGCGTCCATACTGAGGATACGCGAGCTCGATACGAGACGCGTGATCGTGATCGACAAAATGATACAAACGTGGGCCCAGCTGTAGGATAGTGACGTCCGTCGGGCTCGCCCTAGGGTCTTCGGACCTGGGGCTCGCATAGGGAGCGCTCTCTAAAAGGATACTTGGGGCATCTATATAATATTATTGACTACCAAGTTTATAAGGGTGTTTATTTCGATTCGAAGAGAATTTGAACTGTTACACGCACAATCTATGGAAATGAAATCTTTATTTTCAGTATGTAGTATGGTAAAACATAACAATACCATGTATACCATAATTTATGCGCGTACGAAGTCGCGGGCAGAAGCTAGTAATCAATAATCTTGTATTTTCTCGAAAAAGGATTTCATGAGGTTCATTAACCACAAAGTGTGAAAATTAAGTGTCCAACAAAGTTGTAAGAGGGGAGGGGAGAAGCTACGAACTAAGCAGTGAACTAACTAACTAGGCATGCGGCTGTCAAGCGGCGGTCGTGGGTTCGAATCCCGGCTCGTACCAATGAGTTTTTCGGAACTTATGTACGAAATATTTACCGTTAGCTTTTTGGTGAAAGAAAACATCGTGAGGAAACCGGTCTAATCCCAATAAGGTCTAGTTTTCCCTCTGGGTTGGAAGGTCAGATGGCAGTCGCTTTCGTAAAACTAGTGCCTATGCCAAATCTTGGGATTAGGTGTCAAAGCGGACCCCGGGCTCCTTTAGGGGCATTACCGGGAATAACGCTAGGAGGATGATGATGAAAGTTGTAAGAGGGGTATGTTCTGTCTCTTTTACGCAAAACGCACCTTCATATGAAATTAACCCTTAATACATAGGTACTACGAGTAGTAGTTAGGATTTCAGTGCTTCGAACACTAAGTTGAGTCGCCGTCGGATGTGGGATTATAATATTTTCCATCAAAATCAATCATTTCCATAAAGCTGGACACTCACTACCACTCGAATAAGCTATAGACCAGCGCCACGCCAAAATCGACCCATGAATGTCAAAACTGTAGCGTTCAAACTTTAAAGTAGTTATGTAGTTTATTTATTTAATCGTATGGCAAGGCAAGTCGCTTAGTGAAGTAACATATTAATATAAAAGTACTTAATCTGAATTATATAAAATCTATGGATAACTATAATTTTATATATAGCTTCTTCACCCATGTAGTAGTAGAACGAGACGCGCCAACACACCTTCCGAATGGAATGGTCGCAAACAATGATGTACTTAATATAAAAAATGCATCATTGGTCGCGAATGTCAAAATAGAACGTTGGGAAATCATCGTCAACGTCCATCCATTTGGATGCATCCACTTGACGAGTTGTTAGTAAATGTTAAAACAACTGACACGACTACGATCAAGTGACAGCTGACAAACGTGCCCGTAAGTCAAAATATTACGTCATCCAGATGGACGCATCTATTTTTCACCGTGATGAACAGCGTGAAACGGCGCAGTTTAAGTTCGCAAATTTCGACAGAAATCTAATCTGAACGATGAATAAGGTATGGAGGACATATCCCACGTTTAGTTCTTGTGTGTAACCACAACGTTCCATGCGAGTATAATCATCATACTGAATTTATCTAATTATCGGTCTATACAGTTATTGGGAGCTGGCCTGGCTAGGCATTTGTTATTGTACACTAGCATTGTAAATTACCAGCTTTGTTCTGCGACTAATAATCCCGAATATCCATAACTATTGGAGGTACTTTACGATTACGATTATCGCGGATTCATGACTGCCGAACCCAAAGTAGCTATTGCGCTATGAATAAAGCTTGCCATTCGCGATTCGCCGCGCCAAAATCGGTACATGAATTCAAAACTCAAAACCACGGGAGGCTTTGTGGTATGTGGTCTCGCGAAATCTAGCCTAGGCCCGAAATGTTGCGATAGCTCACTATTTATGCATGTGCATTTATTTATTGCGTAGTCAGGGGTTTATATACATTTTTACTTTGTTACTAGCTTCTGCCGGCGAGTCCGTCCGCGTGGAACTCGTTTATACCGCAGCTCCATACAATGTTTTACCCCCCCCCCCCCCATTTCATCCCCTTAGGGGATGACTTCGGGGATAAAAACTATCCTATGTCCTTCCCCAGGACTCAAACTTCCTGGTGAAGGACATAGGATAGTTTTTATCCCGGAAATCATCCCCTAAGAGGGTGAAAGCGGACGGAGTACGGCAGAAACTAGTATTATACAAATATGCTATATACAAATATTGTTCGTTTAATAGTATCGGATAAGACCGGTAGCTCCATCTATTGTGAGTTCTTCACCCTGGATTTCTAAATACAAACTTTCAAGCAAGTTTTAATCTCTTTAGAAGATCAATCATTGACATTGTTTTTCTTGTGTATTAATACTATTTAATATTGAACCATTTTACGAAGTTAGTCCCTAGCTCTAAAAAAATCAATATCCATACAAATTTTCAACCCATTTTTGACCCCCTTAGGGTATGAATTTTCGAAAACGCTGAAATTGCTTTTCTTATGATAATTTAAAGAACCCTTTTACGAAGTTTTAAGCCTCTCTGTCTTAAAAATAAATTAATTCCCATACAATGTTTGAAACCATATACTTATCAGTTATCACCCTATACAAAAACGCCACGAAGCTTTCACTTGACAAAAAAGATGGCGCTGTTACGTATGTATACACGACTTTATCCTATCGGTTATTCCCAGTTCTGCGGGTCACCATAACTCCATCAAACTTTTTAATTTATACGTTTCATATGGTTTGACGGAGTTTAGACGCCGACAAAAATCTACTACTACGGATAGAATATGCGTGGAAATTGGTGTTGTTCTGCATCGCGCTATTGAAGTTTTAAATATCCATTGTTTAAATACAATTACCTTTAGATTCTCCTTTTTAGTCTCTCTGACAACATCAACGAACTTTCACATTAATAATATCAGTGTGATGTGATGTGATAAGGAGGTAGGTACTTAACAAGTTTCTGGCAAAAAAATCATTTTTGGTACAAGCTTTTTTGTCGACTGTACTTTTCTGTATACCATCATAAACTACTCATTGAGACGATTCTAACGAGCCCAAACTCAACGGGGTTACACCGGTTAAGTACTGAATTCCCACGGCCACCTTCTGTCTCAATCATCAGATCAGCTCGATGGTACCATAATATTGAATTGTCATCCAAACTATACTTACTTATACCCAAAATTTCAGCTTAATCGGTCACTGGGAAGTGGGTCAAATTTAACTTGCAAGATTTGATTACAGACAGACAACGGGACAGGTGAAAGTAAATAAAAGCTTACAGCATTGAATTTATACATGATGTATCAAAAATGGGGTGTGAACCGATCAAGGGTATGTTCGGTAGCGTATTGCGATTCCAAAAATGTTTATTTTTTGTTTGGATTTCTTTTTGTTTGCAAAGAATGTTTTTTTTTTTCATTACAATCTTTGTTTTTGCTGACATTTAATGCATATTTGGAATCGCAATGCGCTACCGAATATGCCCTTGCTTCGGTTCACACCCCATTTTTGATACACCCTGTATAGCATTTAACTTTTGTACTCCATTGTAGTGTATAATATAAGTTATTTTTGCACGCAGTGTTTGCCTATAATTAGTTCTGCATTTAGTTAACAATCTAACAGCTGTTAGCGAACCTTTTCAAATAAATAAATAACACGTAATATGATACTATACATGCATATATTGTACTATACTTTACTTCGATCCAGATAAACCTCCAGTTAGTAGTAAAAGTCCTGAGGGGTAATCACGTAACGTTCAGACCCCGTATCATGGTCGGCCTTATCACGCGATAAGTGACAAGATATTAGGAGCGTCGTCTCGTTCTATCGAACGGTGTCAGCCAGTGACGGAAGCTCTATCTTGCCACTTATCGTGTGATAAGGGCGACCATGATACGGGGTCTGAACGCGCGTTAGGCAGATCCGTCTGTGCTAACGCGCATTCAAAACGTTACGTGATTATTACCCGTCAGCCCCCCTATTCTGTAACTTGTTTTAATCTCACCTCAACGCTCACCCACAAATATATCTTGACACCGCGATGCGTAACTAAGCGTAGGCAGAGGTCTAGTGCGTAGATGGTGCGTAGCGAATAACAGCCCAGAGGCTCTAGTATAAGTTTTACCGAAACAAAACGATACGACCGCGTTCGCGTTTAGCTGTCAAATCCCATACAAATAGAGGGTAAAACACAAACGCGATCGTAAAGTTTTGTTTCGGTAAAACTAGCCTCTGCTGTTAATTCTGTTATCAACATGGCAGCGACGTGTCGACTCGATAGTTTAGTCGAGTCACATCTGCTCGTAAACCGCTTACCGATAGAGTAAACGGGTTACCAATGAAACGAAGACGTCGTGAAGCCGGGCGGAATGTCGATTTCATAGCGATTATTATTTGTGACGTTGCCAGTAAAGTCGATTGTAGCTAATGCAGCATGCCGGTCGTCTGAATGGTGAAAGGATTCAGGTTAATTCAATGCTACAGCGTGTTTTTAACCCTTATAGTTTCACCGTGTCCGCCGTCCCCTTTCATCATCATCACACACATACACACACATCATCAGCCTATATACGTCCCACTGCTGGGCACAGGCCTCCTCTCATGTATGAGAGGGAACGGGCAGTAGTCCCCACGCTGGCCAAGTGCGGATTGGGGACTTCACATCATTGTCATCATCATCATCATCATCTATTTAAGAGCTAGGCTCTTGTTGGTGGAGTAACCGCCACTGATTTTTGTCCTCTGCTAGCCTCTTCACGTCTTCATATGACTCGACAGCCACATTCTCTTTTATTTGAATGGTGTGAGTATGTCTGGGTCTTCCTCTTCCTCTCCTTCCTTTGATCTTGCCCTCCAAGATGTTTAAAAAGAAGCTGTCGTGCCGTATTAGATGTCCGATCATTCTGCCTCTTCTGTTTTTTATTGTTTTAGCAAGCATTGGCTCTCTCCTACCGTCGTCAAAACCTCTCCGTCTTGTCTTTCTTTCTGAACAGCTTATTCTTTCCATCCTCCGCCGGCACCACATTTCGAAGGCTTCGAGCCTTTCTCCGTCCTTTTGCGTCAGCGTCCACGTCTCACTCCCGTACAATGCAATACTCCAGATATATACTTTGATTAGACGTTTCTTGGTTTTCTTAGATATACTATGTGTCTTAAGTAGGTGTTTTTTGTTGTTGAAGGCGTTTTTAGCAATTGCAATTTGTTGTATAATGTACTTGGTGCAGCTGGAGTCACTAGTTGCACTTCCTAAATATTTAAATTGCTTGACCTGTTCTATTGGCTTGTTATAGACCGGTGTACTGCTGTATGTTTAGAGATGATTAGGATTTTGGTTTTACTAACCCCCCCCCCCCCCCCTTTACAACTAGAAAATTGTAATTAGGCATGTTTCGCGGGCTTTTCCGTCATCTTAAACTTCTCATATAAATATATCAGTAATCATCTTATACTCGTACACTATATCACATAAAAATTGTTTGAAATAGCATGTAGCTACTAGAAAGTACTGCCAATAAATCTATATTTTTATTTATTGATCATGTTAATATTCAAAAGAGGAACGCTTTTATGAGACCAAAAAGAAGAAAAAAGCTGTACGAAAGTGTCTCCTTAAACACGCTACTCGCTCTAGCCCGCAGTGTTTTTAGAATAATGTTTTTAAATATTTCTTCTCTTTGTGCTCCCTTGGGCAAAACAATATAATTGAAAAATAAGTAAATGCGGAGGGATGAAACGGGCTAGATGGTTTTAGAATAGAAGGAGTGAAGATCATATTGCAATGAACATTGTTGGTAATAGACCGTCGCATAACAAGAAAGCCAATTACAGCGTGTACGGCAGTTTGCCAACAAGAATACATCCGTTTTTTAAATCAATTTTAGATGAAATTGTTATCTCTAAAGTTTAGCTGGTGGTCCATTGTTAAGATCCCGGTAAGGATGTTTATTTTATTTATCTACGCAATGAGCACGAACATTTGCCACTGAATCTGAGATGTGTGTATATGTTTATTTTTCTATAAGAGTGTATCGGAATATTCATCCTATATTCTAGTAATTGAGAACTGCGAAATTGACCCTCTGCAGTGGGAGGTGCACGCAGCCAACGGCTAGGGATGGAGATCTTTAGTTAAAAAGAAAACATCAATCTTTGAATCCCGTCGATGTAAAGAACTTGACGTTACCAGCTATAGGTAATTTTGTGAGTGGTGTGCTCACGTGCCTGTTGTGTACTCGGGTCTTCATAAATAAGATTGGCTACGTGAGCCACAGTCATGAATCGCCTCATACAGGTCAGATGAAATTCTTGAGCAGAGGCCTTTTTGAACTTGCACTATTTCCTTCTACCTTATATTGTTATTTTACATTATAAGGTTCAATTTGATAGCTTAACAAACTGGCTAAACTGAGGCGCTCAAACTCTGACTCGAACAAGTGACGACGCAATTGGCGACTCCGGACTAAATAGTGATTCGGAAACTCTCGGGAGATATCTTCGAATCTGTGCGCGGATACTGTGTGTTGATAAAGACGGGTAGTGGACCTTTTCTCGGGTCTACCCTCTCATTTTTATCGACTCTTGTAGGGTTGTGAAATATTGTGCACCCATATCTCCATTGATAATTTGCTGGGACGACAGTCATCTGCGATCATGACACGGTGCAACCCCTGTTCAAACTTCAAAAATAAAGGTATAAAATATGGCGTTAGAGCCGTGTAAAATAATAATATCGTAGCAAGTGGCCTTTTGTTCCGTTGTTCAAAGATATGACATATACCTAATGTAACTATTAAAACATAAACCAGTCAGTGCTCGTAAAACAAGATAGCAGCGAACACAGCAATAATGTTTCCATTGATTAATCAAGAGTAGTCCTATTACACGCGAGTGCAGTGACTGGACGTTGCGATTTATTGTCGAGGCTTGCGTTGTTAATAACGCTGTTGCAGTGCGATTCACGATCTAAATTACCTCTTCTCACTCCTGTCCAGCATAGTATTGACCCCGAAATTGAAAAGTCATTGCAGTTCGATATTCATCTTAGCTTGCACCGTCCGCATGATGGCGCTGGTTTCCAAAATTGAAGTGTATTTTCCCGTAACAACATGCACTAGTGTCTGAGTGCTACGTTACGCAGGGCATCAACTGACAGTAGCATATAATCTGTCGTCTGCCAAATTTGCAATTGATATTAGATAGATAGATAGATATTATTTATTGTCTAAACTGTGTACATTAGATCACATGACAAGGCAGAACAATGACACGTAGTTGAGTGTCCATGAGGCAACCGAATGGCTTGCGGTATTTGAGCTCCCGAAGTGTTGTGGAACCGCACAAATTGAGCGAACTTGGACTGGGCTGGAATAAGAAAAACTGTATGAAATGTTTTTTTGTTGCTAGCTAGACAGCCCTTTCAAAATTGCGGTTCCTTGAAAGTGTGACGCTGTTTATATAATGAAATGCTGGTCTAAATCGAATACTCGGCGATTTTTTTTTTCATGGCCCCTCTATTTTCCGCTCCAGTCCAAGTTGGATCAGTTTGGGTTGCACAGAGCAGTTCCACAACGCTCGGCAAATGGGTGAGGACCAAATTCTTGGCCAGCATAACTGCTAACGCGTCGTTAATTGGTAGTAGTTATTGGTAAAGTTCCGTTGTGACACGAAAATTAACCATAGAAAATGTATGGCTAATTTTCGTGTCACAACGGAACTTTTTAACTACTATCAATTAATTAGGCTAACTACTGGCCAAGAATTTGGTCCTCACCCAAATACCGCGAGCCATCCGGTTGCCTTACCGACACCGAAATTATTACGCGTCATTGCTTTAACTAAGTATTAGGGCAATTCACTTTAACATTGTCTAGTGTTCCGGGCCAAAAAGGCAAAAACGGATCGGACGGAACTGTCTATCATAACGTTAATACAATGCGGACGGTATTGTGAAGATTTTTAAACAAAGTGGGTTCGTGACTGATAGGTATAGTGTATGAAAGTTTGTGCGGAACCCTCGGCGCGCGGGACAGATTCGCACTTGACCGGTTTTTTTACACGTTCGTGTGACCAGCTGGCGGACTATCTACCACTGAATAGTCGGCGGGCGATTTTTTTTCTTCAATATATTGGATTAGCTATTATTTGATGATATATAATCAATCGGGGGAAATGACAAAAAGTTTTCTATTTCGTGTTTGGGAGGCTCCGCTTGGTACCCGCTAACGGAGCCGCAGCTGACGTTCACGGGGCTTCATGATACAACTTCCTGAAGTTTCTTACAACTTATCACCCGAGCCGAGGGTAAATGTCTGACTAAATTCGGGCCTAAATAGCTGGCAGTCTAGTATAGATATTGGAGAACTTGATTATACAGTCGATGTCCGTGTGTTCCTCGCCTAAAGGCATGTTGTCGATAAGGAGACGATACACGGGCCGATATCGGCAGGACTGCAGGCCACTGCGTGTTTCAGGCCGTGTGGATACGTGTCGGGAGCACGGCTGCCAACCAAATGAAAGTCACTCCATACTAGATTTTCTGTGACCTTGCTTGGCAGTCCTGCCGATATCGGCCGGTGTAGCGTGTCCTAAAAAGGCCCCTCCACATTCGCGCGCGAACGCGCAAAAGCTATGTGCGAACGCGTGAAAACGTGAATGTGGAGCCGATTGCGAGCTTTGTGAATACCCTTGCAAACGAGTTGACAGTCGCATCGCTGCGCGGCGGCGAGGAGCGATACCGATTTAGCAAGGGATGCACGTGTGAATTTGTACGTGGAGAGATGTAGCAGATAACAGCATTCATCTTAGTTATGTGGAGAGACGAGGCATTATTCCTGCTTAGCTCTGAAAGGTTGGGGCCGGTTTACTCAAACAGTGTAAACCGGCCCTTATTACTTATTACCCCTATCACAATGGGATTGTTCGCATTAGTTCATATGGACGCAACAGCGAATATTTCCGTTTCATTTTAGTCGGTTCGTAATTTAACTATGTCAATAGATTATTTAACTTTAATTAGACCCCTCTTGCATTATTTTTAGTTTTTCTTACGTAGATTGATTTTAGAGACTATGCAAAAAACCGTCAAGCCGTTTAGACGGTAAGAAATGCCAAAGAAATAATCATACATCTGCATACTTATATACGTACAGTCGGCCCATGGAAATGATGATGCGGTAGGTACTTTGTCAAATTAAAGTACAATAAGACAAAGCGGCGCGCGAGATAATTAGCTATGTATAAACTATACGTAGTGCTAGCGGTACTCCCCGAAATTTAGTAAAAAGCTGCAAATGGTGTTAAAAGCATGAAAATACGAACGATTTATCTTTAGGCCATGCGAACCAATTTCACCCGTAGCACGAAAAAAAAACAAACGAGGAGAGGAGTTATGGCGACATTATTTTTGTATAGGACAAAATTTTTTTTTGTTCTCAAACATATCGTATGTGGTATCTATTGGAAGAGTAACCTAACCTAACCTAACCTAACCTAACATAACCTAACCCGATTTTAAAAATATATCACATCATTATATTTCAGTCACTTGTTTTAAATTAAAATAAAAATCATTTTCAAAACATACCAAGTTTGGGTTCCAGGTATGAAACGGTTGAATCATTATTCGTAAAATATACCTCACATATTTGTGGGCGAGCGTTGCGGTGAGCCGAAAACAAGATACAGAATAGGGGAGCTGAGCTGAAAAGCTCTGCCGTACTCTGGGAAAAAAGTGCAAAGACTGTCTAATATGAGGATGTGAGTTTGTAAGTAGTTAGTTGGTTAGCTATTAGGTACCTACTTCTCCGTTCAGCTCAAGATGACCCATATAACGTAATTAAGATAGTTACAAAATAATCATCGATTAAATCATTAACAAATTTAATTAACAGGATAATAAACAGTCTCAAAAAGTTTAATAACTAATAAAAGTACCTACAGTGGAGCAAAGTTTGCCCGTTTCACTCGCGGGACCGTTGCTCTAAAAAATCAAAGTTAAATAAATTTATTTACCGATTAAAAAACAATCTTGCATTTTTCCACGTAAATAGAATGGTCCATCTTTATAGTAACCCGCGGCTCCGCCTGGATAATTCGTAATACGCAGGCGTAGTTATAAATAAACTCGAAAATAGGGCGGTTTTACGTAGAAATTTGTACGGCTTGGTGGTTAGATGAGTTGACAGCACTTGGACAGCACAGCGCGGCGCATTGCGTACGATACCGATTTACTAAGGGAAGCTGTACGTGTGAACTGACCTTTATATTCTTGTACCAATACCTTACCCACGACGAATAAAAAGGAACCTTGTAAGACGTGAAATAAAGTTCAAAATACAAACAACGTAAGGGCGAGATAGGTCACATCAGCAATTCTGCGTTGTCAGGGATAACTGGGTATTTCGGCGGATACCCACGTGCACGTTCTGCCATCCAGTCCAGCCCAATAGAGAATGTAACATAGTCGAGACTAAAATAAGTATAAATGTATATCAATTCTTAAAAATCGATACTTATAAACAAAAGATGCGCGCGGACACCGCGGAAGTTGTAACGCTCGTCGTTTACAGCATGATTATGTGTACCAATCAATTGTGTCTTAGTGAGAACATCATCAAAACAAACCATAATATGTTTATCGAACCTACTCACAAAATTTCACTAGAATTGGTTCAGAAATGCACCCTGTAGAGGAGAACAGCTGGACAGCCGGTCATACGAAAGCATAATGCCCCAAGCCAACACGGAGACTTTCGCCCGGTTTTCAATAATATGGGAAGCATGGATCCCCGCCTAATAAAATGACTACCTCACATGCTCATATTCATATTCATTTATTTACTCACCATATAAGATTACATTATAAGTTACATGTCAGTTTAAAAGAATCCCCATCGTGATCGTCAATAACATACGAAAAACATTCAATAACAATCATTCAAGACCCTACTTATACAACAGTTGCATAATAGTATTTTATGCAACTGTTGTATAAGTAGGGTCTTAAAACGCGAGTGTCGTGAGTTGCGATGCGAACCTTGGCGAGCATCGCAATTAAAGACGCCTCGAGCGTTTTAAGACTAAGTTATACACCGTTGCATACAATACTTTTTCTACGACTATATTTATATAAATAGCATTTGACTTTTCAGTCAGTAAGTTTTCCGTTAGTTCTATTACTACTCACGCAATTTCTTCAACGGTGCAGTTATTTTCTTCTTCGTCCATTTTAAAAGGAACGTACACATTTATGTTCACTTCACAAACACGAATCAAATCTTAAGAAGTTATTAATAACGAATAGTTATCATATTTTGTCTTTTAATTTTGAACTGGAACTTTGGTGGGAAATTGGAAACATGACACATTGACACCTCTTGTTTATGGTCTGTTTTGTTCTTAATCGAACTTGCCAGTACTGTCATATAAGAATAAGGTTTTTCTTAAGTTGGCAGCAATGCCTTTAGTACAATCATTTCTTTGTAGTAAAAACATTCAGTGGTTTGTGAAGTTGGTAGTACCTAATGTATTTTTTTGTTAAATTAGTGTTGATCACGTAATACTACCCAGGTTTAGAAGCGTATGGCTGCTAAGCGTATCGTTTTGGCAACAAAACAGCACGGTTGTGCCGTACTGTTATGGGGAATAGAGTATAGACTTTTCTCCAGACTTATTTTGTATGTCTTTATATTAGTGCTCGGGAGTATGTAAATAACACATAAAAGTACAGGAGTAGAAAATAGTACATTACGTAACTAGGGCGGTGAATTCGTGAATGCCCCAGATCGCAGGTGTTTGTGGCCCGAACCGAAGGTGAGGGCTATAAATATGCGCTCTGGGGCTTTACGAAATACCGCCCGTGATGCGTACAAAATTTTACGTCTTCAGCTGGCCACAATGCAAGTTTTCCCGTACGCGCAGCGTGCAGTAAAACTCGCATTATGGCCAGGTGTGACGTAAAATACTATTATGTCATAGCTATCAAAGTGCACCTAAAAGGATCGTCAGTAGGTAAATAATATTACAATAATTCAATGATATCAAAAACAATAAATAAAACTTATGCGGTTATGTTAGCATTCTTAGAATGATAGCAGATAAGCCTGACTGTGCTATCCTCATACACTGTGCGGGGCTACACTCTCCCACCAGTGTTATACGATGGTAGACTACAATTCTTCTATGTACCTAAATATGTGTCTTTGTTACACGAATTAAATGATTTTGATTTGATTTGATTTGATTTATGTCGAAAAATTCACTGATAGAATACAGTGGATTCTCCAATAGAAAGTTTCTTAATCGACGCTTGAATATGATTTCTGATGTTACCATTCGTATTTTGGCGGGTAGACGTTCGTAGTAAGTGCTTAATCTCCTTGCACTTGTTTTGTTTGAGTCGTTTTTGGACCAAAAGAAATCCAACTTTGCAAATATCAATGCCATTTGCATAGTATGGTGAGCCTTAAGAGTTACAATACTTATTCCCTGGGCGACCAAAACAGAGAAAATGCGGAGAAAACGAATTTTCCAAAACATGAGACCAAGCTAGATCGGTTTTTCGCTCCCATATACCTAGGATAGGATTGTTTTCTAGCAGCTAAATCAGCTTGTGTGAATATCTTCAGGTAGGCGGCTCAACGCATAACGCCTAGAAAATAAAGTCGTCCTTGCCTTGTCGACAACAAGCAAAACCTACACATAAAAATAAAATGCATGTGATGTCGACTCTGTCACTCAGTAGAAATCTCGCGCCAGCTTTCGTGAATCGACCTGTACAATGTTTTTTATTTCACGTGGCAAAGCAGAATCAATTTTACGCGTATCGGGCCAATCAGTCTTTTGTACAATCAGTGCACTTCCAACATGCAGAGTTTGAAACCAAAAACACATGTCATGCTATTTATGCTCGTCTTTGTACTTCGTCTTTTGTGTTGCTCATTCTCATCTTTTGGTTACGTTTTATGTATAGATCCTATACACAATATATATCTACACAAATATAATAAAGAGGAAAATTTAGTCACTGTGGCTGTGTAAGTTTCTATGTAAAGTGGCCGTCAATAGAATTTGCTAACTATGTATACAAACCGCCATATTGAAATTGTCTTTCACTATGGCGGTTTGTTGACATAGTTAGCAAATTCCATTGACGGCAACTTAGAGGGTAATCTCCGGAACTTACTGATTACGAAATCGTTTTTGTCCCACGGGTTCTCAGTACCTACTCGTAATACGCGGGCGGTGCAGCGCGGGTAGCTATAGTCTAATCCAAACTAATTCAAACTTGGGACTCTACAAGATTTTGATATATGGGTGCAGGTCTCAAAAGTGAAAATCTATTTCGCAGTTCTCTACCCATCATCAAACGAGCTGGAGTTACTCCGCTACTTTTGTGTGTGGTAGTGCAATAATCAAACAAAAATATGCCTAAGGCATAGATATGTGATTTACCACTGTCAATGATTTTTTTCATATGCGATTTAAATGTCTCGACAAATTTTTCAGCTGCCCCATTCGTGGCAGGATAATGAGGAGAAGTAAAACTATGTTTGACACCTGTTACTCTACAGAATTCTTTGAATTCGTGGCTTGTAAAAGCTGTGCCATTGTCTGTTACTAAGTGTACAGGGAAACCATATCGAACATATATTTCTTTAAATTTTGTTATTTTTAGACTAGACCCTATATTGGCCATTTGAAAAGCTTCTGGCCATTTGGAATAACTATCAACCATAATCAGATACATTTTTCCAAATAATGGCCCCAAAAAATCTGCATGGATTCTAAACCATGGTCCAGGTGGTATTGGCCAACATTTTGGTACTACTTGTGAAGGATTATGTCTATTTTCCAAACATAATTTACATGTTTTTGTAATTTTTTCTATATTTTCATTTAATTTTGGCCACCAAAAGTATGCTTTAGCCATTTCAGTCATTCTTGTGGTTCCAAAATGTGTTAAGTGGAGTTCATCTAAAACCGTCTGTCTTAAGTTTTCCGGTATTACTATACGATGACCCAGTTGATGAGACATTATACAGTCTCTATCTGTACTTATTTCGTGCCTCCTTAAATAATACGGGTCTAAACATTTATCTGATACCCTCTCTGGCCAGCCATCTTGACAGTATCTTAGTACTTTGGATAAGACTAGATCTTTTTTGGTATTATTTTGGATCAGTTTCCAGTTTAATGTTTTCAATTCAGACTCATCAATATAGTTGGCATTTACAATTTCAGTGTTATTTACACATAATGCATGGTACTTTGTATCATCATTTTGTTTTGGTAATCTAGATAAATAATCTGCAGGATTTCTGTCTGTACTGATGTGTCTTATGGTGTATGTAAAAGCAGAAAGAAAAATTGCATAATGCTGAAGGGTTTAGCTGCCATTCTTGGTATTGCTTTATATGGGCCTAGTATCTGAGTGAGAGCAGAATTGTCTGTCTCCAATTCGAATGATCTGCCATATGTATAATTATAAAATTTGGTTACCCCAAAGATAATAGCGTATGCCTCTTTGTCTAAAGTGGTATATTTCTGTTCCGTATCATTTAATTTTTTGCTTGCAAATGCAATAGGCCTGACCACTCCATCAGTGCCTCGGTTTGATATTATAGCACTAACTCCATATGCAGAGGCATCGCATGTCAGAATTAAAGGTAGATCTGGATTGTAATGTGTTAAATTGGTAGCAGAGCCTAATTTCTTTTTGATTACATTAAATGCCTTTTGACACTCATCAGTCCAGACAAAACTTCCATTCCGTGTACATTTATAAAGTGGGTAAAGCATAGTCGCTAAATCTTTTAAAAATCTACCATAATAATTGATCTTGCCCAAGAATGAGCGTAACATCGTCAGATTTTTGGGTGGGTCTAGATTCAATATGGGTTCGATGTTTTCTTTTATAATTTTAATTTCTGTTTTGTCTATTCTATAACCAAAAACATCTAAGCTTTTCCTGAAAAACTTACATTTTTCGACCTTTAATTTAAATTCACAGACTTTTAATTTACTTAATACCAATTCAAGCGTTTTTGTCATCTCTGAAATGCTTTTTCCGCACATATATATATTGTCAATAAAAACAATTACATTAGGAATGTCTTGTAATTTTTGTGCCATCAACCTTTGAAATGACCCAGGCCCGGTACTTACACCATAAGGTAGGTATTAATATTTATATGTGCCTATTTCTGTCACTATAACTGTTAAATCTTGTGATGGTTCATCCAGTGGTGCCTGGAGATATGCTTCCTTAAGATCTAATTCACAATAATACTCTCCACCCCTTAATTTATTGAAAATTTCTTCCACATGTGGTAGTGGAAAGTGATCCACTTCTAATTGTGGATTTACAGTCACTTTATAATCGCCACACAGGCGTACAGATCCGTCAGGTTTTAAAATAGGCACCACTGGAGTTCCCCATTTGCTATATGTAACTGGTTCTATTCTTTTATTATCCAACAATCTTTTAATTTCTTGAGTAACTTTTTCTTTAAGTGCAAATGGCACTGATCTAACCGGGAAACATTTAGGTTGTGCATTTTCTTTTAATTTTAAGGATATGCAATCTCCCTTAAAATTTCCCCACCCTGGAGTGAAAACTTCAGAAAAATTTTCTTCAATTGTATTTACCGGGTCTGTCATTTCAGTATTATTTATTTTTAATGGCCACATGCCAAAAACATTAAATAAATCTCTTCCCAATAATCTAGGTTTATTATTTTCCACCACAAATAAGTTCACATTTTTACTTTCATTGTTCATTTTCAATTTTATATTATTTATTATTCCCAATGGCTGTGTGATAGTCTGGTCATAATTCTTGAAGTTGACATTTGTTTTTTTTACTTCATGTGTTAAACTTAAGGCCTCTAAATCTTTTTGCAAAATGGTAGAGGTTTCTGAACCTGTATCTAATTCAAACTTCAATATTATGCCATTCACACTACCCTCAACCAAACATGGTGGTATTTTATTGGTGGTGGATTCACAACTGTAAACATTATAGTAATCATCAGTTTCAGGGAAAAGCTCTTGAATTGATTGTTCAATTTCTGTAGTTTGTTCAGTTTGTATGTCTGTATTAATTTCTAGCAAGTTCATTTTATGAGTTTTAGGACACATTTTGTATAAATGGCCTTTAATCCAAGAAAATTAAGCCGAATATGGGCAATTAGGGGAAATAATTCCTGTAGTTTTGTAAATTGGTACAATTATACCTAACGATGTGCAGATAAACATACTAAAAGTCCTCGAGGGTGGGGGCTGTGCTGAGGGTGTAGGGGGGGGTTGAAGGTACCTTTTTTCAGATTTTCGTACATATCTCGAATATCTGTACGAAAAGCGTTATGATAACTTCAGACAAAAGTTTCTACATAAAATTTCCTACAAAATTGGTCATATAGATTTTTACTCTGCGATCAATACTTTGGGAGCTACAGGATGTTAAAGTAAACATAGAGATAAAAAATTGTTGATTTAAGAAAACGTCGTTATTTCGTAGTTGTTCATCATAACTCTTATAATTACTATAGATAAAAGTTTGTCCATTAAATTTCCTACAAATTTGGTCATATTAATTTTCACTCTACGATCGATACTTTAGGAGTTACAGGATGTTCAAGTTAAAAAAATAGTCGATTTAAGAAAACGTCATTTTTTCGTAGTTGTTCATCATAATTCATTTTGCGTTTAGGATAAGCAAGCTCAGTTACCTGCTTATCAAACATACAATTCCATGTCGATCCATTGAGAATTTCTAAACAAAACAAACAAATAAAGCTGCAAGACCACTGATTTCTCACTGACATATTTGTTTCTTCGGGAAAGAGTGCAACTATGACCTGGTAATGTATGAAACAAGTGTAGGTTCTCTCCGTGTGACCCCAAAAAAAAATTGACATTTCAAGGTTTGCCTCGGGGGGAAAGTTGGAGTACAGCCTGGCTAAACGGTCAGACCTAGGTCAGGGGTGCTCGACCAAATGTCATAGGAAACCGCATGCAGTTTTTGATGACTAAAAAAAATAAAAATAAAGTTTTTGGACTTTAGTAAAATCAGGGGAAATAATTCCTGTATTTTTGTAAATTGGTACAATTACACCTTGTGGTGTCCAGATAAACATACTAAAAGTCCTCGAGGGTGGGGGCTGTGCTGAGTGTGGGGGGGATTGAAGGTACTTTCTTTCAGATTTTCGTACCTATCTCGAATATCTGTACGAATAGCGTTATAGTAACTCAAGATAAAAGTTTCTGCATAAAATTTCCTACAAAACGGGTCATATTTATTTTCACTCTACGATCAATACTTTGGGAGCTACAGGCTGTTAAAGTAAACAAAGAGATAAAAAACCATCAAGTTTAGAGGTATAACCACTAGTCTACAAAATTAACAGGTAGGTACGTGATAAGTATTAGCAGCGTACCTCTCACATATAGCCAGCAACTTCCTCAAGGCACTGATGCATGGACTCAATACCACCATATCATCCGCGTAGCTGATGTTGTTAACAACCTTTCCACCAACGGAACAACCTATAGGGGTGTTACTGAGCTCATGGATCAGCCCGTCCATATACAGGTTGAAGAGCTTCGGAGATGTCAATCCACCCTGTCTCACTCCACACCTCAATCTGTACACATCCGAAATATGACCAGCCCACCTCACAACATAAGTCTGGTTCTTGTACCAATATTTAAATATTGACACATGCTCCCCCGGCATGCTTGTTTCCTTCGATAATTTTGACCACAAGCTATCGTACGATACTAGGTCGAAGGCCTTAGAAAGATCTAAGAAACAAGCATACACAGGAGTTCTTTCATTATTAGCATAGTACTGGACAGTGCGCTTGAGACAGTAGATTGCCTTGACCTTGAATCCCCCCCCCCCACACCCTCAGCACAGCCCCCACCCTCGAGGACTTTCGTTTATCTGGACACGACAAGGTATAACTGTACCAATTTACAAAGCTACACGAATTATTTCCCCTGATTTTACTGAAGTTCTAAAACTTTTTTTCATTTTTTTTTTGGTCATCAAAAACTGCACGCGGTTGCCTATGAAATTTGGTCGAGCACCCCTGACCCAGGTCCGACCGTTTAGCCAGGCTGTACTCCAACTTTTCCCCGAGGCAAATCTTGAAATGGCAATTTTTTTTTGGGGTTACACGGAGAGACCCTACACTTGTTTCATACATTACCAGGTCATAGTTGCACTCTTTCCCGAAGAAACAACTATGTCAGTGAGAAATCAGTGGTCTTGCAGCTTTATTTGTTTGTTTTGTTTAGAAATTCTCAATGGATCGACATGGGAATTGTATGTTCCATAAGCAGGTGACTGAGCTTGCTTATTCTAAACGCAAAATGAATTATGATGAACAACTACGAAAAAACGACGTTTTCTTAAATCGACTATTTTTTTAACTTGAACATCCTGTAGCTCCTAAAGTATCGATCGTAGAGTGAAAATAAATATGACCGATTTTGTAGGAAATTTTATGGACAAACTTTTTTCTAAAGTAATTATAAGAGTTATGATGAACAACTACGAAATAACGAAGTTTTCTTAAATCAACAATTTTTTATCTCTTTGTTTACTTTAACATCCTGTAGCTCCCAAAGTATTGATCGTAGAGTAAAAATCTTTATGACCAATTCTGTAGGAAATTTTATGTAAAAACTTTTGTCTGAAGTTATTATAACGCTATTCGCACAGGTATTCGAGATATGTACGAAAATCTGAAAAAAGGTACCTTCAACCCCCCCCTACACCCTCAGCACAGCCCCCACCCTCGAGGACTTTTAGTATGTTCATCTGGACACGACAAGGTATAACTGTACTAATTTACAAAACTACAGGAATTATTTCCCCTGATTTTATTAATTTTCTTGTACTACTTGTTGCCCGCACTCAGAACAATATTTATTTTTTAAACTGCACTCACTTTTAACGTGGTTATTTTTACCACAGCAAAAACACTTAATGGACTTACCCAATGATGTTGTTGGCTCACGGTCACGGTTGACTTTATTAGGAAAATGTTTTTGCTTACTCTGCGCATTCTGCTTGACATAAAACATACTAGTAGTTGGTTCCTCCGCTGCCCCTGGCATCTTCATTTTTGTCTGCAACATTGCTGCTTCCACAGTTCTGGCTAGGGTAGTCAAATCATCAAGCGTCTGGTTTCCTTTTTTAAGTAGCTCAAATTTAACCAGAGATGAGTACACTCCATCAATGAGTTTTTCTTTGACCTGGTCATTGAAATCCTTAAAATTACACTTTTTTGCGGCTTTCTTCAGGCGTATGATGTATTCTTCAATGCTTTCATTTGCAGTTCGGTTACATTTTCTGAATTCAGCCCGATCCACCGGAATAGAAGTGGATTTGTTATATCTATTTTCCAATAGCTTTAGTAGGTCAGTGTAAGACTTTTTTGTTGGTTTATCTGGGGCACACAGATGATTGAGAATTTCTAACACTTTTGATGTTATTTTAGTGATCAATAATGCCACTCTTTTATCGTCTGGAACATTGTTTAAGGTGATCAAACACTGTAATTGTACCTCGAATGTATCGAAATCACGTCCATCAAACGGTTTTATTTGATAATTTACTGCCATTATAGGTAACTGCGGTGACTCCTGGTTCTTTGTCGGCTTTTCCTTCGATTGTATACGTCGATCACTTTTAATGGCGTCTCTGAGAATTTTTCTCCATTCATCTATTGTATCTCCCGTCAATTCTAGTTGTAGTTCAATTGATAGTTGAAACAGCTCACTTTTGTTTAGATTTTGCAGAAAACTTGTCCTTTTCTCCAAGATATCAGTCCCAAAACGTTCACTTAGTGACATTGGAAAACTAACCTAACACGGAAGTTTTATGCACTTACACAAAAGTTTTGTCTTTAAACCAACACTTTTTAGTTTTTTTACTGTCCGCACGCGTATTTCGTTATTTTCTCGTCGCCATTATTATATTTTGAGCTAAATAAAACAGTAAATTAATTAATTACGGTTTATTTGCCAAGAACGCGGTGTTATAAAACAAGAGACGGTTGTGCAAGAGTGTTGCCATCCTCAACACAGTGACAGGTTATCACAATTATAAAGGAAAATTCTATGAGATTGCAACTTTGTAAGTTTGTAATCTATAGTAATATTACCCCAAGGTTGTCGGGAAGAGATCGCTCATTACGATAAGACCGCCTGTTGGTAACCTCTATTTTATTTTAAAAAAAATAGGAAATAAAAAAAAAAATATATTCAGTTAACATTTTACATTTTCTTCTGCCAAACTGCAGGACAGTTTGTTGGCAGAGGGACTCCCTTATATCCCGTATTTGATTCATGTTTTGAGGTCTGCAATTAACTTTGTATTGTATTGTAATATTATGAAGAGGAGTAATCTGTGAGATTGTAACTTTGCAAGTTTGTAGATATGTGAGTTTTTGTGTGGTGGACTAAACTCCAGAACCACTAAACCATTTCAAAAATCTTTCACCTCTGTAAGGTAAACGTCCGAGTGCTCGACGCTGTACTATAGTATATGGCATGGGCATTCTATGTCAAAGTCACATACAGCTTAAATTCGAATGAAGAAAAATCCTCTTTGTTGGAATTTAACCAATATTGCTTTGCCATAGAGTATTATCTATTCTATGATAGAGTGCCCATGCCATATACTAGTACAGCGTCGGGTACTGGGACGTTTACCTTATAGCATGTACATTCTGGATTGACACTGGCAATTTTTTATCCCGCGGGTTTATCTGTGGTCTTTGCAGAGCTCGGAACTTCCACGGCAAAACAAAGAACTGTCGCAATCTAGATAGGGTTAGAAACATTTTTTTATCGATGTCGATTATTATTTAGGTACTGTAGTACCTACGTCACTACACTACTATCACGATGTATGTATAATTGTATATGTCACTGGCTCAACCTTACACCCAGTACGCAAGTACACGTCCAGCCTCCACAACCACTATACGTAGACTGACAGCTGACAGTTACCTCGTCACTGGTGTACATGAGACAATGTATATATGTATCTAGGATACACAAACACTACATCCCTTCCTTAATAACATTTTTTATTAGCTAAATGAATCACAGGAGGTTCACAGTAGTAACCTCATATCTAATCAGGTAAATCTTCAGTTCGATCTTTAATATATGGTATGTAATCAAAAGGTGAATCTCAATGTTACGTTAGCATCTAATCAGAAAGTAAATTTTCGTCCTGAACTGCTTCCCATTTTCCTTCAACTCTCTTTAAATGTATCACGAACACCTTTGCCCCGTTTCTTCGTTCATTACGATAACGTCCCCACCTACAGATTTACACTATACGAATACCTTAAATAAATATAATATCAATACCCTAATATCAAATATAAGTTAAACCCTAATAAAGTAATCAATCCACCAAGAACAAAGTCGCACAATAAAATGTCAGTACCGGTCACGTCAACACAATTTCCATAACATTATTTAACGGAAAGCTATTGAATCCTTCCTCCTTCTTTTTGAAAAATGTTTGAGCATTTTAGCAATAATTTCTCGTATCACTCTGTATATTATTCATGAATATTAACGCGTAATATCAGCATTGTCTGCTCTCATTGTTTACATTGGTGACATTCAATTACTTTTATTTAATCGTTGACTTTAAAAAACATTGAAATCTGCAACACGACGAGGGTTACAAAGTAACTTGTCGGGCTATAAGTAATTCCAAAATAAATATGGAAACAAGACCTGGTCTTCCATCCAATTCACATTGCTGGTACGGTCATCTCCAAACATATGCATACAATATTGAGACTTATTACCGAGGCATAAGTTCCAAAACGTATTCATTTTATGGTCGTGATTCTGTTTACGTTATCTCCGCCAGCAGTTTGGTACCTTGATTATAATTCACTCCAGCAGGCCGGCCCAAGACGATGGTGTAACATAATGTAAACAATGTGCGGAAGGCTTATTCTTTGTCCATCTGTTTGTTAAGTTACTTAACTATAATAATAACTAAATTAGTTTTAGCCTTAGTAGGCCTTCTTTATGAGACAAAGTTTTCTGCAAGAATTTAACATTGTTTCCAACCAACCTTACTCCTACCTACTTTTAAAAATATATAAATATTTCAGATTCAAACTTTCACTGACCTTTCTCCTCGTCGCCACTTGTAGTACCTACGTCACTACACTACTATCACGATGTATGTATAATTGTATATGTCACTGGCTCAACCTTACACCCAGTACGCAAGTACACGTCCAGCCTCCACAACCACTATACGTAGACTGACAGCTGACAGTTACCTCGTCACTGGTGTACATGAGACAATGTATATATGTATCTAGGATACACAAACACTACAGGTACCTACATGAAAAAAGATTCGTGGCGATTTAATGTTTTGTAATTTTTCGTGACATTTCCATTCAAATATGCGTTAGAAGTGGTAAGTTACAGGATTGTTTTATTTGTGTTGTTTCATCTAAGACTTAATAATAACTATAAGCAACAAAGATATAAATCGGACCCTGAAGTAACTATACCACCAAATGGTTATTTACTCCTATCACAAAAAGGATAGCATTTCACGTGCTGTGCGTACTGATTTGGACTTCGAAGAAGAAATTGAACCTGTTTCTATATAATTTTATTTAAATCTACAAAGGCATCTACAAAAATATTTTTTTTTTTTTAAACCTATTCTTCTGTTTCACAACAACCGACATCGGAAAAAAAATATTCTAACCGTAGCTATATTGCGACAGTCCTTTGTTTTGTGGAAATTCCGAGCTCTGGTTCTTTGCAATACGAGAGTTAAGCTAGTGTCAATAAAGTAATAATCTTGCATAGATTTGTGTTAGGTAGGTAAGGTTAGCCTGACAACTTTACAGTTAGGAAATGCATTGCAAGAATAAAAATCTAGAAATAATATCACCAGGCATTCGAAATGTTATCAACATAAAGCGAGAGACGATTACGAAATTAAGGCTCGCTAGAGCGAGATGCTAGAGCATTGCCACGAAATTGGATCTTCGACACTATTACAGGTTTTTGTACCAAATCTCTGCGTGTAAGTCGAGACCTCGTACGTTCGGCGGGACATCCAATTTTCCGCGTTGATTTCAGACGGTATACACGGAACGGTATTGTGCTATTCGGGAGCGCCGTGAGCACTTGGGTTGGAATTAAAATAGGATGAATCAATTGTTGAGCTGAGTATTATATTATATCTTCGTACTGTACAGAACTTTGACAAAGATCAAGCCTCAAGCCCCAAACAACTATCTAATGAAAAAGCATAGAGATCAATTCAATTCAATACATGTATTCGTTGCATCCATGGTAGGTATTATAAGATTACATGTTTAATATTACAGTGCAATCGGACTCTTCTTATAATTATATCCTAAATCAGGGCTAAAACTCGGCCCTCGACCCACTCATCCACTGCTCAAATAATACAGCCGCCTATAATATCAGCCTAATTTCAATTAGTTACCCGAAGTCAAACTAAATTGACGTGTGCTGCGGGTGAAATTCGAAACAATAACGCGGCGCGTCAAACACACTAGGTACTACAGATATTTTTTTAAGTAACAATTATAAACACTTTTTCAAACATTGATAACGAACAGGATTTAAACATTCTCCTGCTCAAAGATCCGAATCAACATAAAGCCCCATAAAATGTGCCTTCGGGCCCGCCAAATTCGCAGACCGATATACCTACACGTGAGCACGATCCGAATATAAGTTGACGCCGAGATTCATAACAACGACTCGTAACCAGAAATCAGATTTACACTAGTACTTAGTCCTAAAACGAATTTGTATGTAAGCCTTTGTGAATCAACCCTGTCTACAGCCTCGAAGATTCGTCGTTCTTCACGACAATCGAATCCTGGTTTTATGTTTATCCCGCAAAATCACCAGATTGTGCGAAACAGGCACCAGCCATTGAACCGCTGATTGAAAATCAAAATGGAAAACACGACTGTTGTTAAAAGTTTACGACAGGGGAGATAATGAGTTTACTTCGTACCCCTTTGTATGTCATGGCATTGAAAGAGCTACTTAAAGGGATTTGTTTTTTACAGTGTTATTTTGATTCCGATGTCAATCAGAACGAACAGACGAAAGCTTTCAATTATGAGTCACGACATCACGAGTCGACATTGTTAACATTTCATCATTTAATATGGAAAATACACCACAATTTCAATACCACGATACAGGAATCAAGCACAACATTTGAACTCGCGTCGTTAGTAGCGTAGCACATCGAAAATCGAATCTAGTGATTTTGGATATAAATGTGTATAATCCCCCACCGCCACCGCGTCGCAGTAAAAAAAAAAGACCGGGTTGCACTCCGGGAGTGCCGGCAGAAGTGAAAACTTGAGAATTGCTTAAAAAAAACTTGAATACATAATTTTAAATTTGCAAACATATTAAAAAAAATCGCGTTTTAAAGCGCAACTCCCGCTTTGTAGCGGCCAGTTAGCCGATACATTATGAAGTTGCAGGTGGTCTTGGTGATGAGCGGCACGGTAAAACAGCAGTTGCAGTTAAGCCATAGTATATTGCCAGTAACGTAATACAGTTAATTAGTTGACTCTCGTCCTCAAGAATCTAAGATGCGTCTATTCCTATGTCTTGATTAGTATGATAGTTTTATACGCATAAATTGCTTATTATTTTGCTTCCGCCGTTAGAATTACTGTTAGGCAAGACGTGAATACGTGCGATTGTATGTGGTTTATATTCACGTACGATATGTGTGAAATTAATTAAATGCCTAAAACACATGTACAGTGATAAGACTGTACACGCTTTTTAGGGTTCCGTACCCTAAGGGTAAAAACGGGACCTTATATTACTAAGACTTCGCTGTCCGTCTGTCTGTATGTCACCAGGCTGTATCTCAAGAACCGCGATAGCTAGACAGTTGAAAATTTCACAGATGATGTATTTCTGTTGCCGCTATAACAACAAGTACTAAAATCAAAATAAAATTATTATTTAAGGGAGCTCCCAAAGAACAAACGTGATTTTTTTTGCCGTTTTTACAGATAATGGTACGGAACCCTCCGTGCGCGAGTCCGATTCGCACTTGGCCGGTTTTTTTTTTATTCCACCAATTGGCAACAATAAATCCTACGCTCCTACACCTGCCGCGAGTTTAACAATGTTTCCCCAAACCAAAAAATGCACAGCGCCACTAGTTTTCACTTCAAAAATACAATTTATGAATAGTATAAAAATAATAACTAAACAAAAAGTGGAAAAGTGGTTGAAAATGAACAATTTATTCACTAGATATTTTTTTATGTGTACAAATTGGTCGACAAAGTCGTCAATGACTCTGTCATAATTTATGGCGTTTGTCAACTCGGCTTCTATATTCGGAACATACAAGCTGTTTAAGCGTTCTTCGCTTTTGTGTTAATAGCGGTTTTTTTAAATGTAATTTTAAAAGTCCCTGTAGTAAAACTTCTTCGCGACTCTCATCATCACGTTTCTTCCTTTTGACAACTCTGTTTTGGTTGTGCTTATAGTTTTCGGGTGTTTTTAGAGTTCCGTACCAAAAAAGGAAAAAAAGGAACCCTTGTGGTGCGACTCCGTCCGTCTGTCCGTCTGTCTGTCTGTCTGTCCCAAACTGAAATATCTCACGAACTACTTTAGCTATCAATTTGAAATTTGGAATGGTTTTCCTACTGGAAAAGTATAACTTTTTCTGTATAGTCATTTATGTTTTATTTTCAAAAATCATTTCCTAGTTAAGTTTGCAATATACTCAACTTTAAGTATAGGTATTTTTTTGTTTTGAAATTCCTATAAGACTATAATAGAGATATGTTAGTACTCTCTTTCAAATAAAAAAAAATGAAATCGGTTGACGTGATAAGCAATAATCGCTAAAACACCAACATACATACTAAGCTCATTGCCCTTGCACGAGAAAGAAGAAGAAATCTTGCAGTACTTAGTTTTGCGCGCTCCGTTGACGCTGTAAAAAATACGCAACGATTCTGCAGCAACCCGAAATACTTTGTAGCTTCTAGGCAACATTCAGCAACCGACGAGGTTTTACGAATGTGCCGCGCAAGGCACGTATGTCGCTCATTTGCCTTGTTCTTTTATCTTGGCCTAGAGACCATTATTATATACCTACTGGTTACATTTTTAATTTAAGTGACCATAAAAAAAATTGATAAACTTGACGTTTTTTTTTATCCTATTATACCTACATTATTTATTCCGGATTCCGGATTTAACTAATGTGATGAACATAATAAATCAGGCTATGTATGTTCCACTGCTGGGCACAGGCCTCCTCTCATGGGGGAGAGGGAATGGGCAGTAGTCCCCACGCTGGCCCAGTGTGGGTTGGGGAATTCACATACACCGTTGAATTTCTTCGAAAAAAAAATCCGACCGAAAGAGCCTCAAACATTAACCATCGGAACAACTAACATCTGGTTTTTCTGGTTAGGTTAATTTAATACTTGCTTATTTCATTTTGAATAAATGTAAAAATATATGCACATAGTCTTTATTAAGTAATTGCTTTGAACCTGCCATCTAAGGATGAACGGGAATAAAAATAAAAATTAATCCTCGCCTTGGTGTCTTCATTGATCGCCACTAGCTTCACTAGACTTCTCAGGTGCTGTAAAAAGTAGAAAATATTGTTAATTTTCCAGCATACACAAGATTTACCACCTTCGAAAACTAAACAGACCTTAACATTTTCACCACATAGAGACCAAACACAAACCTTATAATGAAACACTGAAGATGATACCTTCATTCTTGCCGCTGGGGGCACGACAATAGGCATGATGCCTCATGTTCAAATTGATAACTTAGTAATGCTAAATGCATAATATGCAATGATACATACCTCCGTTCTATCCTCCAGAGGGCACTAAAATAGTAGGTTAATCGTTACTAAACTGCTTTTAATTTATCATCCCGGAAACACGTGCAATAATTAACGACTGGATGCCTAGCTCAGCGCAAAACTATGTCCAAACGGCCTACATCCCTTAGCAGTCTCCATTGTTACGCCATATCATACGGCGTTTCGATATTCGAATGGAAAGGCACATTTGCGATATGGAATATTTAAGGCATTGAATATTTAAAGTAGGTACGTGGTTTGTTTCATCAGTCTCTTTGGTGGGACATACATAAGTATGATAGGGATTCGTGTGCATCAATAATTTATGAATTATTCGAAATATGATTGATGAATCAGGCTAGTTAGTTAGGCAGCCAATACGGTTAAGTTTTTCCCTCTGTGTTGGAAGGTCAGATGGCTGCATTGGTAGTCGCTTTCGTAAAACTAGTGCTTAATACATTGGGAACAGGTGCCAAAGCGGACGTCAAGCTGCTTTAGGGGGTACAATTGAGAAAAACGCTCGGAGAATAATAATGAGTTCTTTAGCGGGTTTCGGTATTTTGAAGAGATAAAAAAATAATTAGGAAGTATTTAAAAGTTAAAGTCACAAAAATAAATACAGGTTCAATGCAGTCAAGTAAACCTGGCATTAGCAAACTTATCAGAGAAACGTGACCAGCAGGTCGATCACGCAACGCATTATACGCGCGTCAGGTAGATCTACATGACACTTTTAGTATGGAAAAATTACAGATAACTTGTTCCAACGTAAGTTCGGAACATTACGTCATCACCCTATACCTAACTCTTGCCTTAACTAAACAATTAACCAGATCTTTCGAATAGTCTTTATAGCCCGCAAATCTACCTCGCCTCGGTGAGACAACTTATGAGACGCCTAAGAAAGTTATATCACATGTAATGTATAAAACACGTAAAAAAAGTCATCTCCCCCGATTGATTTTATCATCCGTTTATTTAAAAGGGTCACATATTTATCACCATAGATAAAACATATATCACTTTCCAAAAGTTAATAATATAAAGTTAATAAAGTAAGTTAATAATAGATAATCCTAAAACCATGACGTATAATATCTGAGTTATGAACCCTCTCTTATTCAATAAGCGGGGTAATATAAGCCGGGCCGTTTGGTTCTCATGTCCAACAGATTGTAGCGGAAGTTCCATAGAACCCAGCCGGCCATCTTAAGAGTCCGCAGTAAGCTCAGCCGAATTTCACCTACCCGTACAAACGTAGTTAAGCTCTCATTTTAAAACTACCGTGTTGGATTGTGACGAAACTTTGCATTTATAATGACATGAGTTTATCTATGTCTGTAATTCGTTTGTATGGTTCCAGTTTATAAAACAAACGAAATAAAGCAGAAACAAGTTTTGTATGAAAAACTTAAACAGCAAGTGTGCCTAGGGCGTTCCCGTGGCCGAGGCGGCACATAGAGGGGTTTTTAGTGCCACCAGAGTCCGTCCCCGCACCCTGGTCGTATGCGCAACGCATACGCCCCTATGAAAAAAAAAGTATATTATTTTTACTATGGTATCTGAAGCTACATAAACTAATTGCAGACATAGATATACCTCATTTCATTGTACATGCAAAGTTCCGTTACAATCCAACACGTATTTTTAAAATGAGAGCGTAACTACGTTTGTATGGAGAATCGAGCTTACTGCGGACTCTTAAGATATATGAGCACCTATAGCAATTTCGATAAGACTGGGGCGGGTGACAGCTGTCATCTCTGTAGAATTTATAACCAAACCTCATCATCGAAGGACCCGTCTGAAAATGGTCATGTGATGACATGATGTGATACGTAGGTTTGCGAAGTGCTCTAAAAGCGTCTAAGTGACTCTTTTCAAAGCCTTTCTGTCACGCATTTTACACATGCAGCCTATAAATACATAAGATGCGGGTGGAGCAGGACCGGTCATTGTGGCATTCTTTGGGGGAGGCATATGTGTCGGTCTATAACGACCCCAGTCAACTACACCAAAAAAAACCTAGAATGCGCTTCGCGTCCAGTATACTAATGGATATAAGATATGCGATTTATTTGAAATACTTCTATTTAAAATGCAAATACAAAATGCAAAATACCTATTTTGTATTTTGCATTTAAATGCCTTTTAGTAAAAAACATTTTGTATTTTATCTGAAATACCTTTCGAGATGTATTTTGCACTTTTAATATTCATTTCAAAATGCAAAATACTTTGCATTACCAGTCAAACAAAATGAAATGAACGAATGACGCTTGTTTTTTTTTTTTTTTTTTTATGTGATAGGAGGCAAACGAGCAGGCGGATCACCTGATGGTAAGCGATTACCGCCGCCCATGGGCACCTGCAACACCAGAGGTGTTGTGAGTGCGTTGCCGGCCTTTAAGATGGGAGTACGCTCTTTTCTTGAAGGTTTGAAGGTCGTATCGGTCCGGAAATACCGCAGGCGACAATCCATTCCACAGATTAGCTGTGCGAGGCAGGAAGCTTCTGGAGAAGCGCACAGTTGAGGACTGCCAACCATCTAAGTGGTGAGGATGGTAATGTTGTCGCGTTGGACGATGGCGAAAAGAAGCGGTAGGGATTAATCCGAACAATTCCTCGGAGCACTCCCCGTTATACATGCGATAGAAAATGCAGAGCGAAGCCACATCTCTACGCAGCGCCAAGGAGTCAAGCCGACCCGAAATATGCTGGCAGTCAACAATTCGAGTTGCTCGTCGTTGGATGCGGTCCAGAGGGAGAAGCTGGTATTGGGGTGCCCCTGCCCATAGATGAGAACAGTATTCCATGTGTGGGCGGACCTGCGATTTATAAAGCTGCAGGCGGTGGGCCGGTGTGAAATACTGTCTCGATCTGTTGAGCACACTGAGCTTTTTTGAGGCTAATTTGGCCTTACCCTCTAAATGCCCGCGGAACTGGACTTCACTCGAAATGTCGACGCCAAGGATTCCGATACTGGCTGCGGCAGTCAGGGGAGTGCTCTCAAAACGAGGTGACACGACAAACTTTAACTTTTTCGCGGTAAACGCGCAAACCTGTGTCTTGGTAGGGTTAAAACGGACTAAGTTAAGTCGACCCCATTCAGAGATTTCATTTAGGGAAGTCTCAATTTCAGACACAAGTTTGTTCCGGCTCTCGATGACAATTTCCCTAGAGATGTTGGTACGGCCGGTGTAAGAGGCATCACCTGTACTATCATCAGCATAACAATGAATACCGCTGATTTTCAGCATGTCATTAATATGCATAAGGAATAGCGTGGGTGATAGCACACAGCCTTGAGGGACACCAGCATTTACAGACATGGAGTCGGAACATTCACCGTCAACTACGACCTTAATGCTTCTGTCTGCTAGAAAACTACTGACCCATACACATAATCTCTCAGGAAGCCCATAGGATGGTAGCTTCGAAAGAAGTGCTTTGTGCCAAACCTGATCAAAGGCCTTCGCTATATCCAAACTAACAGCCAATGCTTCACCCTTAGTCTCGATCGCCTGTGCCCATCGATGTGTCAGGTAGACTAGAAGATCACCAGCCGAGCGGCCTCTACGGAAGCCGTATTGTCGATCACTAAGCAACTGGTGGTCCTCTAGGTACCGAAGGAGCTGGCAGTTGATAATGGACTCCATTATCTTCGAGAGAAGGGAGGTAACAGCTATTGGCCTGTAGTTGGACGGATTTGAGCGGTCGCCCTTTTTAGGGATCGGATGCACTAAAGCTGACTTCCACGAGGTCGGGACTACGCCAGAAGAGTACGAGAGCCGAAAGAGACGCGTTAAGACCGGAGCCAACTCGGGAGCACACATCTTCAGCACAATCGCAGGGATACCGTCAGGCCCACTTGACTTATGAGTGACGAGGGAAAGAAGTGCTTTACGAATCGAGCTTTGGTTGAACCGGATATCCGGCATACAGCTCTCGCACCGCGGAATGGTCGGCGGCGCGCTTCCCCCGTCATCCAAAGTCGAGTTAGCCGCAAAGACTTTACCCAGAAGATCGGCTTTGTCTTTTGCGTCGTGGGCCAATGAATCGTTCTCCATGTGCAGAGGCGGAAAAGATGGCGTGCAGAAATTGCCCTGGATAGCTTTGGCAAGAGACCAGAATGCACGAGTTCCTGACGGGAGGCGTTCTAATTTCTCGCCAATTCTACCAATGTGCAGTGACTTTGCTCTGGCAATAACTCTTTTAAAGGACCTGGAGGCAAAGTTAAACTCCTTTTTTAATGCGCCAGTCTTTACATCCCGAACTGCCGCTGCGTCTACCCAGGCTTGGTAACGTTCATGCTTTTGGCGAGAGGCCTTTTTGCAGAAGCGACCAAACCAGGGTTGAGACTTGCCACCAACAGGGACTACAGAGGATGGAATGAAAAGCTCCATTCCCTGCAGTACCACGTCAGCAACAGAATCAGCAACGACGTTGGGATCATCCGGCGTGAAGCAAACCTGCCCCCAAGGGTAGGATGCAAAGAAGGACCGCATCTCGTCCCAATCTGCTGACCTATAGTGCCACACACGGCGGCCACAGGCAACTCGCCGACGCGGCGGGCACGCGAGTGGCACCGTACTCCGGATCAAGCAATGATCCGAAGAACCGAGTGGGGCTTCAACGGATACATGGTAGTCAACCGGATGAGAGGTCAGCAGAAGGTCCAACAAGGAAGGTTCCTGGCCTTCCACATCTGGGATTCGCGTAGGCGCAGTAACCAATTGTGTCAAGCCATATGCCAGAGCAAAGTCAAAAACAGATCTGCCCGCATGATCAGTCTTGCTAGAGCCGAGCCATTCGGCGTTGTGGGCATTAAAATCACCAAGTACAATGATCTCAGCGGATGGGATCTGCTGCTGCACAGAGTCTGCAGCCGTTTGGATCTGCTCAATGAGTCGGTCAGTTTCGGCATCACCACTATGGGACCTATATAGGCACGAATAGACACGGGGATGGTCAGCAATGTCTATACGCAGCCATAAGGTGGAGAGGTCCCTACCTTCAAGATTGCTGAGGCGACGAAAACTGATATCGTCTCTAACGTACACGCACACCCCAGCCCTGGGCGAAAAGGAGTGTTCTAGTCCATACCCTGGGTAGGAGAGGTAAGATGTGTCAGCTGGAGTCGATATCTGCGTCTCGGTCAAGAAAAGCAAGGCCGGCTTTGTAGTCTCGAGGTGTAAGTGGACTGCATTAATATTGGAGTGTAAACCCCTGATGTTGCAGAAGTCCACGGCCAGCGTAGCAAGGGGTGCCGAAGCTGCCTTGCTCTTGCCTCGGGCAGATGGCAGATGAATGAGCGCGGTTTTGCCCCCCCCAGAGTACGACGTGGGGCGGCCTCGGCGTCCACGCTTAGGTATAATGTTACCTGAGCGTGGAAGCCCAGTGAGGGATTCTCCAGCGCTAGTGCAGCTGGTACCCTCCTGGGGTAACCTCTTTAACTGCGCCATCATCATTAGAAGGGGGGGTTGGGGATGGAGCTCTGGGAACCTTACTCACCATCAGGAACACAACACTACAATACCTACGGAATAGGCAGCAGTGCTATTATGGCTGTGGTCTTCTGTAAGGCGGAGGTACTCCCCCAGTCGGGCTGCTCCAGATTCAAGCGTGATGACATTACGCTATGCCCTACCTCTCTTAAACTTGCTAGCTTGTACTCGTATTGCCGAATTTGACCGATAGAGGCGCCTGCTTTTTCTTCTTCTTTGGTCAGATTGCGCGCCTTATGTATGTCCCTAGATAAGTATATGTTATAACTGCTTATGTCTATAAAGCGTAATAAATAAAAATTGATGTTTATTTTTTTCACTTTTTAACAATAGCAGTCCAATTATTATTAATAAAGGAAAAGTGTACTAATAATAAAATAAGAACTAGATGCACAATCAACCGAAATAAATGGCCACACAATTCACAAAATGGAGCCATGGCTATAGCTAGTTTTTTAACATTATTTTGAGTTTTATAACATAGAATTTATTGATACGCGTACTGATAAATATGACCAAAATGTCATGTATAAGGTGCCATTCGGCTCGGCATTGTATCTCTATTCTATTTCTCATGATAAATACCTAAAATAAACAAAAATAACATTCGATTTGATCAAAAGGTATTTTATTTTGAAAAAGTGTTTTGAAAATACCTATTTTGCATTTAGCATTTGAAAGACATAACGCAAAACTATTTGGTATTTTGCATTTAAAATAGTAAATCTGAAAAGTATTTTGCATTTTGTATCCTCGGTAATGCAGCGCATCAGTAATTTATTTTTTTATTATTATTTATTTATTTATTTAAATCAGGCACCAAGGCCCATATTACAAATACCTTAAAGACTAACATACATATCAATATAAACTTATTAAAAACTATAAAACACATAATTACTGCGGCGTGTTGCGCAATTTCGTGGTGGCAGGTAACCGACCGCGAAAACGTCGGAACTTGACTCCCTTCGGCCAAAATACTTCCTTAGTGAAGGTCTATAGATAATGATAATGCTTGTTGAGGCAACATAGACTCGTTCCAACTTCCAGTACGTCTAGCACAACTTGCTGACAAGCCGGCGGTTGATGGACACTTTTTTGAGCACTGGACACAAATGCACACGAGCCTGTTATTTGCTAGTAAGGAGTTCGGTTTCCACCGAACTCCTAATATGAACAACCTAATACATCCTACCTACCTCCTAATATGAACAATATGTACTGACTTTTATTTCAATACCGTTACAACTTTACGTTCCCAACAATATTAAGTATACCGTCGATACTTTTAGCACTAGGTATACAATACATTGGAATAGTATCGATAGTTTACTTAACAGTGCACAGTAGTAGCACCTCTAGTTACGTTAGTTTGCCATCTGTCATTCTAATCAAACTAGAAAAAATTACATATAAGTCACGTCTAACCTGTCAGTTTTGTTAAGACACGTATGCGTTTGACATTGACGTTCGGGCTTGTGACAGCCCATAACTAATAAATAAATAAATAAATATTAGGGGGCATTCTTATACAAATCGAACCCTCATAGTCAACTCAGTAAGGGTTGTTTTATGGGTACTAGACGACGATATGTTTAATAGATATAAATATTTAAATACATAGAAATAAAGACTGAGAAACAAATATTCATGCTCAAGACGCAAATATTTGCTCTTGCCGGGATTCGAACCCTGGTTGCCTAGACAAGGTTACAATCGACAAGCGCTAACGCCAATAGAAAACTAATAAAATGTATGGGACAGATGTTACCGAAAAGTATTTCGTCGGCATCTGTCATTCTCGTACATACATACATTTTATTATTTTCTATTGGCGTTAGCGCTTGTCGATTGTAAACTTGTGTACGGCCCCAGGACCTTCAGCTTCGTAGGCAGCGTCACTACCCACTAGGCTATAACCGGCCGGTAAACGGACATAAATATTTTTTTCTCAAACATGCAATGAAATGTTGTCATTACGTGCGTTATAACAGGCTTCAAAGTATCACGTTTCGGGCGGAGCAACTCGAGAGAACTGTAACGGAATTTCATACAAAATTGAAGGCCTAGGCCGGGAAGAAAAAAATATTTATTTATTTGTGGCACATCACGGCGCTCAGCCACGAAAATTTCAGTTTGGGTTCTTGTTTTTTTTTATTTCATAGCATGATTGAGAAAACACTATGCGTACCTCGGGTTGCCAGCCTCATCACTATCCGGCGTCGCTACGCTCGGCCGTCTATATGTACTCGGCCGGCAACCCCTTACTTCCCGGCCTCTGTAGTCATCATCCTCCTAGAGTTATTCCCGGTAGTGCCCCTAAATGAGCCCGGGGTCCGCTTTGACACCCAATCCCAAGATTTGGCATAGGTACTAGTTTATGAAAGCGACTGCCATCTGACCTTCTAACCCAGAGGGAAAACTAGGCCTCTGTAGTAATGTACAAAAAATGCCCACTTACATGCTTTCATCTGCAGTCTGCCTTTCATGGCGTTGGGAGGCCGCGGCGCCAGACAGAGCTCCTGACGGAAGCTGATCAGCTCGGCCAGGGTAGGCAGGTCGCTGGTAGGAGGCCCAAGGCGCCACCACCGCTTGTTGGCCAACAGCCGGCCAAACTTCAGCGTGGCCTAACAAAAACAAAACACGTATGGTTGACATGTGGTCAGCCACAGGACACTCTTTACAAAACTGACATTAGAATTAGAAATTTCTTCCTTGGACGGCTCAGACCAAGAAAAAAAGATAGGACGGAGCATGTCGTACATCCCAGTTTGCAACCAAGCCAAACAAGCTTAGCACACGCTCACGCACACATAAACCAATAAAATCTCACAAAACTTGAAATAGATGATCATGACAGCATTGCGACACGTGCTGTAGAGTTTTGTGCAATTTTGTTTGTACATTATGTGGGCGAGCGTGTGCTAATTTTTTGGCTAATTTTTTGGCTAATTTTTTGGCTTGGCTGAAAACCGGCTTCACTAGGTTGTTCATAATGCTCTATCTATCTTTTTTCTTGGTCTGAGTCGGACGGTAGAATTGCTTCATGAATGGATTTATTAGAAGCAATTCGACCAAACCAAATGATCTCAAAGTAGTATACGAGTACATCATTGAACACAATTTAAAAACTGATAGCTCTCGCCTCGCCTAACTTGTTCGCTTTGTGAGATTCAATAGTAAATAGGCTAATTTTATTTTTTTTCCGCTATGCTAATCGAACCGGTATTTAGCGAGGATCAAATCTTTGTATACAACTACAATCAGAGCAGTTAAAAAGACAAAAATACCCAGCCCTCAATCAATATACACACAAAAAGACGAACAGTAAATAATACTCAATCTAGACACAGAATAAAATAATCACGTAATAAAATTCTCAAATCAATATAGGACAATCGGCAGCTTGTGATGTGATTCTTCTGGTGTCGCAAGCGTCCGTAGGCAATGGTGTCTGCTTACCATCAGCCAGGCCGTATCGAAGGCTTTTTTGCCATCGTCGTTAATATTGAAAAAAAAACAAAGTTTCTCTCTTTCTTCAGTCGTTCACTCTTGACAGAGTGGTCGTGGTTTCATAATTGATGTATGGAGTGGTATGGATAAAGCAGCCCTCGCGATGCAAACAAAAACAAAGTTTTTTACCCAAATCCCTTCGAGTGTGCCTATAAAATTTGAAGAGGATCCCATCATCAGATCCTGACTTGACGACCATACAAAAATAGTACATTATTGCCGAGGCGCAGAAAGGAAGGGGTTGCCAAAGAGACGAGTCAGGAAACCCCGGTTTTCGCCAAGGCAAAGTAAATATAGTGCTTTTCTCATACCTAATAACGCGGTGATACTTGTACTAGGATTCATATGTAAGCATTCTTTCAAAGGCGGTATTCACTTCACACTATATTCTACACTAAATTGTTTGAAGTAATTAAGTATAACACATTTAATTAATTTCATGTTTCATTTATCTCCAATATATCAATTTACATGCGCTTTGGTACTATTTAATTTTATTTTCTTCTAAACATAAACAATAAAAAGCGAAAAAAAAAATATCACCATGAAAACCGCGGGGCTCAGTGTAAGGCCTGAGTGGACGCTCGTGGCGGGGCGTGCAGCGGGGCGGGCGAGCGTGAGATATAGCGTTCAGGGACTGGCCTCAGTGCACGCTCACCGCTCGTGGGAATCGGACGCATCCGCGATGACGTCGATGTCAGACGACTATCTCGATTTGTTGATGATATTCATTACGAATCTCGCCTTTCCACGTAAAACGAATTTCCACCAAATCACCCAACCAGGAGAAATAACAGTTCTTCCCTAGAATCAAGACGTGTGCGTGATCAGTTTTCAGACTATTTTTGGAGTAACAAAATTGATTTCTAAAAAATAATTGTAATTTGTAATGTATCATGAATATAGCTAATGAAATAAAATTGAAAATAAATTATTTTACTTACCTTCCATATCCAGTTTTGTTGCTAATTCTTTCCATATTTTGTTTACATAGATTCTATTTTTGTATAAAGTATGAGAAGAAAGCCAAAGTGCTGGTTTATTTTGAATTTCAATAATTATTTGTTCACACGACATGATTGCACGCTCTTATCACCGCTGCAAATCTCAAACTGGTTTGAACCTGTCCGCGACGCCCCGCTCGCCGCTGCATAGCCCGCAAACTTGCCCGCTCGACATTCACCATCTGCAGCGTCGACTCAGGACACTAGTACGAGTGTCCTTTGTTTGACATGCACGCCGCACGCCCCGCCCCGCTGCACGCTTGTATCGAGCGTCCACTCAGGCCTTACACTCACGGGTGATTTTCGGGCGGATAAAAATTAGGCACTTCGCGTGTTCGTTTTTCAAACAAAATGCGACGCTTTCCGAGCATGTTTGAGAAAAATAATTTTGCAAATCTGCCCAGGCGTTTTCGACTTATCGGGGGACATCCATAAAAAGATTCCGACGTATTGAAACCTCTTCCTTTTTTTATTCGGTTAAAAAAGGCCAATAAAGGCAAAAAAGGTCTCAAATTAATCTCTTAAGTTTCCAATACATACCTGCATGAATTCCGCTGCTAGTTTAAACACAAACCTCACGCAAACAGACACTCATGACTCCCGCTAGTTGAAATCGGGATGGCATTTCTAACATGACATTCACTGAACTGCTAATTGGGGTACGAGCGAGTGGGTATGCTCGAATTAAAAGCAGCATATCAGAAGTTGGACCCGGAAGATGAAAGTTTTAGTCGCTTGCGAGAGTTTGGAGGTTGTTGTACATTTTCTGAGGCCCGCATACGTTATATCACTCCGTTAAAGATAAGTGGGTCCTATTCGCTAGACAGATTATAATTTCATACATTCATAGAAGCGGGTTTCCACTTGGATGTCGACTACGTTAAAAATTATATTTATATCTCTCTAATATCCCCTTTGACGGCGTTCGTGTGTTCTCATATGCAGATGACACGGCAGCGCTCTTTAACGATAGATACCTCTTGGGGCCTTGGGGCGCTGTACAAGCGAAACCAGAGAATGGTTACTTGGCTAAGACTAGACTTGGTAACCCGAAATAGCTCAAAGACCAACTTTAAATGAAATGAAATGAAATGAAATGAAATGAAATCTGATTTATTTGCTTTAAGTGCGGGTATATAAAGCTCACATGAGATGTCAAGATGTGAAGTTGTCCAACACACTTAGCTTATTCCAGCATGCAAAAATTATGGTGTCACAAACTTATTACATTCAATTTAAACCTACAATACATTAGATATGTGCTATTCGAAATAAAACACACAACCTCAAAACCAAAATCTAAAAATCCACAACTGTAACAGCCCGTTCACACATAGTCTCCGTATTTACGGTACCCGTTTTAACGGATACAATTAGATACAATTACTGTATACTGAATACTGTGTCGTATGTGAAGTCGCTCATACAACTCCATACGCCATCAATGAAAAAAAACGTATACGATAAAACGGAACAGTAAAACGGACACCCTGTGTGAACGGGCTGTAACAGAATTGACCAAACGGAAATTGTCAAAATTGACAATAGCGGATATTGCGCAGCTATACACAAGGTTCCATCAATCCAATACCTAGAGATAATAGTAGATCAACGCTTTTCCTAACTACATTTAGTACATAAACGGTAGGATACGAAAACTTTTATGGATCTTCAAAACACTAAAACATGTTGCCGCTACACACCTACATAAACAAATATATAGGAACGCTAGCTCAATCTAAAGGGTGTCCCAGAAGTAAAGAGACAATTTTCAAAGATTTACTAGCTGAAAATTTTATTAAAAAGAAAAAAAGTTTTGGTGTCATGGCGTCTATGGTTTCGTTATCCTTCATTTAACGCGGGAATATCGTTATTGCATACATTTTTTCAAAGTGAAGCGTCATTAATTTGAAGTTTTTGCTAATAGAGTTATTCTATTATACGAGCCACATAATAAAAAGGATACAGTAAATCACTTTCTTCAAGAAGGAGCTAGATCAACTAGTATATATAGTATAATAAGACGTTATGAAGAAACGGGAGAGATTCGTTTGAAGAAGATTCCGGGAAGAGATAGGTCAGTGATGGTACATCGAAATGTAAATCGAGTAAAATCGATTTTTAATAAGACTGCTACAATTTCCGTCCGAGTGGAAGCGGATAAATTACAAATATCAAAGTCGACTGTCGCCAGAATGAAGAGGAACGATCTAGCTTTGAAAGCATATGTGAAACATTCAGCTCCTAAATACATAAAGGACCAAGAGGAACGTGCCAAAAGAGGGCGCCGAAGAGTTTATAACAGTCAGCTGAGAAACGTACTCGTTACGGACGATGACATTTATGTCCCGGCAGATCCCGACTTTGTACGTAAGGAAAAATGCTCCAAATGTACCTCAAGTTCGCGGTGTCTAGATGTTTTGGTTCCTACGTAAAAGAGAATGTAAGAAACGATCAGAAAAAACAAATCCTTAAAAGGTTTTAAGCAAAGATGGGCCAGGCTGTTTAAAGAAGTGTCTACAAAATCTGGAACAGCCGTTATGCGGCGGGCCGCTAACAATCTAAGAAAAATGGCTTCCAAAGGTGTTGGGCCGCGAATTGAATATTACTAAACCTTATAATTATATTAGTTTTGTTACAATATTCAACCAAAATTACTATTTTTATTGTTTACTAAATTTTCATTATTTTGAAAATAAAATTGTCTCTTTACTTCTGGGACACCCCAATATAATGATATCCTACTGCATCCCAATATGGGGTGGAACATTAAAACCAAAGTGATTGAGGTGAAAAAAGCTCAACAATGTCTGCTGAAGGTCATTTTCTCGAAAGCCTACAAGTTTCCTACATCACAGTTGCATACAAAATGTGATCTTGTTATCAATAAGAAAACTATGTATCACTAATTCCACGCCCCTCAACATCAACAAGCAGGAGGAATAAGGAAGTAGTGCTTATACCCACCAGTAAATCTAAGTTTGCTAAGAGACAGTTTCTAATACAATACAATCAGCTAAGCTTTATAAAACTGAATTCTTACCCGTTAAACAGCTGGATTGTAAGAAATTTGTAATAGAATGGTTAAAATTGTTAAGCTATGAAGAAACTGAACAATTGCTAAGATACATTATGTAATAGTTACAATATAAAATTAAGTATAAGTACGTACGTAGAGATGCTTAATGCCCCAGAATAAGAAATTTTGCTGCCTTCGATATTTTGGTGAGATTTTTCAACAGAGATTACGTCAATAGAGATAAGATACTTAAGATACTTTAGTTTTATATATTTAGAGATCATCTCGATCAGAAGGCATCTCGAACGGCCCGAGAATTGGGCACCAAACTTACGTATATAAATGAACGAATAATAATATCGTCTAACATATCGAGCTAAGATGGGTAAAGTTGGTCTAGCGTAGACCGGCGGACAGGCCAGTACGGCGGACAGCGGTGCGTACATCTTCATCACCATGAACGGCAACATGACGTTACCGGCAAACGTGGGATCTGGAAGAAGCAAGCTTTAGTCATAACAGAGCTAGAGGGCCTACCGCGAAGTGAAAACGAACTTCATTCGAATATCTCCCTCTCTGTCGCTCGAACTAGCTAGTACAACACAGAGGGAGATAGAAACGAAATTTGTTTTAGGTCGTCGCGGTAGGGCCTCAGGGGTGGCTCACTTCGTGATTTGGGCGCGCCACTACAAGTACATACCGGCCTACACCGGCCCCGGGGGGTATTATGACCGCTGCTATGGAAACGGAACACGGAATTTATTATCAGAGGACCTTCTGTACGTAGTAGTTACTTAGTATTCTTTATTCTGTGGTCATATTCACCACGTGTACTTCTTGATCAAATTGAATTGGGTGCCAATCAGCCTGTAAGCCAATACCTGCGAGTTATCGGGGCACTTATACTAAAGTGACATAGCAAAATATTTTATCGACAATTAATCGATGTTACGTTCAACATCGGAATTTTTTACAAAATAAATATACCTATTTTTACAAAATCGCTTTGTGTATACTGCTTCTTAAATTGTAAAAAGGTGCTTTTTCGAAGATTAATTCAATTTTTAATCCAGGTCAGTATGTCCACATTGGCATTAAATGTTTTATTCTAATCATTTTCTATCGTTATTTATTATTTTTTAAACATTAACTCCGTCTTTATTTATTGCTAAAAGTACATAAATAGTACATCCATGAGTTAATAGAATATTCACTTGGCCGTGGCGTTTTCTTGGCGGCCTGATTATTTTGGACGTCGTAAGAATCGTAGCGAAATATTACCTCCTTTATTATTCTTGCTCTAGTATATGAATGGCACGGACAGTAAATTGTAATTTTGTTTGAAATGACATTCGTATACATTTATTATCTTAAAAGGCTTTCTAAGGTAATTGAGAATTCTGAATGAGCACATGTATTATTATATATCTAGATCATTTTTATCAATATCAAATTCCTAGAATGTACCCCAAGTTATCACAGGTTTGCCAATCTGTATACGTCGCGTTCGCCTCACGGTTGAAGAAGAGGTCAGATGGTATTTAGCAGAAAATAGTGTGTGCTGAAAACAAGTGAACCAGGCCTCTGCCAGTCAGTAACAATCCTTATACCGGTATTTTTTTGTATAATAAGATTAGCTCAATTTCGGCTTCTCACTTATTCTTTCATATTTTTGTATTCCAACCGACTCATCTATAATATTTTATCGTTGATGCCTAAATTCAATTTGGGAATAAGTACTTATCGAAAAAAGATCGCGAATTGGGCACAATATAAATGCCACTTAAAATAATTGTACCCCTAAAATATTGAGGTAAGTACAATTTTCTTCGAGTAAGTAGGTACATATTAATTTATACATATTGTGTACCATTTTTTCACGTACACAATAATACCAAAACAGAGAGTAGGGTTGTCAAAATGACATCGCAAGACATGTGGCAGAACATTATCCATCCACATGGACCTATGATACTCGGGACAAGCTATGGTCATAATAATACCACGTGCGAGCGAGCTGGTAGCATTCAAATCTCGATAAGTGTGACAGAAAGGGAAATATCATTCGTTGTCCTTCTCGTAGTTCCACTTTTTTGTGTTCACATAAACCATTACCCGTCCAAATTGAGAAGGTTGTTTATGGTAAGTCATCAGCATACCTCGAACAAATCATGCGGATGACGTAAAAATGACGTACCTAATTTTGCACACAGGATGATGTCTGTATTGCAACAACAACATTATTTTCGGTGCTATGTTTTGATCACAGCACGAGCAATACACGTTTTTATCACGTATCTCCAAAAACGGAAAACTACAACAATATTCTTGTAAACGCGACATTGTTTTGCGTCTTTTGAAAAAATTGTAAAGATAAATCTAAATAATTACGAAGTCACTTTATTGTTTAACTGAATGACAATGTCAGTCAAAGATGTTATGTAACTTATGTACCTACCTACTCGGCTCATGTCAAGTGGCGATTTCGTTTTATTAAAGAGGTTGATAATTGATAAGTGGTAATTGTTTATGAAAATACTTTTTGAAATCATCCTATGAGTGGTTTGACGTCATCCGCATGATTTGTTCGAGGTATGGTCATCAGCCATTATAAGACCAGTTCTTAATTTAGCTCCATAGGAGCTTTTCTGTCCCTCGTTGTGGCATCACGTATAGCCTGTCCCGAGTATCATAGGTCCATGTCCATCTATCTGCTCACTCATTGTGATATTTAAATAATCTAATCAAATAGAGCACGACATTTTTCGTGCGACAAGAATACTGTCGGGAAAAACTAAGATGTTAGCATTGTCTGCTCCTACTTACCCTGATAAATCCTAGATGAATATCTTGCTGACGATGAAAACAATGGGATCGTGTTGGGGTAATAGTCTCCAGTTCTCTGCCATAGCTGCAATATCGCTCCATCCTGAGGCCCTTCTATGTAAAATATCACCTTGCTGCCAGTATCTACAGCAAACCCCGTCAGGACCGCATCATGCATCCCATTTTCTTCCAGATCATAGTTAATTTCACTAACTGATTTTAACATTTCCATAATAAGCCATGTATCGGTTATAAGGCAGATCATTCTAGAATAAGTCCTTTCCAGGCGTTGCGGTGTGCAGCCAGAATAGCCCATACGTACTTCTAAAGTCATTTGAGCGTCCAGAATGACGTATGATGGAATTATTTGTACAGGGTTCACTGGTAATCTTACGCCATTTTGATCGTTTGTGCAGAATGTATCACGGCCTAGACTTTCCACAGTGAACTTTGGTGGGAGCATTGTGAAGTCCCCCTGCACAACACCGCTAACTCCCTTCGCAAGAGACCGTGCGTCTATTTTGGTGACGGCTATTATGATATCTGTTTCGTAATTTTTAACAATGGGAGGACAGTTGGTACCAAAGGCTCGGTCTTTTTTGTCATAACCGAAAAATTGAGCGTTGTCGTTTGGATTTGGAGCCTGTCGTATGCCACGCAGCTGTAAAACATAGGTATCATTGTACTCGTAATAATTAAGGCTAGCTATGTATATGGGTGCCCAGCAGTGGGACGTATATGGGCTGATTTATTATTATTATTTATTAAGTATATGTCTATCAGCTCAAAACTCGTTTTTATTAGAAAGTTGTACAGTTACACTCCGTGTGGTTTTGGGTTAGAATTTTCTACTTTTCTTCCCATGTGGGTGTCGTAATGGCCGAAAGTGGGAATATGGGGGTTAAGCTCATAAAACACACTTTCCCGAAATGTGCACTTTCTGCAAAGGTGCACTTTCCGCAAAATTTCGGGATAGTTTCCAATTTAGAAACTTTCCCGAAGGTAACCTATCGAAGTTTCGAAAAACACTTGCCCGATTTTCACTTGTCCGAAAACGGTAAACCGAATTCTCATAATCCATATACTTCGTTCACCATACTTATGAAATGTCACTGGTTTGTTTTCCCACATTATCGTTTTCCCAAAACTCAATAACCAGAAAAACGATTGCCAACTTTATTATTTTACAACCGAATTGTTAACCACCTTTTTATATTTCCGATGCTACCTAAAATCGAAATATCATTTTCCCTAATTTCATTTTACTGCAACGATTAAAAAACATTTAGATATGCTAAAAACCCTACAGATGCGCCCTTTAATATTGCGATGCGAAAATAAATTTTCGCTAATAAGTTGGGTTAGGTTAGATTTAAAACTGTGACCTTACAAAATAAACAATTGATAGAAAAGGGGATTAGATTAGGTCAAAACATTTAAGCAACTCGAGTGCTGCACAAGTTCTTAAAAAGCCCATAAAGAGCTCGGGGCTAGCCCCCACACTAAAAAAAACAACAAATGATCGTCAATGGTATTATTTGTAGGTTAGGTTAGGGTTCACTTGTGTCCCTTAGAGCGAAAGTAGGCACCCCGCGAAGCGGGGTGACGTCGACACGCTGGTGGTTAGGTTAGGTTACATGCTACAATTTTGATTTTTTGATATAGCGGGATATTAACATTTCGGACATAATACTTTTCGGTACTAAAAACTTGTTGGCAAAGGATCCTTCGGAATTTTATTAAGTGTCTATTCGAATCTCAAGCGAAACAAAATTGCAACGACCTGCGAATTGGGAAAATAATAATATGGGAAATGTGCTTTAGGGCAAACAAAAATTCGGCCAACTAATAAAAAGGGAAACGTTTTCGGGATTTTAATATTCAGAATAACGATTTTCGAGCTTATGATAGGTAACCCTTTCCCGAAATGTGCCTTTTTCAAACGGTGTACTTTTCCAAAAAGCACGCTTTCCCAAAATGTACACTTTCCCATTTAGGGCACTTTCTCAAAAGGTACACATTTATTATTTATAGTATCGGTCTTTCTGCCCTTCCGTCTGTCCGTTTGTTTGCATTAGCACTATTTCATAGAAACCCTTAGTACCATAAACAGGAACACCCCTACCCCTAAAGAGTACTTTCCGGGAAAATATACCTTCTGCAAAAGTGCACATTCTGGGAAAGTGCACCTATTGACAAAGTATACATATCGGGAAGTGTACTTTTAGAATCAGTGTACTTTCCGGGAAAATGATCATTCTATAAAAAAGCCATTTTTCCTGAAAGTGTACATTTCCAGAAAGTGTGTTTTACGAGACTAACCCGAATATGGGTGTATTGTGGCAGGTGTGACCAATCACTGCAGTACTGTATCGCATTCTCTCCATATGCATACTATTCATATTCCATACTAAACTAATACTAGTGGCTCTGTGAGCTGGAGAACTAGCGAGCATGTCTTTTTTTTTATTTCGAAAAACCGGACATCCGGTCATACGAATGAATTTTAGCCCAAGCTGAAACGGAGAACTTCCCTCGCTTCGCTCACTCGTTCAATTATTAATATGAAAGTAACTCTGTCTGTCAGTTCCGTCTGTTTCCTTCTCACGTTTAAACCGCTGAACCGATTAAGATGAAATTTATTATGGAGATAGATTTAATGCCAGGGCCTTCCCAGAAACTATGAGGATAATTTCCGGTATAAAAAGTACCATATTTTATTCCGGAAATTATCCCCTAAGGGGTTGAAATGGGGGGCGGAAGATTTTAATTTTATGGAGCTACGATATAAAGGAGTTCCACGCGGACAAAGTCGCGGGCAATAGCTATAGTTTACCTATAATTGCTAGAAAAGGCGCTGTAAATTAAATGCCACATGCTCTGCCTACTCCTTATGAGAATCCAGGCGAGAGTGGTTTATATTATGAATGGATGAACAGACTAACCTCAATTCGGAAGTCGTCGTCCATAAGCCCACAGATATGTTTAAAGGCTACATCGCAAGGCAACGGCAAAGCGTGATGATCATTAAAATTAATTGCTGTTTTGCTTCCTACTTCTTGTTGTGCTGACTCATGTATTTCTTCGCCCATAGACCATTTTGTATAAATGTGAGATATCCTGCAATTTGATATTAGGTATAACTTACAATAGCTATTACAGATGGGCCGACTATGGATTTGGCCGACTAATCCGCTCTGAGGCGACCGACTAACCGACGACTTTACATAAATGTGGCCATATAGTCGGTGTTCCCGACTAGTCGGTGATTAGTCGGTAGGTACATATCTAATTATTCTAGATCATGAAAATACAAATTCGCTGTCCTGTCTGCTTTAAGCTAGTACGATTAACATCGTCACACCACCATTTCCGTTCAATGGCACCATTAATGGACTTGGTTAAGAAATCTCCGATACACCAACCAATATGTTAAGCAGAGGTCTAAATACCATACGAAATTAAAGGTACAGAGACCTCTCTATAGTGAAACTAGCTACAGCTGGCTTACTCTTTTAAAGGAACGTGACATTGTATGAAACTTTGGTGTTCCTCTTGATTATTTCGTATAAGCACTTACCGATATTTTTTTAAAGCTTCTATCGGAACTTCGAAAATAGAGCCGATGTTTACAAAAAGTATCGGAAAGTCGTCCGAAGCAGGCAAATTTTGGCTCGAAAGGAAAACAAAAAACTCCCCTTGGTCCGGGGGGCGGTCGCCCACGGTTTCGAAAGGCACTTGTCGCCCGGTTCCTGGAACACAAAACTTGTCAGAGGTTTCGTCGCGTAGCTAAGTCAACTACTTATTCATTCCTCTGTAAATGGCGGATCTATTGATTGCGATTCAAGCTTTTATTTCTCTAAAAGAATACCATTCAGTTAGACAAAAAAAACACTTAACGTAATTTTTACAGTGTAGGAACGAAGTTAATTAAAGTATTTTCATAACAAAGTGGGTGCGGTGCACACATCTGTGTGAGAGTCACTGTTTAAGACACGACCGGCTGTTAAAGTATATATAAAGGTTTACCTCGTCTGAAATATATTACTAAATTCCTACCTTGACTTGGTAAACTGAGTAAATAAATTAGTGCAGGCTTTCGCTACCTTCGAATTCTACATGATGTATTTTTTATCAAATAAAAAGTAGGAACTCCTCAGAAATCTATTTAGAAACTTCCCAAGCCAATCACGAGTCCGAGACCCTTTGCGCAAGTTGTACTTTGGCATTACAGATGGTAGGAGGTTTATTTTGTTCGTGTTTCGCGCGCCAAGCTAAGGCTGAACTCGTTCACCTGTCTATGTTAGGGCAATAAATTTCGCAGGGAACGTTGTAGAATAAAACTCTCTCTTTGGGGGAGGCGTTTTAAGTCTAGCAGTGAACGTCTTTCGGCTGACATGATGATGATGATGATGATGGTAGAATAAATTAAGGTATGTCATTCCTGACGATGTCGCCCCGACCTACGTCACGCAATGCAGCCACTGTGCAAAAGAGGCACTCTAAATGTACCTTAAGGCGCCGTAGGTTCATGGTCTTCTCTCCCTCTCACTGAGCATAAGCGTGAGCGAGATGGAAGTGCGTGCTCGGAAGCGCGGAAATCATGTTTTTTAATTTTATTTTTTTTCCCGTTTAAATAGTTAAAAAAGTAAACACTGATTTCTCTCAAACATGATTTTGCCAATTTTTAGAAGCCATTTTAATATTTTTAGCTTTTGTGCATAATTTGTAAGGAATATTTTAAGTGTATTTTAGACCCTTTTAGACCTTCGTGATTTTTTTCTATCGAGCGAAAATTGCTTAATCATGTTTCTAAACACTGATTTCCCTGCAGAAAAGCCTCAAGATTACTATTCGTATTATTTTAAACCATATTATTATAAACAGACGCATTAAATTGTTTCAAAAACTCTGTTCGCTTAACTTCGCTGAACCTACGGCGCCTTAATTGACGATGATGCACGATTAATATTTAACAAATGTTAGCTTGTTTAACTATTTATTTGGAGTGAAAAAGGCAAACAAACTACTGGAAACCCGGAACCCAAACGTAAGTACCTAATTGGACAAATTTTGTTATTTGCTACTACTAAACTAGAGCTAAACCCAAGTAGTTCAGTAGGAAATTAAAAATAGTTACCAGCTAAAATACTATTCCCTGGCAAATAAATTTCAAATTTGATTTTCACTACTTCTATTTTCTTCTGTTTCGTGTTTGCTAACGATTTCTTGCTCAAGTTTGACATTTCTCGATCAGGTTCTTCGATCAAGTTGCGACTGAGAATGCTTTCTTTCACGTGATATAACACAATATCTTGATGTCTAACATCTACAACAAGAATAAACTTGGGATAAATCTCTACACTCCACCCCCTTAGAGCCCACAAACACTAGGTACATTTGTACACAATATCGGTGTTTAAATGAATAAATACTTAAGTCAATATTTTCCATCTGAAGTCTCCATGGTTACTTTCCGTTACTAGCCCGAGGTCTGTGATTTAACCATTTAACCTGTGGTATTATGATTGTACATTCATCATATGACGTCTTGTTGACATTTCAACCCCATTTTTAGGGGTCAACTTTTATGTTAGAAATAATTACCTATAGTGAGTTAGTAACATTTTTTCTAAGAACTTCTCTTGCCTAACGGGACATAATTACTACGAGAAGTAGTTGATTGAATCAAATATCATCAATGGTTAGGAACGGACCCTTCTCTACTTTAGGTACAGTCGAGTTCAAAAATATGTAGACGGAAAAAGTAGGTACCTAATCAAACTTGTCGTGTGTATACCTATGTGAACACGAGTTCATTATTAAGAACATAACGAAGGGAAAATAGAGGGAAAAAGAGGCAGAGGAAGGCCGCGACGTGCTTTTATGGACCAGGTCAAGGAGAAGGTCAATGTAGTGTCGTATCAGGAGCTCAAAGCATTGGCAGAGCGTAGAGCTGAATGGCGGTTACTCCACCGACAAGAGCAGAGCTCTTAGGTAAGTTGAAGAAGAAGAAACATAAGGTTGCTCAGATAAATTTGAACCTTTCATTGACTTACATATATTTATGAACTCAACTGTACAGTCTACTATAAGAAAAATATCTGTCACTTTTAATTCAAACGCCTCTACGAATAGGCTTGTGTTGTATTTTAAACGACTTGTCGCGACAGATATCGTGGCAAATAGCGAACTATAAAACTAAATACTTTTAAATTGAATAGTAAGCGGAAGTTCCACATCTTGCCACTTTAATATAGCACTATATAAGATATGAATAAAACCTGACATACCTGCGACAGGATGCGGCACATCAAACAATCCGTCTAAATAAGAGATGGGTATGTAACCTTCCACTGTCTTCCATATTAAATCGTACAAGAACTTGTCGAGGCTTATATCCTCTGACAATACTGGGGCGAAATATCGTTGCTGGCCGAACTCCAGGCGTGGCAAGTATACTTCAGCAACCTTATCGTTTTTCGCACTATAACATAAGACACCATACTGGTAAACTGCCCGGAGTTTATACACGCGCTTTAGAAACAGCCGTTAAAATTATGCCATATAAACCATGTATTGTACACAGTACCTATACAAATAGATAGTCCTCGATCGAGTCGATGCATTGATAATAACTATGTAGGTACTAAAATACATCCTCCGGATCGCTAAACTTAAGTGGCAGTGGGCTGCAGGGCACATAGCACGTGGCCGTTGGGGCGGAAAGGTTCTCGAGTGGCGACCACGCACCGGAAGGCGCAGCGTGGCTAGGTCCCCGACAAGGTGGACTGATGATCTGGTAAAGGTTGCGGGAGTCCGCTGGATGCGGGTGGCGAGGGATCGGTCACTTTGGTACTCTTTGGGGGAGGCCTACTTTGTCCAGCAGTGGACGTCTTTTGGCTGATACGATGATGATGACTAAAAATACGTAGCTCTGCCAGATAATAACAGTGTACAAGCAGAGGAGAAACTCAAAAAAGGCACCAATCAATCAACTTTATACCTACCCATGTACGTCTTGGGTATGTCACAGTGCATAATAGATAAAAGCAGTACAGTGCGACAGAAATGAGTAGAAATTAAAGTCATTTTTTTTATTCCGTAGACTAAAATGACAACCACAAATGTCAAACGTAGAAATAATGTGACCAGCTATATACAAACAGCGCTGATCTTTGATATCGGTTTGTGAATAACCGATAAAATCTTGAATTAAATTTAGATTCAAAATAAACAATAAATAAAATCTACTCACAAAATTGAGGCGGACTCGTTTACCACACGGCTTAGCATGATACGAATTAAACAATAAATAAAATTTACTCACTATTAATGTAGGTACTCAAACATTTAAAATTACATTGACGTATCGCCGACCGGACGCGACGCCATTTCGGTTTACGTATTTGGCATTCGTTATTACTTATTTTACTCGTATAGTGATCGGATGTTTTCAGTGCGTGTTCCCTCGTTTTTAGCATGTCACGGATTATCCATTACAGACGCTTCATTAACAAATATAAGTACCTCCCAATCGTTTATTTTCGGTTAATACCGGTTGTAGCACATTACTATTTATAAGACGTAAAAAAGTAGCAACACACAAAATGACATTTTAGTCTACGGAATAAAAAAATAGACTATAAATAAAATGAAACTAAAAAACCATACTCAATTATTGCCATGTGCGTTTTACGTCAAATTGTGACAGTTACGTAGAAAGTGGCGCCCTCATTTAATTTCTATGTATTCTTTTCTGTCTCACTGTAAGTAGCTACTTATTACGCAGAAATCAACGCTCAAAAGTAGAGGCCATAATTCTAAGCTCAGTCTCATCGTCAAATCATCGCAGTAAGGCATAATGTCCATCACACTCATGGCGATAAACCTAGCACTAAATGGTGACGCACGCGCACAGTTCAGTTTCAGAGGAATTCCTTGCCACGAATAAGACCCCCGAAACGTCACGAAGGATTAGTAAGTATGCACCAGCACGTTAGCCCCTCAATTTACAATCATTATCTAGGTGTAGACAACGAAGAGCACTTGCCATCCGACTGACTCTTTACCACAATGGAAGTGTTAAATTCTGATAGCTATATCTACTGCTGTACTTGGAGCTGAGAGCGCCCACTCCAAACGTAGGGGTAACCGTCACAACGAAGTCTTTTAGTTCCGCTACCCGTACTGGAAATATGTGTTGTATGTCAAACGCCAGCCATCGGCGGTCTAGAAATTGCCACGTACGCACCCATCCAGAGTTCATACCATTCCATATCTGAAAAGAACAGTATTCTAAACACTCTCTCTTCAACATTCATGAGCCCATACGGCACGATGTTTTTGACTTAACCCTACACGATATATAATAGTTGACATAGTACCTATAATAAATTATAACTAGCAGCCACAATTAAGGTAGAATCAGACGGTTCACTTTTCTTTAATTTTCTTGTTTCATTTTGCAACTTTCACACAAAGTGACCAGTCTGAACGAAAACTTAAACGGTTTGTTGAAAAATAAAGCATTCACTCGGGAATCCATCATTTTACCGAAAATAGTTTCAACGATTATCGTTTCCCATAACACTATACGCAGAATTTCATCATCACACAGGAATCATTCATCGAACTTCGTTAGATCGCTAATACATTTGCTCGAATTACCATTTACACAAAAATGAACTCATCGAATTTCACTTCAATATTTTATTTGTTCATCGACATAGTCGTTCATCGAATCGCCGTTACTATAATTTTGTTTTAACATAAAATTCAGTTCCAAACTTCTTATTACATAGAAAATCGTTTCATCAGTGTTTGTTACTTGATAATATTTACCTTTCAACGAACTGAGTAGGTACATTTCACAGAGACTTTGGACGTATACATAGAGCTCTAAGCCTACCCACCTGTCCCTCTGGATATCGGATTACCTTCCTATTCTACTTTAAGGCAGGCCAGTGTAGGTACGACGACGAGCGAAGCGAGGAGGAGTGTTAGGTGAACTGTGATCCTATAGCGCGCGAGCCGAGCGAGCGCAGCGAGCGTGCCGCGGCAGCGGCCGGCGAAGCGCCAGAACCGTTTTTTTAATATTACTTACTCAGGCTTAATATTACGTCTACATCGTATATGAAGCGTACATTCTCGTATGAGTCAATCTGGACCCATCTAATCCATTAGGTATTATATACTTAGACGAAATGGCCTATAGGTAAACAGCTTGGTAGAAAAATGAAATATTGATCGTGGCAACAAAAATATATGGAACGTACCAACATTGAACCGTGTTTCGATAAATTAATACTCATAACTGACTATTCTACGAAAAGTAAATTCGATGAATCGTTACGCTACGATTTGATACAAATTCGGAACGATTAACGATGAAAAGTTGTTCGATGAAATAAAAAACTATGAATTGATGGTTATGTGAACAAGAAATACAAAGAAATGAAATTCGTGGAATAGTTTTCGGTGAAATGTAAATCGACGTAATGCGGTCCGACAAAATGATAGACACCCCATTCACTCGAGTGAAAATTCATTGAAGTGAACCGTCTGATTCTACCTTTACCGGTACCGGTAGACTCATAGCGGCAAACCCTCGGTATTATAAGTAGTCCCTACCTAACAGGAGTAAGTAATTTTTCTATCGCTACACGTTGGGTTCTAAGCGTTCTAAACTGTTCAATGGTGAAAGGCTTTCCGTGTCGTTATTAGCTTTAAACTAGGTAGGTACCTACAATTGTATCACTTACCATTGAAAAAACTCTTTAAAAAATTGCGCCAGGGTACGTTTAGGTATCGTTTCTCAAATAAACTAGATCTTGAGTAGTTACACGTAGGTATTTTTTTTGCATATACCTAGTTATGGCAAATTAAGATTTGCTATTTTACCCATGGTGTAGCGAATGGGGAATGGGTACAGAAGAGGGTACACAAAATGGATCATAATAAAATTATGCTTACTTTAGCAACATGAGGCCATATAAGAACATCAATGTCATAATTCTGTCCAGGATACAGTTGGTACTGTATCTTCAAGCCTTGGGTGCAGGGCCCAAGATCTAGCCAACCTTCATTGCAATCATGCCAAACATCGATTCCGAGTATTTCGATAGCGAAGGTTAAAGTGAAAGTACTTCCATCGACTCCGTTTAAATTCCTATTAGACGATTTTGGTGCAGGCTTCGCCATTTATAAACAAAGAGAAATTCATAAACAGGCATTAATATCAATCGATATCAATTGACAAACACAAAACCAATCAAAACCAAAGAGATCAAAACGGATAGTGATTTGGCCATAGACAAGTATTATGTTAACATATAACTGTTTATTTCAAAAACACAAAATCCAACACTTAATTACTTAACATTGGAAATTATAGAAATTATTTAAGTTACCGCTGTTTCTATGCAGTTTTATTTTGAATTTTTTAAATAATTACAGTTTTGTACACAATACTTATAAGTATTGTGTACAAAACTGGCGCCATATAATAGTTGTTTTTTTTCTGATATGGGGAAGTTGACCTACGGCCAACACTCGTTATTTTGCCAGTGACGTTTAGTGGATTTTGATTTTATATAAACTCCAAAAAGCTTAGGTACATATCTAGACTGCAGATTGCTTTTAGAACATTCGTTTGAAGCACGTTTGAAGCAAGAAAAAAATACCTTGTAAGACGTCACGTGTCATCTTTTCTTACGCCGCCACACTTCGCCCGAATGTTAATGCCGTCCTTGTCTAACGTACATTATACGTTAGATAAGGACTGCAACAACATTCGGGCGAAGTGTGGCCCAGGCATTAGGGTGTCCATGATTCTGCATACGTTAGTGATATAAATGACGTAACATAATAGTTCAGTTTAATAAAATTTATGTTTGTTTAAGACGTTGACAAGACAATAATGAATGACAGAAAACCCCTGTCGACGTGAATGTATACCTAGTATCAGATGAGGTTGCCCTGATATACTTGGAGTCACGTCTAAACATCGGCCGGCCGCGACATACTCTCGATTTTTCTCGCACTATACCTCTTGTTAAGGGCCGATTTTACAATTTCCAGATAAATCTGTCAGATAAATGTTAGCTCTGTCCTTTTCTTTCATATGACTTAAGAAAAAGATGGTGATAATGCAAACCGACGGATAACTTTATCTAGAGATTGAAAAATTGGCCCTAAGTGTTATAATAAGGGAGTGACGGATAGTCGAGAGAGCTCGCGTGCCATCGCGTGATAGCCTTGCTAGAAAGAGATAACAGATGACACGTCACGTCATTCAAGGTAGTTTTCTTGTTGCTTCAAACAAATGTTGGAAAAGTGTGTAAGATTCTTGGCACGTTCTTGGTAAACTCTATTATTCCGACTGAAGGACTCTCTATCCAATTATCCAAAATCATGAAAAACAAAATTGGAAAATAGACATGACTTTTTCCTATCCTGTCAGTAGGAGGCAGTATGGCCCATGGTCTTAGCCTGTCCGAATGAACGAATAAAAAAAAATATCCTGTCAGTAGCACGTCAGTAGTGTCATGATAATACTGATGACTTAATATCTAGATTTGTTCATATGAATTGGAAATAACTGAAGACATATTTATTGGACTAGAGACTTCTGATTTGAAACTACTGAAGACGTTATTACTGGATTCGATCAAATGAAATTATACTTACTGAAGACTAGGCAGTATGGCCCATGGTCTTAGCCTGTCCGAATGGACGAATTTAAAAAAAAAAAAAAAAGTCAGTAGTGTCAACTCAACTGTCAGTGTCAATGTTATTGTTATGTCAAGCGAGTATTAGATGTATTTTTATTTTATTCTCAATTTCAATTTCTCATAGTTGAACCAAATAAAATAACAGCTGTAGTTTAGCTGGACAAATTGTGTTATGATACACAATAAACAGACAAAATATTGCTGTAAATATAAACTAAAACAAGTGCATATGGAATAAAGGCTGGATTTTTTCACGAAAACGAATATATGCGGTACTCATTTAGAGGTTTAAAGACATGAAGTATATATATTTGTAATAGAATTTGAACAAATTGTATCTGCAATGATGTCTTCGCTTCACCTTCGTGCTAGTAAAAGTATATTTTTTGCATTGTAAGTACTGTTATATATTGAAGAAATATTACTAAATTTTTGGCTAACGCCGGCAACTTTCTTATCTAACTGGATCCAACCTCCCTTCGTCTGGCGACTGGTCTACGGCTTGGGGTCACAATATGCACTCCACACATATGCCCTTGTGGCACGGACGTGGACCGACTGATGACCCACTATGGACTGTGTTGTCAAAAAATTGCAAGCCGCTTTTGAAGACATGCTACTCTTAATGACATAATCCGCCGGTGTCTTGCCACCATCAATGTGCCTGCTCTCCTTGAGCCAGCATTGTCAGAGTTGATGGCTAAATGACATGATGGAGTGTCTCTGATTCCATGGAGTTTGGCACTGATGCTTGAGTGGGATCAGGGGCGTATTTTGAAATTCGGCGCCTCGGGCCAATAAAGGTTCGCCGCGCCATAAGTCAATGAATGGCGACAAAACCAAATAAAATGCCTGGCAGATTGGCGCCACAAGCCATGGCCCGGTTGGCCCTAGGGTAAATACGCCCCTGAGTGGGATGCTACCTGTTTAGACACACTGGCACCGTCCCACCTCCTATTATTAATATTATTTATTATTATAGCTTTATTTCCCACTTAGTGTTTTACAATTTCTTATCCTATTTTTTTGTGTACTATTTTTATTTCCTTTCTTATTTGTGGTCCCTATTTAGGGTAAGAGCCTCCCCCATTTTCTTCCACTTTTCTCTATCATGAGTTTTGTCCATCTAGTTTTTACGAGCCACCTCTACTATGTTGTCCACCCATCTCTTTCTCTGTTGTCCTACACTCCTCTTCCCCAGTGGGCCAGTCCATTCAGTGGTTGACTTGGTCCATCTCTTATCCTGGTACCTTGTAACATGGCCTGCTTAGTTCCACTTTAGTTTTAAGGCATGTTGGAGGGCATCTGTTAGTTTTGTTTTCCTTCTTATGCCTACATTCCTTGTTTTTTGTATTTTCCTTAGTTTCAAGATGCTTCGATCCATGGCATGTTGGCAGCTTATAATTTTGTTTCTAGTTTTCTTAGTGTATGTGTGAGTCCATTACAATTTTTTTAATGTTTAGGCTGTAGTCTCCTTATAAAATTTCTTTTTGACTCCAGTACTTTTTCCATGCAGTGTTCTATTCATGCAGTGTGTTATTCTTCTCTCAAGCTAACACAGACAAGACTACGTCTAAAGCGGGTGTAACAGCAGAAAGTGCCGAAAATCTGAAATGCATTAAACATAGAGGCCTCGGAGGAGAGTACAACTTTGTACCATTTGGCAACGAGACCCTCGGCCCCTGGGGTCCCAGTGTGCAAAAGTTATTTGCGGAAATCACCAATAACTTTTGTGCACCTGGCGGCTTTCTCACACAAAGCATCGCAGCATTGCAATTCTGTGACAAAATGCCACCAGCATCCTTTATACAATGCCTCGAGGGTCTTTTTACAAGCTTTTTTAGATTTGACTTGGTTTTAATTTAATTTAGTTAGTGTTCGTTATCATCTTAAACATTTATTATTAAACGGTTTTATATCCAAGTTCATTTTATTTTCAGTAATGTTTACCTTAGGTCATTACTCTTGTTGCACTTCGGTTCAGTTTCTGAACCCAATGACTCTACAATAATAAAGGAATCAATTATTTTTTCAGAAGTTCAAGGTGTACAAAAGCTCGCACACTTGCATATTCAACAGTATTAGCTACAAATGATAATGCAGACAAATCCACTGTTAACGCGAGTGATATTAAACTACACGCAAAAATGAGGGATGAATGGTGGGACACGCAGGGACCCATGAAACCATTGCATGCTTTCAACATGCTTCGGTGAGTAACATTGATTCACTGTGTATGTTCAGCATCAAATAGATATATTTCTAGTGTAACAAGGATGTGTTACAGTATATTTTGCTTACTATGTATTATATATAAAATGCTAATTGTACAGAATGTAGTTTAGCTGTTAGTGATTTCTGATTTAGAACTTCTTAATTTTTTTTAAATACCCTGACCTGTTTATGTCTTTTACTCAAAATGTTCACCATATTGGTGGCAATCAAGCGTACGGCTTGCCTGATGGTAAGCGGTCACAGTAGGTAGACCAGTGTCAAAAAAACTGGTTACTGCTCATGTCATTTAAGGGTTGACACCCCTAGTATGGTAGCGTCTATACAAACTTCAACAATGCTATTGGCATAATAAATAACTATAGTGTTAAGATGAAGCATATTTAAAGATTGCCATATTAATTCATGTTGAAATAATACTCATAATTACACGGTTCAACTCACGTATTAGATGTCACTACAGGCAACATGTTTCGAACTCTGCAGGAGTTATTTTTCAGGATGAGTGTTTTCGCGACAGTGTCGCTTGAATCATTGCCCGTTCCCTCCCGAAGAGTTCGAAACGCCCGTATTGACATTTAATACGTGAATTGAACCATGTAATTATTAGTATTATTTCAACATGTCTCATATATGTTATCTAATTTCAGAGTACCATTTGTCAGAGATGGATTGGTGCATGTTCCACACGACCAGAGATCCTGCACACCCCTCATGGGGAAGAAGATATTAGATATTGGCTGTGGTGGCGGAATTCTTTCAATGGTATGTTAAAGCGACAGTTTGTCAGCTAATCAAGCTATTTAGTTCCAAAAAACATGCCAAGCATTCTTCATCATCATGATCACCATCATATCAGCCGAAAGACGTCCACTGCTGGACATAGGCCTCCCCCAAAGAGTGCCACAATGACCGGTCCTGCGCCACCCGCACCCAGTGGACTCCCGCGACCTTTACCAGGTCATCAGTCCACCTTCTGGGGGGGGCGAGGATAACCTTCCGCTGTGTGGTCACCACTCGACAACCTTCTACGTGCAATGTGCCCATTGGCCCCGCCCACTGCCACTTAAGTTGCACATAGCATCCTTGCTCTTGCTAAATCACTGAATAATTTTGAAAAACTAAAATAAAAATAGGTGAAAAAATAGAATATGGTTTTACTGTTTTTTTTTTTCGCGCGTACGAATTTGAGCAAATGGGTGCGTGCGTGCCCCGATCCGAGGCTGCCTCGAGCCGTACGCACCTGTTGAACAATGATTTTAACTACTTACAAGAGAGAACGCAAGTAGTAAAAGTAGAAGAATGTGTCAGTACTACAAAATCGGTGCCTTTTGGCGTACCTCAAGGTAGCATCCTCGGCCCTACGCTATTCCTAATTTATTTGAATGATATTTGCGAACTGGATTTAAACAAGGCTGAGATAATATGCTATGCCGACGACACCGCCTTCATCTTCAGTAGTAATTCATGGGGTAGCCTGCTTGCTGAAGTCGAAAAAAGTATGGCAGTGGTTGCAAAGTGGCTAAACCAAAATTTACTCACTCTCAACTCGGATAAAACGAAATTCCTTTGCTTTCACAAGACGGCTGCTTCTTCTCCTACATATAATTTACCCATACAAGTGCACACGTGTAACTTTGAGACTTCAGAAGAACCTAGGCAATGCTACTGCAAGACCATTACGAGAGTCACTACCATTAAATACCTAGGAATTGCACTGGACGAAAGACTCACCTTTGGTCATCTCATATCAGCCATATCTGGTAGAGTTAGGAAGTTGATCATGGTGATGAAACGACTGAGAGAGGTTGCGGACATTGAACTTTTGCGGTCAATCTACTTGGCAATATGCCAATCGGTCATATCATACTGCATACCGATATGGGGATCAGCTGGCACCACAGTCCTAATCACCCTAGAAAGAGCACAGCGCGCAATACTAAAAGTAATGCTTAAAAAGCCACATCAGTTTCCAACCACACTCCTATATAAAGAAGCTGAGGTATTGAGTGTCCGCAAGCTCTATATCTTAGTAACCGTTTGCAAGATTCATAAACAAGTCCTATTATCTGACGACTACGAAAGCATGCTAGAAGCAAGAATCTTCGCAATACCAGTGGCAAAAGTACGTTCGGTCTTTGCTCGTCGGTTCGCAGATGTTGCGCATCCTCTTTTGTATAACGTGGCAGTCAAAGCCTGCGACATTAAACTTCTAACCATCCGACAGACTAAATTTAAAATCAGAGAATGGTTGAACGGCTTGGAATACAGAGAAACTGAAAACATACTACGAGTAATCTACTGAACAGCCCTGCATACGCATACATATATACTCGCAGTCACCACACTTACACACACACAAATATACTCACTCTCACCAACACACATACTCACACAGACTTGTTCTGATAGACCTTACTTTTTATTTATTTTTTATACTTCAAATACTTTTTAATGCATTACCATGATGTGTTATCGGATATGTAAATAACTGTGTTAATGCTAATGTTAAATTATCTTTAATTGTACTTAATAATAATAATAAAGAGGCACTTTCATGATTTAATAATGTGGCGTCACAGGACAGGCTTAGCCTAGTGTGAGCCACTGCTTTTTGTATGGGCATAATAGGTGAATGTATCTACTCTGAAATAATTTTTTACTTTACTTTTACTAACTGCAGCCTTTAGCCAAACTGGGAGCGGAGGTGACCGGCGTGGACGCGAGTTTGGAGCTCATCGAAATGGCGAGACAGCACTCTTGTGAGCACCCGCCCACGCCCGGGAAGCAGCCCACATATCTGTGCACGTCGATTGAGGTAATGTGGTTTTATTTTTTTTTCTGTGGTGGCAATGAAGTTGCCTGGTTGATTGATGGTAAGCTGATATCGCGAATGTCTCGAAATCACGAGATCTCGAATTTTGAGATTCAATCTTGGTGCCAGGAATTCTCGTGTGTTGAAATGTCGGTCGAGATCTGGACTGAAATAATCGAGATCTCGAACGAGTTGTTCATAATTCGTGTCGGACAGTCCTTGGCAAGTACTTGATGCTTCAAAATAAATTATAAAAAAACTTGGAATATTTGTTGCGTGTGTGCACAGTTATACAAGTGAACGAAAAATGTTTGTTCAGCATTCCATAGATGTCTTTTATGCTCAAAATATACTTACCCTAGAAGGTATTGTTTCATCATTATATCAGCCACAAGACGTCCACTGGTGGACATAGACCTCCCCCAAAAAGTGCCGCAATGACCGGTCCTGCGCCACCCGCATCCAACGGACTCCCAACTTTACCAGGTCATTAGTTCACCCTTTGGGGAGCCTACCCTTTAGTCGCATATTGTTATGTAAATAAAAAGTGGAATCTCGATGTCGAGATTTTTCGAGATCTCGTCGTTTTGGCTGACGATTCGATTTTAATATATAATAAAATAATTACCAATCTCAGTTCGAGATTGCATTCCCTATATATTATAATCTATGGACGCTATTTTTTGTGTTGAGTCCCTCACTCTTAACACAGCGTAGGTACAGTCGGCACCGAAAGTAATAGGGATGACGACTAAGATTTTTTTATGATGTCATTCGAACCCGTTTTTGGAGAGGAACAAATGTTAAGAACATAAATACCCAAAAAAATGAGACAAGGATTGACCTCGCTGGCGGCAGCGCAAAACGCTCCATAAGACAGTTAATTATGACGTCACAATAATGTTTGTTTAGTACAAAGTACATGTAGGTATCATTGTATGGAAAATCAGGTAAATTGTTGTTTTGGTCGCGAAATACTGCGTTTAAACACATAGTTGTCATACAATTTTGTTTCTATAAAAGCGTAAGGATTCTATTGGTAACTTTAAATTTACTCTTGGACAATAAATAAAATGCATATTTTTTTCTTAACTTTCAAGGCTCATATTTTTTACGATTTTAATTATATTTTATAATTTATACTTTATTACGATAATTTGATGGTTTACTATCCATTTAGCATCACTACCTTATCAATTTGAACATGAGTCGTCATGCCTATTGCGCAATCGAAGATGTCAAAGGCTCTTATTCCCTTCTTATCAAGACCTTTGACGTGATTTACACAGTTATTTTTGATGCCGACTGTACCCTCAGCTCTTGCGACCTTACCACCAGGAATATTATACCACATACCTACAGAGTTAGTGGTGGTGTTTTCATGGCTGCCGTCTTCCGTAATGAGGAGGTACAGTCGACCACAAAGAGAAAGATACGGTCACAGTTACAAAAATATGTATACACGAATCTACTCTTTGTAGTCGACTGTACTGCCCATGACCGAGCTCATATTCTGCTGTGCCCTACCTCTCTCTCGTTCCTGTAAATGTACCTAATCAAATCTTAAGAGTTAGATCCACTAATGCTTGAACTATAACTATATTTTGTGTATCAATCAAGTATCAAGCGTAAGTATATTTGGCGTAGCATGGTTGCCATTTCATCACTTATCGTTGTCGATAACACATCCGTCACTCTCGCACTCGCATTCTTGTCAGAACGTGACGGACGTCTTATCCACAGCGATAAGCGATAAAACGGCAACCATGCTACGCCCGCTGGAAACGTTATAGCTATCTCGATCAGCACGTCTATCATGCGACGGCCGCGACATACTCTCGATTTTTCTCGCACTATAGGTATCTCTTGTTCTAAGTCTAATAAGAAAGAGACGGAGAGTTCGGAAAATCGAGAGAGCTCGCGCGCCGTCGCACGATAGCCGTGCAGTAGTTGACGACTGAAATTACAATCTGCATAAAACTCTCCAATACATTTGTCTACCAGGAACACGCGAAAGACCACGCCAACATCTACGACGGAATAGTCGCCTCGGAGATCATAGAACATATCGACAACGACCATAAGGAGTTGTTCATCAAATCCTGCATTCGCACGCTGAAGCCTGGAGGCAGAATCTTCTTCACCACCCCGACGAGGACCAGGTTGTCGCAGTTCACAGCCATCTGTATGGCGGAGTACGTCCTAAACGCGATACCGAAAGGCACCCATCAGTATGAGAAGTTCACGACGCCAAATGAACTCACGTTGATATTGGAGCGAAGTGAGTATTTGATACGGACATTGATATTGGACACAAATGTACATTGTTGTAGAGGCTACAAAGTAGGCAATAGATGGACGAGTGGGTTCGAAGACCCTCGAAGGAGACGAGTCCATCTAACGCACTTTTGGCAGTGACATTACATAGTGTTTTTAACCCCCGACGCAAAGAGAGGGGTGTTATAAGTTTAACGTGTCTGTCTGTGGTATCGTAGCTCTCAAACGGATGGACCGATTTGAATTCGGTATTTTTATGTCATAGATCATTTTATCCCCGGTGTTCTAAGCCATGTTTTATGAAAATCTATTCAGCCGTTTTTGAGATATGCTATAGGCTTTGAAATGAAAATGTCGGGGGTTTCTCAACTTTTCTAAGTTGTAGTTATTCACCATCACTTCAGGTGTGGTTGAGCGAATCGCTGTTCAAACTGACCAACAATAACATTGTTGGACAGTTTGAACTCATAGTTGGCCTGGCCTATTCGTGCGATGTCCAACTATAATAGCTTTGAAGCCTGTTTTCTGACCATCTTTTGCCACATTTCCGAACAGTGGCGTGAAAAATATACAATAGTATTACGTACAGAAAGTTCAATGTTAACAAATCCCCCGTTAATAGGCTGTTGTCCACTAGAATCCCCTAGCCTCAAGGGAAAAAAACGGTTAGGCTGTTAGGTGAACTGCGACCCTACAGCGCGCGAGCCGAGCGAGCGAAGCGAGCGTGACGTGGTAGCGTCCGGCGAAATTTTTTTTTAGTTGAATATAAAATAAGTGCCGCTAGGTTCCCCTGGGTCATCGGGGTCAGGTGATTAGCGAGGATAACGTGGTTAAAAGTTGCATTAACAAGCGAATGACGGCAAAGCGAACGCCTGCATTCCGTAGCAGCGCGTGACCTCCACTAGTAGTTCGGTGGCCGGCATGTACTTACGATGCGTTACGGAGTGACCCGCCCCTGAGATGGGTCAATCAACTATGTATTTCTTTTTATTTGTTCTGTCTCGTTAGCCAGGATAACATCCCACAGTTTCTTACATGGACTTCCAACGTGCCTGGAAGAGGGCCCATAGAAAAGGGGTAAAAGATGTCTAATAATTTAAATTCTAGTGCCGCCTCCTAACAGTCAACCCCTCGTGAGTCAACCCCTCTCAGCTCTGTGAATAGTGTTGCCCTTAGGCCATTTTTAAAGTCGCTATTAACACATTGGACACCGCGTACCCGACTCTCGGGCACTCGTAAACTTTACTCAGATGCCGGCATACCCGAGAGTCGAGCACGAGCTATAAACCCTCACGCGACGCCAATTCTGTCGGTTTCTGGGGTATTGTTCGGAATTTTGCCTGGTTGCGAAAGTGTTAAAAGGGGTTTCAATTTTTTTATACAACGACGGTGGCAAACAAGCGTACGGCCCGCCTGATGGTAAACGGACACCGCAGCCTATAGACGCATGCCACTCCAAAGGAGTAACATGGGCGTTGCCGACCCTTGATATGTTTGAGGATTGGCCATATTGACAGCTGAAGGTACAAATTCCCTCGCTCTCAACACAAGGCATCCTCGGGAGCTCTGGCGACCTTGCTCACCTCCAGGAACACAACACTATACGGAGCAAGTAGAAGTGTTATTATGGCTGTGGTATTCTGCAAGGCGGAGGTACTTCCCCAGTTGGGCTGCTCCAAATTCGAGCGCGATGACATTTCGCTGTGCCCTACCTCTCTAACATCCATCCAGCGGAGGGCGAGTCGCCGTTAGCCGGAGATAAAATGGGAGACAAGTCTCCATGGTCTCATGAACGGACCGGATTCTACAAACAGCACTCGATCACGAGTATAAAACGTACCTCAACCATTTTGAAGTACCTATGTCTCTGTTTTTCTTTCTAATAGCTGGTAGACTACGAAACCTGACGTCTCATTTGATCATTTCACTTAATTACTCAAATTTTCACTTTCAGGCGGCTGCCATGTGGAGGCAGTTTTCGGGACCTTCTACAATATACTCCAAAATAAGTGGCACTTTGTCAAATCCACCACATTTTTTTTCGCCCTTCAAGCCGTCAAGCTGGAAGAAGAAGCTTTACCAAGATAATATCTCAATTAATAACGCGATATGCAGTCTAGTTGTGTGATATATATGTAAGTAGTACGCGACAAGGCAGGAAGGTGACCTTGAGGAATGCCAGCACCCGTCTATATCCTCGCCGGGAAGGCCTGTCCGACTGGCTAAACTTGGCTCCCGCGCACCGACGAGTTCACAATTCCCCCGATTGCACTTGACAGGTGGCATGCACTCGTGTAACCGGAATTAATCTACAAAGATGACGTGACGACCCTAAGTAAGCGGAAGAGCTGGTACGACGCGGTAGAGCGGGATGCCATGTTTTACGTTTTCTAGCTATCGAACATTGGTTGCCTTAGACAGTGTACCGTCTGTACCAACTTAAGTACTACTATTGGCTATCGCATATGACACCCACCCTGCCTGGCCCTGTCGTGTACTGTACCTTTAACATGAATATATTTTATATACTTGCCGTAGTTCAACTGTTAAAATATAGGTGAATGTTTTAAAACAAGAGACATACTTTGTCAAGGAAATGTGTTGTGTTTTATTATAAAATAGTGCACTATTTCGATTTCGATTTCGAATTTTTAAGTGCCCATTGCAGTGGAGTGGGGAAATTCTCTCATCTTAGCGAAAATAAAGACAAAATGGACACGTAGCTGAAGGTAAGTGGAGTGCTGACTAGATACATTAAAATGTCATGGTCGAAGTAGAGTATCTATTGGACAAAACCGAGGCTCATAATAGACTATCTAATTAACAAAGTATACCTAACTAAGGTCTGAGATGATATTCGAGATCAAAAATGTAAACAAACAACTGTCAATTTCAAAGTGACATTCCAGGGGTATACAATCTTTTTTATCCAATGTATTCACCAAATATAAATTTTGCATGATTTTAATTGACATTCGGATATCTATAATATTTAGACAGGAATACAAGGAGGAAATAAAACATATTTATTCACTATATTTTTAACCCCCGACGCAGAGAATGGGGTGTTATAAGTTTAACGTGTCTGTTTATCTGTCTGTGATTACGTAGCGCCCAAACGGATGGACCGATTTCAATGCTGTGTTTTTGTGGCATAGATAATTCACTTGACAACGTTGTGGAATCAGAATCAGAATTTACATTTATAATAAATCTATCGTTGATATTGTTAATCAGATGGTCGAGTCGGCACATTTTGTCTTCTACTTTAATGACGTGTTTTACAGTCGCCATTTGCAAACATTCCTCAAATAAGGTCTTAATTTCATTCATTTTAAATGTCTTGTTGTTCCTGGTGACGCGCCCCTTTACCTATGCCCAAAATAACTCTATGGGATTTAGTTCACACCGGTAAGGGGGCAGATGCAGGTGATGCCCATTTTGTATTTTCAGAAATATTTAATGATTTATCAATCACTATGAATATTTGCCAATTAAACTAATAGGAAACTGGTAATTGTTTTACTGACCAAATGTTTAAAACCTCTCACCATTACCAACAGCATAAATTAAAACTCCACTTATTTTATTTAAACAAGGGCAATACGTAATAATAAAATATATTTTGGCTTTTTAATTTAGTAAAATATTTTTGAGCATTCATACGATATTATTTAAGTCTGAATATGATAATATTTATGAGTATTTCAATGATTTTATACTAACCACTGCTTGCGTTCATTTTTTAATGGTGGCAACCCATTTGTTTACATTTTTGATTTCGAATTTCATCTTAGACCTGCATATATTTTAAACATAGTGTCCAATAGACATAGTCGAGTGTCTAATATAATAGTTTGAGTATAGTCTAAGGCCTAGTTCAGATGAGAAGCGCTCAACGCGCGTTGAGCGCTTCTCATCTGAACTAGGCCTTATATTTAACTAGCTTCTGCCCGCGACTTCGTCCGCGTGGAACTCTTGTATCGTGGCTCCTTACAAAAATTTGGCCCCCCTAGAAGATGATTCCCGGAATAAAAAAGTACTATATACTCGAATGTTAATCCAGGTTATACACTATATGTACATTAGCCGTTTTTGCGTGATTGGAGGTCCAAACTTTAGCGATCTTAATATTAGTAGGATTTGCAAAATTTCCTGGGACACGACTCGCTTGACAGACTAACAGGCATTTTAAGTTCCGTGAATGAGGTTTATTCACGATTTTCGCTACGGTTCGGATTTTCGACTAATAGGGTGTAGATTCAAAAATTATTATCACTCCAAAAGAAAGAAGGCAAAAAATATGCCTAGTGACATAAACACCCATTCTGATATCTCAAAGAATTACGAAGCTGCAACCATTTTAATATTGCTTAATATTAGAGAGAAAACGCAAACAGTGTGTGACGTCACAATACGCGTGGCGCGCGCGGCAGGCCGCGTCGACGGCGGCGGCGGCGCCATACACGACGGGGTACGGCACGTTGCCGTCTACTAGCGACGTCACAATCTACAAGCGTCATCGTTTCATATGAAGTTGCGTTTTGCGAAAAAGGGACAGAACATACTTAAAACTTTGGACACTTATATGTAACAAAGAGAATCTATCCACTACGTTTGCATATCTTAAGTTAGATATTTTCCGGCTTCTACGTACCTACAAAGAGAATATCACCACTACCGTACCTAAACAGGGGACTTACGTAGTAGTATTTATTCTGTGCCCCACGCAAACGAGGCGTGTAAGCACGCCTCGTGGTTATATTCTCTTTGTTACAATATAAAGTGTCCAAAGTTTTAAGAAGGCGTATCTTAGGTACCTTTCGCTGGCTTTCAGACCGGCAACTCACTTGGTTGTGAGCATCTAACATCCTTTTTCAGAGGTAATTTACTAACCGACTTCAAAAAAAGAAGGAGGTTCTCAATTCGGTTGTATTTTTTTTTTTCAATGTTTAATTGTTACCTCAGAAGTCCGTCATTGATGAGCCGATTCGCAATTTTTGAAGTGAAAACTTCTTTAGCGGTGCTGAGCACTCTTTGGGATGGGCAAAAATTGTTAAACTCGCGACAGATTTTGTGAGATCTCAGGAGGTCACGTGACCGTAGACTTGGGAGAGATTCGGGACGAGGCTTGGGGGCGGGGGGGAAAACGGGGGTTTGACTAGGGGCACATAGTTCTAATTTTTAATTACTTTATTAGTACGGTACGCGAAATGAATGCACCTTCGATAACTCACAAGGTCGCGATGTTTTTGTTAACATTTAGACTATAATGAGTACTACTAGAAGTTAAAAATTCTAGTGAATTTTGACGTTGCTTTAGGTATTATATAGCGTTTTCTTAGCGACCCTTGTAAATCCAAGGATAAATTATACAAGTGGTATTTTTCTTCAATGGAGTATCGCATTTTAGTATTATAATCTCCCATTTAATTTTCTAAAACTTTCGTCAAGTGATACCGTCGGTATAATCCGACCCAAATAAAATGTATATATTTCCTCTAAAAGATTATACAAGTGGGTTTGGATTACTGAATACTATTAAAAACTATCAAAGTTAACCAGAGTTTGAATTAATAACATATTTATCAATAGCTTAATTTTATACGAACAGTTTAATGTTGAAATCCTCCTAGTTATTTAAAAATAAATCTCAAAAAAATTCAAGTCGACGCATATAATCCAGCTTTATCATAGTAATCTATTGATAAAAAATCTAAGTAATTCATCAATAGCTCCTCGTTTTATTCACTTATCAATTATTTTTCAAATTTGAACTCACGACGATCAGCGCGCGAGTCTAGTGCGCCGACGGCGAGAACGTCATGACCAATCACAGCACGCCGTTGCTTGTTTCCTACGCGGGGGCCTCCCCTCTGTGCTGACAACAGGACATCGACGGTTCATTTGCATTTGGAAAATGTAATACTACAATGCGCGTTAAAAGTTTACTTTGAAAATTAATAAGTGTTTAATTTGTAATCAAGTCTTGAACTTTGACGTTGTAGTGGTTAAGGAGAGAGGCATTGCGCGTCTAATAAAATTACGAATATAGTCTGTATATATTATGTAGTTATAGTAAGCTAACTAAATCAATACTTAATTAATGTGTAGTACTCCATTATTGAATGGATCAGCTCACTTGAAAAATGTTATCTTTTACCGAGTTTAGCTATTGATATGTTTTACTGTACAAAAACCTCCATGGTAAAGCTGTGATGATTGTAAGATTACAAATAATCTCTATGGTAGTAATAAAAAAAACAATTATTAATGACTCCAGTATTATGCCTGCATCACACTGGCGCGGCCTGGCCCCGGCGGACAGTAGTAAACTTGTCCGCCGCTGTCAAATTTTCTATTGTCCGCCACCGCAGGCCACGCCAATGTGTTGCAGGACTTGCAGGCCTTAAACATACAGATTTTATAAAAACACTCCACTGACAAGCTGTGATGATTGTAATGATTACGAATAGTCTATATAGTTAGAAATAAACTAAATCAATATTTCATTAATGTTGTAAATATTGCAAAAATATGTATCGATAATATCCTCTCATAAATAAGTACCAAAACCTTAATCCACTCACATAAGAGTTATGGGTCATATTTATGAGTAAGTTGTATGCACCATGCACCTATATTTTTACACTTGACTGTACTCGAGTGTTAAGTGGAGCTCACGTAAAAAAATATATAGTACGGCGGAAATTGGGCAATATTGATAAAAGTCGTGGACACGTCTTCTATATACCTAACACTGGTGTGTGTTCCTTGTTCTCTCCAGAGTACGAATCTACCGGTTTTAGTTATGGGAAAGGGGCCGGGCATAGTTGTGACGTCACAAAGATGGCGGTCAGTCTTTGGATGGATGACCGCCTGATGTTTGAGTGGTTAATATAAATGCGCGTTTCCGTGCTTTGGAAGGCACGTTAAGCAGTTGATCCTGGCTGCTGTCTATGACAGTAGTCGTTAAGCCGAGTTAGAGGCCTTCGGGCGGCTTAAGAACTTCTAACAGGCGAGTTGCCCACTCACTTGACAAAGTGGGGACAACTGTCACTCGCGTTCACAGGAGCTACCCACCCCAACCCTGCACGTGTCCCCTGGGTGGTACTAAAGAGTGGCAAACTTTAAAGGCCAAAATAATATATGCCATACGATTAAATAAACAAAGATGGCGGCCGAAGGTCATCGATTTTTGTTCAAATCTCGGGTTCTATTGCTTCGTGTGAGGTGTCATTTGAAAGCATATTAAACGTACTATAATTGTTTTCTTCAACTGTAAAACGTACAACAAACCGTTTGAAATAATAATGGATTAATATTTGTTTTTAAGCAGTAACGCTGCTAAAGAAAATTATAATTTTTTTTAAATGAAAGGAAAAATTGAAAAATTTAATGCTCCGAGCCGGATTCGAACCGGCGACCACAGGCATTCATGGCCCGTCGCTACTACCAACTGAGCTATCGGAACAATCTGGTTCGGGCACCAAATCCTTCAATCAGTTCCTTCATATAACGCCTTAGGGAGGCGTATGTAGCGACATCTACCAGAAGACTTAGGCTTCTTTACGGCACCAACGTCTCAAATTTGTTGAGAAATCGTCAGTAACGATGCGCCACCCCATACTAAATTAATATTTGTTTTTAAGCAGTAACGCTGCTAAAGAAAATTATAATTTTTTTTTTTTTTTAAATGAAAGGAAAAATTGAAAAATTTAATGCTCCGAGCCGGATTCGAACCGGCGACCACAGGCATTCATGGCCCGTCGCTACTACCAACTGAGCTATCGGAACAATCTGGTTCGGGCACCAAATCCTTCAATCAGTTCCTTCATATAACGCCTTAGGGAGGCGTATGTAGCGACATCTACCAGAAGACTTAGGCTTCTTTACGGCACCAACGTCTCAAATTATGTTGAGAAATCGTCAGTAACGATGCGCCACCCCATACTAAATTAATATTTGTTTTTAAGCAGTAACGCTGCTAAAGAAAATTATATTTTTTTTTTTTTTTTTTAACGCCTCCCTAAGGCGTTATATGAAGGAACTGATTGAAGGATTTGGTGCCCGAACCAGATTGTTCCGATAGCTCAGTTGGTAGTAGCGACGGGCCATGAATGCCTGTGGTCGCCGGTTCGAATCCGGCTCGGAGCATTAAATTTTTCAATTTTTCCTTTCATTTAAAAAAAATTATAATAATGGATTATTTTACCTTAGACGTTTGCTTACTTAACATCATAATTCGAGAAAGAGATACTTTAGCATGATTAATTTCATTATAAAAAATATCAAGCATTTTATTAGCTTGCCAAAAATATGCAATTTGTTGTAGTTCAATAATAATTACATATTATGGCCAATTCCGTAACGCAAGTCCGCGGCAACCAGCATGCTGTGTATGTTTGAAATACTTTGAAAGTTAATTTTTTGTGTTCCCAAATGAAAGGTACTGTAGTCGAATTAATAAATTTTGTGTTTAACTGTATATTAGTACGCGTAGATTAGTTTATATAATCGGTGAAATGAGTTATTTCAAATAAATCAATCAATCAATATCATTTATTTGCCGGAATACAGTAGATACTTATATAAATAATACAAATGTCTATAAGATTACACACAACAGTGTATTCAGCCCATATGCATGCAAATGTCTTGAGTTTAATTACATAGGTGTGTAAATAATCAATTACACCTAGGAGCAAGTTATCAGCCAGGTGAGCATAATTTATTTTGTCATTGTTTCAATAAAAAGCCATTTTAAATTCATAAATGCGTTGTCTGTGGGCCGCGAGCATTCGCCAAAATACAGCCCCACAACTAGGACCCAAATTGTCGACATGGCCATTGGAGACATTTGGACGTGGTGATTTCTTACATTAACCTTTCTAGCAACAGCTTTAGGTAAACACAATTTTTTCTTTGGAGATGCACATAGATATTTATGATTTGTCGACTGATATATATTCTGTACTATGGAACTGCAAGTTATTGCAGCTTTTCAGGCAACAAGTTCGAACAGAACCGTGAGCGGCGAGGCTCGCGAGGCCGCAGACCAGGCTCCACGTAGGCCCGAAGGCCTGAAGCGTCCCTCCAAAGCGCGCTCTCGGATACTTTACTCCTGAGTTCAAGGACAAGCGAATCTGAGCGTGTGCGTGCGTCCCTCCAGAGCGTGCTCTTCACACGAGCCCGAAGGCCGAAGACCCGAAGGATGAGCCCACGCGGATATTTTACTACTTCCAAGTGTATTACAAGCGAACCCGAGGGCTGAAGGTACGAAGCGTACCTTCAGGGAATGCTCTCCACGCAAGCCAGAAGGCCAAACGCCCGAAGGGCGGGCCCACGTGGACACTTTATTACTCCTAAGTGTCTTAAAAGCGAATCTGACGGCCGAAGGCCCGAAGGAGAGCGGCATAGCACGCGAGGCGGCAGGCTGAGCTCTGTGTAGCGTAGGGGCGAGGGCCGAAGCGTCGCTTCAGAGCAGGCTCTCCACGCAAGCCAGAGGGCTAAAGGCTCGAAAGGCAGGCCCACGCGGACACTTTATTACTCCTAAGCATCTTACAAGCGAATCTGAGGGCCAAAGGCCCGAAGCGTCTCTTCAGAGTGCGCTCTCGAATACTCTACTCCTGAATGTGTTACAAGGGAACCTGAGGGCCAAAGGCGAGGCGGCAGGCCGAGCTCTGCGTAGGGACGAACATATGTAGCGTCCCTTCAGGATACGCTCTCGGACTTTTGTTTGGATGTTTGTTACTCAACCACACTTATTTGGATGAAATTTTGGACGAAAATAGTTCATAGCCTGGATAATATTTATAATAATAAGGGATAGTTTTTATCCTGGGCCCACGCAGACCAAGTCGCGGGCGGAAGCTAGTTGTCTAATAAAGCTGCTTGCGTTGGTTGTTTTATTATTTATTTTCAACTAGCGACCCGCCCCGGCTTTGCACGGATACTATGTCATACATATAAACCTTCCTCTTGAATCACTCTATCTATTATAAAAAACCGCATCAAAATCCGTTGCGTAGTTTTAAAGATTTAAGCACACATAGGGACAGACAGCAGGAAGCGACTTTGTTTTATACTATGTAGTGATGTTATACTAGGAACTACACTAACAGAGATTAACAATCTCACTTGAGAGCAAAAAGAAGACGTAAATTAGTGTAAGGGGGTCACCCCCCACACACATTTTACGTCTTCTAAGAAAAGAAAAGAACGCTTCAGAGCTCTCGCCTCGCCTTCGGCTTGGGCTACAAGGTTCCTGAGCCAGCCTTTATTTTACTGCTTTAGATGCGTATCATGACCATCTGACTCGTATAATTACTCAGAAAACAAAACAAGAGTGTCTCAAGGCGCCATGTCAGTGCTACCTAGCTGAACCGTGGGAACTAAGATTTATACCTACACTTTGGAAACCGAGGTCGGTTCATTCAGCCAGTTGGTTGGCACACGCGCTCACGGCCGGACGCTGCTTATGCGCACAGTTAGGTATTGAAAATGACTTCGTTGCGAATAAAGTCGATTCACTGCAGCGTTGTGGCGTGTGACAACAATAAAACAAATAGACATTTATGGTTTTTTATCTGCCGACTGACGATGACAGATTAGTAACCCTACCTACTTACTTTATATAGGTACCCAAGTACTAATTATTGACCTGGTACGAACTAGTGAGTTTTAACAAGGACGTTTACGGAACATTGAATCTTTAATACCAATTTCAAATACGTAATTATTTTGTAAGGCCTGCTTGAGTTTCGGTAATTTAGTATACCTACCCCGAGCCTCAGACAAGTTTACTCCGCCACTGCCATGAAGTCCAAATTATTTTTGTTGTTTTCGTAGATTTCATGTTTATGTTTATCCCTGTATAATAGCAATTAGTATAATAGTTTACTTCGTAAGATTCGCACGGCAGCTTAAGAAAGGGCGAATACATCGTCGTTGGTTGGTATAGGGACTTATGACTTTTTGGAAGGGCTGGAATTCACTCGCGAGGATAAACACATAATCAGAATATTTTAAAACAATACATTACAACAAATTATGCCTAGTGTCTACTTTCAAGTTTGTAATGCTAATTTTAAACTATTACGTTATTCTTATACATACGCTGTAAATAACAAAGATACGTAGGTACCTAACAAACTTTATTTCGTACGGTCTCCAGGATATATTTAAATTACGTTACAGGGTGAGCAATAGGTAACATGGCTTCAATTGTATTTAACATGCTGCGTTGATATGTTTGTATGTATGTATGTAAGTGACTATGCAGTTCAGATACTGGCAGTATCTTGGGAAACCCCGGATATTTTATACCTATTTGCTTTTTAGGGTTCGTACCCAACCGGAACCGTACCCAAAGGGTAAAAACGGGACAGTTGCTTCACCATAGCGTACTCCCACATTATAATAGAATTTTATGTTTTGCAAAATTATTTAAAACGTAAGGGTGAATTGCAAAAAAATTGTACGTAACACAATGGAATATTCACAAATTTGTTACACAAAAACTAAGAAAGTTACACTAAGGAAATTATAAAGCCGCTTTCATATTAGTAGAAAAAGTCCTTATTTCAAGAAATAATAATTGAATACCTACCAAAATTTTCAAATCATTGGTTCGCGTCGCTTTCATATTTACTAGTATTTTTATTAATTTCAAGATATTAAATATGTCATATCATCTTTTTTACGTTAAATTGCTTCATTTGTACTGTGCAAATCATTGTTTGTATTTCGCGCCATGGACACTCGCTGCGCGAGTCGCCAGCCATTGTCGTGCGTGGCCGTAAATTGAAACATGATCTCCACTGCTGTGCGTATTCCGCTACCGACAAACATAGAAAAATATTTATAATTTAGGATTACAGATAGCTAAACAAAACACTATCCTGAGTTAGATTCTAAATTTGGGTCGATTAGGTTTCTTTTGTGTGTCTTAGGCAGTACTTTATTATATATCCTAAATATTATAATAAATTAATTCAAAATAAAATGTTAATTTTAATGTTACGGACTAAATTATAAAATGTTGCAATGTACCAATATGAGCGAACCCTAATGTTGGTTTTTGTGTGAAACGTTACACAATGTTACACAAACGAAGCCAAAATCAATGCCATTTACTGTTTCAACACGTGTAGAAGAAATAATTAAAGGAATTCAAGTACTCCCAAAAGTCAAACTGTTTACCCACTATTTTCGTCATTCAACTAAGTAAACATATAAGTAGAAGACGATTACTTAGCAAGCATAACACAATATGTCTTGAAATTTTCGAATAAAACCTCCGAAGCAATGTTTAGTATCACTGCACAGAAACTAATATGGGTACCGGCGCGTGCGATTCCTTTAGCAGTTCGCTTTGAGTTGCCAGTCTTAAAAACGTTGCGGATGCGTTCATTGCTACATCAAAATGCGAAATATCGCGTTACACAGCTGACGTCACACAAAGGAACGAAATCCTTCCCCGAACTTTGATATAAGATATTGATATAAAATATTTGTTCTAGAGACCTGAAAAACAACTCCCTTGATGTTTGACATGGTATTAAACAGACTACCAGTAAATTTCTTGGCCAAAGCTGTTTAAATCAAAGTTATGATTTTTTTTTTACTGTGTGTTACACAAAAGACAAGTAAATTTTGTATGGGAGCTAAAAACATTTTTTTTCGTTAATGCATTTAAAAATATTTGTATCATAGTTATAATATAAAACTGTGCAAATCCTATTTAACTATGAACAAGACCACGTGAAAGCATATCTGGAATACATGTTACTTGAATACTTATTTTTTTATAGAATTTTGAAGTAAGAGAACATTTTCCAATTTTGGAATGTACAATTTTTTTGCAATTCACCCGTAAACCGTTTTTTATTTCACTCAACTATTAATTATAAAATCATTTCTAAGCGGTGTCAACTCTAGCGTCGATTGGCCGGCGCATGCGGGCAACGACCCGCGCGTTCAAGGTCGCTCCAATGTTAAATTTCGTAGGCACTTAAAGCAGTAGGTATTGACAGTTTTATTCAGACCTGAGTATCTGTTTGTAGAACTATTATATAATCTGTGGCCACGTGACGACAGCGATCGCTAGCAGAGTCTAGCGTGGTGATGGTTAATCGGTGCGTAATTAGCAAAATGTATTATTACTTTGTTATTTACTTATGTACAGGTCGATTCACGAAAGCTGAAGGCGTAGCACGGTTGCCATTTTATCACTTATCGCTGTGGATAAGAAATCCGTCACGTTCTGACAAGTATGCGAGTGCGAGAGTGACGGATGTCTTAACCACAGCGATAAGTGATAAAATGGCAACCGTGCTACGCCTTCTGGCACGAATGAATTGAACGAGTGAATGATAATTTCTTTGTGTGCATCACATAATAATTAAATACAGGTTGATGCAAAAAGTGATTAGGTACGATACTTGTGTTTTAGAATTTGTTTGTTTGTGTTTCTCATTTTTTAGATTTTTTACAGTTCGAAGAAGCCATCACCTTTCGATTCTTGACATTAAAAATAAGTCAGAAAAATATAAATACGCTTTATTTACAAAGGACTTTAATATTAATTACTAAAAAGATTAACATGATAATTATAATAATATAATTTTTTTTTTATTATATAACGAAAACGTATTAGGTACATATTTATAAAATATTAGGAGGCCCCTGTATAAGAACGGCACTCACTGCCACTCACAGTGACAAGTGACATTACTTTCGGTCAATTCATTCATGCCAGCTCTCGTGAATCGACCTGTACACCAACAAAATCTATGTCGTTGGAAATATTATAAAATTACCTATCTTTTTCATAATATCTTTGATTGCGCTAATGTTATTATTTATTGAGTTACAAGCGTGTTTTATCAGTACTCATGCTAACGCGCACGGTAAAAAAGTCATATTTTGTCAAATATTTAAAAAGATTTTGATGGTACGTCATAGGGCTCGAATAAACAATTATATAAAGTTTAATATGCTTTCAAATGACACCTCACACGAACCGATCAGTAAAATAGAACCCGAGATTGGAACAAATCGATGACCGTCTGCCGCCATCTTTATGACGTCACAGCTATGTCCGTCCCCTCTCCCTCAACAAAAACCGGCAGATTCGTACTCTGGAGACAACGAGGAACACAACCGTACGAAAATCGTGAAGGAGACGACTTTTTGCGATATTGCCACCGTACTAACACTGATTATACTGAAAAATAATTTCAGTGTGCTGTGATGATTATTAGATTACGAATAACTTGCATAGGTGACACTAAAATACATCAATACTTGTTTAATGTGTGGTACTCCAGTGTAGTAATAGAAGATTGTTATCGATTAAGTATAATCATACTTAATCGATTAACACTGTAGTGTTTTTGTATAATCATACAAAAACACTACAGTGTTAAATTTATAAATTAATCTTAATATGATGACTTTTTCGTCTATTAACTATACATTAATAAGCATCATTGATCTAAAGAGTACCTATCAACGTACTTATGCAATTACTTATTCAATCAAGCTAGGTTGAACCATTTCAACCACCCATGAGTGACCGGTATGTCGATCAAGTAACGCATTACGCACTATACTACGTAACGTACGCTATGTAGATGTAAATGTCATTTTTTCATATGAAAAACGACAGCTGAATTGTCCTAACGCACGTTCGAAACATTACGTGATTACCCCTCAGATCTCTAACTGACCCACGGCCCGCTTTCTTACAGTCGGTTATAACGTGTTTCTTCGATTTCGGTTAAAACCGGTTTTGCATTCCGTACTCTCAATCAACTGAGCTATCGGAACAATCCACCTCTGTCACCTTTTTTATCAATCAGTTCATTCTTACAAGGCCTTAGGGAGGCGTGTACCGACATCTGCCTAGATGCGAGATGATCAGCCTAGCAGCAATTTGTATGTAATCATATTAAATCCATTTAGTTTTGTTATTATATTTGGTAAGGTTGGCCTTAAATATGATAAAAGAGAAAGTTTCGCCTTAATATGAACCAACGTGAATGTAAATTTAACACGCAAAACTAAAAGAAAGCGTTTTCGTGACGTATGTAAGAAATGTGCATCGAAAATCTACATTTTCAATAACTCCGGATTTTTGTATTAATTAATAAAAAAAGTCCTCTTCCACATCGATGAAAACTACTTTTCTGAGGGTTATTGGTAATTTAATAATTTAATGTTAGGCCCCAATCGGACTTTGAAAGATTCTTTGAAATCGAATGAGTAGGTAAGGTACCTATTTTCGGAGATTACCCCCAACCTGCACCCTAATTTAACTGCCTACTACTACTATTAGACAGATAACTAATAACCCTGTGTTTATACTTTCTGTACTTAATTCATATTAGTAACATCAGGGGCCCGTATCATGAAGCAACAAGTTACAAATTACAAGGGGAAGTCTCTTTTCAATACCTTTTGATAGAAAGAGACTTCCGCTTGTAATTTGTAACTTGTTGCTTCATGAAACGGGCCCCAGATCATTATGACATCGGGACCTGGAAAACCTCTAGTAAATAAGTACAACAACTCTGTCTACAAATAAAATTAAAGTTAAAGAAAGTTTAATACTAATAACCTTATATAACTTTCTTTACCTGCTATTATTGGTTAAATAAAATAGATAATTATGTCATTTCGACCGAAAAACAACTACTAAGTAACTAAATATAATGTACAATCAAGTACTTAAAGTTTGTACCTACAAGTTTGAGCGTACGCTCGGCCTTGGCGAGGTACTCGGCCGGCAGCACGCTGCACACGAATCGCGTGAGTCGCGCGCGAAAGATTTAAATTACGGATAATAACTGATAAGCTAATACAATTTAGAGCTATTGACGAATCCGTTAGAATTTGTGTTTATATATTCTTGGATAGAACTAAAATGAATTACACCGACTTGAGGATTTATGAGATTTCTTTTATGGAAAGGAGAATGGTTTCAAGATATTATTCCTAATGAAAAAAAATGCTATTGATAAATATGTTAGAAATTAATGGGGCCATTTTTTTTAAATACTTTTGAATACACTTTAGTAGTCACTAGTCACTTGAATATTCTTTTAGGAGATTTATAATATTTTAAATCAATTCCGGTTTTGCTAACGTAATCTCTTGACAAAACTATTAGAAAACGATATGTAAGGTTTGAATAATCAAATGCGATGCGTTATAGGAAAAAACTATAACTTGTATAATCTTTGCAAAGTTTTACAAGTGTTCCTTACAAAAAAATTAATTATTCGAAAACCAAAATCAAAAACTGCTAGAAAATATTTTTCGCTGTTAGTACTTAATGTGCTCTCGCTGATAACAAAAAAAAATCAAACTTGGGACTTATGTTAGTTTGACGACAAATTATAGTGTTCGCGTACCGTACTATATTGTTAACAGTATAAGGTCGTAACACATTTTCCGTAAATGCCAATTCCATCTTTTGTTATCAAACTTGTATATTTTGCTGTTAGCCACTTTTTTCAATTGCATATTCTGCAAATAAATTTGTAATTTTGTCCACGCGTCCTTCACCGTTTTGCTATTGAGCAAATTCGAACAGTTCGAATTCGGACGTTATTCCTATAAAGAGATAAAGCTTTGAAAAATATTTGGCAATGGCAAAAACAAATTGGTACCTATTTTATTTCATCGTCTCCTTCATCAATGTTGCCGAGTTAAGTAAATTCGAATAGTTCGAATTTGGAAGTTACTTATTCCTAAAGAGATAAAACCTTGAAAAATATTTGGCAATGGCAAACACAAATTAGTATTTTATTTCATCGTCTCCTTCATCAATTTTGCTGAGTTAAGTTGAACTATAGCGTACTGATAATAAGGTTGTTATTAGATATATTGGCACGCAGGGGGACGAAGGGATTTTATTTTGCAAAATTAAAATTATTCAAGTTTCCACTTCTGCCGGCACTTCCGGAGTGCAACCGACCCGGTCTTTTTATTTTTTGTTTGTAAGTAGGTATATGCTTCCAAGTGGGTCCCATTTTTTTCAGTTGGATGATGGGATCCATGAGGAATTAAGGGAACTCCTCAATTATATTAGGCACGTGTATTTACACCCGTAAATCATAAATTTCGTGGAGTTGATGATGATGACCACAGATGACTTATGGAAATTCCTCAATTATGCACTCAAAATTACGTCACAGATTCTGATAAGATTCCGTTGAAATAGCAACTAATGTAGTGCCAAAGGTGATTCTTGTGGAATCAACGGAAGTCCTCAAATATTATCGGGCCACATACAGCGATTGGGTTTTTTTCTCTAATAATCAACGCATTTGCTCTCGGAAATCAGTTCATTTAAAATTGTAAATTGGAAAAGAAATGTGGAAATGTTCTCGTGGCTTGGCGGAGTACTAAATTGAAGTAGGTTAAAACTTAATTTGTTTTGAAAGTAAATTATGGTTATATAGTCGGTACGTCTGGTGTCTGTCTGTGGCATCATGGCTCCGATCAGCCGTTTTGAGTGCGATTTTTTTATCGAATATCTTGTCTGTCGTGTTGGTTCTTTAGCTATGTGTGTGACAACACGAGGGAGGGGGTTTTCATTTATTATGTTCATGTTTTATTTCGACGTCTCATCTTACATGGAGACAGGCAGTACAAACTCTAAGGTACGTGTTCTGTCATTGACGATGTATACTATTATGACATTTTAAGATTAATAAAATGTATGGCCGGTGATTGATAAAAAAAATCTGTCATGTCGTGTTATTGAAAATGACTTGCGTTTATAGATTATTTAGCTCATTATCCTGTTAGGTTAATGGGAAAAGATAAATTACAGATGTAAAATTAAGTAACAGCCATGTCTTTACCGAAAATCCTGAGGGCTCCTGCTCGACTTTTCAGAAAGGAGAATATATCTTTCCTTTTAATCCGTCGCTATGATATAGGCCGTAAGTATAGCCGACTTCTCTTTTGGTCTTCGTCTACTTATTAATAAGGCGAGTAGGTACATATATAGATTGAACTTGGGTCGTAAACTACGGTGCCAGTTTAGTGAAGGCAAGGAATAGGCACCAGAGGCGAAGTAACGCGTCTCGACGATAAAGTATCTAGGAGTTTGAATTTTATCCGTAGCGTAGGAAGGAGTGGAGCCAGAGGCGTCTCTAGCCCATGTAGCGCCCGTGTGCAAACATTACTCTAGCGCCCCCTATAGTAGGTAGGTAAGCGTGCGGTCAGCAAAATGGAATGGTAGCGGCGGGGGCGGCGCTCGGCGCCCCCTAGGACCGCTGCGCCCGTGTGCCGCTGCACAAGTTAGAATAGAACCACCTATGAGGTCATAGAGCATCGTACCTACTTAAGTCCTCCATGGTCTCGGCCAGGACTAGGTACTATACCTATCGTCAGCAAACCGAAGGTGAGTAATGTATTCGCCGTTGATGTTGATGCCTAGCCTTCTCCAGTCCAGATCATCATCATCATCATATCAGCCGTAAGACGTCCGCTACTGGACACCACCTTGTGGGAGGCCTAACCACGCTGCGCCTTTTGCCCGGTACTCGTGGTCGCCACTCGAGAATCTTTGCGCCCCGACGGCCATCGGTTCTACGTGCAATGTGCCCGCCCACTGCTACATAAGTTTAGCGATTCGGAGGGCTTTATCGGTTTCCTTCCAGGGTTGAATAGTTTTGGAGACATAACATCTCCTTGCCCCACTCCCCGCTGCAGCGAAAAAGATTTCAAGATCCGGTCCTGGAGTCAGACTGACATAGTGGCGAGTTATCGTACAAACACTTCAGTAGACTTCGATATAGCAGTAGGTAGTCTAGGAAGGTACCTTTTGGTTTGGCACAGCTGGAAAGATTGTAGTACAGAACGCTAAGCAGGGGGGCAACCTCCCTCATTTTATGACACCCCCCATCATTATCCTGTTAATTCCTGGAATGGACCCTCCCCGTCTAATAAAATGACTACCATGATCCAATGGTGAGTTCCCCCCCACATATTTTGAAGTGACTTAATATATGGACAGCCCCCTATTTATTCATAATAACTATTTCCTCAGTTCGCAACGACAACCTTCGGTACCTTTCGGTAAAGCCCAATGCCTCCATATCAGTTCTTCGTCAGAAAATATGGCATTTACTCGACTTGCCGGATTTCTGCGAAGAAGTCATCGTACTCAAATCTAGCGATGTCGAAATACCATTGACAGAACTACGGAAGGGGAACGATCCCCAGAAGCCTTTCTTGTTGGAGGTGTGGCCACCGAAAAACGTGCAAGGTAGGTACCTACCTGTTATGTATTGAGTACCTATTAGGTAAGGTGAAATTAAAAACCAATCTTGAATACTCGCGTGCTGTGTTATTTGTCTCCCGATGAATGTACCTAGTACCTACAGGACACTACTTGCCCTGTAAAGGCCTACCTTTCTACACGTGTATCTGTACCTATAAGGTAGGCCGATTCACGAAAGCTGGCACGAATGAATTGAACGAGTGAATGATAATGTCTATGTGTGCATCACATAATTATTAAATACAGGTTGATGCAAAAAGTGATTATGATAATTGTGAAACTGTGTTTTAGAGAATGCTATGCGCTTTTTTTAGATTTTTAACAATTCGAAGAAGCCATCACCTTTCGATTCTTGACATTAAAAATAAGTCAGAAAAGTACACTCACAGTGACAAGTGACATTACTTTCGGTCAATTCATTCGTGCCAGCTTTCGTGAATCGACCTGTACGCTCTTACATCATCATTCATCATTACTTCCATCTTTATTTAATACAGTGTGCTTAAACCTAACCCATTGGCGGATCTCAACGTAACCCCTTGGTGGCGGGGGATTCTATTTGTGTAGGTAATTTGTAAAGATGAAGTGATTGTATGTACCTAAATTGTAATATTTATAACAAAGAGCAGCAGAAAGTGGGGATCGTGAAATACTTTTCCAAGCTAAGGGTCGCGCTACGAAAAAGGTTTAAAAACACTGATTTGAAACAACCGAATAGCCGCTAACCAATAGCTTTACGAGACTGGTTTCACACGAGGCATTCCCTAGAAAAATGGTCCTCGTGGCGAGATAGACTACATATCCATCTCCTAATTAGAACACTTCGAAAGAGTCGGCCAGTCAATCTCGCCGCGAGACATTCGCACTAACACTTTAGTTTCCTCTTCCATTCCGTTTCATTACTTTCCCAGTGAATACGAACGATGTTTGTGATAATTATTTTACCTCTGTTGGCTACGGCTAATTATTTTGAATGATCCCCGTTGAACAGCATTCAAGCCAAACATGTTGACGATGGGTCGTTCCTCTGCCACGACGTCCATTGTAGAATCGGAGCAGAAATCGCCGACAGGATCTCGTCAGGATTTGAAAGACATAGAATCAAGTAAGTACCTAACCTAGGGCTGGTCCATATATTACTTCATCGTTTTTTGTCGATTTTTACCCGACTGCCAAAGGTGGAGGGTTATGTTTTTCGAGCGTATGTATGTGACTATGTATTATTCTTCGGCACGCCCTGCAGGCTAAACTGTTTGACGGATTTCGACGTATGAGGTGTCGTTGGATTACTCTTAATTGTGGGAGTGACATAGGCTATACTTAAAAAGCAGTTGGGTTTTTTGTCAAATCTTTTAAATTCACTAGTTGACTCCCCTGTCCCCCTCTATCATCATCCTGTTAATTCATTGAATGGAGGGTCCACCGCCTAATAAAATGACTTCCGTCATCCAATGGTCAGACCTCCCCCCTATTCTGAAATTACGTAATATATGGACAGGCTCGTACGGTCAAGTTGGCTACAATTTACCTACCTAAAATAGAAACACACGACGACACACATAGACGGCGCGATACTGTCATGAACTTTTTAGCAGATTAACGCCTCCTATAAAGTGCATGGCAAAGTATCGCACCGTCGACTTTATTTAGTCAAGATACTGGATAACGACAACTTGTCACACGTCAGCCGCAGCTGACGTGTGACAAGTTGTCGACCGGGGGTAAGTAACTGACAAAAAATTGCACGTAGGTCGCGGGCTATTTTCGTATTTTGGCTTTCCCGTACTCGTACAGATACTGTACCGTACCGATTTTTCATGTGATTTTTATTTAAATTTGTGTTATCACATATGTATATTGCATATCTTAAAGTTGACCCATGATACCTATCCATTTTCAGTCGAAGCCGTACCCGCACCCGCTAAGGAAGGAAATACATTGCGGCAGAAGTGTCCTATGAACACCTTACCGCCGGAATACAAAAACTCCGAGCTTTCCTGCAAAATATCCACTTCATCCTTATTTTTCAAACTACCCGGTCGAAGGGCCAATCGAGACAACTTCGGATTTATCTTACTCAAGATTCAAGATGATTTATTGGCGCTGAGCGACAAATTGTCGACACTAGAGGACAAAATTAGAAGTTAGTCACCATGTACTTGTAATTGTGGAAGTGAAATAAAAGTTTGTCTCAAGAATATAATTTATTTATATAACTTAACATCAGAATACTTCATGAAAACGGTCACTAAAACATGTACACACGAATCACTAAACATATAACATAAAAAAACTTGTAAATTTGAGCGCATATGATTTTATACTTACAAATATTATTTATCATAAAAATATACATTGTTAGCGCGTACTCTTGTAAGTACTATATTATACCTTAATATAAGAATTGAGGTATGAAATTGGACTACCCGTGACTAGGAATCGTTTAGCCTGTACTCGTACTGCTTATAATTATACTCCCGTACAAGATAACACATGCAAAATTATACCCTCTATCCTTCCAGTTAAGTCCAAAATAAAATGTAAATAAGGCACGAAAAATTACAGGGACATTATGGTTTATAATAGAAAATGTTTTTTTGTCTCTTTTAGTAAGAAATGGGATGAAAGAGATGCATGATTGTATAGGTACTGGCGGGCTGGCTCAACTAAATAAATTAGAAGTATCATTATTTTTTATCGAATTAACAATTACAATTGTAATATAGTAACATACTTTCTCATATTTTTGTTCACTAGGATTCCTCCTGTACAATCAAAGATAAACTAAAATAATGAACTTTATTTTAAACCACATGTCAACGCAAAATGGGTCCTAGCTAAATATATTAGTATCACGTCTCTAGAAACAACAATACTTCAATACAAAAAAAAACTAGGTAAATAATTTAATGATACTTTAACATCTACAACAGAAATGAAAAGACAGAAACGCTCTTGGCTATATTTACTATGTCAATGAAGCATAAATTAAACTATTTGGTGTTTGATCAGACTTTTCACTTCATTGTATATTCTAAAATAAAGTCTAAAATGTAGCACAAGAAGTATATTCTTATACGCCAGGAATGATCAATGGGTATGCCATTATTGATAGTGTAAGTAGTCAAGAATGTGTATCATAACATAACATAATTTGACACTTATGTTATGTTATGATACACATTCTTGACTACTTAGACTCTTTGACTTATAAAGCGGTATTGTGATGATAAAGTAAAGCTGTATATACTTACGCGGACGCACGATGGATGCATTTATCACTTATAGCCGTGTAAATAATAGGTACTCGTTACTTTCCGACATGTGTGACGGACTCCTTATCCACAGCGATAAGTGAAAAAAAAAGTAAACCCATCATTCGCCCGCTGAAATCTAACATATATTGCCTGCATGATGTTCTTAGGCGTCAAAATTCAAGAGCGCTTGTTGCTTGTAAAATTATTGTTACATTTTGTAAGTAAGTAATTTAGGTGGATTAAAATTGATAGCTCTCGTTAGCTGGCCCTCGCTTCATTTAAACAGATGTATAATTGTTAACAACTTTAGATAGGATAAAGGTTAATGTGCGAAGTTTTGTTTGAGGGTTGAACGCATATCTACTCGGACTTCGTGTCTTTTGAACTTGTCCCTCAAATCCAGAAACACGGAGTACAGGTATAGCGTTAGCATGGTCCACATATACTTCACGTTAAGGCACTGTCTTTTTAAAGTCGTTTTGGCCTCCTGAAAAACAAAAGTTTATGTTATTCATTATATTGTGCTAGTACAGTTTCATTTCACGAAGGCGAGTAGGCGCGTTCTTATTATTATCACATTAAAGTCTAATTTCGTAAAATTCACTCGCTTTTGTGAAATGCATAAGTATAATGGGGCTTGGTATTTGCTATAGGAATAATTTTTTATGATTAAATTCCATCAAATCTAACACTGTGTTGCCATTGAAATGAAGCATTTCATCAATGGTAAATTAACTCTTGTCGAAACTATTTGCTTAAGTAACTAATTTATTATACATACTCACACCGGCCCAAATCATAGTCACCCTAATAAGTTTGGCATATGGCTTTGTTGTTTTATCGTTACATAGAGCAAAATGTTCCTTACCTGTAAAATTATATTCCACGATTAGAAAGGCTTTCGCTTTTATAACCCTTTATACAACATATTTCGCCATTTTTAACCGACTTCAAACAAAAGGAGGAGGTTCTCAATTCGGTTGTATTTTTTTAGCTAATTTAATTTAGTCGACAAGGCAACGAGAGCTCAATGTCACCATCGGTCAAATAGGTGTCAACATTGGGGATACGAGTCAATATTTATAATTGTCAATTGATTACCACAATATTGAATGCATTCCCGTGTATAACGTATTATAAATATAACTTAAAACGCCTCTGCTAAATAAATTGTGCTTTGTCCCTTTCTTACGAACACAAATGTCAAAGTGACATAAGGACAAACGAATTTGCTGCTACAACGTGTGCGAGTGAGACAGCTCTTCGGGTTGGTTGCTCTCGCTCGGACTGCTGCCTTTATAGTGCGTTGTTTTAGCACTAGAAAGAAGGATAAAGCACGGAGCACGAGGTCTTTTATATATGACACTTTATGCCACACAACTGTCAAAGTATCTCAAACAGCCATTAAAAAAAGACTTATGTTATTGTTGTCTACCATAAAATGATAGAAGTGTTTTCATTATTTATATCTAAATAATACTTACAACAATATATTTATTTTTAAATTATTTATTTTTTGACTGTTATTTTGAATTTCGTTATTCAGTTCTGGAAAGGTTGCATGATAAAAAACCTAAAGAAGAAGAGGTTTGATACGATCGGTTCGTTTTTTTCGCTGTCAACATTGTCAAAATTGTCAATCGTTCTTTTTCTTGTTTTCTTGGTAATCAACAAATTGTTAAAGATTACGAGATTATTATACGAGTATCTATTTGATAATTAATATTGAGATTCTATTTTTCGCTGTGTGTGGTGTGCGGACTGCGATGGACCAACCAGAGGCAGGTCCAAGTGGATTGCAAAAAAGACCGACTCGTTCTCCCCTGAACGTTTTGCCTGCACCACAAGCAAAGAGACAGAAACAGTGTCCATTAGCAATAAATGAGAAACATATGGTGGTGAACATTTACAAGTTGGTGTGTGAACTTTGCAGCAAGGATGAATTTCCGGGTAACATCTAATATTTTTCCCAAGCAGAAAAGGTTGACGAGTGCTCCTTTGTTAACCGTATTTCTAATCCTGAAAAAACGGACTATAGTCGTCTTTTATCATAGAATTGTGTAACTTTCTTGCTCGGTAATATGATTCAATTTTGATTGACTTATAAAACCAAGTACTCAGTCCGGTTTTGGTATATGTCCATGGGTAGGTTTTACTGTGACTTTCTTGGTAGATTTGATGGAATTTAAATAAGGTTTTGTTTGGGTATACTTTATTATACGAAAACTACATACAATGAGACCGTTTTTTTTTATTTCTTTAATAGAATGCTTTGCCACTATGGAATAAAATCGCAAGGTACCTAAGCTCTGAATCTGCGTTTTTTGGCAGGCCGTTGACTTAAAACCTGTACAATTTTATTGCTAATTAATGTTCAATATTTATTTTTGACATAGTAGTAGTAGTAGTATGAAAAGTCACTGTATGGCCCACGATTTTGAATCTGGAAATTGCAGCTCGTACCTACACTGAATTTAAAAAACAACTTAAACGCGCAATATTATTTTCACCTCACCGGCTCGAAAAGGCTTGCTTTATCGCTCAAAATCTGCGCCCAAAAGCCCATTATATCCGCTAGCGTGGAAAGAGTTTTTGAATTTGGAACGTGACGGCCAATCGCGAGATCCAACTTTTTTCTATACGGAATGAGAGGTGCGTTCAGAAACTGATGGTGTTATGCCAATAATTAATTGTTATTATTTTGATATCATAAAATTAATAATACTTATTCTTTCTTAAATAAGTAGGTACATACGAAATATTAATATTTAGAGTGACTTATAAGGATAAAATACGAATAAATCATTTTAAAATGTAGTTTTATTTTTCAAAAAATTTCGCTTCTTCCAATTTTGGAACGCACCGTTTGAAAAGTTAATTTAAGAAAAAACTCGTATTACCTATATTTAATTTTGTTATGTTTTGGAGCCACAGACAGAAAAACCAAAATAATGGTTGTTATTTATAGATTTTACTGCAGAAGATATGTATATGAATTTAAATGCCTGCTAAGTTAGCGGAAAAAGAGAAATAAGCGTATTTGAGCCTTATTAGTGTACCCGTAAGTACCCAACAATGCTTTGACGTTTTTAGTGTAGGTATAGCGTGGGGTTATTTAAAGGTGCAAAAATATTTATGTTACATTTAATAATTATAAAATGCTAGATCTTGTTGAGATGTAAACAAACCTTTATTGAAAATGAGTACCTATAAGGTCCAAATTACTTCCATTACATTTCCTCGCGGTGGTGAGGTGAAATATTATTTGTTACTTTGTGCTTTCCGATGAAGTAAGACATCGTGACGAACCCGTTCTAATCCCAAAAAAAGTTCTAGTTTTCCCCTCTGGGTTGGAAGGTCAGATGACAGTAACTTTGCTACAACTGAAATGCGTGTGAGCAACGCGTATTCTTGGATTAGGTTATCCAGATGAATCACTCTTATTGAGATTTGTTACAACCATCTCGCTCGGTAGTGTATTACCGTGGCATTTAGTCTGGCATTTAAACTAAGTTAGGTCCGCCTTATGTTTTGTAGGAAAAACTTTTCTCTAAAATCAAAAATGCCCGAGATATATTACCAAACTTCGCCCACTACATAACCCAGTGGATATGTAGTGGGCGAAGTTTGGTAACTCGTTTTAATATTATTACCTTGTAATCGAGCTGGTAGACGCTCTCTATGCAGCACTGCGTCATCACCAAGAACCCACACATGCGGTCCTGCATGCCCACCGCGTACTCTATACTGCGGATCAGGTCGTTGGTCTTCAGAACCAGCAGGGCTTGCCGGTCCACACGCTCCAGACACTGGGTTATGTAGTGGGCGAAGTTTGGTAACTCGTTTTGGAAAACGTTTTTCTGAAATGATTGAGATTGTATTAGTTGGTGTTTTAAAGCACATTACTGCGAGACAGCAAACGGTGGAACGTAGTATTGTTAACGGTAACAGTGGGTGGTCACTTGTAACACGTTTTAAATTCTAAATTCTTGGCCAGCTTAACTCACTCAATTAAACTTGCTATGAAAATTCTCCGTTAGGTACTAAAGCCTTAAAAATCTTGCAAACATTTTACCTACCTAATAGTTCAACAAATGCAATAAGTTTAAAACGGAGGTGCAAAACAATGCAATTTGTACTAATGCTCGTCGAGAGTATGTATGTGTAAACACGCTAGTAAGTTTCATAGTCATATCAATATAGGTAATATATCATAACGTCGAGTCAGAACTTCCAGATGAAACATACAGGCCTTGAAAATGGCGATTTCACCTTCAAACATTTGCATGACACGACCCGGCCGTACAATTTGAAATATATTCGTTTTTGTGTAATGTTAACTATGTATTCGTTAATGTAAATATGTACCAACTCTTTTACACAAGGTCCAAAGTTGTCAACACGACGTGAGGCCAACAACATTTGCAACCAACGGTAAACATTGCTCAGACGAGCCAACAAACTGCCTATTTCAATATAGACGCGTTGATTGTACGAAAACCTCTTAAACCTCACTAGGTATGTTATTGAACTTTACGCAATTAATTCGCGTGTTACAAATAGTGATTGCTAAATAGATGAGTAAACAAGTGAAAACACAATCACTTCGGTAAGACATAATACGATATTTGACAACATTGAACTCGGAAGACATCAAGCTTCAATTTAAGGGATGCCTTGATTTGAGTCGTACACGCCCCCAAGACAGAGACACGCTGATGCCTTCGTTGCACGAGGAAAAGAGGTGTAACACTCTTCGGTAATGGCTTTTTTGGACGAATTTCGATAAATACCTAACTTAGGGCCTGTTTCACAATCGCCGGATAAAGTTATCTGCCAGTTAAAATTATTGCCTGCCTTTTCTCTCGTCATATAAAAGAAAAGTGACAGCTTACATTTATCTGACGGATATGTTTTAACTGGAGATTGTGAAACAGGCCCTTAGTGAAGTTTTATTAAAATTTCATAAAGTGAGATTTTAGATGAGATAAAATACTGTAGTATTAACTTGATTGTGTCGTATAATAATGTATCGTTCGAGTAGGCTGAGTAAAAAAGGCAGACTTTTTTTTTTCTATTGAGGAAATTTTAAGCAATCATGTATCGATAGAACCAGATAAACAATCATATAGTTAAGAATCATATATCTTAATGTTTCTTAATCTAGTCAGAACAGCGTTTCAAAGCACCCGATAATTTCCAAGGCACCGCCTTAATTTGCAATTGTTAAGTTTTTTTTTATACATACCTAGTTGTCAAAGCGGACCCCCGGCTTCTTTAGGGCACAACCGGGAATAACACCTAGGGCTTGTCCATGTACCTATTATGTACTCCATAGATTATTTGTTGATTTTTGACCCCCCCTATCATCATCCTGTTAATACCTTGAGTGGACCCTCCCCGCCCAATAAAACTACTGCCTATCTAATGTCCAGGACCCCCCCTTTTTTTTTAAATGACGTAATATATGGACAGCCCCTAGGAGGAGGATGATGACATATCGAAATATATTCATACAGCTATAGCTCTAGGCTTCGGAGTGGAACCGCATCAGATCACGGTCCCGCGATATTATCGACAGCTTATCCAGTAGTGGTATGGTACCAGATTTTATCAGGGTTCGAAATTGTCAAGATAATTACGCTTCTTGATAATTATCACCAGAGCCAATGACACTCGAGTTCGCTCAACTTTGCATAATCCGAACTGAATTTTTCTTGTAAGGGGAATCCCCACGGCGCGGCACGTCACGTTGAGACTTCGTGCGTTCGAATAGACGCAAGTGCGGAAATACAGTTCACTTTCACGAGCGCAATTTTTTGTTTTTATCAATCAATAATTATCCATCTGTTATTATCACGATAATTATCGTGATAAATAATCGTCATAATTATCGTGATAAATTATCATGATAATTATCTTTTCGAACCCTGGATTTTATTCAATCAATCAATCAAACAAACCTCTTCCTTGGTTGGCTTCGTCGTTTCTATCCCCTTCATGATAGATTCCCACGGTCGGCCGGTGACGATGCACGCGAAGAGTCCGTACAGCTTACTGTCTATCCCTAGCGCCTCGGAGTGTATCCGCATCTGCTCTCGGTCCCTCGATATTATCGACAACCACAGTTTCGAGTAGTGGTACCGAAACTGATCTGTGAGGTGCTGGAAACAATGAATACTGGCTTTTTGGAAGTATTTTGGAATCATGAATGTATTGTTCATACCTTATTTGTTATTTACAATGAGAGTAATGTGAACAATGACGGAGCGATTATTATTTTCCATCAAGCGGGCAGTTTGGCAAATAACTATTTTTATACACCTAATATTGTGTCAGAGTTGTCGTAAATAAATCAATTGATAAATTTAACCCTTAAATGTGTGACTGCAACATATTTGCTGTCAGAGATGAAATAAAAATAATTATAATCTGACTTATTTAAGGTTAAATATTAAATGTATTGACAAAGTTGTCAAAGGGTTAACAAAATCAGAGGTACTGGTATACTATGTGGAATGACACCAAAGATGATAGCAGTGATAGCGCATACCACTTATACTAGATTTACACTCGCGCCTCGTACCTCGTCTCGCGCCTCGTCTCGTGTATCGGCTCGCACCTCGCGTGATCGATGGTAAATGATCTTCCTGTTTACACTCTCGCCGTGAGTTCAGTCGTCTTTGAGCTAGCAACAATGGAGGACGTCCAAGAGCGAAGCGAGAAGCAATAGCGCGAATGTAAACACACGCTCGTCTCGCGCTTCGTCTCGCGACGAGGTCCTTTGACTCGTGCCCAAAAACCGCTCCGAACGCGAGCGCTGCGAGTCGCGAGACGAAGCGTGAGTCGAGCCGCGAGCGTCTACTCACACTCTCGCCTCGTACGTCGTCTCGCACCTCGTCTCGTGACTCGCACGAGAGTGTAAATGAGGTATTAGAGTCTACCCCCCAACCACGAATGCTCAAAACGACGAGATATATGTATTGCAGTGCATCTTACACACAAAAGAAATTTAATCATCTTAAAAAATCCGTTTAATGCGTTATGTACAGTCAAGTGTAAAAATATGGGTGCATACAACTTACTCATAAATATGTCCCATAACTCTTATGTCAGCGGATTAAGGTTTTGGTACTTATTTATGAGAGGATGTTATCGATACATATTTTTGCACTTGACTGTAGGTACAAACTTTATCTGTAGCATACTGTATCGATTAAAAATTACACGGAAGAATAATGAATAGCAATCATGACACACAATGTAGACACCCCCAAGAATGCCCCAGTTAGTCCAAATCGTACTGTATGTTAATTTATTTAATGCAAAGCGGAGCATGCCTGGCATTACGAATAGATGTCATCAAGGTACAGTCATATCAGAAATAACATCCATATTAATTTTGTATGAAGCAGTAACGCTTGTTCTGAATAATATTTCTGCCTTCTCCGGTGTTCAGAAATCGAAAACAACTCACTTTAAACTCATTCAAATTATTTATTAATATTATAAAAACTCCAAATCTACCATCTAACTAAACTCACTATCTTCTCCTGTTTTTTCATAGACAAAAACTAAAACATTCATCTAAGCTGCCAGGTATTACAGGCAGCTATGACATTAAAAACTATTTACTAAACTATATATTTTGTTCTGCTCTGAACAATGCTGCTAACGAAATTATATATTTAAATTAAAGGAAAAATTTAATGCTCCGAGCCGGATTCAAAATCGTCACGATGCGCCACCCATACTAAATTAATTTTGTATTAAGCAGTAACGCTGCTAACGAAATTATAAAATTAAATTAAAGGAAAAAATCAAAAAACAATAGTATAGGGTAGCGCATCGTGACGATTTCTCAATATAATTTGAGACGTGGGTGCCGTTAAGAAGCCTAAAAGTCTTCTGGTAGATGTCGCTACACGCCTCTCTAAGGTGGTGTAAGAAGGAACTGATTGAAAGATTTAGTGGTCGAGACAGATTGTTCCGATAGCTCAGTTGATTAGCAGCAACGGGCCATGAATGCCTGTGGTCGTCAGTTCGAATCCGGCTCGGACAGTCAAATTTTTCCTTTAATTTAAATTTATAACATCCATATTATTTAGACATTCTAAAATTACCTGTAAAATCACACCTGTGCTTTGGAAATGAAAACTTACTGCATACAAACCGTGATCCAGCAGATATATCGTGACGTCCTTGTCTCCTGGCTCCTTCTGCAGCATGATGTTGCCGGGGTGAGGGTCGCTGTGCACGAACCCAGTAATGAAGATCATGTGGGAGTACAGGTCGCCCAGCTTCCGGCATAAGTCGGCGCGGTCAATATTGTGCGACTGGAATAAAATTATTGGGAGTGACCAGAGGCGTATTTACCAATGGTGCAGGGTGTGCGTTGAACACGGGCGCAGCGGTCCTAGGGGGCGCCGAGCACAGACCGCTACCATTCCATTTTGACCGCGCCCTTGCTAGGGGGCGCTAGAGTAATGTTTGCACACGGGCGCCACATGGGCTAGAGACGCCTCTGGGAGTGACGGCTCGGGCGCATTATACATGTATAACCCGGTTACAATATCTGTGGACCTGGCGTCGATGACGTCATTACGGCGCTCTGGTACGGTGCTACGGGCTTCACATTCCAGCGAGGTCCACAGATATTGTAACCGAGTCGTAACTGGTAAACTAAGCACTGGAGACAATACAGCACGCGCCACATACGTTTGCGTTTCTCATGATAACCAAGAGTAGCAGCGACGGAGCGCCCGTACAAGCCCATTTCGAATGGTTAGGCAAAAAAATATTTTTTGGTAAACCTATAGGTAATAAATATTCTAAACTTTTTCATTACTAAAAAAGTTCCGGGTTGCCTATCGACAATTTTCACGTGCTACCACTGAAGAGTAGCATCGCAAAAGTGTCAGAGAGGTACAGAAACATAAAACGAAATTGAAAAGCTCATTTGAAAGTATTGATGACACCTACACCAAATATTGATGTTCAAGGCAAGGAGTGAACACTACCGCCATTTTGCGAATGTGTGAAAGGCAGTTTGTGACGGTACTTGGACACGAATGTTTCGCTCGGCAAGGCGAATGGCGAGCACGAATGCGTGAATTTAGGGTTATTATCTAATAAGGTGATTATAAAAAAAAGAATACATAACTTGAAGTAATTCCACTAAATATGGGTTTTGAGTAGTTTATGTCACTAATGAGAGTTTTAAGCTGCTTTGCTGATCATAGTTTAGCTAAGAAAACTATTGAAATATTTTTTTCCGGGCCAACCTATAATAAACCATGCAATGTGTTAAGAACTCTTCATTTCATAAATGGTATTTCCATCTACTGGACTCTGATAATCTAGACTTGTTTTCCTGATATAATAAGTACGGCTGGCGATTTTGTTTTTTAAGATTTAGAAACGGAGTGATTCTAACTGCTTACCATATGGTGGTGAAAAGATGAATGAGGACTTGAGGACATATGTATAATGAATACTTACATTAATATATTTGAGGTCATTAACATAACCACCTTCCACATAGTCCATGACCAATACTCTTGAAGTGCAGTAATCCCAATATATTTTTGGAATTTTCAGCCATTTGTAATTCTGAAACATCACTGCGACCGCTTCAGCATTCTTCCCTTCTTGTAAAAAGTCCAGTTCTTTTGTAATATTCCTTTTTGTTTCGTCTATTAGCCATGCAAGCTCAAAATCTGGGAATACTTTCATCATCAATCTTAGAACAATTTCCATCCATATTAAATCAATTTCAATGTTCTTTTTTACAAAATAGTGCTGAACTTTTACAGCAACCACGGTTCCATCTTGTAGTTTCGCTTTATGTACTTGGGCTAATGAGGCTGTACCCAGTGGTTTTTCATCAAATTCCGTGAATATTTCTTTGGGCTGAAAATGAAGTTATAAGTGAATAATCACATAATTCATCTTTAAAATATAATTACAGAGCAGCTATAGTTCGAACCACACGCCGCGCGCGCCCCTTTATTGTCATACCCCTGCACCCGCGCGCCGCGATGCAAGGACTGACTGAAGTGGTCAACCAATAGAATGATAGCTGGGCAGGCTAGAATGATAGTAGACTTTATCCAAAACTGTAAGAACCAAATCTGTCATCAGCTGCATAAAAACACAGATATAGATTTAAACTAGATAACTTAAACACCTTAATCTGTATGAAAACCGACGTGTCACATTTTTTCTACCTACTGTGACTCACACGGGCAAATTAGTGATGTGAATTCCCCGTTGTCTGCGCCAAATCGATTCTGCAATGAGGCACTTTCTTAATATTTACAGACAACCGTCTACCACAACAGATGCTCGCCGAATGTAAGTCGGAGTGCCAACTCGGAGACCGAATTCGGACACGCGAAGTACATGCATTTGCGTGATCTATGTATACCTATATCTTTGCATAGAACTCTTTACTCCGACTATGAGGTACTTTATTAGCAGTAGGTAATTACCTAAATTATAATAATAATTCATCAATGATCCAAACATGTCATGTTTATTAAACATTCGAAACTGACACAAATTTTATCAATTTAATTGCCTTTAAAGTTTGTCACTCTTTAGCAGCACCCAGGGGATATGTGCAGGGTTGTGGTAGGTAGCTCTTGGGACACGAGTAACAGTTGTCCTCCCCAATAACATACACACATACCATACACATATTATACACATTTATACCATATTATAATAGTACTATCCTGAATAAAGCTCAGTTGCCCAACTATTTACAATTATTAATGTATATTTGTATTCTTTGCTGTATGTACAACTAGCAATTTTAATTACTGAGCCCAAATGGAACCCGTTCATAATAGGGATAGTAGTACTAGAAAAAAAATACAGGTGTAATTATTTTGACTGGGTATGTGTACAGTCACCAGAAATAAGATCTGCCACAACATAGCACGCATAAATATCTGACACAACTCTATGTCTAATGCCATAAGGACGTGTCAGATATTTTTGCCGGCTTTGTTTCGGCAGATATTGATGCCGGTGACTGTACAGGCAAGTCGAAAAGATGTGCATGGTCAAATTGTATCTCAGATATTTTTGAAGCCTTGGGAACTTCTATATATCTATGAATGTGACTGTTTCATTACATCACAAATGAATGGTACTTACATCTTTTTTAAGGTCTTCTTGGATAACTTTAAATAGTTCTTCCACAGTGTTCTCTGGCGCGTCTTTATGTAAGATTTGCATTGTGGTGACATATTCATTGGGCACCAAATATTCCAGTGCCCCAACATGCTGGCCAACCTTAATGTATGCTCCTTTGTTGGCTTTACACAGTTCCAGCAATTTTTCCGCACATATACGATGCGCTTCACTTTTAATATCACTGTATTCCTTTGAATCCTTATCCCACTGTTTACTGTACAACATATCGTTATAAGTCTTCCCAATGTCAATAGCTGTTGCTGCAGTCCTTGAAATTCTAAGAATTACAGAACTGTCGTAATCATAATTCAAGGCATACGCAGTACTGCCGATTACGACTCCTCCGCCTAACCCATATTTCACAAGCCGCGGAAAGAGTTTACGGAGCATTTTTGATGACAAAATGCTACTACTATACTAATGTTTAAATTGTCATAACAAGTGTTTGCTTTTATAAATAAAGAACCATTAATTTGGACGCAACTACGACACAATGCACGATCGAACAGAATGATTCCTAGTATGTAGATTACATATTACTTTTCTTCACTCTTTGAGTAGGATTTTCAGTTGATGATACTGATGATGACGTTAAACGTCATCGTCAACGTCAGTAGAGCAGATTTGACATTGACATTAATAGGCTGGCGATTCGTTCAACAACTTCTCAAACTCATGAGGTATACAGATATTAATTAAGTAATTTTACCCCCATTTGTCAGTACAACATGTTGAAGTCAAAACTTGGCGTAGCGTACAGATGTAATGCACCACTGCGCTATTCGTTATTCGGCTTATGCGCCTGAGCGGCTACCGGGAAGTGAAAACGATCTTCGTTCGAATATCTCTGCGAACTAGCAAGTGCGAAAGAGATGGAGATACACAAACGAAGTTGGTTTTCATATCCCGGTAATACTGTGTATTGTGAAATGTTTTTCTTATTCTGTACATGTCTTAGCAAAGGCCCTAGAGGCTGCCATTTCTCTAATAAATAATAATAAATAAACAACTTACTTAGCTGCCTAAATGCTATTCTAAATGTGTCGTTTTTAATCTGCCGCTTAAATTATGTCGTCTAAAAATTTGACAATTTAGCTTTAGGCTATTTAAGCCATGTGCACGTAGAATCGGGTCCTTTGTTTGCCTTATTCGCACGCAAAGCGCATATGCGCGAATAAAAGGCCTTCTACACGATCGGGACCAACCGCCAACCACCGTGTCCTTGGTCGGATCAACGGTTGGCCGACAGCGTTCCAGACGGTTGGGACCAACCACCGACGCAGCCTGTCGCGAGGGATGCGCTCACGACCAAGGCCGTTGACATCAACCAAATATCGGTTGGTCAACCGCTTTCTACACGGTCCATTTTTATATCAACCCGACCAAGGACACGGTGGTTGGCGGTTGGTCCCGATCGTGTAGAAGGCCTTTAAAGGCTTCTAGTGGGGCGGTTCTGTGCGCGGCGGCCTGCAGTCCTGCGGATATCGGCCCGTGTAGCGTCTCCTTAGTGTTTTTTTTATAAGCTGCAACATTTTATGCACGCTGGCGACCCCACCACCATCTTTCTTTTGCGTCTGTCCGCTTCCGTTGACAGATTCTTTTTAGGTAAAATCCTCCGAAAATGAAGGCTAAAGGAGAGGTAAGAATTGTGAAAAAACATATTATATGTGGAAATTAACATTTGAATATGTAGACAACATAAAACAGTGTTAAGTAATTACTTAGTAAAGTGAAGTTTTACTCTGAAGAAGAAGTTCACATTCGCGTGTGGGTACACGTTGCCGCTACTTATAATTTAGTGTTTTCTGTAATGAATAGGAATCCAGCAAGTTCAAATAGTGTTTATAGTGCTAATGTTACGAAATATACGGACAACATTCCTTATCCGTTGTGTTTATAAAGTGAAATCGTTATACGAAGAAAAATAATTTGAGGTTATCTCATGTTGTGATGGGTGCCCCTCTCAATGGCTACCCAGTTTTGACCATTATTAAGTTATAAGACCATCGTAATGCGTAATCATTTCTTTTCTACCAGTCCTCTTTGGCAGGGTTACTATTACTATCTGTTAAAATCCATATATTTACCAACTGCTAAAATTTTACTTTACATAGAAATTGTTCTATTATCGGATAAATAGTAGTAAGGAACTATTGTTTGCATTTTATTTTATCATCGTGCTAATTCCTTCAATGTGTTGTAATATACGTCATATATTTTTAATGTCTAGCTGAAGGAATATGAAGTTATCGGGCGCAAGCTGCCATCGACGAGTGAGCCCAAGACGCCACTCTACAAGATGAGGATCTTCTCCCCCGACCCAATTGTGGCCAAGTCCCGTTTCTGGTACTTCCTGCGACAGCTGAAGAAGTTCAAGAAGACCACCGGAGAAATTGTCTCCATCAAGGTATATTTACCATTAATATGTGGAGCGAGTGAAAATTAAAAAGTAAATTTATGAGAAGAGTCTAAATTAAATAACTAACTGGAACATCAAAAAAACCATGACTGTTTACCTTAGATTTTGACTTAAAATGTGAGGATGACCAAGATTGGTTTAGACTACAATGCTGGATAGTGATTATTCTTTGTTAATATTCAAGAACAAATTAGACAATCACATTTCTAGAAAAAAAAAGTTCAATAATTTTATATACTTGTTAAAAATTGGATACAGATTAGAGATGCAGATTGCGCACTATCCGGCCGGATACCGAATAGTGATACTGTTTGGTATTTAACTTTGAAAAATGGTTAGTAATACTAAAAACTTATCTATTCAGGAAATAGGCGGGCGCACGTGTACTGCATACGAAATAGTTCCGTACACTGACCGAATAAAACTCATTTCTTGCCTAGAAAACGGTCCGCGCGAACCTACAATACGTAACAGGTTGAAACCTGCACGACGCGCCCGCCGCCGAACTAAAATGTAGGTATCGTTTGGCCGGCCGAATATTCGGCGGCCGGATACCGGATATTCGGCCGGTGATCAGGCTGAATATCCGGTATCCGGCCAGACAACTATCCGTTGCATCTCTAATACAGATATTATCAGTTGTTTCAGCTGCATGCCTTGTGAATAAATAAATATTGCAAATCTTATTAAATATGTTATAGCTTTTGATTCCAATATATTAAACTAGGGTTAGGGAGAACATTTTTTCATATTATATTAGTTTTATTGTATTAGTAGGTAAATATGTCATTATGTTTACTCTAGCATGCAAAGTTGTGAAACAGGTGGGTAAAAATTTACATTATGGACCATCGCTTTGGATGTTCATATTTTTTATATAGATAGTACCTCATAAATAGAAAGCTATTTACGAAATGTCAGTTACAGGAATTTTAATTTTTCCCTAAAAAAGATTTTTCTGCTCATCCATTCCGCTCTTTCATAAAAAAATAACCACGAAGACAGCGGCGGGAGCAGAGCTCCCGCCGCGGTCTTCTAACCTATCCGCCATCCTAGTCAGTCTCGATCCCGAAATTTTCTAAGTCCCAGCCGGGTAACGGAGTTGTGACGTCTAACATGTCAAATTACGTGTTATTATCCAAAAAATTATATCTCATAAACCGTAAGTTTCCTGCAACTGAAATTTAGTAAATAGCTTTCTATTTATGAGTACTATCTATAAAAAAAATATGAACATCCAAAGCGACGGTGCATAATGGAAAGTTTATCCAACAGGTGAAAGTGACAAGGTGCTAAGGTGTTCCTTGCTACTTATGAGTTTTACTGTACCTAAATCACATGATTTGACAAAAACATTTTTTTTGTCATGGCTAATGTTGTTTTATGACATACTAGTTTCGCCCGCAACTTCATCTGCGTGGACCTGGTATAAAAACTATAAGGCAAAAAACTACGTGCAAAATTTCATTCAAATCAGCTGAGCCGTTAACATACTGCAAGCATCCAAATTGAGTTTCACCTGCCCAAACTAACTGGTTCAAAATTGAAATACGACACAAGTTTTAAATATGTTAAAAATTGCAGGAAATCCCAGAGAAGACCCCCGTCAAGATAAAGAACTTTGGTATCTGGCTACGCTACGAGTCTCGGTCGGGTGTGCACAACATGTATCGCGAGTACCGGGACCTCAGCGTGGGTGGCGCCGTCACGCAGTGCTACCGCGACATGGGCGCGAGACACAGGGCGCGCGCGCATTCCATACAGGTACATACCTATGACAGACATGACTTCTATTTCTTTCCTTTGTGGCTCGTGGCCAATTATGATGTCCTTCCAACATGCCTAGTGTCCGGAGTATCAGTGGCAAATTTCACACAGAGAGAAATGGAGTTGTTTTTATGATTAACTTTTGGAAATTGAATGAATAAATTATTCATTTACCTAAAGTGCTTAGTATGGCATTAATTAGGTACTCGTAAATTTCAGATTCTTAAAACTATTTATTTTCATGAAACGGTTACTGGAACACCCAATTGTTATGTCGTAAATGTTTTGGGTTGTTATTCGATTACATTTAACAAATGTCACCATTAATATGATGTTTTTACCATATGCAACCTTCCTTCTTTACAAAAAAAGTTTCTAATTTACAAATTTGAAGAGACCTTTACAATCTAACGCAAACCTTGGTTTAGGGGTATAGGTAATGCTCGCAACTCTCGCAAGATAATTTATAGAAAGTATTCTAGAAAATTATCATTTAATTGTTACTTGTTTAATCTTAATAATACTTAGGCGACTCCATTTCCCTCTGTGTGAAATTTGACACTGATACTCTGGACACTAAACATGGCTCAGTTGTACACATACTTAGCCCGGAGCAAGCCAGGCTGTAGTACATCTCATCTCATGACTGAGGATTGTGACTGCTATAGCCCTCCATTCAGTTCACGTCCTTGTCAGGGGAAAAGACTGCATTTTGCAGTCCTATTAACTGCGTCAGCCCAGCGCACTGGAATCCTTTCTCTAGTGTGTGCCTTCCACAGAACCAAGAATTATTCGTTTCTCTAGATCATGGCTACACAATACACATGACATGTCCAAAGAATCCATTCCTGACAGATGTCTGAGAGACATCTGTTGATGCAGAGTTCCTCTAAAATGGAGTTTAGTTATCATGAATGTCTATGGAATCCCCAATAGTCTCGTCCAGTGAAGTACACACACGCAGGTGTATAGATGACATTATTTAATGTGACCGACTTTTTATGTGACTCATTGGAATTTGAATACACACGCAGGTGTATAGATGACATTATTTAATGTGACCGACTTTTTATGTGACTCATTGGAATTTGAATCTTTTAGTTTGGACTTTTTTTTTCTTTCTCAGGACAAGTTTCACGGCCTGCAGTCATGCATTTTATCATGTTTTCATGTGACATAGGTGTATTGAGAGTGGGCCCACAGTCTATCTCTAGATTGTGACTACTGTCGCCGGGAAATAATTTTCAAAAAACCCTTTGTGGTGTCTGTCTAAGTGCAGCTTCACTAACCGTTTTCTTCATATATGGCGATTCGCCTCTGTATTCAAAACTCGTTTGCCACATGCCTTACTAACCTTTTCGGCAGTCGGGTAACCCCGTAGTGGCGACTACCCACATGCCAGCCAAGACTCTCAGCTACAGCCCTTCAGGATGCTGCGTGCGAACCAGTAAAAAAAAAAGACCTGGTTGCACTCCGGGAGTGCCGGCAGAAGTGAAAACGTGAATAATTATAATTTTGCAAAAAAAAACAACACCCACCGCAAATCCGCATTTTCATTTAAAGATCCGCGTTTTGAAGCGCAACTCCCGCTTTTTGTATTCCGGCAATTGGCAACACTAAATCCTACGCTTCTACACCTGTCGCGAGTTTAACAATTTTCCCCCATCCCAAAAAAGTGCACAGCGCCGCTAAAGAAGTTTTCACTTACAAAAATAAAAGCGGCCAAGTGCGTGTCGGACCACGCACAACAAGGGTTCCGCGCCTATGAAAAAGGTCGTATCGTATCGTTACTGAAATCTTATGGCACTTACGTCCTTTTCTTTACGGAAGGCGGTTTTTTAGAAATCTCGAAAACCTTTGAACCGATCTTGTTCAAAAGAATTTTCGCTGATGGAATTAAATAAACTCTATTTGCATGATTTTTTTCATATTTTTAAAATACACGGTTCAGAAATTAGAGGGGGACACACACAATTTTAGTGACTTTCCCTGAGAAACCTTATATTTATTTTGAAAGGCCTATCGTTTGATGTGCCACACGTGGGCAGGCAATGAAAAATATTTTTTTGACTTTCAGTTTTATGTATGGAGTGCACCCCTAAAATTTTTTTTTTGTAATTTGTGTAATGTAGCGGTTAACAAAATACACCTATCCTCAAAATGTTATTCAAATACACCTAATACTTTTCGAGTAAAATGCCTGTGAAATACGGACGGACAGACATGACGAATCTATAAGGGTTCCGTTTTTTGCCATTTGGCTACGGAACCCCAAAAAGCCCGACTAACATTTTTGTTTGTCGTCAGATCATCAAAGTGGAGGTCATCAAGGCGGCCGCGTGCCGCCGGCCGCAGGTGAAGCAGTTCCACAACAGCGGGATCCGGTTCCCGCTGCCCAAGCGCGTGCACCACCACAAGCGGCTCAACAAGTTCGCGTACAAGAGACCCAGCACCTACTTCCTGTAATTTACGCGGTTATAATATAAACACGTTGACGTGACGCTGTGTTTTATTCCTTGGTGTGACGACCTCTGTAGCCTAGTTGGTAGTGACCCTGCCTACGAAGCCGAAGGTCCCGGGATCGAATCCTGGTACGGGCATTTATTTGTGTGATGAGCACGAATATTTGTTCCCGAGTCATGGATGTTTTCTATGTATTTAAGTATTTATTTACAGATAAGTATGTATATCGTCGTCTAGTACCCATACAACAACCTCAACGCAACGTTGTACAAGCTTTGCTTAGTTTGGTACTAGGTCGATGTGTGTAAGATTGTCCCCGAATATTTATTTATTTATTTCCAAAGATTGTTGGAGTAACCTTGGTGGAAGTTTGTCAGGTTAATGCAGTTTTGTGGAAGTCGTTAATGGTGTGGGTACCACAAACAGCTTTACAGACTTCAATTCATTTTAAGCCTGTTTTTATTTATTTATTTATTTATTCATTGTTACAAGCTTTATATTAACATGCCCTGTTAGTATGTGTCTATGGGACAAATCTTGCAAGTTACATTTGACCCCGTGACCGATTGAGCTGAAATTTTGGGTATAAGTATAGTTTGGATGACAATTCAATATTATGGTACCATCGAGCTGATCTTATGATGGAGACAGGAGGTGGCCATGGGAATTCAGTACTTAACCGACGTAACCTTGTTGAGTTTGGGTTCGTTAGAATCGTCTCGATAAGATTATGGTACCTATACAGAAAAGTACAGTTGTACTGCTTGTACCAAAAATGAAATTTTCAATTTTCGACAGAAACTTATTTAGTTTTCCATGCACTTAGGCACAAACGCACACACGAGGCAAGACCCGAGCGGGCATCATGTACATACTCGTACTCGACGGTGTGTACAGCCGGCATACTGTGCTTAGGAAACGTATGCTATCAATTTGACATACACTCGACGTCAAAAAAATCGCACCTTTCCTAAAATTCGTGTCAAGTGATTATAACTCCTAAGATCCTCCCTGTACCCTATCATTATTAGTATCATTGGAAAGCTAATGAAATCCCCTATTTGAAAACGGTAGGAAATTGGCCACTACCCCCATAAAAAAGAAAAGTCTGTGAAAATGTGAAACAATGTATTCTGATTAAAATGACTAAGACAAGAAACAATACAAAAATTAAAAATTAACAATAATAATCCGTAAAAATTAGCCTTAAAACCTAGTGTTGCCTCCTCTAGCCCTCCGAGCAGCTTCCATGCGGTGCAGCTTCCATGCATCAGTCATGGACCTGATGAGCGTCACGACGTGTTCCTCGCTCGATGACGACGTCTCGAAGCTCATCGAGAGTGGCAGGAGCTGGATCACGGGCCCGAACTCGCCGTTTCAGCTCGTCCCAGAGGTGCTCGATAGGATTGAGGTCGGGGCTTCTTGCTGGCCAGTCCATAACCTTGATGCCAACTCGACGTAGGTAGTCCTTGACAATCAAGGATGTGTGGCACCGGGTGTTGTCGTGCATGAACTCGAAGTAGGCGCCGACAAAACCAGCATATGGGACCACATGCTCCTCCAAAATCTCGGTGATGTACCGGTGAGCAGTCAGAGACCCCTGGCCGCGACCACCTCCAGCTCTGGAGACGCATACGAGGTCTGTCTTGCCGTCGATAGAGATGCCGCCCCAGAACATGCAGGATCCTCCTCCATAGCTGACGGTTTCCACGGTGCAGGCTGGTGTGAAACGCTCCCCTGGTCGCCTGTAGACTCTCCTACGCCTGTCGTTGGTGTAGAGGCACACTCGGGTCTCGTCGGAGAACAGGACATTCCTCCACTGGTTGAATGTCCACGGCTCGTGCGTTTCTGAAAATCGCTTCCTGGTCGTCCGATGGATGGCAGTCAACTGTGGGCCTGTAGCAGCTCTCCGGGGCAGCAAATTCTTCTCTGGCAGCCTTCTTCTCATAGTGGAGACGCTGACTGCTGTCCTTCGAGTAGCTCGAAGCTGCTGCTGCAGCTCCACAGCGTTGGAGAAGCGGTTCCGCAAAGACGTCGACACAATGTAGCGATCATCTCTGACGGTAGTGCAGCGACGTCTCCCGGGAGACGTCGCTACTCGGATCCGGATCCATGTCAACTGATGTAACCTCCAGTCTCTTGGAACCGTCGGTATACCCATTGCACTCGAAATCGGCTGATGTTCAGTTGCCGAGCAACTTCAACCTGCCGTAGTCCGGTTTGCAATAGGGCCACCACTTGAGCTGCTTCTTCTGCCGTGGTATCCATTTTCACTGGCTTTTTTCTTGTCGGAGCTCTTCGAGTGTGACCTCTGTGACGTCTGGATAGCGAAGGACCCATAATTGACTTTTGCCCCCCCCCCCCCCCCCATTTATACGCGTCCAGGGTGGTGCAATTAGTGAGCCTCCAAACGTGCACATCGCCACTATTTAATCAAAGTGCTGGCGATTTGTGGTTTTTGATTTTCCGTAAACAAATGATTATTTTTTTGAAAGCTTATTAATTGAGCTTTTAAATGATATTAATAATGATAGGGTACAGGGAGGATCTTAGGAGTTACAATCGCTTGACACGAATTTTAGGAAAGGTGCGATTTTTTTGACGCCGAGTGTAGTTGAACACAAGGCGCCTAAGTTCACGGAAAATTAAAAAAAAAAACGGGTTAAATCGTTCTCGGGGTGTCTCGACGAGTGTGTACAGCCGGCTTAAATGTTGTGCCAGCCAGAGAGTTGCTGCATAAGGGTCCTTTTTTTAACCGACTTCAAAAAAGCCCCTACTTTTTTCGTCGCTTCGCTTGTGGTTCAACTATAGAATCCTTTCGCTTGCTCATATTTCAATTCCACACTCACGGGTAGGTAGCTACAACTTAACCCATTCATGGCCACGAACCACGAAGTGTACACAACACGCCGGGCCACCATACAAACCGTTTTCAGCTAAAACGTGTGACTCAGCTTATGGGTCTCGGGGCCTGGCGCGAACGTCAAAGAAATTGCCGCTTATGAATCCGGTCCGTTGGACAATATTATGCAACATCTTTACTAACCAACTGTTTACTACAATATTAAAATATATATATTTACTAATTTGTTGATATTTGTAAGAAACTACGAATGAACATTTTAAAGCCTGATCAGAAATAGATGATCATTGTCAAGAGAGTGCTGTTATTTTCATATAATTATAGGGTTCAGAAAAAATCTTTTCTTGTAAATATTTCTCACACACTGTTGTGATAATACAATATACCATTTAGTTGGTGACAGTTTAAGCCGCCCTGTTTTTATAATGAAACAAAAAAAATTGGCATGGTAATAACGCTTGGCAGTCTCGTGCGATATGCGCGAATGTTCGGACGTGTAACGGTGACTCATGTCAAAGGCCATGGCCTCTAATGTGATAAAATGTTCATCTTGCGAAATTGTGATCTGTGAACTGTTAGCGTTCATCCAGAATAAAGTGGACGTGATGAGTGAAGAAAGTATCAAAAAGCTGGTTACCTCTTCTTTCTCTACACAAGAAATCGAAACAGCTAAGGACTTGTTATTCGACTCGATTACTACGAAGCAACGTAAAATACTACGGAAAAACAATGGTAAAACAGAGAGGAATCTGCAAGACATCATATCGCTTTTCAAACAACACGAGTCACAGGAATTTCCCATATTTGTAGCGAGGGACTTGCACCGACTTCCACCCATTTCGTTCGACCATGTCGATGCGACCCGCTTACTAAAGGACATACTGGTATTAAAGAGCGAGTTGGAAACCGTTAAGCAAACGTACGTGACCGAGCACCAATTAAAACAAGTTAAGGACGATTTAATAAATCTGAAACAAGCATCTTTGGTGAATCCGTTTGATTTGAATGTCAACAAAAGACGCGGTGCGGCCGCTTCACAAACTAGTTTCTGTTGCGATAGCGGCCCGATGGGTCTACCCCGGGTCTATATCGGGTGGCATAAAATTGTTGATCCTAATATTTTGTCGCATACCAACTTTGTGCCGAATATCGAATTGCAAAAACATTGTTGTGCATATTTTTTATTTGCCGAAATTGTTGTTCCTAATATCGATTGTCCTAAATATTTATTGTCCGAATGTTTATTGTGTCGAAGGTTTTTTTTTAGAATGATTGATGTGCATAACTTTGATGTTACTAATATTTAATGTACTAAAAATGTTGTGCATACATTTTGTTACGCATACATATCTATTAGAATTGCCTATTACTTGAATAACATCCCGCCCTCATGTCCCCGCCCTCGTGTCATGTGACCCGCCCTCATGTCGACGGAGCCCCGCTTCGCGGGGCCCCTATTTCTGCTCTGAGGGACAAAAGGCAACTAACGAACCTATCTAATTTATCTAAATGAAGGTTGGCTCTGCTGAGAATTGCCTAATACTTGAATTACTTATCACCAGCCCTCATGTCAACGGAGCCCCGCTCCGCGGGGCCCCTATTTCTGCTCTGAGGGGTAAAAGGCAACTAACGAACCTATTTTATTTATCTAGATGTAGGTAGGGTCAGCTCAGAGTTTATAAATAGTAAAAATAAATGTTTTATTTGTGGTTACCTAATCTTTCCTATTTAGGTACGTACTTTAAGAACTTATGACCCGCCTTCATTTCGGCGGAGCCCCGCTTCGCGGGGCCCCTATTTCTGCTCTGAGGGACAAAAGGCAACTAACGAACCTATCTAATTGACCTAAATGAAGGTTGCCTCAGCTAAGAATTGCCTAATACTTGAATAACCTGTGACCCGCCTTCGTGTCGACGGAGCCCCGCTTCGCGGGGCCCCTATTTCTGCTCTGAGGGGCAAAAGGCAACTTTATTCATCTAGATGTAGGTCGGGTCTGCTCAGAGTTTACAAATAGTATACAATTTAGGAAAAAAATAGTATAGGTGGTTTAATTTTAGCACGTTTAACAATAGGCAAAATAATTACTATGACAATGAAAATTAGGAATATTACTTTTTAGGTAATTCGATGTTCGAGTAATCAATATTAGGATAAACATACTTTAGGACTTTTAAATGTGTATGCGCAAAAATGAATAGGCTAAATAAGTAGTATGCCACTCAACATTATGCCAAACATTCTCGGCCAAAAAATTTTAGGACGATCAACATTATGCGATACGACAGGCACCCGTCTACCCCCCAGTGCAGAAAAATACGCGGATCGCAAATGCAGTACGCTGCCGACCGACAGGCCCGAGACCAACCTAGGAACAGATAACGTTATGTTGTCTCGGTTCCCCGTGCTTGAAGTGAATATACCGACCGACACACCTCGTGAGCAGTGCGAGAACGAGATAGCGCCGATCGCACCAACGCCGGGGAGTGAGACGGAACGACTATGTGCACGAGATGTTAACGTGTGGTCTAAGCGTAAGATCATGGCGGAGGTTGTACGCCTCAGCGAAAATGCCCCGAAAGTGGATACGCCGATGAGCCCAGTATGGATAAACGCAGAAAATAAAAAGAAGCAAAGGCGACAGACACGAGGCGACAGGACGGGAAGGAAAAGCTGTGGTGCTAGAGGACGGAAAATTCAAAGCAGCAGACATTCGAATCCCTCTATTTATTAACAATGTAGACAAGCAAACGAGTGAAGCGGATATTCATGATCATATAAAGCGAAAAACGGGATTATCTGTAACGCTGAAGAAAATAAACATGAAAAAGCCAAAGCGTTACGACGCGTACAAAATCTTTGTACCACACACCAAAGTGTCGACATTTATGGATAGCGCTATGTGGCCCGAAGGAATAAAATTTCGTCGGTTTATATATTTTAATAGGAGCACATATGAATCGGGAATGCAAAATGACGGGATCAAAAATGGGACTTAATGGCGCAATTAACTGAAATAAAACTGTGCAGTTTCAACTGTACGAGTAGATCGGTAACAAGATCGGTGGAATGTGTTAAGTCGTTGTGTCGCAGGGCCCAGATTATTTGCTTGCAAGAAACGTGGCTGCTGCCGGAAAATATACCTTATCTTGGAGGCATAGATCAGAATTTTGCGTACGCAGGGAAATCAGCTGTTGACACGAGTGCCGGCTTATGTGTAGGCCGGCCGTACGGTGGCTGTGCTATTATGTATGACACTCGTTTGTTTACATCGGTATCGGTGGTGCAGTGTAGTAGTGCGCGCTTAGTAGCTATAAGAATAGATCTGCCGCAGCGTAAACTTATGGTGTTTTCGGTCTATATGCCTACGGACTCGGCTGAGACACTTACTGAGTTTGCTGAGTGCTTAGGAGAAGTCGCTGCGATAGTGGAGGAATGTCAGATAGACTACGCGTACATACTAGGTGACTTTAATGCGCACCCTGGACGGAGGTTTGGCAAAGAACTTATTAATTATTGCACTGATTTAAAGTGGAAGTGTGCGGACATGGAGTGTTTTGGTTATGACTCGGACACATACACATATGTCAGTGACATTAGTGGATCTAGAAGCTGGCTGGATCATTGCCTGGTAACTGAAGCGGCTTGGAAAACAGTCGTAGACGTTAAAGTCCACTGCGATGTGTATTGGTCCGATCATCACCCGCTAGAAATAAAATGTAATTTAGGATTAATGACGGTTAAAAATAAGGTTATTACTTCGACATTAAATTCGATTATTTGGGGGGAAAGGACCTCTGAGCAGTTGACATGCTTTAAAAATATATGTAATGAAAAACTTGGATCTATTGTTTTTCCGGACGACTTTAGAGAGTGTAGCGACAAGCAATGTAATATTTTAGACCATAGGTTAATTATTGACAAGTTACATGCAAAAATTATAAATATTTTAAGCGAGGCCGCCACCATTAGTTATTCTTTGAAAAAGTGTTTTAAGCATAAAAAACAAGTTGTTGGCTGGAACAAGCATGTACGACAGGTCCATTCGGAGGCTCGACTTGCATTTCAAAATTGGATTTTATGTGGGAAACCGAATGTAGGATTTGTGCACGAAGAAATGGTGGAGACTAGGAAGGTTTTTAAGCGTAAGCTTAAGTGGTGCCAAGACAACGCTGAACAAATTAAGATGAACATTATAGCGATGCATCACTCAAAAAAGGACTTTCCTAGTTTCTGGAAAAATACCCGCAAATTGAGCCCCAAGTCGAGTCTCCCTGTGAGCGTAGGGGGTATTAGCGAGCCTTGCCAAATTGCTGAACAGTTCAGGAAACATTTTAAAGTCGCGTCTCCAATGGGTAGGGGAGGGGAGGTAATTCAGGTTGATCGGCAGTCTGGTGGGTCTTGTATGCGGATCACAGCGAAGGAGGTCGAGACAGTGGTGAAGAGCATGAAGCGCGGAAAATCACCTGGCCACGACTCTCTTAGTATAGAACATCTACAGAACGCCGGAGTGCACCTGCCAAGAGTACTCGCCTTGCTCTTCACCTTCTGTGTCAGCCATTCGTATTTACCAGATGATATGATGAGGACCGTTGTAGTGCCCATACTCAAGAACAGGACAGGAGACGCCGCTGACATAAATAATTATAGACCCATTTCGTTGGCTACCATTGTGGCAAAAGTGCTGGACAGTGTGTTGGACAGGGAACTGGGAAAACACCTGAGTCTTCAAGATGCTCAGTTCGGTTTTAGGTCCGGACTCTCCACGGAGACTGCAGTTCTTTGTCTCAAGCACACTGTCCGATACTACTCAGACAGGGAAACACCTGTGTACGCGTGTTTCCTTGACCTGTCAAAAGCCTTCGACTTGGTGCACTATGATAAACTGTGGCAGAAACTGTACCAGGATACCAGCCTGCCCTGTGAGTTGACTGAATTGTTTAGGTACTGGTATGGTCACCAGAAAAATGTTGTCAGATGGTCCGACTCGCTTTCTGATTCGTACAGGCTGGAGTGTGGAGTGAGACAGGGGGGTTTGTCATCGCCCAAACTCTTCAGTCTGTATGTTAATCGGTTGATTGATGAGCTCAGCAACACTATGACTGGATGCTCAGTGGATGGCACATTTGTGAATAACATTAGTTATGCAGATGACATGGTGTTGCTGGGCCCATCAGTCAATGCCCTCAACAAGATGCTCAGGGTCTGCGAAGAGTATGCGGAGTCCCATGGGCTCAGGTATAATACTTCCAAGAGTGTGTTGCTGGTATTTAAGGCGGGGGCCAAATGCTATCAACGAGTTCCACCGGCTTACCTATACGGCACACCTCTGAAAATGGTAAAGGAGTTCAAATACCTGGGCCATTGGGTCACGGAGACTCTGAGCGACAACAAGGACGTGGAGAGGGAGCGTAGGGCGCTGTCAGTCAGGAGTAACATGTTGATTCGTAGGTTTGCCAGGTGTACCGCCGACGTTAAGATCACCCTTTTTAAGGCGTTCTGCCAATCCTTTTACACCTGCAGCCTATGGATCAACTATACCCAAAAGGCTTACAGCGCCCTACGCGTCCAATATAATAATGGTTTTAGGATGCTGTTGGGGCTGCCGCGCCATTGCAGTGCATCAGGGATGTTTTGCGATGCGCATACGGATGGGTTTCACGCCATAATGCGTAAGCGTGTCGCGTCCCTGCTGAGGCGCCTGCGCGGCAGCCCGAACAGCCTCCTGCAGACGGTGGCGGCGCGCCTGGATGGTCCTTTCCTATTCCACTGGGATAATTCATAATTCATAATTCATTTATTTGCATATAAAAAGGGTTTTACATAGGTGTTATAGTATAGAGTACAAGTCCTATCCTTTTTAGCTGTTTTTTGCCAACATGCAAATGGGTCCTATGTGTACTACATTGGACCACCATAATTAAATACTAAGCTACATTAACTTAAACTAAGATAGAATGCGCAATGAGTTTACAATATACACAATACACATACAGTCCCGGCAATTGCTGATAAAATAAGTATACAATGTCATGATAATAAAATATTTATAGGTAATAGAAATTTGATTAATATTAACTACATACATTATTATACACAATAAATTCATTAATAGAGTAAAATGTTTTTGCCAGTAGCCATTTAAAAAGCGCTGTTTTAAATTTAGTAAATGGCAGATCTTTAATATTCTGTGGTAGCTTATTGTATATGGTGACACACATGCAAAAACAGTTTTTCTTGAAGGCAGCAGTTCTTTGCTGTTTATGTACAATAAGCCTGTCAGTGTTCCTAGTGTTTCTAGGAAACACATCTTTGGCTGTTCTAAACAAATTCATATTTAGTTTAACAAATTTAGAGACTTCAAACACATAGAGACAAGGTAGAGGGAGAATATTTAATTCAGAGAAGAGAGGTTTACAAGAAGTCCTTTGCCGCACTCCACATATAGCACGAATACATTTTTTTTGGCAGATGAAGGCCCTTTGAACATCAACCCCATTTCCCCACACAATCAGTCCATACCGAAGCACTGATTCCACGTAGCCGTGATAGGCCATCAATGCTGTTTTTTTATCGGCCGTTGCGCGCAGTCTGTTCATGACAAAAACAAATCGATTAATTTTGTTACATACATGTTCGATATGTCCATTCCATTTTAAATTACTATTAACAATCAGGCCTAAGAATTTTATAACATTAGCATTTTCCAAGGTATGCCCACTGTAATTAATATTCAATGTCCAGCTTAAACTATTAAAATTCATATAATTCGTCTTAGATAAATTAACTTGCATATTATTATGTTGCATCCAGTTAATTACGGCAGCTACAGTGTTGTTTACATTAATTTCATGATCTAATATAGTTTCAATCTTATTATTTGTGACAATAATCGAGATGTCGTCAGCGAACAGAATACATTTATGGGACGTCACGTTTGGTAAATCGTTAATATAGGTCAAAAATAGTAGTGGTCCTAGAACACTCCCTTGGGGAACTCCATAATGGTTAGATTTATAGTCAGATTGGTGTATCTCTGTTTCCTTTAACTCATTTACGCACTTAATTTCTACACATTGTTGTCTATTTTCCAGATAAGATCTTAGAAGATAGGTTGCATAGGGCATCCAACTGACGACTTGCTAATAGTAATATAATACTTACTAACATAGTTGTTAAGACCTTTATTACTAACGAATTATGGAAACAATTCCGAAATAAAAATGATTGATTTTTTTTGATTTGAATAAGTTTGGTCCTTAGAAATGTTGCTTGCTACCATCCAAACAGTAATCCATTGTAAAAAGGTACAATTTGCAACGAGTTTTGTCATGAAATAAGCTTTAAAACCAAGTTATAAAGTTTATTTTTGCGTGCTATGAAGATATGTGTAGTTTTTACAATTAGCGCCAGGCCACGGTGACCCATACCTTGAGTCATGTCAATAACTTCAGGCATACATATATTTTTGATATTTTTGAAATGTAGATTTATCCATTTGCTTGGGACACGTATGTATCTCGAATTTCAGAATATTTACTATATTACACTTCCAGTAAACCAAACTTGAATATTCTAGACCCTGTTTCACTAAAAAAAAACATTTTTACAATTATGTTTTTCAACATGCCTTATAAAGATGGTTGTTAGCTCAAATTATACTTATATTATTTCGTCATATTACGATTTGTTTATGTTTAAATCAGAATTTATTCACGACTCACATGTGAGTCACGGGCCCTGCGCGACTGTTTTAACATGACCCATACGCTGAGTCACGGGCCCTGAATGGGTTTAATACCCTTGCAAACTACGATTTTTGAATTCAGTGTACCGTTTGCGTGATAATGGGCTTTGAAGCCCTAATTTTTGTCGAGTCATGTGTCACACTACAAGCAATGTACCTTAACAAAAGCAAGTGCTTTAATGAAAACATAACCAAAAATTTCAGTGCAAACAAAAATAATCGCAATACGCTACTGAACCTTGCTTTGATCGGTCCACACCCCATTTTCGTTACAACCTGTCAAAACAACTTATATCAGATAGAAGAGATAATTACATATGTATGAGAATGGGTAAAACCCGTTCATTTTTTTGTATAGGAACCGCAAGAACACTTTGCACCCTCTCCAAAAGTGGACTTCGTAGGGATTACAAACAACACAAGCCGCCTCAAGCTTACTTTCGAGGTTCTGACTAAAGCCTTGTATAAGCTGTATTAACAGCCCACGTAGTTATAGCGACATGGGCGTTTTCTGTAACAATCAATGCATTTGCTCTCGGAAAGCAGTTCATGTGGTCAAGTGGAAAGGAAATGTTCATGTATGTTCCTTGGCGAAGTACAGAATTGAAGTCTGTTTAAACTTTATAATATAATAATTATTACTTTATGGTATGGGATTCGGAAATAAAACAAAATGATACTATAAAATAAACATTTTATTACATTTGATGTACCTACCTGCAAAATACTCCACTGCATTTCCGATATTATACAACCTCGTTAGTCTGGCAAACAAAAGTTGAACCCAGAAAACTTAATTACGCGGCAACACTGTTGATCAAAATGTATGCGTATGACGTTTAGTCTTGCCGCTTAATTGAGTTTAGTGGGTTCAAGTTTCGTTTGCCAGACTTCAACCGTCACCACTAGAATTTCATTTTAAATGCAACAACATTTCGCTAAGCAACACGGGTTCAGAATAGCACACATACTAGTAGTATGTGTGACCACCAGAATCCGTGGCCAAGTATCTGTCAGATCTCCAAGAGAACTAAGTAATATCCCAAACAAAGGCACCTTGCAACCTTTCAGTTACTTGACAGACGAACAATTAAAATAAACTTCTATTTTTTTCAATTGGGGTGTAGATACTAAATAAAATAATCAATAATGATGTATTTTCTTGAAAAAGGATTAAGAATGTAGTCAAATGGAGAACGGTCGGACACTCGAGCGTGCCGTCACGATATGCTAACGTTTTGTCTCTAGTGTTGCTGCCACACTGAGGTTATAAAATGTAGTACTTATTACATAGTGTAACAAAGATAACGCTATGTAACATGACGATGTTGAAGAGAAATAGTTGATGTTATGTAACATTTTATAACCTCAGTGTGGCCTTTGCCCAGCAGTGGGACACTATAGGCTGCGGAAAAAAAATACCGCCATCTATAGCTTTTTCATTGAATTCATATGAATACAATGAAAAAGCATATAGGTGCATGGTGCATATACATACCTCTAATTGACATTAGCAGGCTTTTTATTAAGAATTATAGAATAAATTTTGGACAGATATTGGCGGTCCTGTTGTTTTATTCGTCCATGCCTTAAATATTCAGACGAACTACCTTTGAAAGATTCTTTTTAATGGACACACATTTATTACACAATATATCTAGACTAGACTAAGTCAAATACTATTCCGTTAAATATAATTATATCCTGGTAGAAAAATGTATAAGGTGAGAATAACACTAATGACTAACTGTAAAAAATACTTATAAGAAACAATTTCATTATTTTAAATATTTTTACCCTTCAAGTCCAATTATTACTAATATTTTAATGGATGACCTTAATTTACATTTTATATAGGTAATTTGAGTAGATTAAACACGAAGTTATGGTGCAAATGGACCCGATTCTACAGTGGCCTCTAAACTTCCTAATTTTATTTAGGTGTCGCTAAAACACTGCTATTCTATGAGCAGCTGTCATAATCAAATGACAGCGCCAATTTGAATTTGACGTTTCTTATTTAGGCGGTCTATACAACTTACTTGTAAATGCTTAAATATGTCGTTTTTAATCTGCCGCCTAAATTATGTCTAAAATTAGACAATTTAGTTTTAGGCTAGTTAAGCCTTGTGCACGTAGAATCGGGTCCAATATCTAACCATCAGGTCTGAAATTATTAAATGTAGGTATATTCGTTTTCAGCATTTCAGTAGCAACTAAATATCTTCGTCATTATAATTCGTCATATAATTTATACTATACATTATTATACCATAAATATTTATTATTATCTCATTCTAACGTATTCTAATTTACAAAGTGCGACTGAGACAGGACTCTTAGTCGCGGCACTTGGCATCAAGCTAGCAGAGCCCTCTGCTAGTGACCTTAAAATTTTAACAGTATAATTTATATTTATATAACAAAATTGATTTGGAAAACCTTTCATAATATAAATGCAATAAATGTATTATAATAAGTTTATATTTTGAATAAATGCAAGTAAAAAAAATAGATCTAAATTTTAAAGTCTACGAAATCGTTTTGATTTTGTAGTTGATACCTAAATCATAAAAAAAAACTTTATTTAGCATGCGAGCACCCAAGCTATAAATAATAATAAAAGCTAGAGTTGTGATATCGTCGCTCCCATGCTAAAGTAACGAAACTGCAAAAAACTCATTTTTCAGGGGAGCGATTTGAAGTTGCAAAAAATTTTATTTTGTTTTTTTAAAAGTGGTCGTTGAAGTTGTATTGATATAATATAGATGTAGTGTATTCAAAATGCATGTAGTTCATGATTAATTTGCCAGCTATGCATTATTTTATTGGAATTAGAAGTTACGGCACATTCGCAATTTTGCATCTCCATACATAGCAAAAAAAAGGTAAGATTTTTCACCATAGAAAACTCACGAAAGTACCAGTTTCGCAAATTAAAAATCGTTTTAATCTATTTAAACTGAGGTAAAGTTACGAAAATGACAGTTTCGTGTGTTTACTATGGTGTATTTGAATTAGAATGCCTCCTTATTCATTTTGTATTCAGTAATAGATTTGCGAATCTGTATTAATTTTTGGTTCCAACAGAAATATTTTTTTATAATATCATGCCAATTTAATGCGAAATACTTATAGCCACTGCGAGAGCTTATGTATATGGGTAAGATATCTTTGTTGTTCCTAATTAAGCAGTTTAAATCATCTATATTTGATTACTTCCAGTGTGTTAGGCCAATAAACTATTAAATGGATTACTAATATTCGTTACACACAAGTGGAAGTGTAGACGATTTAAACTGCTTGGTTAGGTACCACAGGATCCTTTTAGTGTGAACCTAAAATGCAATTTACAGTACGTGTTAATAAAATAAACAAACAGAAATTTGTGTATTTTTTATTAATCATCAACAACTTTACAAATTCTCAGCTGAAAACAATATAAGATACATTTATGAAATTTATAATATCTATAAAAACTAACATTCTTCGATATCGGGTTCCGGTAAGCGATCTATTACTTCTTCAGAATCTGGAAGACTCTCATAATAAGAGTGGTAGTAGTACCTGAGATATCTGATTATCATGACAAAGTTTCATGAGGTCCCGTTTTTTTGCCAAAAATACCCATTTCAAAGGCAAAAAACGGGACCTGCACGAGCTGGTAATATTGCAGCTATTTTTCCTCTTTGAGGTTTTAATTTGAGGTCTGTGAATTGTTTGTCATTATAGTCAGTCGTTATAAAGATTGACTTGGGGCTGTCTTTTCTATACTGAATCTACACTGCGTTACTGAAATTAGTTTTTACTTTTTCTTCTGTATCATCTTGAGACCTTTCTCTTCGGTTTCATTACTTTTCTTTTTTCGAAGCCGTTTCGTAGCCTCTACTGCAAATGCTACGTAACACACATTGTAACATATGTTAGAATGATGATAACTGTGGTGGACAACAGAAAAATTACGCCTTCTGTTGCATGCTCTTACACCTTGTCCCGACGCACCAAACGATTCAAGTAGTAGATCATGTTTTTTATGAATCTGGACCTAGCCACATCCGGAGTGCGACTCGTTTCACTCCAAAATTGAACAAAAGCAACAAAAAAAATGTTTACACCTAATGGATGGATTCAAGTAATGAGATCGGCTAGAATGAATCCCTGTCCATTTAAAGTAAATATCTTTGGCCATGATGAGTTTCTGAACTTCAACTCTAACGAACTTAAATTTGCAGTGGAGGCTACGAAACGGCTTCGAAAAAAGAAAAAAATAATAGTAATGAAACCGAAGAAAACGGGTCTCAAGATGAGACAGAAGAAAAAGTAAAAACTAATTTCAGTAACGCAGTGTGTATTCAGTATAGAAAAGAGAACCCAAGTCAATTTTTATAAAGACTGACTATAATGACACACAATTCACAGACCTCAAATTAAAACCTAAAAGAGGAAAAAGTGCTGCAATATTACCGCAAATCGCAAATCTATTACTGAATACAAAATGAATAAGGAGGCATTCTTATTCAAATACACCATAGTAAACACACGAAACTGTCATTTTCGTAACTTTACCTCAGTTTAAATAGTTTTCTATGGTGAAAAATCTTACCGTTTTTTTTCCTATGTATGGAGGTGCAAAATTGCGAATGTGCCGTAATTTCTAATTCCAATAAAATAATGCATATCTGGCAAATTAATCATGTACTACATGCATTTTGAATACACTACATGTATACTATATCAATACTACTTCAACGACGAATGTTGATTATCAAAATTCGCAAAGTTTAATAGACTTATTTATGTGATTGGTAAAAATAGTCGCCATAATAAATTAACAGATGTAAGATTCACAAACTTGCTATGGCTAGCTTGGTAGCTAGGTTTTATTTGCCACCATAGTAGATTAACGAATCGGTGGGTTCGTCATTATGTAAAGGGTTATGAATGAAAATAAGCATTAAATGCCACCACAATAAACTACCGTATCTGCCAGTTTCGCAAATTTGCTGTAGTCTACTTATGTAGTTTAGTAATAGTTGTCACCACAGTAAATTAACGAATGTGCAGATTCGCAAATATGCTATAGTTGACTAATATGTATGAGGAATATACGCGACCGCAGTAAACTGCCGTATCTGTCAGATTCGCAAATTTGCTATAGGCTTATCATACCTGTTAGTAATAATTCCCACCAAAGAAAATTAACGCAAATGGCAGATTCGTTAACTATCCACCGGCATCATAGCTTTATCTGCCAAGACAAATCACCTTATCTACACATCGCAAGTTTACCATGGGACAAAAAATGTATAAATGCAGATTGGTACAAAGGTAACTTGGGAAGCTTAAAAGATAGAAGCCTGAAAATTTGTGACATTGTGCGTTGTCATAATTGGTACACTTCTACATCAATAACTCAATTTTGTCAAAAAAGCAGTTTCGTTACTTTAGCATGGGAGCGACGATATTATCTCATTCGATTTCGATGAAAAGTGTAATTTCAGTCATTGCCTAAAACCTAAAATACATGTCTACAAAAAAAAGGTATTATAGAGTAAGTGGTGACGGTGGTTTGATTTCATTAGACCCTAAGGCTGGGCTCAGACAATCTGAATCACTGACGAGCAAATAAAACGGTACACCTTGTGTACGATTGCTACCAGAGTGTGTACCTACCTTTTTTTTGCTCTTGAGTAATTAAGATTATGATTCAGTGTATGAATTCAATCCATTAAGAGTCCGCAGTAAGCTCGATTCTCCATACAAACGTAGTTACGCTCTCATTTTAAAACTACGTGTTGGATTGTAACGAAACTTTGCATGTTCAATGAAATGAGGTATATCTATGTCTGAAATTATTTTACGTAGCTTCAGATACCATAATAAAAAAGATACAGCGAATTTAAGTTTTTCATACAAAACTAGTTTTTGCTGTATTTTCTTTGTTGTATAAATTGGAACCATATAAACTAATTACAGACATAGATATACCTCATGTCATTGTATATGCAAAGTTTCGTCACAATCCAACACGTAGTTTTAAAATGAGAGCGTAACTACGTTTGTATGGGAAGGTGTAATTCGGCCGAGCTTACTGCGGCCTCTTAATCGCTAAACTTAAGTGGCAGTGGGCGGGGCACATAGCACGTAGAACGGATGGCTGTTGGGGCGGAAAGGTTTTCGAGTGGCGACCACGTACCGGAAGGCGCAGCGTGGGTAGGCCTCCACAAAGTGTACTGATTGGATGCGGGTGGCGCAGGACCGGTAATTGTGGCACTCTTTGGGGGAGGCTTTGTCCAGCAGTGGACGTCTTTCAGTTGATTATGATGATGATGCATGAATTCAGACTGTGTCTGCCCAGCCTAAGAAATCGATTATTGTTAATAACACGCGATATAGAAACTCGCATAGCATAACCTCTAGGAAGTCTGGTAAGGAAGACCTTAGAACTAGTATTAAGGACGAAGAAGGGGGTTTACACACTGGCGAGTTTTTCCAGCGACACAAACGCGCACACAACACTATCCTTAATAACTCACCTGTTGAACGGATCATCTGTCAAAAGCATTGTTTCGATACTGATACGTTTGTGGCGCCGCAAAAAATCGCCGTGTGTAAACGCGCTTAGTTTTAAGCATTATCCCTAGGTATTAGGAATAAGGGCAAGCTTCCTTTTGTTTGGATTATACATTAGGGATCCCAATTAGAGACAATCGGGCATCATAAATGGTCCACATGTTATACAGCCTATGGCCAACTATTTCATTAACTTTGCTCATTTTAGTCTGACGAAAATGTATGAACAGGTGTTTAGATTTTTACCATAATTTTTTACCACTTCAAAATATATTAACAGTTCTTTTACTTATTAAATCAGTGAAACAAGATCTGGCTGGCAACCAATCATAAGGGCCAGAACACACAATACCAAATTGTAGAGTATTTTGAGCGTGAGTGTGTATGAAACATTTGTCACAAAAACAAGGTAAAAAGAACCCTTTCGTAGTTTAGTACCACCCGTTCGCCAAACGCTTCGCGCGGTGCCTTGTGCTGTACTCCTTATACCTTCTTCTTTGTAGTAAGTTAAAAATCGTGTGCACTGTTTCAAAGAATCAGTAAGGACTCTTTGAAGTGAGTTTACTGCATCGCGCGGTGCGCTGTTTTGCGCCTTACGTTAGTAAGGGTGTTACCACACCAATCGATCGATGCCATCGATCGATTATGTATACGTCGATCGACAGTTTCTACTATCAGCTAAACCTACCAGACCAAACGGCCAATATCGATCGGTGGCATCGATCGTTTGGTGTGGTAACACCCTAAGTGCGCTCTGAATCAGTGCACACGACTCGTAAACTTACTTCAAAGAGTCGTCTTTGAAATAAGTTTACGAGTCGTGTGCACTGATTCAGAGTCAGTAAAGACTCTTTGAAAGGAGTTTACTGCATCACGCGGTGCGCTGTTTTGCGCCTTACATCAGTAAGTGCGCTCTGAATCAGTGTGTACGACTCGTAAACTTACTTCAAACAGTCATGTTTGAAATAAGTTTACGAGTCGTGTGCACTGATTCAGAGTCAGTAAGGACTCATTAAGGCGAGTACACTGCACGCGCGGTTCACTGTTTTGCGCCTTACATCAGTAAGTGCGCTCTGAATTAGTGCACACGACTCGTAAACTTACTTCAAACAGTCATGTTTGAAATAAGTTTACGAGTCGTGTACACTGATTCAGAGTCAGTAAGGACTCTTTTAAGTTAGTTTACTGCACGCGAGGTGTACTGTTTTGTGTCGTACCAACTCTTTGAAGTAAGTTTACGAGTTATGCTTTAAAAAGTCAATCTAAGGACTCCTTAAGTAAGTTTACGAGTCGAGTATTTTAAGCGCGAGTTTAGCGGCGGCGCGCTTGGCCTGGAACTTGTTGCCGCCGAACCCGTGCGCCGTGTGCGGGCGGCCGTTCTTCGTGAACGTCACGGGGATCATCACGCGCGGCGTGTTGCATTCCACCACTTTGGCGGTCCTGGAAATATACCAGCCAGTTTAAGCAAACAAGCCCGAGTTCACAAGGATGAGTGCATCCTTGCTCCAGTGCAGTGCTGTTCAACTCACGTTCTCTAATCAATAAAGGGTCTCGTGATTTTTCTGAAGCATCAAAGCGTACATCGGCTACCAGTGTCTGTTTGTCATCAGGCTGGCCGTATGCTAGTTTGCCACCGTCGTAGAATAAAATTCGGTTTAAAGATCTTTATTTCTCAAAAGAATTACAATAATTCACTTATATGAGAAAGTACAACATGCAAAGTTCATAATATTTATAAACTTAAGTAGGTAATAAATTATAAAACTAGTGAGCACAGTAAATAAAAATGTATGGTATGGACGGGTAGAACAATAATTACAATAGTGTTGCAGTGCAAGATAACGCTGCGTATGCGCAGCCCGGCTCGAGCGCACTTGTGTTGCCGAGCGGTAAAGTACACAGATGTCGAAACATCGGAAGCGGCTTAATATTCTAACAAGTGGCATATCAGTATATCATTGCGTTCACATATGAGTCCAATAGGCATCCCTATTGGACACCTACCTAAACACAACATAATTTACAATTTAATTCGGTGTCACCGCCTCACCGCTGTCTAGTATGTGCGCTACAGTGACTCACCCGAACGCTGAGCAGGCGTGTATCCGCTCGTAGAGCACTCGCACTGGCTGCTGCGGTATGCGTGCGGAGAACGCGTCGATCTCGCGGTGCATGACGCGGTAGATCACCGCCCACACCGCCGCTAGGTCACCGCCGCTGTCCAGATATATGGCGCCCATGAGCGACTCGAATATGTCACTCAGTACCTGTCACAAACATAAAACATTAACGGTCTTATTCATAAAAAGTTAAAACAGTGTTATACCGATTTTCGCAAAAATGTGATTTATGAACGTCTGTTAACGCAGTTCGGTCCGTCAAGCCTATTTTAAACTCGCTAACTTAGCGAACGTTTTAACTCGTTGACCAACGGTGTTAAGGTACGCCCACACCGCTGCTCAAAATACGCTAACGCACCGTAAACGCAGCAAAATGTATGAAGAATACGTGCATTCGACACGTCAACGCTCCCTTATAAATAAGACCAAGAGAAGAGAGTTTTTTTATGAATAAGAACGTAAGACATTTGGTCGCTGGATGCGGGTGGCGCAGGGCCGGTTATCGTGGCGCTCTTTGGGGGAGGCCTATGTCCAGCACTGGACGTCTTTTGGGTGATACAATGATAATGACGAAGACATTTATGTTTAGCAAATCGTTTACACGTAGTATAACCACCGGTACCTGCAATAGGCTTTGCCTGTATCACAGGAGACCAAATTGTATTTGCAACATTGTTTGCATTAATAAAGAACTTAGAAAGTAATTCATGAGTACCCCTTTTAACGTCGTTGTTTTGTACACTTCTGCATTCGATTATGAGGTAGACGTTAATTAATTATTTATTTCTTTCTTTATTTTCTAAATCGGTAGTAATGATAACAATTAAGTAAAAATACAATGTGAAAATTGAGGCAATGGGTGAAATGTTAAGATCATTGTAAAATCTTGTTTAACACATGCGTAAATAAAACTTCCTCCTTCTTCATACTAGAAAGAATGACAACCAGGCGGGTGTGTAATGATGGGTATAAAAATAAATAATATAATTTCATTCGCTATAACAACATTTGATATATTTTCAAGGGATATAATCACTCATTGTATATAATAAACGTTTGTAATAATCTCAAAATATATATGTTTATTTTGTATAACGATCATCGGATATAACACTTATTTTGTATAATCATTATATTTATATGGTATAATTGCTCATGTAATATACAAATTATATATCATAACTATCAAGAAGAATAATATTTCGTTTTTATTATTAGTTAGATTAATAACGCCTTAACGATCGTAATTAATAGCAAACACGCCATTACTCCAAAGTGCCACGATGTAGTAAAATGTTATTTAGGTGGGTAGTTTCATTATTAAAATTAATATTATATGTCTACGTTCAGTTTAGTAAGTATTAAAATATAATAGTTTTTTGTGTGTCGTTTGAGTTTTATTTACCCAGCTTAACCTACTTTTCTCTTGCAGTTCGTTTCGCGTACCAAACCTACTTCTACATAACCTAATAGAAGTACTGGTATAAAAATCATACGACATCCAAAAGAAAATGTAGCAATCATAACGGCTTGCAAATTGTACTATGTAAGCATATATTAAGGTAGTAAAAAAGTTGGGTTTTGGCGCTTCGCCGGCCGCTACCGCGGCACGCTCGCTGCGTACGCTCGGCTCGCGCGCTAGAGGGTCGCAGTTCAACCTAACACTCCTCCTCGCTTCGCTCGTCGTCGTACCTACACCGACCTGCCTTAGGGTCTACCAAAAAATATTATGCGAACTGTGCATTAGAATAAATTAGCATTATATCATTTGTTCATTATGGGAAATATGGATTATATTTAAAGTATGTTATACTAAATATTATTATATCAAATGATCGTTATTTAAAATGATAATTATATCGTATGTAAATATATTTAGTGTTGTTATATCACTCAATAATTATATCAAATGAGCGTTATTGCGACTAATATTATTTCAAAATTTTTTATATGCATCGTTACGCACCCAACCAGGCCCCTATTTCACCAACTTGGCAATTGTCATCTGTCAACGACAATTATTCGTACATCGCCGGCTCCACAATTAACCTAGCAACCACCTTAACTTCTAGAACAAGCAACGTATGGCGAATTGTCAGTGTCAGGTGACAATTGTCAAGTGGGTGAAATACACAGACTAATAAGAATACAGACGCGCAGTATAAAGCAAGACGATGTTTCATATAGTTGTCTCTGTCACTGCTTATGGTCAGCTGATGTGAGTTAGAATGAGACGAATAGTATGGTATTTTGAGTCTATTGACGACTTGTCTCCAAAAACTGTTAACCACGGTGTTAAATGCTAAACAATCTGTCAAAGTCAAATCAACGTCAAATCTCTTGTGAATCTTGAGGAAAGTTGGTTATTTCAAGAATATTGTGTTGAAAAACTAAATATTTCTGTAAAAAGTTAATGATTTAAGTAGTATGAAGTGGCACAATGGCTTGTGCAGTTCCGTACTGCCGAAGTTACGCTAGATTGTTAAAAAAGACCGGAGAAACAATTGGATTTCATCGGTAAGAATCATTTGGTTATTTTTCAAATATTTCATGTACATTACGCAATATAATGGTCTGGGATTACAGCAGATGCTTGATACTATCGGATAAGTACTTTTTACATGGATCAAACTTGATATTTTTGGGATTTTTAGTAAAAATACAATTGTCGTAAACATGGGTAGTGTTGTTACCATGTATATATCGATATTTCGTCGACATGAATTATTCATGTAGGCGTTTAGACAAAATATTTTAATGTTACATGTGGTTAGAGCTCCCGTTGCACGAAACCCTACCTCACAAGGTGGCAGATCAGAAATGCAATATAGTGATAGATACTACTTAGAAACACTGGATTTTAGTTGGTTGCCATACCATATCCTGGTACTTTTTCCCATTCCTGGTACTGGTTTTATGAGCCCCAACAAATGGGGTCAATACCATGGCTGATCTTGAAACCTGCCAGCGTTTGGGCAGGCAACCCATGCGGGTTGTTATCTACAAATGTGTCCCTTTCGATGAGTAAACGTTTCGATCTGCCACCGAATGCTGTAATAGTAGAAACGAAAAAAAAAAGTTTTAAGTACCAGGATATGGTATGGCAACCAACTAAAATCCAGTGTTCCTAAGTAGTATCTATCACTATATTGCATTTCTGATCTGCCACCTTGTGAGGTAGGGTTTCGTGCAACGGGAGCTCTAACCAATGTCTTAACTGTTAACTTCAGGTTTCCGGTAAATAATAATCTTCGAAAAAAATGGATTCACGCAGTAGGGCGCAATAATTGGACGCCGAAAAAGCACCATAGAATATGTTCGAAACATTTCGAAACTAACTGTTTCGTTATTATTAAAAACATAAAACACTTGCTGCCAGATGCGATACCTACAGTTTTTCAGAGACCGCTTGAGGTAAGTTGGTATAGTGAGTTTTATTTATTTTATTACTTGACATTTCTGAGGTCCCTCCAGATGAGTTCGTTTCATTTAAGTTTTGTATATGCAAAGAATTTGTATTAGTACATTGATTTTCTTTATATATCCATAACTACTATAATATGTATTATACATGCGAAAGTAATTCTGTGTCGGTTTGTTGTTTACCTGTTCATACTTAAGCAGCTCAACTGATAGAGATTGTATAATAATGTTTTCATTACTGTATTTAATGCAGGGATCTCACCAGGATCAACAATTAGAAGGCAACTACAACAAAATGATACTGAGCAGTAATGAAAGGCTACCAGATACAATACCTAAGACATCTGCATTGCCTCTTCAGGTGATGCAAGTTTACTGATTGCAAAAAGTTCTATATAATTGGATACTCGTATTTATTATTTAAAGCATTAGATGTAACTTTCTTATTAAAATGAGATATTTTCAGGAATATAATTGCGTTGTTATTATGTGTTAGCTTACTTTAAAAACAAAGTTTTAATCGACTTCAAATCAATACTTCACGAAGCCACATTCCATATTACCGCATGAACTGCTTTTTGAAAGCAAATGCACGATTTCAAAGTACCCAAATCGTTTCAAAATAAGATTTGAAGATTGCCCTGGTTTTCTCCAGGATTCCATCTTCAGATCCTGACCTACCTAGGACCACCTTTTCTAACAAAACACCATTCTTATCGGTCCAGGCGTCTAAGAGTAATCGAGGAACATACATAAAAAAATAAAGAGCCAGCGGAATTGATAAGTTTCAGAAGTCGGTTAAAAATAAATGTGTTCCACTAAAGATCCACAAAATAGTGAGACTTAAAAAGTAACTCGTCTGACTACCTATGTATTTGCATAATTTAATTTGTAGCGAACATATGAAACATGAATGCAGTTTATTATATTCGTAGTCGTGTAATGGTTTTTGTCTTCTATTTGGTAAGTACCTTATTAATTTTTGCATAGTATGGATTGAGATACAATTTACTTACGAGTATCGCATATTATGAATTTATTAACAGTAAATATCGATATCGATAACTTGTAAGAAAATATCTTTCTGTGCACTAAATCTCGAGCGAGCGAGAGAGCGAATTACATCGTGCGAGCGAGAAAGCGGAGACAATGACGTATGAAGACCTGTCAGATAACATGGTTCTATCCCTTTCTTACTCGGCGTTCAGTACGTAAGTGAGAAGAGATCGGATGTATAGAAAACGTTCAATTTATTAGGGCCTATCTGCTTTTCTCTGTAATCTGTGGTGAAATAGGGAATATATCGATACCGTAGTTCAGAATCGTACGATTATTATTACTTATTTTTTGCCCGTAATTAGTACTAATTACGGGCAATATTTTGGTTGATTTTGAGTCTACGTAATTACTATAATGATAATATATCAGTTACACACAAAAAAGCTGCTGTTATGAATTATTTCCAAATTTCAATTTTTTTCCATACTAATGAAATTAAAATGCTTGGGCTACTAAGAACAAAGAGTAAAGTAATTATACAAGGAGAAGAGTGGCAACTCGGACTTTTAACTAGCATGTATGGAAGGTGCTGCCGCCAGTGTCAAGGAAATGAACTAACGCAGTTTACTCGCATAGCTATAGCTATATATAGAAGCATACACGGCTGTCATGCGAATGCGACGGTCCGCAAGCTCTCTCGATTTTTCTCGCAATATCCGTCTCTTTCTTATTAGAACCCTTCGAACTAGAGGTATAGTGCGAGAAAAATCGAGAGTATGTCGCGGCCGTCGCGTGATAATAACAAGAGAAAACCAAGAGGGTATCAACATCCGAGCGAACGAAAGACACAATGGTGACCGTTGGCGCCTTGGCGGTTGACAGCTAGTCTTTTTTTTAATTTCTAGTTCTTCATCCGGCCGCGAAGAGGCGCTGCAAACTGTCAAAATGTAGGCCTTTTTAAGTGTGCCCTAAGACTAAGAAAAAGAGATATTCCCAGTCGTTCACATACCTTAGGCACCTCGACGTATTCAGCGATTTGGCAGTCCTCCTCGTCGATGAGGTACAGCACGTCCTCGATAATCTCGTGGTCGCGTTGCTCTTGATGCTCCACGAACATCATGATGGCTTTGTCCAGAGTCGGGTTCAGTTGGGAGCAGAGGAACCTGCCGAGCAAATGGATTTATTTTTATTCACTAGCTTCTGCCCGCGACTCCGTCCGCGTGGAACTCGTTTATATCGCAGCCCCATACAAACTTTTATCCTCCCATTTCACCCCCTTAGGGGATGATTTCGGGGATAAAAACTATCCTATGTTACTCTCCATCCCTTCAACTATCTCCAATTAAAAAAATCACGTCAATTCATCGCTCCGTTTTGCCGTGAAACACGGACAAACAAACAAACACATACACTCTCCCATTTATAATATTATAATAAGTATAGTATAGTATAGTATGGATTTATTAGGGTTCCATAGCCAAATGGCAAAAAACGGAACCCTTCCCCCGGAACCCTTATGGCTTCGTCATGTCTGTCACAGACAATTTTTTCCGAAACTACGAGTACAAGAACTGTACTGTTGAAACTTGGTAAGTAGGTAGATGTATTACGTGAACCGCATTAAGATTTTCACACAAAAATAGAAAAAAAACCACTAAATTTAGGGGGTTCTCCACCAAACTATTCAGTTTAGAAAAAAATGATATTAGAAACCTCAATATCTTTTTTGAAGACCTATCCATATATAACCCACGCGTATGGGATTGGTCTAAGCATTCTTAGAACGGAAACTAAAAAAAAAAATCTTCAAACCCATACGCGTGGGTTATATACAAGGTGTAAATCATATAACCGAAAACCTGAAAGTAGTTTGTTCAGAATCGAAAGCTGAATCGATTGCACCATCTTTTAAGGCAGGTTGTATTTTTTTTGAAAAATATTTTTTTATTGTGCCGGGTCTAAAAGTTACGAAGGCAACATACGCGAATCAGAGAAATGTTGGAGGATGTTGTTGTGAGGTTGGATGTTGGAGGTAGAATTAATATTAATACTGGCCGCTTTTCTGAGGATAGTTTTGGTTTTGTCAGTTGTCATTTGATTCGTCAAAGAACTCTGGCTAAATTCAGGTTCCTTTCATTTCAAGTTAATTAAAGTAAAGAAAAGAAAAGTTATCTCATCACGATGGCATTTAGATACACAAACATTCAATATTGTGAAATGGTTCGAATGCTGGCGCGTTGCAACGACAACGTTAGCTTGGCCGTGCGACGTTTTCAGGAAGAGTTTGGTGTTTCTGTGTCGAACGGGACAATGTCGGCAGCTACGCAGAGGTTGCGTGACTATGGCACGTTTCGTCCGCCAACAGCCGTAGAAAGGCGTTGACGCCGCGGATCCTAATTTGGAGGTCGCGATTTTGAACTACTTCCATGAAAACCCCACAGCAAGCACGAGAGAAGCAGGAAGGCGATTGAACTGCAGCCATATGCTCGTGTGGAAAACACTATCTAACGACAATCAACATCCCTATCACTATCGACGATGCCAAGAATTAAACCCTTAGACTATGAGCCGCGTGTGACGTTTTGTGCATGGTTGTGCGAAAATTGGAATAGGAACATTCTTTGGACCGACGAATGTTCTTTTACACGACGAGGGTTATTTAACCAGCACAACCGGCACATGTGGGCTCACGAGAATCCTTTTTTAATGGAGGAAGACTCTTTCCAATATCGGTTCTCTTTGAATGTGTGGGCGGGAATAATAGGATCGCACGTGCTGGGGCCTGTATTTTTACCGCGCTTAAATGGTGAAACATATCTGCGGTTCCTCACAGTCACTCTAGCTGAATTGCTGTTTAACGACGTTCCTTTGGCAAGCACCAGGCATATGTACTATCAACACGACGGTGCTCCGGCACACTTCCAACTAAATGTCAGACGACATTTGGATGATGAATATGGACATCGTTGGATCGGCCGCGGAGGTCCAGTCCAGTGGCCTGCCAGATCACCTGACCTCACACCATTAGACTTCCATTTGTGGGGCCGCGTGAAAACCATAGTGTACGATGATGGAAACGGCCCATCAACTGAGACTGAACTGAGGAGCAAAGTTATAGCTGCGTTCCACGCAGTCAAAAGTGACACGCAAGCGCTAAACTCGCTCAAAACGAATTTGAGGCGCCGTGCATCGCTGTGCATTCGTCAAAATGGGAGGCATTTTGAATCATTACTCAAATAGCCAGATGGTGCGAATGATATTTTGTAAATAGCTTTTGTAATTTGTTTTTGTAAATGTAGTGACATTAAATGACTTATTTTAAAGGGTGTGTTGGATTCGTTTTAGAGGTGGCTTTAATAAACTGAAAATAAAAGTAGCCGTATTTAAAATCATCCATTCCAAACTTGATAATCTGTGGACTAATACGATAAACTGACATGTTTGTGTCGTCCGGCGAACTGTTAATCTGTGGGACCCTTTAGGCAGGGTGACTACGTCAGGATCTACGTCACTGACAAGTACTGATTAGTGATTACAAGTGTAGAGTTACGAATCAAGTAGATCTGCTTGATAAAGAAAACCAATGGATATCTTTTGAAATAATTAACGTATTTGTAAATGGACGTATTAATCTTATTAAGGATTAAAAAACTCAGTTGGGGTGTCTGAGGTTTTCAGTATAATAAAATACACCTTGTATATGGATAGGTCTTCAAAAAAGATATTGTGGTTTCTAATATAATTTTTTTCTAAACTGAATAGTTTACGCGAGAGACACTTCCAAAGTGGTACAATGTGTCCCTCCCCCCCCCCCCTGTAACTTCTAATTCTGTAATTCAACGGATAACGGCACCTTTGTGCGCGAGTCCGACTCGCACTTGGCCTGTTTTTTTTTAATTTCAACCGAAACTAATAGTATTCAATAATATTCTGGAACCATGATCCTCCTAGTGTTTTTCCGGTTGTCCTAGAATGGGTCCGCCCAGGCACTTATTACCTAATTGTAGGACTTGGCGTAAGCACTAGTTTCACAAAAGCGACTGCCTTCTGACCTTCCAAAGCACAGGGAAAACTAGACATTGGTGGGATTAGATCGGTTTCCTCGCGATGTTTTCCTTCACACAGAAGAGTTGGAGCGCTAGACCGGTAGAGGGTAACTGTTGAAAATGTTGATGAGGGTAAGGCTAGGCGTCCACTATATATCGATACCCTAGTTCACAGTCGTACTAATTACATTTTTTTTGTCACTGAAATTGTAACTTTATGATTTGAGCACTATCATACTAATTACACCACGTTTTTCCCCGTAATTAGTACGATTGTGAACTATGGTATCGATTATATGATCTCTGTTAAAATGAGATTTAAACCTAAGCATAAAAAGGGAGAGTCAAATATATGGGCTGCACAACCAGGCCCGTTGATGATGATATTAATGATAACTAACTTGTGCAAGTTCAGTGTGACGACGTAAGACGCGAAGGTGACGTTGCTCTCGAACATGCGCGCCGTTATAAGGAAATCCAAGATGGCCGCGCGGAGGAACTATCATCATCAGGGGTTGTCGGATGTACTATTAGTTGGATAGATAGACATCAACGATAGATACATCCGCACTAAGTCATTCCTCTCCCACAACGGCCCTACAATGTGGGTGTGCCTTCTCATATTTCCTCCTGACACGAACTTGAAGGTTGCGCCGATCTTCCACCACAGTATACAAGACTTTTATTACGAGGAAAGGGTGGACAGCTCCTTGTATAGATTCTCCATATGACTTCAGCTGAAAATGCAAATGATAATTACTGATTACAACTAACTTGTGCAAGCCCAGTTTGACGACGTAAGACGCGAAGGTGACGTTGTTGACAAGCGCCGAGCGCAGGTCCGTGAGTTCGCCGGGCTTCAGGTCCGGGTAGCTCTCGAACATGTGCGCCGTTATCAGGAAATCCAAGATGGCGTCGCCGAGGAACTCGAGCCGCTCGTACGAGCGTGTCAGGCGGTTGCGGATGTACGATGGGTGGGACAGTGCCTGGACAAGATGAAACATTAACATCCTGCCTCGTACAAAATAAAAATAATCTAATTTGAACCAAGCGATTCGGATAATAGGCGTGAATTTTCATTTCATTATAAACCGCGAGACGTAACCAAATGATAAATCCGTATTTGATTTACATTCGTTTGAAAAATGTTGGTATTTCTATAGGAACCAGGCCAGCTATTAAGGGTTTTCAGAGCAGACAACGAATTTTAACGCCATTTTAGTTTAAATAGGCTTGTACGTAGAACTATGAATACGACCATAAGTTTTGGAATATATCAAATCAAATCAAAACATTTATTCTTGGAAAAAAACAACACAGATAATAAAATAAATAAAATAAAAAGCACAATTTGCTTTGCCACGAAATGGACCCAGCTCAGCATGTTGCTAGCTTTGCAGAAAAAAAAAACGAATAAACTGTTTTTTTATAATATTGAATATAGTATTAGTCATAGTAATGGTTTGTTGGCCTGTGAAAAGTTGCATCCCAACAAACCACTACTGTGCGTATGGGCTTTAACGGTAAAAGTGAACGCAGCCCGTACACAAACAGTAGTACTATTTGACAAGCGTTTACGAGTCTCAATGGGGCCGGTTGGTTATTCAATAAGCAGAAAAATATTTTTTAACCTATATCGCACCCATTGTGATCGTAAGTGATAAATAATAGTTTCAAACACAGAAAAAATCCGAAGACTCATTTGTCCGAAGCCATCATTCCAAAATTTTAAAATTTTGAACGCTATTTTCGACTAAACGACCATTAGACGCAGATGCTTTAACGAAAAATATAGATAGGTTAGGTTAGTATAACATCCTGAGAAATTAAAACTTTCAGCGGAACATGGTTTTCGGAATTATAATATTTTTATAAAATGTACTTTAGGACAATTGACTCTTCGAAATCATGTATTGTAATGTTTTTGAACATGAGAAATTCTAATGATTATAACCAGATTCAAAAGAGCATTCCAAACCTTATTAAAAAAAAGCGGCCAAGTGCGTGTCGGACCACGCGCAGGGCAGGGTTCCGTAGTTGCCCGTCTGTCACAGAATGCGGACTTAAAAGGGGCAACTCTACCGTCCACGGTAAAAGGTTCAAATTCCAATGACAATATATATGCACCCGAAATTAAGTGCATTTCTTAACAGTTAATTAGTTATGTCTACTAATCGTTAACTAGTTATGTCTACTTAACTTTGACAGTTTTCCTTTTAAATTCATTATATGTACTACTGCCACGAATTTTTTCACGTCCCCACTAGTAGCCATTTAGCCGGCAGGGGGAGGGACACATGACTCGAACAAAAATTAGGACTTTCAATCCCATTATCTCGCAAACGCATAACCGAGTTGAAAAATAGTTTTAGAAAAGCCATAATATTTTTGAACAAGCTATCCAACGATACCCCACACTATAGGTTTAACGAGAAAAAAAAATACACCACAAACTTACATGTGGTGGAGGTACCCTAAAATAAATTTTATTTTCATGATTTTATTCTACTGTTTTGTCGGCGTGATTGGTTTATATACCCACGCCGAATTGCAGTTTTCTAGTTGTAAGGGTTACTGAGCTAAGCCGAAGACGGACAGACAGACAGACAGACGGACGGACATGAGGACATGACGAACCTATAGGGTTCCTTGTTGACTACGGAACCCTAAAAATAACTTGTTGAAGTCGGACCACGAAATCAAAAAAAATTAAAAGTTTAAAAGAGTTTTTTGGTACAAGCTAATATTGCTAACTGTACTTTTATGTATACCGTTATCAACATGGACCAAACGTTATTCAAAGGTTAACTGGAAGAGATCCTTTATAGGGATAAGTTCGCCTTTGTACTTTGACCTATTGTGTCACTTGTATATTCTTTAACCTGTTATTGTGTACAATAAAGTGCTTACATAACATGCATCCATACACACGTTACTTCAATTGGACTTGGATCGACTGAGTGTATGGTGTACACAAAATAAAATGACGATGAATACTAATAAATGTTATCACATTACTCGTAACAAGAACATAATACCCACCAATTGGGTACTTGTCTGGGTAAAGGATGCCTCGCCTTGCCCTAACAGGGTTCATGTACTTTAGTATTAAGTTCTTAGACATAATTACGAAATGTACGTGACTGCAACATCCATCCATACGAATATTATAAAATTATGGGAAAGTGTGTTTGTTTGTCCGTCTTTCACGGCAAAACGGAGCGACGAATTGACGTGATTTTTTAAGTGGAGATAGTTGAAGGGATGGAGATACTACATAGGATAGTTTTTATCCCCGAAATCATACCCTAAGGGGGTAAAAGTTTGTATGCAGCTGCGATATAAACGAGTTCCACGCGGACGGAGTCGCGGCCAGAAGCTAAGTTTTCTATATAATAAAATAGGCCGTCATTTAGAATATTGACACACATGCTAAAAACTTTGCCATAATTGGCCGTCAAATGGAACTTTAACGGAGATTTAAGATATATCTTCATATTTTTTTGTTTGATTAACACATAAAAAATACGTGTTCAACATTTTTTGATAATCTAACTGACGGGCTAAGTAGTTTTTTTAGGACAGCAACCGATTATAACATAGGAGGCAAGCAGTTAATAAAGGTAGATACAATCTGTGATTTAGAAGTAGTAATAGACACTCACTTAAATTTTAATTACCATTTTAGTAATATCATTAAAAAGCTTCTCGTATGTTGGGATTCTTGATAAGTAGTGCTGGACAGTTAAAATTTACTCGTAATAAAATATTATTTTATAGTACTTTAGTGAAAAGCAACCTTGAGTATATTTTTAAATTAGTAAACTAAAGGAAGGAATTGCCCGGAAGTGCTGACAAATATAACAATAGCTGTCCCTGCCGGAATGCCTCGATCCGGTGAATATAAGTTGTTTAGTATTAGCATGAGCAAAATACATTAATTGTACTCTGATTGAGTTTACAAAAGTCGCAAGTATGCAGTTATGGTTTTCTTATAATATGACTGTGTACGAGTAGATATATGTAACTAATACTTGAGACTTGATGGTTTTATAAAGTTTTATTTACGTTTTAATCTTAATGTGTCTTTGTTGTATATCATGTGTTGGAGTAGTCTGTAAGTGATATGAATAATGCTAATTAAAAAAAATATAAAAATGGTTAGTTAACTCGGCGCTTTCGAGAATGGCCCGACTGTACAACCATCTCCCAGATTCCATCGGCATTGATATATTCAATGATAGCCTAAATATTTTCAAACGAAAACTGTTGGCATACTTTAGCTTCCCCGATACTGCATGTTATAGTTTATTATGATTTTAATACTTATATTTTTAATTCCTTTAAATTATTTGATATGTAAAAATACAACTTGAAATATATATTTTTTATGTTAACTGCATGATGTTTTGGTAACAAAGCATTGGAGTAAGTTGTGGTCACCTATAATTTGAAAATAATAAATAATATAATAATAAAAATAAGTATTAATTTATAATAATTAGTGAATTTTTTGTTTGTTCGTTGTCGTGGTGCAATAAACAGTATTTATTATTATTATTAGATAAGCATTACCTTCGAATGTCAATTAGATATAATTGCATGTATGATGTATTTATCTGGTAGTAATCCTACATAAACAAATCAACTACCAGTTGAGACGATTCTAACAAGCCCAAACTCAACGGGGTTACGTCGGCCAGTGGCCACCATCGGTCTCCATCATCAGATCAGCTTGATGGTACCACAACATTGAATTGTCATCCCTATAACGATACCCAAAACTTCTGTTCAATCGGTTGAGGTTAACTGGTTCAAAATATAGTTCCCAGATTTGTCCCACACTAACAAACGGACAGCTCAAGTTAAATAAAAGCTTGTCAGTTCAGAATGTATCTCACCTCGAGCAAAAAGGACGCGTCCTTGAATTTGTAGTTGATTATTCTTTCGATGTCACTCTGGCAGTTATTGAGAAGGAAGTCAAGCTCCGGTTGCGTGCTCTTTCCTTCCGACAGCACGGTAGGCACCTTCTTGTGAAGGAAAGACGCGAAATTATCCTGAAATAGTGAAACAGGAAGATTTGTCCAGAGACCCAACTGATTATTTACAAATATTAGAGTCTATGTCACTCCCACGATTGAGAGGAATCCAATGACACCTCGTATGTCAAAATCTATAAAGCTGTTTGGATTGTAGGCCGTGAAATATAATGATTATTTTCCAGGTCCAAATACAATACGCTCGAAAAACATGCACCCTTGCATAGAAGTTTGTGAAGCAGGGGTCACTTGTATCTGGGTCATTACTCGAACATTTGTTCCGAATGACTTTCGTGGTCACATTTCTGTAGATGTGGCTGCAGATTTCGATTTTATTTCTTGTTAGTTATTTTAGTTTAGAGGACATCCCAACAAATATTCGAAAAAGGAATCAAAATCTACGTCCATTTCTCCAAAAATATGTCCACGAAAATGAGGCAGTTGAAACGCTCGAATAATGACCCATCTGCAGTTTACTGGCGATTGAATACGTTCCACGCGTTTAACACGCTCACTGGCAATTATACGCTAGGCTGAAAACCAGCACCATAACCCTTCTTCTGTTTCCAGTCGGGTAATGATAGCTCGAAGTTTGGAGTTTTATTGTACCCACACACCAGCGAGGGCAAGTAATAATACCTTTGTACTAGGCGATTCCTTTCAAAACGCTCGATTATAGTACATTTCGATGCTAGTGCGGAAAGTATGTCATTACGACTAGGGACGTGTGAAAAATGAGACGAGTGAGGTTGTCTGGAAGAGATCGCTTTAAAGAGATAAGAACGCCTGTTGTTACCATTTTTTACTAAGCAAATTTTTTGTAAGATGTTTCTCTCGTGGTGCAATAAAGAGTATTTATTATTAATTATTATTATTAATGACATTTCCGAAAAAATATGAAAAACATCAAGTAAGGAATTCGAAACTTCTATATTATTAATTCTGTAACATCATTGCAATACAGTAGGAAAATAGTTGTTCAAAAAAGGCGATGTGCACTTTTTGGGATGGGGAAAAATTGATAAACTCGCGACAGGTGTAGGAGGTCACGTAACCGTAGGAGTTAGTGTTGCCAATTGCCGGAATACAAAAAGCGGGAGTTGCGCTTCAAAACGCGGATTTTTGCAAAATTAAAATTATTCAAGTTTTTTTAAGCAATTCGCAAGTTTTCATTTCTGCCGGCACTCCCAGAGTGCAACCCGGTCTTTTTTTATTGAAATACTTAATAATTAATGGTACAATTTGTAAAATTATTGAGAGGGAAAAGTGAAAAGCATTAGTTCGCGAAAACCAACATAGGTACTTTCCGCACGCTAAACAGCTTCGTAAAGTAGCACTTTTTGAGAAACTGTATCAAACACACTACACAGTTTGTAACAACTAGGGCCAGGGAATGATATCGGCATCGAAAACGGTAGCCATCAGAATTGTCGCAATAATACCTGTGGCGGGAGCACGCGCAGCCATTCCAGCACTTTCACAGCGCCGAGAACACCTCCGTGCAGCAAGTAGGTTCCAATTATTGCCTCGACACAGTCCGCCACGCTCTGAAGCAATACATATTCGTGACATCCAAATGTTGTAATTCTTGTTTATTTAGTAGTTCTCTTTATTTATTTTGGGTGTCCGCTTGCCAGTCGGCAAAGGCCTCCTCGACCCTTCCACATCCATTGCAAGTTAAATAAAAGCTCGTAATGAGGTAAAATTAGACACGTAGAACGAAAGTAAAGCATAGCGTCCGACACACATACCTTGTCGGACACGACCTGCGAGCGCACGTAGCACTGCATGACATTCTGCGCGCCGCCGGGCGGCTCCTTCTCAACAACGCCGTCGTCGCCGTACCGCTGCGTTACTTGAGCGTAGCTCTCGTCCGACAGTTGGCCGCTGAGCGCCTCTTGTAGTGGGAACTGCGTGCCAATCAGGAACGTTGGACGGAGCTGCAAAGTAGATATATATATATATATATATATATAGTGTGGGACAAGTAGGTTAACGTTCTTTTGTATTGCGAAGAAGCTGTGGTGTTCCGGCAGGCGCGGCGTGGGTAATAGGCCCCCCACAAGGTGGACTGATGACCTGGTAAAGGTTGCGGGAGTCCGCTGGATGTGGGTGGCGCAGGACCGGTCACTTTGGCACTCTTTGGGGGAGACCTATGGACGTCTTTTGGCTGATATGATATGTAGTTAAAGTTTAATGTCGCCAAATCCAATCTCCTTTATTCTTATAAAACCTTCACAAACAAATTACATTATAAAGTTATTACACTTAGGTACATATGTATCGTTATGAGCGTAATTTATAACCCAAAAGTGTAAAATTTTACCGAGATGACAGCTGCCGTTAGGCATCAAGATTTGGCGCGATACGTATTCAGAGTTTACCATAAATGGGGTGGGAACCGATCGAGGGCATGACAGGTATCATTCTTAGAAGTTTTTTTTTACATTTGATAATAATACTAGGTAAGTATAGTAAGTAATTACATTTTCTCCAATATGCTCGGAAATGTTTGCCTTACTGTAGCAAAAATAGCACGCGAAGTTCCTCGTTACTGCAGAACGCAAATTTAAAAAGTTAAAAGTCATTACTGTACAGTTTTAGCGGCCAGGAAAATGTATGAAATTCCTTTACTGTATACTTTTTTACCTTTTAACTATATGCTTTGACTAAGACAAATCACTTCAAACAGCCAAGTGCTCGTACGTTTAAGGACCTTGCAATTTGTCACAACAACTTGCTATAGTTAGACCGGTTAGTAGTGTATGGCTGTCTCTTTCCAACTATTACAAGTTGCTGTGACAAATTACGCCCTTTTGAAGGCTGCTTAACCTTTTCACCGCCAAACACGTTTTTAAAGATCATAGGCAAAACGCGAAGGTACTTCCGAATGTGATAGAAGAGACGTTTTTAAAAATGTCTCAAATCCATGTCCATGAAGAAATAAAAATATTTATCGAAATAAAACTAACAACGAACTGGAATGCATTTCGATTGCAATCCCGTTTAATCTTTAATAATTTTAATTGCATAAAACATTTAAAATTTTGACCGATTCTAATGGTTTAAATTTTTATTTTATTTTTATTTATTTTTTTATTTAATAAGAAAACAATGCCAATTCAACTGGCACTACGAGTCATGCCGTGTACATACTTTAAAAAAATAAGTTTGGCGGGAACTTGATAGGTCATTGACATACCACTCGCTATTTTAAGATTATTGGAAATATTAATTAATTCCCTCACATTTTTGGAGAAAAGCACTATATCGGCCTTGGCGGGAACGGCAATTCGTGGATTCGTCTCTATTGTCGGATTCAGCTTTGCTTCATCCGACAAAATCAACTCATCCACGAATTGCTACTTCCCGGCCGCTGCAATAATGTACTATTACCCATATTACGGCAATTATTAATGCAAAATAATATTTGTGCAAACAAAATACTGAAAACTCTAACCAAAGAATTTGACGTACCTTTGACAGATTATAGTGTTGCTTGCCACTTTAAAAAAAGTCCTGGTCACGCTTTCGTTTGCCAGACTCTATAAGCTTAGTTGTTAAGCAACAGCCGTTATACTAAGGTCACCGCAAGATGCGGTATTATGTACTTTACCGAGAGCTCACCTGATGCCCCCCACATTTCCTTACTTGTCCGTAGGTAGGATTAAATTTCCGCAGTAGTATTATACAACGTGTATTTTTAACCGTCTTAGAGCCGAAGCCCATTTAAAGTATCCAAACCATACTAATCATTCGTGAAAAAAATATTAGTTAGGTTTTTAGTAATAAAAGGTAATTACGTAACTTTGAAAAATCCTGTATGGCGCGCGGTACGATGTTCATTCACCCGGTTAGAATTCGTACCTATCTACATAAGATGGCGGCTAGCGGTCACTCGGCAGATTAAAATTAATTTTAATAAAAAAAAACAATATCAATAATAGATACATTTAAAAAAACCTTTGTTTAAGTTCTTTGTAATGTATAAATTAACTGGGTTTCGGCTCTTAGACGGTTAAAAAAACACCGTGTATTGCGCAGACGCGGCGCCGTCCGTATGCCGTATATCAACCTCATTCGTATCACCTCACTTCCGCGCATCTCGCGCCAATTATTTAACACTTTCGCGACCGGACACTAATGGAACAATTCACCAGAAACCGCAAAATTCGTTAGGCATGTAAGTTCATACTACTGCCCGCCTAGCGGTCTCACTCGGCATCTGAGCAAACATTGCGAGTGCCCGCTAGGCGGGTTCTTGGTTGCGATGCGAACGTGTTAAATGTAGGCGGGCAGTAGAGAATCTGTATTGGATTGACTAGACAGTTGGCACCGACCGCTTACGGATACCGTACTGGGCTGTTGAGCCCGTTACCGACAAATACGGAAGCGGCCTAAATCTCAAAAGCTACCATAGCTCAAAAAGATAAATCATGATATTCATGATCATGGCTGATCAAAGATAAATCACACTGTAGGGTATATATTTATTTAATTTATTTCCGTTCTCGGAATCTTTACCGTTAGCTTCGGTGTGAGAAGCAAAAGAAACCAATGTATTATAGACTACAGTATGTCGCGATGTATGTACGATGCTTCCGTCAACGTTTATCGGATCGCATGCCTAGGGTACACGTGTCGTGCAAATAGCAATTCCGCATATTCATTTGATTAGCGTAAGACGTATGAACTTTTTGGATAGTAATCATTGTTTTTATTCGAAACGATACATGAGCGACTAGGCAAGTACTTTAGATGTTTAGTTTAGGGGTGCAGTCTACCTATAATACTCAGGACAAGCTATACGTGTTGCCAAAATGAGAGACGGAAAGGCTATGGGACGCAGCTAAATTAAGAATTGGTCTTAAAAATGCCTGATGGCTTACCATAAACAACCCACTTCATTTGGGCGGGTAATGGGTTATTTGCCGCAACATCAAACTAAATCAGTTGTTGGAATCAAAAAGTGGATCTATGACAAGGACAACGCCATCTCGCTCTAACGTGGTATCATTATTACCACAGCTAGTCCTGAGTATAGGTTCATGGACGAAATCGATATTAAACCAAAATATGACTACACCAGCATTTCAGCCAGTTTTATTCCTATAATATACGTTAGTATTAGGTAAAACATTAAGGCCCTACCAAGCGACAACATTAGGTATTTTACCACCTACGCCTAACACCCGCCCGCGCCCTGCACACCGCATTAAAAGTCTCGTATTTATACATGATACACACACAAACACCTGCGCTCCGCTCACATCGCGTCACCTAGCGTAACAGTACAGAACGAGGTACTATGATTGCACGATGCACAGGGAATTTATACAAAAATAAGATAGATGGCGTGCATTCTTCAACACGAGTAAAATAGAAAGTGATTCTAATTTAGCTTGTAAGGACATACCTACTGAGATACATACGTTGCAAGTTAAATAAAAGCGTTTAAAAATATGGTTATCTTGATAAGATAACTGGTTTATATAGTACAGTCAAGGGCATACATATATGTACGTTCCCAAGGCGTCAAAAATATCTGTACAGTTGATTAGCCAGAAATAACTGTACGGTAATCCGGTAAAAAATATGTGATCAATTTATTAGTCAAAAAGTTCTGGACATTTACATGGCCATAAATAAATGTACAATGTCAGTCAAATATATGTAGGCAAAAAGGAGGACATAAATATCTACCCACGTATGTCATAATCATAGACATTTGTACAAAACAGCGGTCAAAAATATGTAAACAGAAATGTCATAAATATCCACACAGAAATCAATATTCAAATTTGACGCTCATCGAGAAGAGATCAGTAATGTCATGGGATACATTCGTCCCTTTCATTTCGGTCCCGACGTCATGGAGTTGTCATGTGTTCATTTGAAAATCGCTTTTTTTTTTTTTTTTTTTTTCTGGCTTTCTCTAACAGATTTCTATATATTTAGACTACTAGACCAGGTGTAGAGTAAGTTGTGACAGATAATTCAATGTATGTCCCAAAATAATGAAATATTTGCTGAATGTTATGTGACATTATTAGCATGAAATGAGCGTCGTAGCGACGCCGCAGTTCAGTTCCTTCACTCATATGAAAAAAAAACTAAAGGGTAGTATGGAGATGGAGTAAGAGTATGTGTTTACAGCGGCAGCCCAAAAGTTGCCATAGGACCTCGGAAATTTACGCTTTTTATATGGACTTGTTTAAATTATTCTTGTGTATTGAAATATCCAAAGAAAAATACTAAGCCATACGCACAGTCTACAATTTATCACAACTTGTGGGTAAATTTAAATATTTCTTATTTATCGGACTGCTCTGTTATATAAGCTGTGATATTTTGTAGAATAAATTTGACACTTAAATTTATGCATTAAAACGGCCAGTATTTTTCAATCACAACACTCCATAGAAACACTTTCAGCAATAAGTTTTAATGTGAAGTAACATGTTTCTGACAGGTGTATATATATATAAGCATAGCGCTATATGTATCGCGGCTGCATTAATCCGCCACGACTCATGATGTGGCGGAGTACGTTCGTCAGAAGACCGGCATCTCGCTGAGGGTGTTCCAGCTGCGTTCGCGCCACTACGTGCACTTCAGCTCGTTTGTGGTGCGCGTGCCGCGGCCGCTGCAGGAGACCGTCGCATGTGCTGACCTTCTGGCTGAAAGGTGTAGTGTTTCGACGGTTCCGGGGCAATCTGCCGAATCCGGAGACGACGATGCAACGGGGCCACGCCGTTTCGTCGCCTAAATAGTATTATTTGTGTGTATTTGTTATGTCACGTAAATGTATTTTTCAAAAAACAAATAAATAAGTGTAACAGGGCATATTTTAATTTTATTACGAAATAACGATTAATGAACTAAAGACAATACCAATGCATAATTTTTACTAAAATAATAAACAAAAGGTAAACACTGGTAGACAACAGGAAAAATAGTAGAAACTTATTCTTTTTGCTTTTTTCAAAAAAGATTTACAATATTTTTGAATAAACATAATAGGTGTAAGTGACAAATAATACATAGGAAAATAAAAGTTATGTGACTTATGTGCAATGTTTACATATTTCGTTTAAAAAATATATTCGAACTTTTCAATTCAAATATACAAAAAAGCGGCCAAGTGCGTGTCGGACCACGCACAACAAGGGTTCCGTGCCTATTAAAAAGGTCGTATCCTTACTGGAATCATATGGCACTTACATCCTTTTCTTTAAGTAAGACGGTTTTTTAGAAATATCACGAAAACCTTTGAACCGATCTTGTTCAAAACAATTTGCATGATTTTTTTCATATTTTTGAAATACACGGTTCAAAAGTTAGTGGACACAATTTTAGTGACTTTCGGGGCGATTATCTCCGACTCTATTGACTTAATCAAAAAATTTGCTGAGAAACCTTATATTTATTTTGGAAGGCCTATCGACTGATGTGCCACACGTGGGCATGCATTTTTTTTTTTGAGTTTCAATTTTATGTATGGAGTGCACGCCTAAAAAAAAACTTTTTTTGTATTTTCATTACATAACTATGTAGCGGTTAACAAAATACACCTATCCTCAAAATTTTATTCAAATACACCCTATAGTTTTCGAGTAAAATGCCTGTGACATACGGACGGACAGACAGACAGACAGACAGTCATGACCTTGCAAAAGGTAATTAATAGCATTAATGAACTATAATAAAATTCTATGCTACAATCCCAACACATCATTTGGAAATGCGCTAATTGTTGCCAATTTTCATCATCATTCATTTTTGACCTTATATCTCGTAATACTCGTTTTATAGATGTCGGGTGATCATGAGAGTGACGTTCAAAACCCAGGACCGTTTTAATAAAATCGACAGCTGATCGCTACTTGACTGCTTACATTACATCGCAAAAAAGATAGTATAATTAAAGTAAAGGCAGGTCGAATATACAATTATTTAACAAACTGAATCTATTTCAAGGAAACTAAAATGATTTCTTTTTATGGACTCTGTCAGCTGTACTAGGTATATGTACTTACGGAAATCTCAACAATTGTTTTGTATATAATATTTGTACAAATATTTGAAACTGTTTATTCCCCACTTGTAAAATAAAGAAACCAGATGTATTTGTGCTTTCTGTTGAAATAAATAAAATTTATAACGCGACGATTCATTCGCTTAACGCTAAACGCTAAAGTTTTGATGTGAGCAGTCAAGTCACATTATATGTCACAATAAACTAAAAAGTATTTAATCTTTTGATGTTGGTTTGCTAATATGGTGCTTAAGGTCTAAAACACTGAGTTCTTTTTTTATGAAACATATATCTTGATGCAGGTTATAAGTTAACGCTATTAGCAACTACTGAAATGTAGCTAGAGCTGTCATTCTGGGGCCATGAATCTAGAATACTATGGACGGGCTGTACGTGTTGCCACGGTGAGGGACGGAAAATCTCTTATGCAGCTAAATTAAGAACCGGTCCTAAAATGGCTGATGACTTGTCATAAACAACTTACTACGGGACGGGTAATGGTTTGTGTGGCACAACTTCATACTAAAACAGTTGTGGCAAATAAAAAAAAAAGTGGAACTATGACAATGACAATGAATGATATTCCCCTTTCTGTCACACTTATAGAGATTTGTATGCTACCAGCTCGCTCGCACGTGGTATTATTATTACCATAGCCTGTCCAGAGTATTCTTCGTTCATGTTCTGGGGCACATTTCTTGGCATATTTGTTTGACATTGTGCATCTAGTTCTATATACTAAATCAAAGGTTACCTACTCGTACAGATAACGGTAGTCTTAACTTTTTCAACTACACTGCGTGATACTGATAACGGTAATAGGACTTTTGGGATAGATATTATAAAGCATAATATAGTGCACAGCACTACTGTGGTATGGTTCAGTCCCACCCTACACCCAGGGGTATTGCTAGGGGTATGATGGGTCTGACATGAAAAAGGTAATATCGTTACTGAATACTTATGGCACTTACGTCCTTTTCTTTAAGCAACGCAGTTTTTTATAAATATCTCGAAAACCTTTGAACCGATCTTGTTGAAAACAAATTTCGCTGGTAGAATTTTATAATCCCTATGAGCATGATTTTTTTCATATTTTTAAAATACACGGTTCAAAAATTAGAGAGGGGGGACACAATTTTAGTCACTTTCGGGGCGATTATCTCCGACTCTATTCACTTAATCCAAAAATTTGCTTAGAAACCTTATATTTATTTTGAAAGGCCTGTCGATTGATGTACCACAGGTGGGCATGCAATGAAAAAATATTTTTTGACTTTCAGTTTTATGTATGGGGTGCACCCCTAAAAAAATCTTTTTTAGTAATTTCATTACAAAACTATGTAGCGGTTAACAAAATACACCCTATCCTTATTTTTTTATTCAAATACACCTTATGGTTTTAGAGTAAAATGCCTGTGACATACTGACGGACAGACAGACAGACAGACATGACGAATCTATAAGGGTTCCGTTTTTTGCCATTTGGCTACGGAACCCTAAAAACACATTCCAACCACGAGATTTGAACCCGTTACAGTAGAACTCAGATTATTATCGACCACCCCATCCACGGGACTACGAGAAGGCTACACAAGCCGTCGAAAATTGTAAGTGGTTAGTACACATTATGCATTTATTGCGCATGTTTGAGTGCGATTCTAGGAGCGCTCACGCCCATTATAACTGAAAGCCGAATGGACTCCGCGCGTAAGAAACAAACTTATGCCACTAACATTTGACAGACAAGGAAACAACATCTTCAGAAAGGGGCGTTTGCTTTCAAAAACGCGAAATCAGTAATGATGGGATTATTATAAATATTATTATGAAGGGAATATATTTTATAAAATGAGATTCAAGACGAGTAATAGATCATCATTTCAACTAAGTTTCGCCGCTTGATTTCATGTTGTTTACTCACACTGGTTAAAAATCTAAAAACTAGGACGCAACTTTGGATTTTTTTTCTATCGAGGAAATTTCAAGCAATCGCGAATCGATCTAGTTGGAGGAACAAACATATGATCAAGAATCAAATATCTGAAAATCAGGCCTCATTGTCTCCTAGAATGGTCAGAATGGCGTGTCAAACAACTCGATATTTTTCAATACAGCCCCTTAACAATTGACGCTTGAAGGTACCCATATACAATATACATTGTCACGGCAAGCCTCGGCGCCAGGTTTAGAATTATTTTTTAAATTTCTAATTGTTGCCAGTGAAAGTGTTAAACACGTGGAACGTATTGGATCGTCAGTAAACTTCAGAGAAACGTGACCCGTAGCAACCTCTATGCGATGGCGCATACCGAACAACTTTACTGAGTGTAGGTACATATGTATTGTATATTATTATTCGAATTGATTATATGGATATTTATGTTACCGAAGCTTGAATGGTAATAAATAACCCACTACAAATGTCAAGGCAATCGTATAATACACGCGCTGAATTAAAGACGAAGAGCTGGCCGCGACCGATACATAAAACATGTTATTCTGATAGAAGTATATACATTTCGTTACTGGAAAGTTCCATCGTTCATCCAACTATTAGTATCAAAAATATATGTCATTGATTGAAGGCGTTACTTAGTAAGTTTTTTAGGGTTCCGTACCCAGGGGTAAAAACGGCACCCTATTACTAAGACTTCGATGTCCGTCTGTCTGTCTGTCACCAGGCTGTAACTCAAGAACCGTGATAGCCAGACAGTAAATTTTCACAGCTTATGTATTTCTGTTGCCGCTATTACAACAAATAATAATAATTTACTTTATAAACAAAGTTTTAACCGACTTCAATTTAGTAAGTACTCCGCTAAGCCATGAGAACATTTCCAAATTTTTTTACAATTTACCATATGAACTGATTTCCCAGAGCTAACTAGATTACTATAGAAAAAAACCGAATCCCTGTATGTGGGCCGATAATATTTGAGGACTTCCGTCGATTCCCCAAAATCATCACCAATGGCACTTCATTAGCTCCAATTTAAACCTATGAGAACCTGTGACGTACTTTTGAACTTTTAAGTACATAATTGAGGAATTTGATAAGTCATTCTCTATTCATCATCAATTCCTCGCCACCAAATTTATGATTTCCGGATGTAAATACCCGAGTTATAATAGAAAATACCAAAATTACTATACGCGTGCCTAATAAAATTGAGGAGTTCCCTCAATTCCTCATGGATCCCATCATCTCACTGAATTTTGAAAAAAAAGTAACCCACCTGAAGGCGTAGCACGGTTGCCATTTTATCACTTATCGTTGTGGATAAGACATCCGTCACTCTCACACTCGCATACTTGTCAGAACGTGACGGATGTCTTATCCACAGCGATAAGTGATAAAATGGCAACCGTGCTACGCCTTCTGGAAGCATACATACAAAAAAAATTTTTTCGAATCGGCTTTTCAATGACTGAGTTCTGAGGTAACAAACGTTGAAAAAAAAAAATACAACCGAAAAAAGGGGATGCCTTGATTTGAGTCGTACACGCCCCCTAGACAGAGATACGCTGATGCCTTCCGCCCACGAGAAAAAGACATGTAACACTCTTCGGGAATCGCTGTTTTGAACAAATTTCGATAGATATCTATCAACTTAGTGAAGTTTTATAAAGTGAGATTTTAGATGAGATAAAATACAGTATTAACTTGATTGTGTCGTTAAATAATGTATCGTTTGAGTAGACTGAGTAACAAAAGTAAAACTCAGACCCAACATTGGATTTTTTTTTCTATCAAGGAACTTTTAAGCAATCATGTATCGATAAAATGAGATGAACAATCATATATAGTCAAGAGTCATAAACGAGTATCTGAAAATCAGACCTTATTGTTTCTTAATCTAGTTAGAACGGCGTTTCAAAGCACGCAATAATTTCCAATGCACCGCCTTAAGCTCACCTCACCCGTTACACTAATATATACATTGACTCCGCGATTCGCAGTAACGGCTGTAAGGTGACGGTTGAGGAGATCCGAATGAGCTTAATGAGAATAACAGCCCTGGAGTTGCAGGCGAGGCGTCCATAGGCATAATTAGATACCTGATTACCATCAGGCGGCTCCTAAGCTTGGTTGCCACTATCATGGCATTAAAAAATATCAGATTTAAGTACCAAATTTATAAAATGTAAAACCGCTTTTAGCAGTGATTCAGTGACCTAAACTCGAGAGTGCACTTTCTCAAGGCTGTAGGTACTTTCTCTCTGTCGTGCTACTTTTTATGCACAATGCGACTAAAATAAATTGCATGCAATAGCAATACTTTCAACCACCATTCCCTCTGGGAGGCCCATAAGGCCCTCGGAGAGGTCTCTCCATAACCATATCTGTGCTGGCCGCACGAGCAGGCCAAACAGAGAATAAAAAAACTTTCAACCACCGATATTAAATGAGCAACTTAATGTGAAGACATTTATTTTCACACTAATATACGGGTAATTCAACAAGCGTTCCCACCTGTTTCAGTTTCCAACACCGTTAGCACAAGAAAGCGCGAGAGCTCTCTCGCACTATGCGTCTCTTTCTAACTTTTCTAATAAGAAAGAGACGGACTGTGCGAGAGAGCTCGCGCATCGTCTTGCGCTGACCGTGCTGATCGCATTACGAACCATGTTACGATTCGAGCATTTCGAATATTATTATGCCATCCGATTTCAATGATTTTAAGTGCATTTTTCCTAAGTTCTAGTCCACCACCATTTTTTTCCGGCTTCCAACTCTGACGGCTCGATAACCGCCCGGCCGGGACGGATGGCATTTGTTTTTACAGTGTCTATATTTGAAGAAGAACCAGCATGCCAATTTTCAAGCGGTTGCCTGTCAATATTTTTTTTTCTTCGTTCGCTTACTCGGCTCCGGTCGCACTTGGAGGGATGGCATAAAAATTTCATTATATAAGCAGCGTACACACTTTCAGGCTACCACGTATTCGGCAGTAGGGTAGCTTCATAGTGGAGACTACCCACAAGCCAGCCACGACCAGTAGCTAAAGCCACTCTGGCTGCTACGCAAGGACCAGGTCCAAAAAAAAAACAGGCTACCGCGTTTCATGGGCCATCCACATTAAGTGATTTGTCAGCCCCAATTCATCAGAATCTGACTAATTGCTATAGTGTGGATGCATGTTCCAACCGTCAAACGAGTTGTACGGACTAATTGCATGAAAATCACAATTTGGACCATGGAATTTGCATGATCTGCCAAATTTCTTTTTCTCACAAATTTCATACAAATAAATTTAAACGATAATTAAAAAATATATGCTAAAGAACATTGTATTAATATTTTACCCTGTTATTTTGTATTTTTTTTAAACCGGTATTTTGCAACTACAATTTCATTCAGTGTGGCCAGTTACAGTAAGAAAGCGAAAATTGCCGCATTCAAACGGTCCTGCGAAGCGGACTGCAAGATTGTTACTAACCGATGAGATAGGGCGAGACAGCACGTCGATCATGAGGTGGCCGTGACATACTCTCGATTTTTGTGTGCTGCACGGCTATTACGCGACGGCGCGCGAGCTCTCTCAATTTCTCTCGAACTATCCGTCTCTCTCTTATTAGGACATGCGAAAGAAATCGAGAGTATGTCGCGGCTGTGTGTTACACGTGCTGTCTTGCCCTATCTCATCGGTTAGTAACAATCTTGCAGTCCGCTTCGCAGGACCGTTTGAATGCGCCAATTTTCGCTTTCTTTTAACTGGCCACACTGAATGAAATTGTAGTTGCAGTTGTTACGTCTGTACGCTACACCCAATTCTGACTTCGACATGTTGTACTGACAAATTGGGGTATAATCACATAATGTGGATGGCTCATCACACGATCGCACACCGTCATGGGCCATCCACATTAAGTGATTTGTCAGCCGCAATTCATCAGAATCTGACTAATTGCTATAGTGTGGATGCATGTTCCAACTGTCAAACGAGTTGTACGGACTAATTGCATGAAAATCACAATTTGGACCATGGAATTTGCATGATCTTCAAAGTTTTTTTTCTCACAAATATCATACAAATAAATTTAAACGATAATTAAAAAATTTATGCTGAAGAACATTGTATTAATATTTTACACTGTAATTTTGTTTTTTTTAAAACCGGTGTTTTGCAACTACAATTTCATTCAGTGTGGCCAGTTAACAGTAAGAAAGCGAAAATTGACGCATTCCAACCGGTCCTGCGAAGCGGACTGCAAGATTGTTACTAACAGATGAGATAGGGCGAGACATCAATCGGTTGCCTCGCGACATTTTTTTTTTTACCACCCTCCTCCTATTTCCGAACCAGTCACATTTGGGTCAGTTCGGGTTGCACAAGGCGGTTCCACAACACTTCGGGAGCTCAAATACCGCGAGCCATCCGATTGCCTCTCCGACATTAATTTCGACGACATTGCTCGTAATAATAAGCTACGCGATAACCGGCATTTAAATAGTAATAAATACTCTATAATGCACCACGACAAGTGAGAAACATCTTACAAAAAAATCTTACTAAATAATGGTAACACCAGGCGGTCTTATCGCTTTAAAGCGCTCACTTCCATCTAACCTAACGTTATACCTATTCTTGTGACAGTTGGACGCCGCCGGATTGGTCTCCAAAAAACGAGACCTTTGCCCGAAGATGATAGCAATACTTACTATACATGTAGGTAGGTGTTTTTATACCATATTACACGTGCAACAGATTGTTCAAGTTTAATTCACATTACATTGTCAATCATTCAATAAAGAACTCTTTTACATACTCATAAATGTTAATTCTGTAACTCTGGTGAAAATGGGTAGGTACCTAAATGTTACGCACGTGTGCCCCTTTTCACTAGAGCCACAATTTTTACACGTTTTTACAAGATAGATATAATAATATATCTACATACCTACCTACTTAAACTTTACACGTATTTTTGTCAAATCGAGAAAAAAGTATAATTACTGCGATATCATTCTAACATTCGAATTCTACAGAACAGAACATATTCGAAAACAATGATTCAGTTTATTTTTTATAAAGCCGGGCGATAGGGGATGACGCACATCAAGGCCAAACGGCCCTACGATTCACCAAAACTTTGGGACCCATTTCTAAGAAACGAAAACAAGAGCTTTTGCAGAGTATATTTATAATGTTCCATGAGCCCGTTTCTAAGAGCCTAGAAACACGTTAAATGTAAATACAACTAGGTAGTAATATACAATTACAACGTCTTTGCATTATAAGCATCGCTATACTAGAAAAAAAAACCGTGAGATCGAGCATAGCTGAATACACATTAACATTTCAATGGCATATCCTATCTCGATCGACCCTTCTCTAGGTGTATAAACTATAAACATAAAAATAAAATATCTGTCTAGTAAGGCAAGCCCGATAGATTCGCGTATGTAATGGCCTGGATGGATACACACTGATTAGTGATTGGTACGAGTCCATACAAAAGCTACTCGCACTCGCAGCAACGCAAATGTATGAACTCGCACTAATCACTAATCAAAGTGAATACAGGCCCTTAGTGTCCGGAGTATCAGTACATATGAGGTAAGGTCGAGGCTAAATAAACTGTCTCAACGAACTCCAGACACCAGTGTGATTTTGGCAAGTGCCGGCTGCGCGTGAGCACGTGTGAGCGCGGATATTATAATTTATGATAATCGCATGCGTAAAGAGAGATCCGTCAAGTGTTGTGTTATTCTTCTCGTGTAAAAGGTAGGCGAACATAACTTTTGTAATAGGTGTATTATTTTGATAATGAGTTGCGTATCAACATTTTTTAGTTCCTGTTGATTTTGACGCATTCAGTTTGCATGGCGTGATGATGAAGAGTCAGTGTAGATACGTTAAATTTCAGGTATTTTTATTGAACCGTTGTTAATGACGATGATATAACTAATATCGATTACAGATCAGTAATAATCAGAATAGAACAAAATAAAGGGCATTGGGTAACCTTGTATGAGAAAAAATTAATTTTTTTTTGCAGCGGCCAAGGCTGTTTGTGTAAAAATCTTTTAGAGGACCTCTTAATACGTATATATATAAATTAAACGCGTTAAACAGTATCGGAGCCGAGATGTTTTAGTTAGGTTTATAAGTTTCAATATGACATGCGGAAATTAGAGTATTACTAGAGTATTACATTTCATAACAAAATATGTTTGTTTCAAAAAGATCTATCATATTATACCACTTTAACGAGGGGCTGCTCATTTAAAAAATATGACAACATTTTCACCCGAACCCCTGTATTAATATATTTTTTAGAAGGTAGTTTACAACTTTTTTATATATGAAAGATTAAGTCATAGGGTTTATATCTGGTCTAATCATTATTCAAAACTCACTTATTTATTAAGGGCTACAAAGGCAATTTTTTTGGTCGGTCTCATAATCTATATAAACTTTTGTATATAAATCTGTGTCATACATCACTAGCCGTTAAATATTGACTACGAAAAATATGATTTTAGTTTATTTTTACTCTCAGGACCAGTGTTTATCAATTTTAGTTTGGATGTTATGCTTGTCAAATCTCATTTTATATATTTTGCAAGTCAACGATGATGAGGCGTTTTCAGGGATTAATATGTGTACCTGCAACTATACTGTCGGTAGAATAACATTTTTTTTCTTGCACCACCTACCATTATGTCATAGATAGACATAATTCGCTGATTTCGATGCGATAATATCAAACATAGATAACGATACATGAATAATCTAAATAAATATAAAAATGTATACATCGCAATGCAATCACATGTGCAATTTGGGTTATAAGAAGTATTGAAGTCAAATAACAAGTTCGAAGCGAACTAATGTAATTTTATCTCCATTTTAGTTAGGGTTCCGTAGATACTCAGGAATATAATATTTCATCACTGTCCCGATATATTCATCGACCTGACAACTTTCTACAGAAATATATAAGATATTAATGTAAAACTTTACACATTAACCTAAGTTAAGTAGGACCTTTTAAGTGAAGAATATCATCTGGCACATTTATAATATTAGTAGGATGGCATATTTTATACGAGTAATTAACTGAGTCAGGCGTTACTATGCGGAAATCCACGATAAGAACGAATAGGGTTCCCTCTATTTGGCATAACTTTGACTGTCCGAAACGTTTTGTATAACAGACTTGGCACATTCTGTTTGCGCCGGATGTTAATTTGAAACCTTACTTAATAGAATTTCTAAAATTCCGAAAATATTTTAGTCCGAATTTAAATTTGCATAATATTATTGTTATGGCTGATTAGATTTACGCATAATTTTGTTAAGCATAATTTTATTCGGCATAATATCGATTGTCCGATACTTTCTAAGCTTACTTAAAACGGGATTCGATATGGTGCTGGGTGGAATATAGTAGATTAGGTTAGGGCACCTAGAAAGGGGGGGGCGTGAGGGCTAAAAAAAAAGAACAAATACCGTAACAATGGTATTATTAGTAGGTTTGGTTAGGGTTAGCTTGTCCCTTAGAGCGGAAATAGACACGCTGGCGTATTATAAAGTAATTGGCGTACTTATGTTTAAAAAAAATCAAACATATGTAAGTATATTATTATTATCATAAATGTAAATAATAATGTTATGCCATTATATTATATATTTCTGCGAGAATAGTGTTCGAAAAATAAATATGCACATATACTTTAAGCGTTGACATGATTCGGAGCATCAAAAATATGAACAAATAATATTCGGACTATTGAAATTCGGCGTAATCGAACTATGCGACCCCAATTCTGCCAAAACCATTTATTCGCAAAATCAATTATATACTACATAGGTTATGCCAAATAGAATTCTTACAAAAAATTATGCCGAACTAATAATAATTATTATATTATAGACAAAAAGTCCAAACTCGGGGTTTGCCGGGGACCCATGAAGTGCAGCGTAGTAGGAGTAAAATTGATAAATCGCATCCCGAAACTCCACGCTGCGCTCCAAAACTATACATACTGGCAACATTGAGCCAAAAAAAGGAGAAGAAGATGTTGTTCGGAAGGCGGGACTAGGGACATCATGTCCGCATGCCGAGTGAGCTGTGGGGCAAGATCGCCACTGAAGGCCTTCACACACCGGTCGCGGTTGCGAGTCGGGCGTGGCGTGGGCCCGCGCAAGTTGTAAAACATTGAAACTAAACATCGAACGCGGGGCCCGCGGCGCTCAGCTACAACTCGGGCAGCGCGGCGCGGGTCGGGCGAGACGGGCGATTGATATCTCCCTCACTACCAACGCATTTAATATCACTATCACACGGCAGCCGCACAGGCGCCGCTCGCCTGCAGTGTGAATTTACCGCTTCAACCGCACCCGACCCGCACCGCGCTCGCCCCGCGCCGCGCACGACACGCGTTCGATGTGTGGAGGGTGGAGGCATTTAATGGCACCCCAACAGCTCCAAACGGAGACCCGACAGCTCCAAACGGAGACGCGGCAGACTTCGCCGGCGCTGGCGTGACGAGCTAGAATTCTATTTTATAAAACCCGGGCTGCTCAAAATCGATACGGTTGGAAAAAGAGAGGTAGGCCTTTGCTCAACAGTGGGAAACCATATTATGAAATAATAATAATAATAATAGCGGAATATAGCAAAGGAATCTTGTTCACGTAACTTTTTATACGATTATTTAATCAAATTACGTACGTTTCTGTATTTTTATACAGGTATGGTATATCTTTCACACGGCATCTTATACAGGGTGGGCAAGTGGAAGGTGTACAACGTGTTACAAAAATAACTTAGTTTTTTCTTATCAGAACACGATACCTGTCATGCCTTAAAGGTATTGCGTTATTTTTGTAACACCTTGTATACATTTAGAGACACAAGAATTTAGAATACCTTCATATAAAAATGTTTGATATTATCACGTATTTTTTGAATTATATCGATATGAAGTTGTACAATACCTTTCTACCTCTTAATTTCCCACTCAGTACCTACTGAAGTTTTTATTACAGCTTACATAAGTTTTTCTTTACACAAGCAGTTCACTCCCAATCCCTATATTCATTATCTTTAGTTTTGGTTGTCATATCGACAATAGAAAACCGGCCAAGTGCATGTCGGGCCACGCGCAGTGTAGGGTTCCGTAGTTGCCCATCTGTCTTTATTTTATTACATCGACACGCGCGCGCGAACTAAACGTTGCGGTTGCGTGGACTTGGCTGTTTTATCTTATCTTTATTTATCCAACGATACCCGACACCAGGGGCTTAACAAGAAAAAATACATTCAATATCCGGGTATTATAACAATATACAATAACATCATCATTCATTATCTATACACCGTGAAATTTTAGTGGTTCTTTTCCCGCAACGAAATGATTTTGCTATCGATATACAGTCGATGTGTAATCTTTTTTTAAATAATGTTAAGAAATGCCCGATTTATACCCTGCCCGAGTCCGGACTGTTCATGCTTGCAAGGGCATAGTACCCAACTTCTTAAATACTACTTAGTGTTATTTTATTATTATCGTATTGACGAGAGACATCATTCCGATCTTGACACGTTTTATTGTTATTGACCATGTACATCACTGACAATATTACATTAATATTCCTTTTTTTTTATTGTTTTGTTTTGACGCTTAGAGACCGTATACATCTCTACGAACATTGAATAATTATTGATTGTATTTGGACGCTCAGAGACCTTATACATCTCTGGAATACTGAATTAATATCATTAACTTTCTGTTAATGCACAGACCTTATTCTAATCGAATGTAATGGTCGTATTTTGTTTTGTTTTCATTTACTTTGTGACATTTAGTGTGTTGTTATATCAGTCGTTAATGTGCAAATTTTAAATTATTATTGTGTTAGATTATAATCTTTTATTGTATGATTATTATTTTTATTGTAAACTACCGTTTGACATGTAAAAGTGCCCTTGTGGCCTATTTGCAGAATAAATAATTTGTATTTGTATTTGTATTTGTATAAATAAGTCGAACGAAACTCGAAAGTGACCTAACACCAGTAGTAGCACTGCAGTAGTACCTACCTAATTCTTTTGAGTGAATGAAATTTTATTTTTGTTGTCAAACAGTAAAGCACTCTAGCCTGTTACACAGTTTAAAAAAGTAACACGTGCTTGTTTATCTGTTTACAATATCGGGACTTGCAGTTTTAGTGCGTTACTATTGTTTTTCGCTTATTCGAGTTTATGTTTTTTTTTGTATTTCTTTTTTTGGAAAACGGTTTATAAGTTTGTCTATCATAATTCAAAAGTACTACCGATAGCAAATCGCCCTGCCACGGGAAAACAACGACTAATATTTCACGGTGTATATACCTAACATTTAAATATGCCTATAACATAGACATCATAGTTCATATCAGTTATATCATACTTAACAGTCGGTAATCGCAAATTACGTCCGTAAAACTTCTTACATTGTTTGACAGAAGCATTGTAAATAAATGAGTATGAGTAGGTAAGACAAAACATGACTGCTTATAATTTTATGTACCTATCTAAAAAAAATGTGGAACCTTCATTTGCCTTTTTTACTTCAGCAAAATCAAACAGTTACGATATTAGGTAAACCACAATCTGGGATACAATAATACTGTTTTTTTTATCACATTTAAAATCTCTTGGAAGCAGCTATGAATAAAACTTCAGACATTGATATATTTATCGGCATTGGTCCAAAAAAATATTTTTCTAAGAAGGGTTGTTACATATTTTGTTTTTCGAACGCAGAAGAGAAAGTGTCTCTTACGGGGGCGAGAAGAATCGAGGGGATTCAGTCTGTATGTTGTATGGGAACTTTGTCAGCTCTCTTCAGATGAGTGTCACTGGTAAAACAAAACACCAAACAGCATTATTAAACGAGCGAAGCGAACTGAGGTCTCAGTTTCGGCGTGGGCCAAGTCTTTCGTATATATCCTTCTGTCCAACTGTTGCATATCAGACAGTTTGTGAGCAGGTCGATAATTATCTAGAAGTTTTTTGTCGAACTAGTTTAAGGAAATTTAAAAAGAATGTTTTTTGCTAGGTCTACAGCTTACAGAGTACAGAGCGACGACTAAAGGTCGATAATATTATGCTAATAACAACGACCCTAATCAATTTTCGTTACAATTGCAGATGATCAAATACATAGCATGGTTGGTAGCGGCCGTGTCCATAGGTTACGGGGTGCTGTTCACCTACACCCTGCACAGAGTACCAGACATGCCACAACTGGACTCGGGCCGTTGGTGGGGGAAGGCACTGAGGCCAAGGGAAGAGGACACATCCATCCGACCATTCAAAATAGTATTTGATGATACGGTGAGATCGAGTTTTATACATTTTACGCCACACCTGGCCATAATGCAAGTTTTATTGCACGTTAAGCGTACGGGAAAACTCACATTGTGGCCAGGTGAAGACGTAAAATTTTGTACTCAACACGGGCGGTAATTCGTAAAGCCCCAGAGCGCATATTTATTGCCCTCACCTTCGGTTCGGGCCACAAACACCTGCGATCTGGGGCATTCACGAATTCACCGTCCTAGTTACGTAATGTACTATTACAACTCATGTTTTTTACCTACACTGAGCTAAGGGTAAAACACTCAATTAAGACCCTCTTGTGTGTAGCTGCTCGAATAGATATTACATATTAAATTACTACAACTTAAAAAAGTTGAAAAATCTCCGACATTTTCATTTCAAAGTCCAATATCTCAAAAACGGCTGAACAGGTTTTCATGAAACATGGCTAAGAACACTCGGGATAAAATTATCAATGACACAAAAAAACCGCATTCAAATCGGTCCAACCGTTAGGGAGCTACGATACCACAGGCAGATACACAGATCTAAATTTCAATAAATTCTGTCTCATCTGAGCATCAAGCCGGGTTTTATTTTCTGTATTTTTGGGCGTGGAAAAGAACAATGCCAGATATGGCGACTATTTACCTGTCTTGTTACATTGAAAGACGAAGCTAAACCCATTGTTTAATAAGTTTTTTTCGCGTCTAACTAGACTAGACGGAGCAAAGTTAATCACTGTTTGATGTTGCCTTTATAAATTATTACGCTATACCTACTAATCATGTATGTGTGTCAGTATGTGTGTAAATAAATAAATAAATAATCAATAAATGTCCATTTTATTAATTTGTCTAACTAGTAATGGTTTTTATGTATTACTTATATTTACAATAAGCCAAAATTTAATAACACATATTCAAACAAGTATTAAAGCATCGATTTCACTTGTTATTCAGATGATCGCGGATCTAAAGCAAAAGATTAAAAGCAGACGACCCTTCACACCACCATTAGACGGCATCCAATCTGAGTATGGAATGAATACGGCTTATCTGGAGAAACTACTATCTTACTGGACGGATAAATACGATTTCAAAAAGCGGGCGGAACTCCTCAACAGATTCCCACATTATAAGACCAAAATACAGGGTTTAGATATCCATTACATCAGAGTGAAGCCGTCGGTAAAGAACGTCCAAGTCTTGCCATTGCTCATGTTGCACGGATGGCCAAGCTCATCAAAGGAATTCGACAAAGTGATCCCAGTGTTAACCGAGTCTAAAGATGGATACAATTTCGTTTTCGAAGTGATTGCTGCGGATTTACCTGGATTTGGATATTCTGAGGTTAGTACATAAAAAAATATTTGACTATTAAACAGCTAGTCTTGGTTTATGTGTGTGCTAAGATAGGATTTAATTAAATTTATTAGTTAGATGTACAGATATGCGCCGTGTTGGCGAAATGTAAAAGAATTGCGTAAAAAGTTGTGATATTTCGTAGAGTCAAGTCTCAGGCATTGTTGTTAATCTTTATTTGCCTGCTAAATAAAATTCTGCAACTTGGCAATCACACAACTTTACCGCATTTATGGATTTAAGCATAGGTACCTAAAACTATGTACTATTGTGTGATTGACAAGTCACAATTTTTGTATTTAGTAAGCAAATAAAGATTGATAAGAATGCCTGGGACTTGGCTCTACGAAATATCTCACAACTTTTGACGGTGTAAGGGTTTAGAGACTTGGCCACTTTTTTTCATGGAATGTGTTTTTTATGGGATCTCACTTCTTTTTGTAGGTTATTGCGTTATTAATACATACAAATTATGAAGGAATTACCAATTTAACTTTGTAATCCTATGTATACACGGTGTTTTATAACCGTCTTAGAGCCGAACCCCAGTTAATGTATACATTAACAAAGAACTTAAAAAAACTTTTTTAAGTTTTAATTATTTTAAGATTTTTTTTAAATGTATAAATTATATTGTTTTTTTGTATTAATATTAATTTTATTCATCCAGCTGAGTGACCGCAATGTCCGCTAGCCGCCATCTTATGTAGATAGGTACGAACTCTAACCGGGTGAATGAACTTCGCTCAGTGCGCCATAGAGAATTTTTCATACTTAATTACCTTTTATTACTAAAAACTTAACTATTTTTTTTCACGAATGATTAGTACTTTTTGGATACTTTTAGTGGGCTTCGGCTCTAAGACGGTTAAAAAAACACGTATATTTATATGGGATTAAAGAAGTTATGGATGCTAGCTACGGTAGCCTAGTGGTTTAGGCATGCGCCTGTCAAGCGGCGGACGTGGGTTCGAATCCCGGCTCGTACCAATGAGTTTTTCGGAACTTATGTACGGAATATTTACCGTTAGCTTTTCGGTGAAGGAAAACATCGTTAGGAAACCGGTCTAATCCCAGTAAGGTCTAGTTTTCCCTCTGGGTTGGAAGGTCAGATGGCAGTCGCTTTCGTAAAACAAGTGCCTATGCCAAATCTTGGGATTAGGTGTCACGCGATTTGCATATTGGTGCAAAATTTGAACTCGATCGGAAACCGGGAAGTGGATCAAATTTAACTTGCAAGATTTGTCCCATACTAACACGGAGTTCCTATGGCCACCTTCCACCTCTATCATCAGATCAGCTCCACGTCATCAGAATATTGCATTGCCACGCGATTTGCATATTCGTGCAAAATTTCAACTCGATCGGAAACCGGGAAGTGGATCAAATTTAACTTGCAAGATTTGTCCAATACTAACAGGGCAAGTTAAATAAAAGCTTGTAAAAAATATACTATTTTTTTAAATATCTGCAAAGATGGTGGTCCGAAAAAACTGTAGGTACCTAACTAGGTATCTATGCAAAGTGTTCATCATTTCCTTATTGGTACAATTTTTTGGGGAAAGGAAATATGTTAAAATTGATTTCAGGGTACGAGTCAACCGGGTTTGAATCCAGTACATATAGGCATAATAATGAGAAATCTGATGAGACGACTTGGATTCAACCAATATTACGTCCAGGCTGGCGACTGGGGCTCGCAGGTCGCTACGCACATGGTTACAATATTCCCTGAAGAAGTATTAGGGTAAGTGAATCTTAGATACACCTACAATCTAAAATACTACAGCAAAAATACAGTTTAGTAATATTAATTTTTATAATAGTGCGTTTTTTCTTTTTTTTTTTCGTTTGTATCGTTTTAGTTTTAGTTTTTTTCCTAGTAACTATCCACCCTGAAGTAAATAAATATATGATTTGTCTTCATTATTTATTAAAGAGGAAGTAAACCAAAATTAAGATTAAAATATTTATTAATACATTTTCAAGAGTTGATAAGGTGTTATTTTTTAATGACTGATGTGTTGTATTTAGGATTATTTCTTTGTGTAATTATTAAGATTATGATATATCCGCTACACAGAAAAAGTATAATAGCAGAATTTAGTATAAATTATTTTCGAATTATAGTTATACTCCATACCTACTAGTGAAAATAAAATGTCTGGACTATATTATTATAATTTATAATATATTATAATTATAACATAACACTGGTGGTTAGAGCAAAACGCACGACATGGTCACAAAGTGAGATTATTAGCAACTTGACACTGGATCGCATTTCACGCATTTAATCGGGAATTATCGATGATACTTGTAAACTAAGAGCACGTTGAGCATCGGGAATCATTTTTTAAACTGTGAACAAACCAAAATCAAGCACAGTTAGGCCGCGGTCCGAACGCCACCGGGCAGCGGGGCGATAAGGGGGCGTTCATATATTGAAACTAGATCAAATGTATGAACGGCCGCTCATCACTCCGGTGTGAATATCTTGTACCTTGTATCGAATATCGATATAAAAAACCACCATAATTAATTTAAACGATTAAATTTTCAGATTTCATACAAACATGCCATTCTCTTCAATGCCCATAAGCAGTGTAAAGCTCCTCATAGGATCACTGGCCCCCAGCTTGGCTGACGAGCACTCCAGCCGTATATATCCCTTGAGGAAACTGTTTGCATATATAGTTAGAGAGAGTGGATATTTCCATATACAGGCCACCAAGCCTGATACCATTGGTAAGTTAATTTAGTTTATTTAAGTATTTTCAGAGATATTAAAGGTGTAAGAGACACATGTATGGCTTGAACAGATGATGCAACACTCTTCGGGAGTGGCTTTTATTGACAAATGTAGTTAAATATCTATTTAAAGTGAAGATTTATTCATATTTCATATCTGCTTGTATGGAATTTTAGATGTGGTAAAACCCATAATTTTAATTTAATACGCTTGCTATCTTTCACTCGTATAAGTAAACGAAGCTTCAGTTTCCTCGATAACTTGCGAAATATTGGGTGGCACTATGTAAAATGCATGCTCATTTTATAGACATTTGGCAGTAGTATACTAACGAGACACAGATATTGAAACAGCAATGTAACTATTTTCAACGTCACTTTTAAATGATTCTCATTCTGTTTGATATGATTATATTTTTAACCCCCGCTGCAAAGAGAGGGGTGTTATAAGTTTAACGTGTGTATGTGTATCTGTGTATCAGTCTGTGGTATCGTAGCTCCCAAACGGACGGACCGATTTGAATGCGTTTTTTTGTGTCATAGATAATTTTATCCCGAGTGTTCTTAGCCAAGTTTCATAAAAATCTGTTAAGCGGTTTTTGAGATATTGGACATTGAAATGAAAATGTCGGGGGTTTCTCAACTTTTCTAAGTTTTCTAATGTTTTAGGTGTCGCCTTAACGGACTCACCATCGGGTTTGGCGGCTTATATCATGGAGAAAATGGCCATATGTAGTAACAGGGATCAACTAGACACACCACATGGGGGTCTAGAAAATTTGGAACTGGACGACGTACTAGATACTGTAACAATACAATGGGTGAATAATTGCATCGTCACGTCTATGAGATTGTATGCTGAAGGTTGGAGGTTGGTTGCTGGAGGATTGTCGAATGCACCCGAGGTTTCCACAGTTCACAGGTAAGTTAACTACTATTTTTTTCAGTAATTTTCCGATTTGTAAGGAGAATATTCCCGAGGTGACCGTGTTCTCCATAATAGATATGGTACTTAATACAACCGTTTTAATATTGCTTGTTAGAGAGAAAAAACGCGAATAGTGTGTGACGTCACAATACGCAAGGCTGCCGCAGAGCGCGTCGCGCGCGAACCAGGTCGATGGCGGCGCCGATCACGATGGGGCACGGCACGTTGCCGTTTATTAGTGACGTCACAATCTTTTTTTTTGAGCGGTTCTTATGCAGCAGCCTGAAGGGTTTTCGCTGCGGGTCCTATCTGGCTCGTGGGTAGGCGCCACTATGCGTTATCGTTTTGTATGAAGTTGCGTTTTGCGAAAAAGGGACAGAACATACCCCTTCTCAAAATTTTTGGACACTTATAACTTCGTGATTATTTAACCTCTTGCGTTGATTTTCCTCTTTAAATTTTTAATCCTTTTTCGAGAAAATATGACATTATTGATTATTTTATTTAGTGTCTATTTCCTATTGAAGGAGACATAAATACTACAGAATCTAATTAGTGACAAAAGAACGAGTGTATTAATTTCCGCCACACTCAAATCAACTATTATCCTTTCAGAATACCCACGAAGGTGCCAACAGCTGTCATCAAGTTCCTATACGAAGTAATATACCAACCCGACTGGGTCCTTCGGGACAAATTCCCTAACCTAGTGCGGTCCACAACCCTAGAGTTCGGAGGGCACTTTGCCGCCTTACAAACTCCTAAAGAATTTGCGGACGACGTGTTCGCGGCTGGAGCTGAGTTCTTAAAGTTTCATGAGGTTAACCGGAAGATTTAATTAAACTGGATACATTTTATACAACTCTACCCTACCCAAACCCCAACCAACGCATACCTAACTATATTCTTCTAACGTGTGAGAAATGAAATGTACAAAATATTTCTACAAATATTAATGTTGTAAGCTCGTCATCATCATCCTCCTAGATTTTTTCCTGGTTGTATAATTGAAGATGTGTGATTTGTCGTTAATAGCTACATTAAATTACCTGCATGTATTGCATGATTTGAGTGCACTCAACGGCGACATTCGCCAAGAGTTCTAAACTTTCAACATAAAACTTTTCTTATATATTTTTAAGGGTTATTCCCACCTGTTACTCAGTAAGGACCAAATTCTTGGCCAGCTTAACTCACTCAACTAAATTTTCTATGAACCATTAACCATACAATTCTATGGTTATTTTTTTGTGTCACAACGGAACTTTTTTCACTTCTTCAGTTTGTATGGCTAACTACCGACTAACCAGACTACTAACTAATGGCCAAAAATTTGGTCCTTACCCTACTACCAATTTGTTACCATTGGTAAATATCGCCAGTATTACCGCCACATTCTTGTTAAACGTTTAAATTAGCAGCAATAGGAATTAAAAAAAAAATACAAACGAATTGAGAACCTCCTCCTTTTTTAAAATTCGGCTAATAATACTGCGCCACCTTTACATAGGAGAAACAATTCCAGCAGTAACTAGAGGTAACAATTTGGTTGTAATGAATGAGAGTAACATTTTTTTTCATATTGTGATTAAGTATTTAAGGATAAAACTTTACTAATGTGACTCAGGAAATACAGCGCCTATGAGTACAACAAGTTGATTACAAAATAGAGACTGATTTTGTTGTAAAAATTATAGAAACTAGGCAATTTATCGATAGACAACTTTAACGATTATCTACGAAGCATGACCGAGTTTTATAAAAAATAAATTAGTGTAAAATATCTATTTAGTTTTATTGTATCATTCCTCAAAATTGTTTTTTTGTAGTAAATTGTTATTTTCATTAACGTGCATGTAAGTAATTCGATGATGTAGGGTACAGTATACAAGGTAGGACGTATATACAGTCAAGGGCGCCAATATGTATTCACTCAAAGTTTCATAAATATGTATACTACAACCTTATTGTTGCAGAAATATTTATTTTTGAGACTTTGTGGTGTATACATATTGGTGTCCTTGACTGTAGTAACTAATCTATTCATGACGCACGTAAATACGCACGCATATGTGAATAGTTAAAGAAAGCAATGACGCGTAGTTTTAGTTTCTGAGCGGCAACCGGATGGCTCGCGGTATTTGAGCTCCCGAAGTGTTGTGGAACCGCCCTTTGCAACCCGAACTGAGCGAACTTGGTTAGGAGCGGAAATTGAAGGGGATTTGGTAGCCTTTAGACACAGCAAATATACGGGTCACTGCTTTGAACATAAGGGTTAAAGATTTCTGGACTTTTCATAGAAACGTTTTTAGGTAAAATTCGCGTAACTACAAAGATATTTATAAGTTTTATTACCTAAATATTTCCGTAACTACAATAGTACATTGCGATACAAGACAGCTATGTTGATTATTACATCAGAGGCGGGATTGTCCACGCGAGCCGCAGGTGAGCGTGATAAGAGAGCCGTGGATGTAATTATCAAAGCTCACGCGTTTCATACGACGTTTTGTACACATTTGCTAGGAAATAATCATTTTTATTAATAATCCTTCCGTTATTTTTTTTAGTTATTGATTGCAACAGGTTTTTACTCACATACTGTTAATCGTCAAGAATTTCTAGCAACGGCGTCAATTCTATTTATGACTTTTCTGTTCACCACGAGTCAACATTTTTGATAATAACCAAACACGCATTAATAATGTTTACAAACATTTGTCGAATTACCTATATTGGCGCGCAGCATTTTTTTTCCGTGAAGTTTGCTCAGTTTGCGCGCAGGTGTTAAAGCCCAGACTTAGATGAAATCTCTAAACAGCCAATACAAAATAAAAATAAAATTGTTTTAAAATGTTATCTTTATTAAATTCATGTAAAATGTTAATAGCAAATGTGAATAGTTTTACTAAATTAAACCTTTCTATGTCATATCCAGAAAAAAATAGTCAATTAACAAAAGGGATTTAATTTGTTTAGTCGAGTAAGAATCCATTTGCCGAGGATTACAAAAAACTGTACCTACATTCTATCCAACCCGGTTACTTTAAGAATGCACCGTGTTCATGCATACATTTTACTGCAAGGTGCCAACGTGTCTAAATCGGGATATAACCATAAAACACGAGTGTCGTAATATTATAAAACACGCGTGTTTACTACCCAGGAATATGACCCTAAAAGTGACGTAATAAGAGGTCTGTTACTAGCAAATGTCTTGAAAAGATAAGTTTTATTACCTGAATATTTGCGTAACTATAAAGATATTTATCGCACTATACCTCTTGTTCTAATAAGAAAGAGACGGATAGTGCGAGAAAAATCGAGAGAGTTCGGGCGCCGTCGCGTGATTGCCGTGCGGCCCCCCTATTCTGTAACTTGTTTAAAGTTCACCTCAACGCTCATCCACAAATATATCTTGACACCGCGATGCGTAGTAACTAAGCGTACGTAGAGGTATAGTTTCGTGACGGGTGACCTGCGGGGTGAGCCGCATTAGCATTAGCGCGTAGCGAATAACAGCCCCGGTGTGATTTTGAAGAGCATCGAGTCCATGAGACAACGTCTCAGCATGTTCTTATAACGAGTAGTAACTTTATATTCGTCGTAATCGTATCAACTTTAATGTGTAAATGTGTTATAAAAGCAGTTCTCTAAATAAATAAGTGTATGAAAAGCAAGCCTTGTCGTTGTAAGAGTGATTGTTTTTAATGTGTATGAGTAAAAGGTAGCTCCAAAATATTTTTTTTATTTTGATTAAGTGCGGCTCTGGTTTGACAATGAATTTGTTTATTAGGTTTTTAAATAAACTGGTTGTTGTGTTAAAATTAATGTTTTAAGAACTCGTACAAAATCAATATAAAAACAATTTAAATGAAACAAGAAATACAATTAATTTTATATATTTCCAATTTTCTGTCTGGGTTTGGTTTTACTTATTTACTTTTCATTCGCTATTTTAAACTAAAATCTTTTTCTGCCTAATAATTGAAAGCTTTTCTAAAAAAAAGTGGTACACCGCTAGTATAAAGTGGAACTGGTCAATTTTTGATGATATCGGAAGATTTGAGAAAGCAGCAGGTAGGTTTTCCTTCATTTATTTTTTTAAGTTGCCATGAAGACCATGCCTATTTTTTAAATCAATAATAATAATAATAAACAATTAACTTCACATGTATGCAAGATATAAAATATATTTAAAAGGCATATGTAAAAATTAATGCGTAAAGAAAAATGGAACTTTCTGTACAAAAAAAGTTAACCAGGTGACAAATTAAATTATTTAGCGTAAATAAATAACCAGCACAGACAATTCTAACACGCTTGAAATAAAATAAATATTCAGACACAAACTAGGCGTATAGCATGGTTGCTATTTTATCACTTATGGCTGTAGATATGACATCCGTCACGTTCTGACCACGTAGGTATCATGGTCGGCCTTATCACGCGATAAGTGACAAGGTAGCCGCGTCGTCTCGTTCTATCGAACGGTGTCAGCCAGTGACGGAAGCTCTATCTTTTCACTTAATTTGTGTGATAAGGCCGACCATGATACGGGGTCTGATGAGTATGTGAGTGCAAGAGTGACGGATGTCTTATTCAAAACGATAAGCGATAAAATACCACCCATACTACGCCCGCTAACCCCATACCGGTCCACCTATCGTGTCGACTTAAACGCACACGCCATTCTCGCCTTTAAACAATGACACGGTAGAGCTGTATTAGCTTGTAAATGACACCGGAGATGATATGATTTGGGCTACTCGTGAATAGTCCAATGGTATGCTAATTATTAATGTTTACGTAATACAGTTAAACTTTAAATTTAGTTAGCAATTTGACTTCTAAAACAGACATGTCTAAAGGACAAGGGCAAACCTGACCCACGAATAAGTGAGCGTCTTATTATTATAGTGGGTATTGTGAGAGTGAATTAGCAACTTAGCATTTCATACCATGGTTGACGCTGACGCGCAATGAAATCGGGAAGGGTAAGCAAAACTTGAACAGTTTTTAGTTTCGTATTTGAATCTATCCGGAGTATAGGTTGCCTGATATCGACTACCTACTAATATAATCTAGGATAATATAGTAGAGAGGAACATTCTGTGAGATTATGAGTATCAATGGAACTATAGATCCGATTTTTAAAAAATCTTTGCCCCGTGTATCGCATGGACTGTCTGGATGGACATAGGCTACGTTCTTTGCAATATATGGGCAAAGCCGCGCTGGCAGCTAGTCTCAGTATAATTTACATTAGGTATCGTACATTATGCTGACGAACCTAACAGACCATTTTTGTTACAATTTCAGATGGTCAAACGCATAGCATGGTTGGTAGTCGCCGTATCCATAGTATACGGGGTATTGCGGACTTACCCCATCCAGAAAGTTCCCGACATGCCACAATTAGACCAGGATCGGTGGTGGGGGAAAGCACCAAGACCGAACGAAGAAGACATTTCAATTCGGAACTTCAAGATTGAATTTAATGATACGGTATGAAAAACAAACACTGAAAGTCATCACCATCATCATCATATCAGCTAAAAGAGGTCCATTGCTGGGCCGACCACACTTAGATGCATTTAGGTTATAGTCATGCAGATTGTTTCTGACGTACATACAAGCAGTCAGTACATACATGCATGGTAAGGTGCAAATCTTACGCAATATCTGTGCAGGATAGTCTACTAATTTTCCATCGATTATACGCAGGGCGCATTTCTGTATTCTAAACAGTCTGTCGCGGTCAGCAGCTGTGCTCCAAAGATCAACACCCTGCGTTAGAATCGAGTGATATATATAAGTGATAAATATCCATAAAGCTTTTTCACGACAAAAAGTAGCCATCGAAAACTAAGTCACGACTGACACCAGGTGACACCCAGTAGGTCTAGGTAGTTCAAAACACAATAAGTTGCTAACTGAGTATTCTTTTTCATATCGAAAACTAAGTCACGACTGACACCAGGTGACACCCAGTAGGTCTAGGTAGTTCAAACCACAATAAGTTGCTAACTGAGTATTCTTTTTCATGCGAAAGAATCTAAAATCCATAATTTTTTCCTTAAGGGCCGGCAGGGGGCAATCGAGGGTCGGGAATGTAAGAGAATTATATAGTAAACAATGTTCCACAATCTTGAAAAATATTACACAGCTAGCCAATGAATGTTACTTCCTCTTGAATCATTCGAATTTAAGATAATGCTTATAGGTAAGTGTAAAAAAAATCAGAAATACACTAAAAACTTGTAAACCGCACTCCCGTATTGTAACAACTGAGTCGTAAGTATCAAGAATTATTAAATGAATTGTATCAAATAATAAAGTTAAAACTATAGTTAAATCCTTGCAATCTTCATTTCTTAACAAATATATACTTATTTCGTGTAAAAGTATCACAAAGATGCCCAATTTTTACGCTCTAATTCTTCATACGAATTAGTATGGAGCGGCCGGCTTACTACAAGTGCGAACGCTCGCGGCGGCCGCGTTCAGTCGGCCGCGAGCCTCCGGAGCGAGACCACGTCGCTTGGCGCCGCATTGACAGATTGCGATCGAACCGTGTACTACACAAAATGAGTACACAGTGGTTCAAACGAAAATTATTCTTATGTTCATTGATTAACATATTTAAATCACGTAGAACTTAACAACATGCTTCCTCGGTTTGATCATAAAAAAGGATTGGGTAGTAATTAGCACCTATAGAGTATAATTAGATGTAATTGACATCTAATTATACTCTATAGGTCGCATCTCTCAACAGATTCTCGTGAAATTTTGTGAGCGAGTCCGATATTTAACTAAAGTGCAAAAATGATTTCGTATGTCCGTCTGTCCGGCTGTCACCTCTATAGGTCGCATCTCTCAACAGATTCTCGTGAAATTTTGTTAGTGAGTTCGATATTTAACTATAGGGCCAAAATGGTTTACTGCCTTTTCGACGAAATATGTTTCTTTAAATTTCACTTCGCAACCAAATTTTTGCAGAATTTTCATTTGGTAAATCAATCGTTGGCATAACTTTACTTCGCACTATGCAGGCAACATTTTTATAATGCAATACTACAACAAACTTTTATGTGGCAAATAATTATGAAGTAAATGATTTGCTTAGGCAAAAAACCAACCGTCAAATGTCATTTGGGAAAATATAAACTTTGCTTTGGAATTATGATAATTACTATTATTAGTAACGTTTAGTTAGCACAATATTTTTTGTTGGATTCTGAGGCAGGTCAGTGTAGGCACAACGACGAGCGAAGCGAGGAGGAGTGTTAGGAAGAACCGCGAACCTACAGGGTGTGAGCCCAGCGAGCGTAGCGAGCGTGCAGCGGCAGCGGCCGGCGATGTTCCGGAAACGGACAATTTTTTCCTCATACCTACATTATAATCATATAATCGGACAGCTGTCACATGGAGGTGGAGTGGGAAAAACGTTGACAAGCAACTCACTTTTGAATGAGACGCGAGCTGTAGTGCGGTTGTGCTCCCAACCTTCCGCCGACTTTATCACGTTCCGTGTTACAGAAGTAGTAATCTGTTTTCATCCGAGTGGTTTATGATTATTTCGCGCTATTTGTAATTCTAATCAATCTGATTAAACCTAAGGAGTGTAGATCGACTTCTATTTCGTGAAATATCATGGTTAACGAGAGTGGGGGAAATAATGAATCTCCTCACGTTCCGTGTTACAGAAGTAGTAATCTGTTTTCATCCGAGTGGTTTATGATTATTTCGCGCTATTTGTAATTCTAATCAATCTGATTAAACCTAAGGAGTGTAGATCGACTTCTATTTCGTGAAATATCATGGTTAACGAGAGTGGGGGAAATAATGAATCTCCTCACGTTCCGTGTTACAGAATTAGTAATCTGTTTTCATCCGAGTGGTTTATGATTATTTCGCGCTATTTGTAATTCTAATCAATCTGATTAAACCTAAGGAGTGTAGATCGACTTCTATTTCGTGAAATATCATGGTTAACGAGAGTGGGGGAAATAATGAATCTCCTCACGTTCCGTGTTACAGAATTTGTAATCTGTTTTCATCCGAGTGGTTTATTATTATTTCGCGCTATTTGTAATTCTTATCAATCTGATTAAACCTAAAGAGTGTAGGATCGACTTCTATTTCGTGAAATATCATGGTTAACGAGAGTGGGGAAAATAATGAATCTCCACCAGTTCCGCCCGACCCTCCCACATACATATGGCAAAAATCGCCCTAGCCTAATATTCAGAGCAATGACGCGTAATTCAATGTCGGAGAGGCAACCGTCCCTCCCAAGCAAAAATTGTCCATGGCAATTGATTGCAAAACCTTTTATTGCGCGTATTCTGTATGTAGGCGTTGTATTCAAGCGGTTGCCTGCCAATTTTTTATTTTTTTTCTTCGCTCGTTTACTCGGCTCCGGTCAGACTAGGAGGGATGGCATAAAAATTCCACTATATAGACAGCGTACACACTTTCAGGCTACCGCGTTTCAATCGGTTGCCACGCAACATTTTTGTTTTACAACTTTTCTCCTATTTCCGAACCAGTCACAGTTGGCTCAATTCGGGTTGCACAGGGTGGTTCCACAACACTTCGGGAGCTCAAATAACGCTAGCCATCTGGTTGCCTCTCCAACATTGAATTACGCGTCATTGTTTTAACTATAAGCCGTTCGGTCGAACAAAACAACTGTCCACATAGTTAGATAGGCTGCGCGCTCGGTTCGGGCGAACGTTGGTAGGTATTAAGGTTAAACATCACTGGTTCCTGTCGAGCTGTTGCTAACAGATGTCGCGATATATAATTTCGATGGTTGCTCATCATTTTACGCAAAACCGTGACCAGTACCAACATGTGTTTCAAACTGCGGAAGCCGAAGAGCGTGCTACGTATGAATCGCAATCAATCTGCACTAATCAGTGCTTCTTTTTAAAATGTAGTCCGAAGATATGCATAAAAGTGCTTTTTCGTGAATTTACGCAGACTAACGTAACTAAATGTCACTTCAAAGTCAGTCATTGTCAAACCTTTTTCATAAATCAAACTAGAGGGCGCAAAACTAAATCTATAGTAGCGCCTCTATTAGGAAATAGTGAAACTAAATGTTCTTGTGGCTGGCACTCTAGAATGCAATATGAACCCACCTGACTTTTTCACTCGTCACCTAATGTCATACGGTAGCGCAGTAAATCTCTCTTTTGCTTAAATCTGTCTGTAACGCCATCATTGAACCGGGTTCAAATCCCGACGAAAGTACTTCTTTTTTGTTTTTCTTTTGGATTTTCTAACGAATATGGCCGTCTCAACTAATTAGATTGACTTGTAACGTGTAAAAAAAATTTTTCAATGTTTAATTTTTTTTGATAAGCATGTTTGTATCTCTCCGATCAAATTGGAGAAATCTTAACAAAAGGCCAGGTCAAAAGTACCCTAAACCGACGAGCATGTATGAGAAATATTATGATAGTGAGTGAAGCGAAAGTGGTTTGCCAGGATCGTAGCAAATGGAGATCCGTGATCTCTGCCTACACCTCTGGGAAAGAGGCGTGATTATATGTATGTATGTATGTTTGTATCTAGATTATCCACAAATATCCCCTATATTTTTGGCGGACATATTCTTACATGTTACATACCTACTACATATATACTATTTTGAATAGGTATATCCTTTACAAAGATGTTACGCCTTTGATTTAATTGGAAAGTCATGAATATCCATAGGTTTACAATTGACAAATCAAAGCCCAACCTTTATCTATTAAACCCAATTCCATTGACATTAGACGAATCGTGCATAAATCTTCATGTTATTTGAATGAAAACCATTTTGATTAACAACAACGTAATTGTTTAATTTGAGACACATTAAATAATCGAAATAAGTAACACTAGTACAGTATTTTAAAAGGATCATAAACGAAGATATGTTCCCTAGAAAATCTAATGTTATACGGAATAAGGCACGTAAAGTAAGATACTTAGTATATTACTTTGATCTGTTATATCCATATTGACTTGCAGGACTAATTAGAAAGGCTAAATATTATTCACAAAATGTTTTGTATTCGCCCGTAAACTCCGACTAAAATAATTAGACCTCAAAATTGGTAATAACTTTGCGTCACCGGACGAATATGGTGAGCTTTGTAAATAACGGGCGAGTTAGTATCCTTCTTAGGTATATCAAAACTGTTACTGGCCAGTCTCTCGAGTCCCGTCCGAGAGCGCGTCGGAAAGAGAGAATTATACCATCTGACAATATTGTACTGTTTTCGATGATTGTCAAAATTCAAAATTAGAATTCTACTTTTTTGGTTTGAACACGCGTTTATGTATCGTGTGCTTGATGCTTTCACAGTTATATGAAAGATTCATCAATACTAATGTTCAGAGGTGGACATTTCCTTACAAAATTATTGAATGTCTTGTTTAGGTAAATATGAGATGAAACTTATCTGTCGAACCCACGACCATCGCGTCGTTTGACAGTCGCATGCCTGAACCGCTAGGCTACCGGAACGATTCCTATATAGAGGAGAAATCTGTGATTTTTTTGCGTGTTTGTATGTAGGGTATAATTTCCGGAACCACATCCGATAAAAAAATATTTCTGTGGTGATGGATGAATGAACTTTCAGGGCCCTATTTAATAAACATTAGAATCCTACAATTTTGTATAAAAGTGACATATTTGTAAAGATTTTCTTAGTAAATCTTTACAAATACCTATGTCACCTTTCAAATGTATGCAAATTTCCGCGTCTCTGGTAGTTTCGAGCTCACAAGATTTCACGAGAACCGGTTGAGAACATGTAGAAATAATATTTGCGCAAGCTTAAATGAAAAACTTCGTTCGCCTCACTCGCTCGTTCAATTAAGTATAATGGATATTTGTTATCGATTCAGTTTTTAATAATTGTCCGAAAATATATTTTTTAAAGGCAGATTCACGAGCATGTACTCATTTCGGTTACGGTATACCGGTATGGGACCGGTATTCCATTACGATAGCGTTATATTGTAAAAGTTAGCCGCGCCGCCAACATAACGGTACCGGAACCGGAACCGTGTAGATATACATATCGTTACCGGTTTTTTTACTGTATTTACTTACACTTTTATAATGCCTTTTCCAAACTGGTATACTTATGATACCGTTTTTTTTTCTTAAGCTTTTCTTCTCGTCTATGAGAGGAGGTCTGTGCCCAGCAGTCGAACGTAATATAGGCTGATCTATTACTATGCCAATTTTCATTAAGTCATTATTATAATCCTCAAAAACGAAAAAGATATATGTACATATGTATAAGGCATTAAATATCGGATGATTCTCAATACCGGTATTGAAATGTGATATTGGACCACAATACCGGAATTTCGGGACTTCAATATTAATACCTATCGAAAATGTATATACACGATGATTCTTAATCCGTGATCAGGAGTCGAAAAATATTGATAAACAGCCAAAACGGATTTCAATGGATGAATTGCATGCAATTAAATCACTGTTTAGTTACTTCAATTTAATGATAATGTAAACATTAATATCCACTGAATGTTTGATCACCCTACATTTCTTGAAGTTAAGTAGATACGTCAAACACACATACGTCAAATTTTTGCAAAATACCGTTCGGGTGACGATGATTTTGAATTATAAAGTGATTCCTTATTCAGGTTTATTCAGAAAAAGAAAGAACGTCTGTATTAGGTAACTTCGAGTTAATCGTGTTTGGTATCAATTACAGAATTAGAAAAATTGACTCGTTTTACGAAGCTACAATACAAGTAACGAATTACAAGCGGAAGTCTCTTTTCAATACCTTTTGATAGAAAGAGACTTCCGCTTGTAATATGTAACTTGTCTTGATCACGAATTAAGAATCATCGTGTGTATTCCTCGTTTAATAGTATAATAGGATAAGATAGGATAATAATTTGTTATTTTACGTATTCGCAAATTTTGGTTCGTCTACTTCGTCTGCATTACTTGAATTTACATTATTGGAAGTTTTGCAGCTTTTTTAGTTTGTTCGTCAAAAAGTACAGTCACCATCAGATATATTTGAGTGCTCAAAAATATCTGAACACGTCTCTTATGCCTCGAAAGTAAAATAAAAAAACTCATCTCCAGAAGCAAAACCAACCTTCTTACTTAAAAAAAAGTATTGAGCTGTTTGCGAACACTGCTTTTATCTGTTCAGGGAGCGATGGTGTATTTGGAAACTGTCTATACAATAGAATCAGCGCGTATGTGATACGGCATGTGAAACCCAAATACACCTTCCCTCCCTGAACCTGTTGTAGTAAGAGTAAATGAATAACATTTCTTTTTTACATTTATTTAAAAAACCAAAAGTTTAAGAAAGTTTTATGTCAACTAACGTTTTTGTAATGGGTTAACAACCCGAAAAACTACGTTTTTGTGAAAAAAAAAAAAAACTTACCAGTAAAAAAGACGAGGTATTTATTATTACCTAAATTCCCTATTAACGAGCACGGTGTTCTACGTTCATTCATAAAAGTTGTCCGTTTTAGCGGAAGCCTATTTTACCTTCGAAAATTTCAAATTATGCTCCTACCACTATCATCACTAGAGCGTAAAAGTGATTATTCTTCGGTAGAAAAAGAATGGAGCACAGACATTACAAATAAAATTATTCAAATAAATGTAAATACTTAACTTGATTATGCGTTCCTTTTTTTTACAATTGCATGAAGTTATTATATTTTTTATTAAAAACCAGTTTCCGCCTCCATGGACCCGGGATAAAAACTATCCTTTATTTTAATCTCGGCTTCTCTTAAGGCCCAGCATACTATACAAAATGGCATTGGAATTGTGTTGTGTCGGAAATAGAGTTGACATTCGTTTGTTTTAAAAATTGCCCGAAACAAAACAAATTCAGCTCCATTTCAGTTGAATCGGTATAATTTATGGGCCTTAGGAGGTTAAACTATCATCGTGCAAAATTTCATCTAAATCGGTTGAGCCGTGATCGAGTTACAAACATTCAAACATCTATATATAGAAACATCCAAAATTTTGCATTAATAATATTAGTAGGTTTAAAAAGTAATTCGATATTGGTCCTTTTCAGTTCCGGTATTAGACTAGTGGAAAAATCGGTACGGGATTCCGGTATTTCGGGATTCCAAGATGGCTGTTTGTATTCCCTATATGAACGTTAAAAAAAATAATTACGTATTTAATTATTTTTTTTCACATCAGTTTTCTCCGGGCCATTTCGATAGTTAGCTGCACCTTTATATTTTACTACCATAAAACTACGGTTAAGGTTAATTTTTCCGGTACCGTAAACGGTTTCATAAAAGATGTAAAGGTGCGAATTCGACCCGCATAAGAACAAAAAAAACTGTATCGAAATAATACCTGTTTGGAACCGGTATTATAAGGTATCACTAGGCATTAATAAATACCGGTAACCAATATTTCTAACGCGGCGGGGGCACCGTTGTGTTGTCGCGACGCGGCTAAACCTTACAATATAACAGTGCCGTACCCAATTAATGGAATACCGGTCTCGTATCTGCCTAGCCACCGGTCGTAACTGACATCAGTCCCTGCACCGAAGAATGCCTACGAGTATATAATTCTACCCTCACAACATTTTATAAAGAAGACTACTTGTGACTTAGGCCGGTTCCCAATTATCAATCCACTGATAGTTTTCCTTACCGATATTTGACACATTTTAATAATCTGTCAAAATACTTGTAAGGAAAACTATCCGTGGACTGATTATTGGGAACAGGCATTAGTTAATTGACATGTCCGGTAATCTAATCTCCGGTAGTTGAACACTTGAACAGTCGATTCATATATAGGTTGCAGTAATTAGTTATTTTACTGTCAACTGTGTAGTCGACTAAAGCGAACGTTTTAAATTTAACAAGTTCACTCCAAATGCACAATTGAAAGAAAGAAAGAAAGAAAACATTTATTTGTCTGTTATATTTAATGCTACATTAATTAACATTCACTCAATCGAAACTAATCAATCCAAGTTGCAAATTCATTTCCTATAATATCATACATCAAATCCTATATACATATGTATACGGCCGGTGGCACAGATTACTTTTCCATATTGTATCTTACTCCTTTCTAATAAGACGCAAAATGTATGCATAATTATCGTTGCGTGGACTTTAGGTTATTGTTCATGGCAATCTCAATAAATAATCACGAATAAAGGCAAACCATTGAACTTCATACATTGTTCTTTGAAATTCGTTCTATCAATAAACAAATGACATAGCTCTTACGTCATTACCAAAATGAGTAGCGTAGCAATATAAAATGAATGCCGTCTCTTTCACCAGAAAAAAACGGGATTGTACGATGGTGTCGCCGTCTGGTGAATATAATTACTACTATTGACCCCGCTGTCTAACTAATTTTGATTTGATATCAAAGACATCTAGTGAAGGTTTTGGGCCACGTGCTGTCATGTGACGCGGCCATGTCATTTACACGGACAGTGTCTAACTCACGCACACATACAAGGCTCGGAGTAAAATTTTATGAATTTCAAATGGCTATATTTTGAATATTACTGGTTTGTACGTGTATTTATTCAAACTGCGGGAGAAGAGGGTCATATATTATCTAAATATTACAATTTCAAGTTCCTGACATCGATAGATTAGACGTCTAGTCCGAACGAAAATTGTATGGAATTCGTCAGTGACGTTGCACCTTAAGATGAAATACCTATATTTGACATAACAATTTTTATATTTGGTAACAAAATCCAAAGTAACAATTTTGTTGGCGAGTCAAAGTCCGACGCCCCACTGTGTATACGTGCATGTATGCGTGTGCGGTGCGCGAGCCTCTATCGTTGTGTGAGTAGCGCTAAAAACCTAAACTTCGCGCGGCGCTGCTCCGAAACGCCCCCTTAAAAGTTGTGAATTCCTACATAAGGCCAGTTAAGGTTTAAAACTAAATTATTGCATAAAGATGTGTGTACTTCTAGCATGATCTAAAAGCATTTATGGCCTGTATTCGGTAATTAATAGTCTGGGAAGAGATTCGCGGAACACTATAGTATCGATATTCTATTTGAGTAAAGAAAAATAAATTACGAAATCTAAGATTAAAATCCAGAAATTTCGAAAATAAGCCAAAAAAATAATAGTAGCTGATATAATACAATACAATACAAATACTCTTTTCACTTCTCATGCTCAAAAAGTGCATCATATTAGACTTGGCAAGCGGGGCTAAAGTAGTACATTTAGCCCCTAGGGAAAATATGTATACATATTTATGATTTATAAAACATTTTAATTTGACCACTCACAACAGTTCAATATTATATCCACCAATCACAACTCTTTAAAAAAACATTAGTATTTGCTATCTATTAACCAGAATACAGCTAGACATTAAAATCGACCAATCAGGAAACAGAATTCAATTCAAACATTGGGTGTTTTTCAAGCGTGGTTAACTGCATACATGACTCATGTATGCTGTTAACCACGCTTGAACGTTTCGATGGAGCTATAGTCGGTCAGAGGCGTTTATTTTTTTAATTATTGTAAATTAGGGAATGAAAAACTCCTAAAGTTTGAATTGAATTCTGTATTCTGATTGGTCGACTTTAATGTCTAGCTGTATTCTGATTAGTAGACAGCAAATACTAATGTTATTTTAAAGAGTTGTGATTGGTGGATGTAATTGCATGACAAAAGCTATGAAGATTGAGCGGGATAGACTACGCCGCTATTAGACGGTCAGAGGCGTTTATTCGTCTTGTGAATATTTTGTATTGTATCTGTGTCAAAACAGTTTATTAAAAAGAATGGCGCCCAATTGAACAATCTTTTCGCCTTGGTATAATTGTTGATTGTGGATGGATAATCTTTGTTTTTACTATTTTCTCGCAGTCGAAGTGAAAAGTAGAGTGTATAACTCTGGTCTAAAAGCCATATTACCCCTCGAACTATTTCCCCTCACTTCGTTCGGGAAAATATCCATCTCGTGGTAATATGGCTTACTTTAGACCCTTGTCATACAATCTACTATTATTGCACACCTCAAAACATCTCATCATCACCTCATCTGATATAAGTATCTATAAATAATCTTATTGAAAACCTGAATTATACAACAGTAGCTACTTTTTTTCGTGAACAAGCCTTAGTAGGTAAGCTATTTTTAAGTTCTCTATGGAATACGAAGCTTCATTAAGCTTACTTTTTCTACTCCTGTACTTTTATCTGTCATTTACATAGTCCTGAACACTAATATAAAGACATACAAAATAAGTCAGCAGAAAAGTCTATACTCTATTCCCCATAACAGTGCGGCACAACCGTGCTGTTTTGTCGCCAAAACGATACGCTTAGCAGCCATACGCTTCTAAACCTGGGTAGTATTACGTGATCAACACTAATTTAACAACAAAATACATTAGGTACTAGCAACTTAACAAACCACTGAATGTTTTTACTTCAAAGAAATTATTGTACTACAGGGATTGCTGCCAACTTAAGAAAAACCTCAATCTTAATATGACAGTACTGGCAAGTTGAATTAAGAACAAAACAGACCATAAACAAGAGGTGTCAATGTGTCATGTTTCCAATTTTCCACCAAAGTTCCAGTTCAAAATTAAAAGACGAAATATGATAACTATTCGTTATTAATAACTTCTTAAGATTTGATTCGTGTTTGTGAAGTGAAGAAAAATGTGTACGTTCCTTTTAAAATGGACGAAGAAGAAAATAACTGCACCGCTGAAGAAATTGCGTGAGTAGTAATAGAACTAACGGAAAACTTACTGCCTGAAAAGTCAAATGCTTTTTATTTAAAATTAGTCGTAGAAAAAGTATTGTATGCAACGGTGTATAACTTGGTCTTAAAACGCTCGTGGCGACTTTAATTGCGATCTCACGCATCTCACGACCCTCGCGTTTTAAGACCCTACTTATACAACAGTTGCATAAAATACACTCGAGAGCAAAAGTTTCGGGTCACCAGCATTTACTTCAATATCTTGAAAACGAATAAATCTATCGTATTGAAATGAATTGAACCTTATAGACAATTTAATGTTACTAAAATAAAATGCATTACATTTACTACTGACCATTTATTTTATTATGTTTAAAACGACAAATTAAAAATGGCGTCATTTTGCTTGCAAAACCAAAACTGAAAATATTGAACTTTTTATATTTACAAGTAGTTTTAACACAGTTGAGTACTTGGTATTACCCCCACGTGCTGTCTGGACTGCTGCAATGCGATTCGCATGCTGTACACCAAGTTTCTGAAACACTGTTGGGGAATGTTCTCCCATTCCTCTACCAATGCATGTTGCAAGTCACGAAGCGTAATTAAAAGAGGATCTCGTTTTCTTACACGTCGTCCGAGCTCGTCCCAGGCGTGCTCGATCGGGTTGAGGTCGGGGCTACGTGCTGGCCACACCATGGGACGAATATTCACCTCATCAAGGTAGTCTTACAATACACGAGCAGTGTGGGGACGGGCGTTATCGTGCATAAAGATGGCATTCTCGCCAAGTCTTGCCATAAATGGACCGACGTGCTCGTTGAGGATTTCATCCACGTATCTTACGCCATTAAGAGTACCGTTTTCGATCAGTACAAGCTCTGTTCGGCTTTCCGCAGAAATTCCAACCCACACGAGTACCAAACCACCACCGTATGCCACCTTTTCTTCAATACAGGCTTGCATAAATCTTTCACCTGGTCTTCTGTACACTTTTGCCCTTCCGTCGTGTGTATACAGCATAAATTTTGATTCGTCCGAGAACCCGACATTTGACCAATTTTCAATCGTCCAATGCAAGTGTTCGCGTGCATAAATTCGTCTTGCTATACGATGGTGCCTCTCGAGTTTCGGACCATTTGCGGGTCTAAATGGTTTCAAATTACCTTCAGCAAGTCGCCGTCTTACAGTCCAAGCAGAAGGGTTGCTTCTACCAAGCCCTAAAAAATGATGAGTCAGTGCTTTTCCCGTAAGAAACCGATTTCGCAGCATAGAGTTGACTAGATATCGATCTTCCCGTGCCGTCGTACACCTGGGTCTGCCTGTTGTTGGTCTGCGTAGGTTCGAACCAGTTTCTAGAAACCGCTGGCGAACACGCTGAACTGTAGACAACGATACACCGACTATTCTTGCTGTTTCTCGCTGACTGCTCCCATTTTCCAGGATCGTGAGGATTCTCGTACATTCCTCAGGTGTGAGTGACATAATTACTACTTTAATAATGACTATTGGATACCTGGAAGACTTCTTATAAATACATTTTATGACAGAACAAAAACAAAAGCAAAAACAGTTGCGAAAATTAGAAGTTCTGATTTGAAAAAAAGGGATCATTATGTTTATAACTTTTTTAATACCATTACTTCCCGCCAATCAATAAGTTTTTATACGTGTAACGAAGGATTATTAAATTGTCTATAAGGTTCAATTTATTTCAATACGATAGATTTATTCGTTTTCAAGATATTGAAGTAAATGCTAGTGACCCGCAACTTTTGCTCTCTCGTGTACTATAATTTATCACATCCTGTCTGCAAAATGACGTCATTTTTTACGTCATCGGAACGACCCTGTTTATAACATTATAACACTCTTGTAATATATAATTAGTGTCAAGAATTGTCCTTGACTAATGAACTTCAAGCGACCAACATTCGTTTTTATTTGTAGAGGAAAATTAATGCTTCGCTTCACAAGTGGTAATTTTTTTTAAATTAATAAGTTTAAAAAATATATTAAGCAGAAAATTAATGAACATGCTTTATCACTCGCTAGCCGAGTCGGTACTGGTCGACACACGTAAAAAGAGCTCTGCGCGCCATATTATATGTAAGGCCGCCAGAGCTGTGCCGACCTGTAATTAGCTATGGACTAATTGAGTGGACCTTTAAAACTTTTCTTGAGAAAATAGTAATATTCAGAATTTTAAAAACCTTATTAGTAGGTAGATAAAAAAACTAAAGATAATTTTAATAAACACTACCTACCCCAACCCAATCCTACATGAGAGAGTCCGGCATTTAATGTGTATTGATGACTATGGCCGAAACAGGTTTAAAACGAGTAGCCTTAGGTTACCTCAGATAGTACGGTACGCGAAATGAATGCACCTTCGATAACTCACAAGGTCGCGATGTTTTTGTTAACATTTAGACTATAATGAGTACTACTAGAAGTTAAAAATTCTAGTGAATTTTGACGTTGCTTTAGGTATTATATAGCGTTTTCTTAGCGACCCTTGTAAATCCAAGGATAAATTATACAAGTGGTATTTTTCTTCAATGGAGTATCGCATTTTAGTATTATAATCTCCCATTTAATTTTCTAAAACTTTCGTCAAGTGATACCGTCGGTATAATCCGACCCAAATAAAATGTATATATTTCCTCTAAAAGATTATACAAGTGGGTTTGGATTACTGAATACTATTAAAAACTATCAAAGTTAACCAGAGTTTGAATTAATAACATATTTATCAATAGCTTAATTTTATACGAACAGTTTAATGTTGAAATCCTCCTAGTTATTTAAAAATAAATCTCAAAAAAATTCAAGTCGACGCATATAATCCAGCTTTATCATAGTAATCTATTGATAAAAAATCTAAGTAATTCATCAATAGCTCCTCGTTTTATTCACTTATCAATTATTTTTCAAATTTGAACTCACGACGATCAGCGCGCGAGTCTAGTGCGCCGACGGCGAGAACGTCATGACCAATCACAGCACGCCGTTGCTTGTTTCCTACGCGGGGGCCTCCCCTCTGTGCTGACAACAGGACATCGACAGTTCATTTGCATTTGGAAAATGTAATACGACAATGCGCGTTAAAAGTTTACTTTGAAAATTAATAAGTGTTTAATTTGTAATCAAGTCTTGAACTTTGACGTTGTAGTGGTTAAGGAGAGAGGCATTGCGCGTCTAATAAAATTACGAATATAGTCTGTATATATTATGTAGTTATAGTAAGCTAACTAAATCAATACTTAATTAATGTGTAGTACTCCATTATTGAATGGATCAGCTCACTTGAAAAATGTTATCTTTTACCGAGTTTAGCTATTGATATGTTTTACTGTACAAAAACCTCCATGGTAAAGCTGTGATGATTGTAAGATTACAAATAATCTCTATGGTAGTAATAAAAAAAACAATTATTAATGACTCCAGTATTATGCCTGCATCACACTGGCGCGGCCTGGCCCCGGCGGACAGTAGTAAACTTGTCCGCCGCTGTCAAATTTTCTATTGTCCGCCACCGCAGGCCACGCCAATGTGTTGCAGGACTTGCAGGCCTTAAACATACAGATTTTATAAAAACACTCCACTGACAAGCTGTGATGATTGTAATGATTACGAATAGTCTATATAGTTAGAAATAAACTAAATCAATATTTCATTAATGTTGTAAATATTGCAAAAATATGTATCGATAATATCCTCTCATAAATAAGTACCAAAACGTTAATCCACTCACATAAGAGTTATGGGTCATATTTATGAGTAAGTTGTATGCACCATGCACCTATATTTTTACACTTGACTGTACTCGAGTGTTAAGTGGAGCTCACGTAAAAAAATATATAGTACGGCGGAAATTGGGCAATATTGATAAAAGTCGTGGACACGTCTTCTATATACCTAACACTGGTGTGTGTTCCTTGTTCTCTCCAGAGTACGAATCTACCGGTTTTAGTTAAGGGAAAGGGGCCGGGCATAGTTGTGACGTCACAAAGATGGCGGTCAGTCTTTGGATGGATGACCGCCTGATGTTTGAGTGGTTAATATAAATGCGCGTTTCCGTGCTTTGGAAGGCACGTTAAGCAGTTGATCCTGGCTGCTGTCTATGACAGTAGTCGTTAAGCCGAGTTAGAGGCCTTCGGGCGGCTTAAGAACTTCTAACAGGCGAGTTGCCCACTCACTTGACAAAGTGGGGACAACTGTCACTCGCGTTCACAGGAGCTACCCACCCCAACCCTGCACGTGTCCCCTGGGTGGTACTAAAGAGTGGCAAACTTTAAAGGCCAAAATAATATATGCCATACGATTAAATAAACAAAGATGGCGGCCGAAGGTCATCGATTTTTGTTCAAATCTCGGGTTCTATTGCTTCGTGTGAGGTGTCATTTGAAAGCATATTAAACGTACTATAATTGTTTTCTTCAACTGTAAAACGTACAACAAACCGTTTGAAATAATAATGGATTATTTTACCTTAGACGTTTGCTTACTTAACATCATAATTCGAGAAAGAGATACTTTAGCATGATTAATTTCATTATAAAAAATATCAAGCATTTTATTAGCTTGCCAAAAATATGCAATTTGTTGTAGTTCAATAATAATTACATATTATGGCCAATTCCGTAACGCAAGTCCGCGGCAACCAGCATGCTGTGTATGTTTGAAATACTTTGAAAGTTAATTTTTCGTGTTCCCAAATGAAAGGTACTGTAGTCGAATTAATAAATTTTGTGTTTAACTGTATATTAGTACGCGTAGATTAGTTTATATAATCGGTGAAATGAGTTATTTCAAATAAATAAATCAATCAAAATCTCTTATTTGCCGGAATACAGTAGATACTTATATAAATAATACAAATGTCAATAAGATTACACACAACAGTGTATTCAGCCCATATGCATGCAAATGTCTTGAGTTTAATTACATAGGTGTGTAAATAATCAATTACACCTAGGAGCAAGTTATCAGCCAGGTGAGCATAATTTATTTTGTCATTATGTTTCAATAAAAAGCCATTTTAAATTCATAAATGCGTTGTCTGTGGGCCGCGAGCATTCGCCAAAATACAGCCCCACAACTAGGACCCAAATTGTCGACATGGCCATTGGAGACATTTGGACGTGGTGATTTCTTACATTAACCTTTCTAGCAACAGCTTTAGGTAAACACAATTTTTTCTTTGGAGATGCACATAGATATTTATGATTTGTCGACTGATATATATTCTGTACTATGGAACTGCAAGTTATTGCAGCTTTTCAGGCAACAAGTTCGAACAGAACCGTGAGCGGCGAGGCTCGCGAGGCCGCAGACCAGGCTCCACGTAGGCCCGAAGGCCTGAAGCGTCCCTCCAAAGCGCGCTCTCGGATACTTTACTCCTGAGTTCAAGGACAAGCGAATCTGAGCGTGTGCGTGCGTCCCTCCAGAGCGTGCTCTTCACACGAGCCCGAAGGCCGAAGACCCGAAGGATGAGCCCACGCGGATATTTTACTACTTCCAAGTGTATTACAAGCGAACCCGAGGGCTGAAGGTACGAAGCGTACCTTCAGGGAATGCTCTCCACGCAAGCCAGAAGGCCAAACGCCCGAAGGGCGGGCCCACGTGGACACTTTATTACTCCTAAGTGTCTTAAAAGCGAATCTGACGGCCGAAGGCCCGAAGGAGAGCGGCATAGCACGCGAGGCGGCAGGCTGAGCTCTGTGTAGCGTAGGGGCGAGGGCCGAAGCGTCGCTTCAGAGCAGGCTCTCCACGCAAGCCAGAGGGCTAAAGGCTCGAAAGGCAGGCCCACGCGGACACTTTATTACTCCTAAGCATCTTACAAGCGAATCTGAGGGCCAAAGGCCCGAAGGGTCTCTTCAGAGTGCGCTCTCGAATACTCTACTCCTGAATGTGTTACAAGGGAACCTGAGGGCCAAAGGCGAGGCGGCAGGCCGAGCTCTGCGTAGGGACGAACATATGTAGCGTCCGTTCAGGATACGCTCTCGGACTTTTGTTTGGATGTTTGTTACTCAACCACACTTATTTGGATGAAATTTTGGACGAAAATAGTTCATAGCCTGGATAATATTTATAATAATAAGGGATAGTTTTTATCCTGGGCCCACGCAGACCAAGTCGCGGGCGGAAGCTAGTTGTCTAATAAAGCTGCTTGCGTTGGTTGTTTTATTATTTATTTTCAACTAGCGACCCGCCCCGGCTTTGCACGGATACTATGTCATACATATAAACCTTCCTCTTGAATCACTCTATCTATTATAAAAAACCGCATCAAAATCCGTTGCGTAGTTTTAAAGATTTAAGCACACATAGGGACAGACAGCAGGAAGCGACTTTGTTTTATACTATGTAGTGATGTTATACTAGGAACTACACTAACAGAGATTAACAATCTCACTTGAGAGCAAAAAGAAGACGTAAATTAGTGTAAGGGGGTCACCCCCCACACACATTTTACGTCTTCTAAGAAAAGAAAAGAACGCTTCAGAGCTCTCGCCTCGCCTTCGGCTTGGGCTACAAGGTTCCTGAGCTAGCCTTTATTTTACTGCTTTAGATGCGTATCATGACCATCTGACTCGTATAATTACTCAGAAAACAAAACAAGAGTGTCTCAAGGCGCCATGTCAGTGCTACCTAGCTGAACCGTGGGAACTAAGATTTATACCTACACTTTGGAAACCGAGGTCGGTTCATTCAGCCAGTTGGTTGGCACACGCGCTCACGGCCGGACGCTGCTTATGCGCACAGTTAGGTATTGAAAATGACTTCGTTGCGAATAAAGTCGATTCACTGCAGCGTTGTGGCGTGTGACAACAATAAAACAAATAGACATTTATGGTTTTTTATCTGCCGACTGACGATGACAGATTAGTAACCCTACCTACTTACTTTATATAGGTACCCAAGTACTAATTATTGACCTGGTACGAACTAGTGAGTTTTAACAAGGACGTTTACGGAACATTGAATCTTTAATACCAATTTCAAATACGTAATTATTTTGTAAGGCCTGCTTGAGTTTCGGTAATTTAGTATACCTACCCCGAGCCTCAGACAAGTTTACTCCGCCACTGCCATGAAGTCCAAATTATTTTTGTTGTTTTCGTAGATTTCATGTTTATGTTTATCCCTGTATAACAGCAATTAGTATAATAGTTTACTTCGTAAGATTCGCACGGCAGCTTAAGAAAGGGCGAATACATCGTCGTTGGTTGGTATAGGGACTTATGACTTTTTGGAAGGGCTGGAATTCACTCGCGAGGATAAACACATAATCAGAATATTTTAAAACAATACATTACAACAAATTATGCCTAGTGTCTACTTTCAAGTTTGTAATGCTAATTTTAAACTATTACGTTATTCTTATACATACGCTGTAAATAACAAAGATACGTAGGTACCTAACAAACTTTATTTCGTACGGTCTCCAGGATATATTTAAATTACGTTACAGGGTGAGCAATAGGGAACATGGCTTCAATTTTATTTAACATGCTGCGTTGATATGTTTGTATGTATGTATGTAAGTGACTATGCAGTTCAGATACTGGCAGTATCTTGGGAAACCCCGGATATTTTATACCTATTTGCTTTTTAGGGTTCGTACCCAACCGGAACCGTACCCAAAGGGTAAAAACGGGACAGTTGCTTCACCATAGTGTACTCCCACATTATAATAGAATCTTATGTTTTGCAAAATTATTTAAAACGTAAGGGTGAATTGCAAAAAAATTGTACGTAACACAATGGAATATTCACAAATTTGTTACACAAAAACTAAGAAAGTTACACTAAGGAAATTATAAAGCCGCTTTCATATTAGTAGAAAAAGTCCTTATTTCAAGAAATAATAATTGAATACCTACCAAAATTTTCAAATCATTGGTTCGCGTCGCTTTCATATTTACTAGTATTTTTATTAATTTCAAGATATTAAATATGTCATATCGTCTTTTTTACGTTAAATTGCTTCATTTGTACTGTGCAAATCATTGTTTGTATTTCGCGCCATGGACACTCGCTGCGCGAGTCGCCAGCCATTGTCGTGCGTGGCCGTAAATTGAAACATGATCTCCACTGCTGTGCGTATTCCGCTACCGACAAACATAGAAAAATATTTATAATTTAGGATTACAGATAGCTAAACAAAACACTATCCTGAGTTAGATTCTAAATTTGGGTCGATTAGGTTTCTTTTGTGTGTCTTAGGCAGTACTTTATTATATATCCTAAATATTATAATAAATTAATTCAAAATAAAATGTTAATTTTAATGTTACGGACTAAATTATAAAATGTTGCAATGTACCAATATGAGCGAACCCTAATGTTGGTTTTTGTGTGAAACGTTACACAATGTTACACAAACGAAGCCAAAATCAATGCCATTTACTGTTTCAACACGTGTAGAAGAAATAATTAAAGGAATTCAAGTACTCCCAAAAGTCAAACTGTTTATCCACTATTTTCGTCATTCAACTAAGTAAACATATAAGTAGAAGACGATTACTTAGCAAGCATAACACAATATGTCTTGAAATTTTCGAATAAAACCTCCGAAGCAATGTTTAGTATCACTGCACAGAAACTAATATGGGTACGGGCGCGTGCGATTCCTTTAGCAGTTCGCTTTGAGTTGCCAGTCTTAAAAACGTTGCGGATGCGTTCATTGCTACGTCAAAATGCGAAATATCGCGTTACACAGCTGACGTCACACAAAGGAACGAAATCCTTCCCCGAACTTTGATATAAGATATTGATATAAAATATTTGTTCTAGAGACCTGAAAAACAACTCCCTTGATGTTTGACATGGTATTAAACAGACTACCAGTAAATTTCTTGGCCAAAGCTGTTTAAATCAAAGTTATGATTTTTTTTTTACTGTGTGTTACACAAAAGACAAGTAAATTTTGTATGGGAGCAAAAAACATTTTTTTTCGTTAATGCATTTAAAAATATTTGTATCATAGTTATAATATAAAACTGTGCAAATCCTATTTAACTATGAACAAGACCACGTGAAAGCATATCTGGAATACATGTTACTTGAATACTTATTTTTATATAGAATTTTGAAGTAAGAGAACATTTTCCAATTTTGGAATGTACAATTTTTTTGCAATTCACCCGTAAACCGTTTTTTATTTCACTCAACTATTAATTATAAAATCATTTCTAAGCGGTGTCAACTCTAGCGTCGATTGGCCGGCGCATGCGGGCAACGACCCGCGCGTTCAAGGTCGCTCCAATGTTAAATTTCGTAGGCACTTAAAGCAGTAGGTATTGACAGTTTTATTCAGACCTGAGTATCTGTTTGTTTAACTATTATATAATCTGTGGCCACGTGACGACAGCGATCGCTAGCAGAGTCTAGCGTGGTGATGGTTAATCGGTGCGTAATTAGCAAAATGTATTATTACTTTGTTATTTACTTATGTACAGGTCGATTCACGAAAGCTGAAGGCGTAGCACGGTTGCCATTTTATCACTTATCGCTGTGGATAAGAAATCCGTCACGTTCTGACAAGTATGCGAGTGCGAGAGTGACGGATGTCTTAACCACAGCGATAAGTGATAAAATGGCAACCGTGCTACGCCTTCTGGCACGAATGAATTGAACGAGTGAATGATAATTTCTTTGTGTGCATCACATAATAATTAAATACAGGTTGATGCAAAAAGTGATTAGGTACGATACTTGTGTTTTAGAATTTGTTTGTTTGTGTTTCTCATTTTTTAGATTTTTTACAGTTCGAAGAAGCCATCACCTTTCGATTCTTGACATTAAAAATAAGTCAGAAAAATATAAATACGCTTTATTTACAAAGGACTTTAATATTAATTACTAAAAAGATTAACATGATAATTATAATAATATAATTTATTTTTTATTATATAACGAAAACGTATTAGGTACATATTTATAAAATATTAGGAGGCCCCTGTATAAGAACGGCACTCACTGCCACTCACAGTGACAAGTGACATTACTTTCGGTCAATTCATTCATGCCAGCTCTCGTGAATCGACCTGTACACCAACAAAATCTATGTCGTTGGAAATATTATAAAATTACCTATCTTTTTCATAATATCTTTGATTGCGCTAATGTTATTATTTATTGAGTTACAAGCGTGTTTTATCAGTACTCATACTAACACGCACGGTAAAAAAGTCATATTTTGTCAAATATTTAAAAAGATTTTGATGGTACGTCATAGGGCTCGAATAAACAATTATATAAAGTTTAATATGCTTTCAAATGACACCTCACACGAACCGATCAGTAAAATAGAACCCGAGATTGGAACAAATCGATGACCGTCTGCCGCCATCTTTATGACGTCACAGCTATGTCCGTCCCCTCTCCCTCAACAAAAACCGGCAGATTCGTACTCTGGAGACAACGAGGAACACAACCGTACGAAAATCGTGAAGGAGACGACTTTTTGCGATATTGCCACCGTACTAACACTGATTATACTGAAAAATAATTTCAGTGTGCTGTGATGATTATTAGATTACGAATAACTTGCATAGGTGACACTAAAATACATCAATACTTGTTTAATGTGTGGTACTCCAGTGTAGTAATAGAAGATTGTATAATCATACAAAAACACTACAGTGTTAAATTTATAAATTAATCTTAATATGATGACTTTTTCGTCTATTAACTATACATTAATAAGCATCATTGATCTAAAGAGTACCTATCAACGTACTTATGCAATTACTTATTCAATCAAGCTAGGTTGAACCATTTCAACCACCCATGAGTGACCGGTATGTCGATCAAGTAACGCATTACGCACTATACTACGTAACGTACGCTATGTAGATGTAAATGTCATTTTTTCATATGAAAAACGACAGCTGAATTGTCCTAACGCACGTTCGAAACATTACGTGATTACCCCTCAGATCTCTAACTGACCCACGGCCCGCTTTCTTACAGTCGGTTATAACGTGTTTCTTCGATTTCGGTTAAAACCGGTTTTGCATTCCGTACTCTCAATCAACTGAGCTATCGGAACAATCCACCTCTGTCACCTTTTTTATCAATCAGTTCATTCTTACAAGGCCTTAGGGAGGCGTGTACCGACATCTGCCTAGATGCGAGATGATCAGCCTAGCAGCAATTTGTATGTAATCATATTAAATCCATTTAGTTTTGTTATTATATTTGGTAAGGTTGGCCTTAAATATGATAAAAGACAAAGTTTCGCCTTAATATGAACCAACGTGAATGTAAATTTAACACGCAAAACTAAAAGAAAGCGTTTTCGTGACGTATGTAAGAAATGTGCATCGAAAATCTACATTTTCAATAACTCCGGATTTTTGTATTAATTAATAAAAAAAGTCCTCTTCCACATCGATGAAAACTACTTTTCTGAGGGTTATTGGTAATTTAATAATTTAATGTTAGGCCCCAATCGGACTTTGAAAGATTCTTTGAAATCGAATGAGTAGGTAAGGTACCTATTTTCGGAGATTACCCCCAACCTGCACCCTAATTTAACTGCCTACTACTACTATTAGACAGATAACTAATAACCCTGTGTTTATACTTTCTGTACTTAATTCATATTAGTAACATCAGGGGCCCGTATCATGAAGCAACAAGTTACAAATTACAAGGGGAAGTCTCTTTTCAATACCTTTTGATAGAAAGAGACTTCCGCTTGTAATTTGTAACTTGTTTCTTCATGAAACGGGCCCCAGATCATTATGACATCGGGACCTGGAAAACCTCTAGTAAATAAGTACAACAACTCTGTCTACAAATAAAATTAAAGTTAAAGAAAGTTTAATACTAATAACCCTATATAACTTTCTTTACCTGCTATTATTGGTTAAATAAAATAGATAATTATGTCATTTCGACCGAAAAACAACTACTAAGTAACTAAATATAATGTACAATCAAGTACTTAAAGTTTGTACCTACAAGTTTGAGCGTACGCTCGGCCTTGGCGAGGTACTCGGCCGGCAGCACGCTGCACACGAATCGCGTGAGTCGCGCGCGAAAGATTTAAATTACGGATAATAACTGATAAGCTAATACAATTTAGAGCTATTGACGAATCCGTTAGAATTTGTGTTTATATATTCTTGGATAGAACTAAAATGAATTACACCGACTTGAGGATTTATGAGATTTCTTTTATGGAAAGGAGAATGGTTTCAAGATATTATTCCTAATGAAAAAAAATGCTATTGATAAATATGTTAGAAATTAATGGGGCCATTTTTTTTAAATACTTTTGAATACACTTTAGTAGTCACTAGTCACTTGAATATTCTTTTAGGAGATTTATAATATTTTAAATCAATTCCGGTTTTGCTAACGTAATCTCTTGACAAAACTATTAGAAAACGATATGTAAGGTTTGAATAATCAAATGCGATGCGTTATAGGAAAAAACTATAACTTGTATAATCTTTGCAAAGTTTTACAAGTGTTCCTTACAAAAAAATTAATTATTCGAAAACCAAAATCAAAAACTGCTAGAAAATATTTTTCGCTGTTAGTACTTAATGTGCTCTCGCTGATAACAAAAAAAAATCAAACTTGGGACTTATGTTAGTTTGACGACAAATTATAGTGTTCGCGTACCGTACTAAGAGCAATTACACAAAAAAGATACCTAGAATATATAATGCCAACAACTATTACGGTAAAAGAACCCGTAAGTATATGTATTGTTCCTAAGGTACATAATAACAGAAGTACAACCTTAGATAAGTGTAGTAGTAAGCTAATATTTAAGAAAATATTAAAAGTAGATATGTACGAACTCTAACCAGATGAATGAACTTCGCACCGCGCGCAATACGGGATTTTTCAAACTTAATTACCTTTTACTACTAAAAACTTAACTAATACATTTTTTTCACAATGATTAGTACGTTGTGGATACTTTAAGTGGGCTTCGGCTTCGGCTCTAAGACGGTTAAAAAACACGATGCATTTTATAATTTTTCAGGTAATTGCTGATTTTAAACAAAGGATAAAAAGCAGACGACCCTTCACACCACCATTAGACGGCATCCAATCTGAGTATGGAATGAATACGGCTTATCTGGAGAAACTACTATCTTACTGGACGGATAAATACGATTTCAAAAAGCGGGCGGAACTCCTCAACAGATTCCCACATTATAAGACCAAGATACAGGGTTTAGATATCCATTTTATTAGAGTAAAGCCCACGGTGAAGAATCTCAAAATGTTGCCTTTGCTCATGTTGCATGGATGGCCAAGCTCATCAAAGGAGTTTGACAAAATAATCCCAATTTTAACTAATCCTAAAGATGGCTACGATTTTGTGTTCGAAGTTATTGCTGCGGATTTACCTGGATTCGGATTTTCAGAGGTAACTATTAGGATTATTTTTGTACTTTTCAATAATGTTATATTCTTATATTATCGTATGGCTTTATTCAGAGAAAAGAAAAAGAATTAAATTTACAAAGGTTAACATTTTATAGCTTAATATCTAGGTTTGTTAGCCAATCCCCGGCATCCGCGGTGATTGTATGCTGATCCTTCATGTCTCCCGTATAGCGCCGCCTGGGGCATTCCTCCACAATAAGCCTGAATTAAAATATATGATAGTTTTTATCCCGGGTCCACGCGGACGAAATCGCGGGCAGAAGCTAGTCCATACTAATATTATAAATGGGAAAGTGTATGTGTTTGTTTGTTTGTCCGTCTTTCACGGCGAAACGGAGCGACGAATAGACGTGTTTTTTTAAGTGGAGATAGTTGAAGGGATGGAAAGTGACAAAGGATAGTTTTTATCCCCGAAATCATCCCCTAAGGGGGTGAACTGGGGGGTAAAAGATTGTATGGAGCTGCGATATAAACGAGTTCCACGCGGACGGAGTCGCGGGCAGAAGCTAGTATTCTATAAGTTGGTCAAAAATATTAGGAGCTTTTGTTTTGCGCAGTTCACCAATGGCCATTAGGAAACGTGTTGAAGGAAAGATGTTGACCATTAGGAAACAAGACGATTTACACCTTAAAATGATAATTGGTGGTAATAAACATGCCAAAGCTATGAAAACTCATCGTCTCAACATCAAGAAAAAACGAGTTAACCCAGACCAGGTTAACCAGTTAAAAAACTCGAGGTTTATAGTCGTTAGTAATTGATTTATGTTAAACTCGACAACATAAACATTCAAACTTTACGGAAATCAATAATTACTATGAATGCCGATTAACAATAAAATAGTCTTCACTTTCGAAGCACGTGTCTAACAGTGACGGCGCGGCGGATGAACGTTTTCGGTTTTCTATGTATTGTATTTGCTATTGAAGGGTGGCCAGTTACTGGTGATTTACCCTATCTATAGTTAATTCATTAGGTATATACGTACGTTACTAGCTCTACGTGTATTACTGATACCACCCGCAATTAGTAAATTCATAATTCATGTATTAATTGCAACGGTATTATAGGGTATCATATATTTTATAAGAATTTACATTGCCATATAATTATAAAAGTAGAGCATGGACCCTGTTAGGACGGAGCAATTTGATAATAGGTGTTAGTACATTAATTAATCTCAAATCAAAGCAATTTCAAATATAAATTGAACTAAAAACGTGATAAACATCCACACCGCCAGAAGCAAAGATCAATATTGAAAAATACTTTTATCTACGCACATATCATTAATGCTCTAAAATGCGTTCATAAACCGTAGGAAATGACCAGACATCGGACAATCGGTTGTAGTAATCTACAAACGATTTTACTATGAGAACTTTCTTGTCTGTGGTAGTAGGTAAAATCTGCACTGTAATGTCATTACAGTACAGATTTTTGATAAATTTGTATCGTTATGAGTTTAAATTTGGAACAGCTGTCAAAACTCAAGTGGGTCTCTATTCTAGTATCCATAGATATTAAAACAGTTATCGATACGAGACGTCAATTCAGTACGTTTTTTAATACAAACCACACGACATTTGTTCTCGAGTGATATGAGTATAGGGACTTCATTCGTTTGTCTATGATTTTTAAAAAAACCATTCGCCATGACGGATGATCGAATTGCCGGCATTGCTGTTGTAATTTTATTGTTGGTTTTTGCTGTTACTTACTACTACTTATGATATGTGTGTAGATAAAGTAGTGTATGCAACTATACATAATTAGGCCTTAAAACTCATTATGGATCAATCGCATAAACTACTATTAAATAACGTGCTTACTAAATGCACCATAAACTCATTAAGTTAAAACCTCTCATAATCGATAAATAACATCAATTCTTTTAATTTGTATTGCAGGGGACGAATAAACCAGGTTTAAATCCGGTACAGATTGGAATAATAATGAGAAATCTGATGAGACGACTTGGTTTCAACCAATACTACATCCATGCGGGCGACTGGGGCTCACAGTCAGCCACCCATTTAACTACAATATTCCCCGAAGAGGTATTGGGGTAAGCAAAACATAAATACATAATCTAATTAATGGTAGGAGATACGAATAAAGAGGTACCTACCATCTTCACCCATCTGTTTAATTCCTACGTTGTTTATTCTCGCAATGGTCACCCGTTTTTCTTTGGAAGTCCGAAGAAACACACTTATTGTGAGGTATTTCATCCAGCTATATTGCAAGGAAAAACACACAATCTATTTCTCCTATCGAATTTTTCTTTTTGCCTATGTGTATTTGATACTAAGTTAATCAGCATGCTTGTTTACGGTATACTGTAAATGTTGATTGTGAACTTATAAATAAATAAATGTATGAAAAGTATGTTCAATATAATTAAATCAATCAAAATGTGGCCCTGTAAGCTGTAGAAACAGCGAACCTGTCTAACTATACAATAATGAACGTACTCGCTCCCAAAATCTCATGTGAATCGGTCAAACGAATTTCGTTCGCTTCGCTCGCTCGTTCGAAAATGTTTCACGAATGGGTTGGCTATATATTATTTCGATTACAAAGTCGATAATTAAGCAATATGTACACAAGTTATTGACTCCACCTATGTAATTACACTAATTACATATCATAAGTTGCATACTATTATTAACTGTATAAACTGTATACCAACTTTCTGGTGGAGTTCAATAAATAATTTTATTATTTATACATAAAAAATGAATTCCGCTTGGTGGCACCATTGTGTAGACCAAAGTCAAAACACCTATAGAAGCTGAGTAAATATAATTAAAACGTTAATAGGTTTAGGTCAAAAAAAAACATTTTTGGTACAAGCTTTTATTGCCGACTGTACTTTCCTGTCATACCGTCGTCAACTACTATTGAGACGATTCTATCGAGCCCAAACTCCACGCCACGGGGTTGCGTCGGTTAAGTACTTAATTATCATGGCCACCTTCTGTCTCTATCATCAGATCAGCTCGACGGTACCATAATATTTAATTGTCTTCCCAACTATACTTTTACCCGGAATTTCAGCTCAATCGGTTGAAGATATCTGCTTCAAAATTGAGTTGCAAGTTACTTAGAACTTAAATACACACAGACAGTCAAATAAAAGCTTGTAAAAAGACTCCTCTCTTGGCAGATTTTCCAGGAGAACAGGGATGGTGGCACCTTATAAAATAATCAATAATGATGAGGTTTCTCGAAAAAGGATTAAAAATATAGGCGCAAGGAGAAAAAAAGTAACACAAGATAATAAATAACCATAAGCGTCCAAAGTATTTCCTGTGTCCATTTTCCGCAAAACGCACAATTACTATGACGCTCGAAATCCGTTACGTCACGGGTTTCAAGCGTTTTCTCTCTATATCAAGCAATATTATAAATAAAAGAAGAATCGTCGTATTTTTTGAGATAATTGGATAGGATTTTCTTCATAAGGCATATTTTATGGCTTCTTTCTTTTGGAGTAATAATTAAATTAAAGTCCACAACTTGATTTTGTATTGAACATGGCAAACCTAAAAAGGCCTACCTGGAAAACCCAGGCAGGTGGCTACTGGGTGATGGTTTTAGACCTGGCAAGTTGAGGGCCAGAGGGCTCGAGGCAGACCACCCGCTGGATGGAGCACACAAATCACTGCACTCTTGCAACTACACATGCACGAGGCCATACATAAAGCGGGTGATAGGAGCCTTTGGAGAAGTCTGGTCAAGAAGAAGAAATGATGTCACGATCCTCAGCATTGAGGGAACCACTGATGATGATGATGATGACGACATATATATAATTGATTAAAACTTACCGTACTATTATATTCATGAATGATTGACACACTAACCTAATTAAACTGGGATGCTTTACTATTTCCAGATTCCATACAAACATGCCATTGTCATTATCGCCCAAAAGCGTTATCAAGCTCGTCCTTGGCTCACTGGCCCCAAGCCTGACTGGGCACCACTCCCACCGCGTATATCCCTTGCCGAAAACGTTTTCATATTTGATAAGAGAGACCGGGTACTTCCACATAATTGCGACTAAACCTGATACAGTGGGTAAGTTACTATACTAATATTCAGAGCACGACGTTGCGTGTCCTCGTGTGTTGGCTCAGTTCGGGTTGCACAGAGCGGGTCCACGACACTTCGAGAGCTCAAATACCGCGAGCCATCCATTTGCCTCTACCACTTTTACTGCTATAGGTAGACCGCTTAAAGTAGCCCGCACTATACACAATATTGACGTTATGGTCCTTACGCCTAATAAGTTCCTTATAATGAATAGGCTGCGAACCATCGCAGGTGCGGCGAAACGTCCATGCCCCATCCTAACCTTACCTTCTTTTGTTTCAATATCAATTTGTGACACAACACCATGGCGTTAAAACATTTTAAAAAGTGACGTTTGTTTTGTTTTATTTCATTGCATGTTTTAGGAACACCCTATGATATATTCCTATCCGGTCTGTATGTGTTTATCCGGCCAGTGCAGTAATGTACTCAAGTGTTTCAGGCGTTGCGCTAGCCGATTCCCCATCGGGCTTGGCTGCTTTCCTGATGGAGAAACTGGGTATAGGAAGTAACAGCGACCAGTTACACACACCACATGGAGGTTTGGAAAGCTTGGATCTCGATGACGTACTCGATACTGTCACTATACAATGGGTGAACAATTGCGTTGTTACATCTATCAGGGTGTATGCCGAAGCTCTTAAGTTTAGCTCACCAGAAGTATATCCAATGCATGTGTGAGTAGTTTATTCTGTCAACTAGCTTCCGCCCGCGACTTCGTCTGCGTGGACCCGGAATAAAACCTGTCCGATATTTTAATCCAGGCTATAAACTATCTTCCTGCTAAATTTCATCCACATCGCTTGAACCGTTTAAGCGTGATTGAGTAACAAACAACTTTCGCACTCATAATATTAGTAGGTTACTAATGTTATAAATAGGAAAACGTCAATGAGACTGTGTAAGTTTCTAGTTAAGGGTAATCTCTAGAACTATTCATATAACCCGCTATATTTTATCCCGCCAGTCTACCTGGGTTCCAAGGCGGAGTCGTGCGGAAATTCTGTGAGATAGTATAAGGTCTTTCACGAGTGCTCGACCTTTGAAATGTAATAAAATAACCTGTGTAGCTGATATTGCAACAATTTTCATATTATTTCAAAGTACATTTGATGACATTATTTATGAAATATAATCTGAGCCAAATGGCTGCCGCGACTCCGCTGTAGGTGGTGTATCTTGGTGGACCAATTATGGGCGATATTTTCGCTTAAACGGGGCTCAATTTCGTGAAGAACACGGGTTATGTTGGCATTCAGAGCAGCAATTGTCTGTGGTTTGTCTGTATAGACAAGATATTTCACGACAGAAAATAGTCGAGCGGTGTTAACTCACACGATCTCGGGGGCCAGTTGATGTCGCCACCACGCGATATGACGAAACCCTCGAAATTCTCATCCGACAAATTTAATGTGTCCCGTGCAGATAACAATTTCTACGCGTTGTTTGAGTGTATAGCGTTCCATGATGGAATATCAGGATTTATTAGATATTCCCGCCAAATTTGACAGCTATTGCTTTTCCAAGATGGCCGCTATACACTGGCAAAGTTCGAGCGTGCCTATTGAAAAACCCTTTAGCTTTGAAGTTTGTACGTAGGGGAAATCTCTTGAAACAGTTATCCCATAAAAATAAATCTTTCACTTATTTATATACAAGAATTAGATCTGTCAGAATACAGGTACTTAGCCCTTCATAAGGCAGAGGGAACTATATCCCCACCACCACCATCATCATCATCATATCAGCCGAAATACGTTCACTGCTGGACATAGGCCTCCCGCAAGGAGTATTCCCACCATGAATGAACTTTATTTCTATGTAATTGTGTTAAAGGGTGAGCATACGCCGAGGACAACAAATAAGAATATTATTACAACCGAGTTAACCTCTCCCAGTCTCAAATCAACATTTCTTCCTTTCAGGATACCAACGAACGTCCCAACAGCAGTCATTAAATTCCCATATGAAATATTGTACCAGCCCGATTGGATCCTCCGAGATAAATTCCCCAACCTAGTGCGGTCCACAGTCGTAGACCACGGAGGGCATTTTGCCGCGATGGAGGTACCACAAATACTAGCTGACGACGTGTTCGCGGCTGGAGCGGAGTTCCTGAGGTTTCATGAAGGTAGAAGAAAGATTTAAATGATGCTACACCGAAAAGTAATGGACTATACGTCGATCGTTTAACTGAGACCAGTGAGACCTCGAGTCTCAGATAAACGCCTAAACATAATCTAATAACATATTATATAATGATTAATACGCGTTTTATTTCCACTTCAATATATTTCAGTCGATTAATCGATAAATAAATAAGTCGGTATTCCCGGTTGCGCCCACACGGCCACGGTCCGCTTTGACACCTAATCCCAAGATTTGATATAGGTACTTTACGGAAGCGACTGCCGTCTGACCTTCCAACCCAGAGGGAAAACTAGACCTCATTGGGATTAGACCGGATTTCTCACGATGTTTTCCTACACCGAAAAGCTAACGGTAAATATTCCAAAAAACTCATTGGTACGAGCCGGCATTCGAACCCACTGTCATATATGAATAAGAGGGTAGCATAAGACATGTCACCTGTCACGCGTCAGTCGCGAATATACGTTGCATGAGTCTCAAGAGTGTGTTTCATTGCTGCCTATTTAACAGTGGCGACGAATGGATAAAAGTATAAATAACTCGATTAATACGTGCAAGTATTAACTAAGTAGTGTTATTAAGTGTTCACGATGTCTATCGGAAAAATGAAAGAGTTCGACGTGGTCAGTGGGAACTGGTTATCGTACTGTGATCGACTTAAAATGTACTTTACGGCGAACGGCATTAAGCCGGAATTACATCTGCCAACGTTGATTTCATTAGTGGGTGATCAAACATACGAACTGATTGCAAACCTCACGAGTCCCAAAAATGTATCGGAATATAAGTTTGAAGAAGTGGTTGATATTGTGGGCAATCACCTACAACCGAGACCTTCTACGATGGCTGAGCGGTATAAATTCCGGCAGCGGCGGCAGCAGGCCGGTGAAAACGTGGCGCGGTACGTGGCCGAACTCAAGCGATTATCTAGGTATTGTGAATTTGGGGCAGCTCTGGAGGAGAACTTGTGCGACCAACTGGTGTGCGGGATCACTAGTGAAGTCATCCAGCAAAGGCTTTTTGCGGATCGGCATCTTACTTACAATAGGGCCGTGACCCTGGCGACGTCGTTAGAAACCGCCGAGAAGAATGCCGCCTTGGTCGAGGGCGGCCATCTACAAACGCAGGAGGGAGTCAACGCCATGTACGGTGGCGCGGGGACTTCGCGAGGCGCTGACCAGTGTTCAGCGTGCGGCGGCTATAATCACGTTGCTAGAGGCTGCAAGTTCACCACTTACCAGTGCAGCGAGTGCCGAGCTGTAGGGCATTTACGAAGAGTGTGCCCGCATCTGCGACAGGCGGGCGACGGGCCGCCCACCGCCGGCGCGGCGACCAGGGGCTCCAGCAGCCGCGGCCGGGGACGGGCCGGGCCGCGAGGGAGCCGGGACCGGCGTAGGGGGCAACCTACCCATTTTGTGACGGATTCGCGCGCTAAGGACGAGGAGGAAGACGAGGTGTCCTCCGAGGAGGAGCCGATTTACCAAATGTCCTTAAGGAATTATCCCGCGGTGAGCATTCTTATCAATATAGATGACAGAGAAGTGCCTATGGAAGTGGACACCGGAAGCGCGTGTTCGTGTATTAGTAGTGACACTTATAAAAGATATTTTAAGCACTTATCCTTACAAACGTGCACAGTTACACTTAGATTTTACGATGGAAGTATTGTAAGACCCTTAGGTATTTTACGTACGAATGTAAAGTACAATAATATTGAAAAGTTCTTGGATTTATATGTAATAGACGGGGGAACAACATCGTTGCTAGGTCGCCAGTGGTTGGCCGAACTGTGCATAAAACTACCAATATTCCAGACTAACAGTGTAAGTGTAGGCCCCTCTTTGTCTATGGTTAAAAACACGAATATTGATTCGGATGTGTGTGCGCTTGTTGACAGATATTCTAGTTTGTTCGACGGGACGCTCGGGCGGTACACGGGCGGGCGCGCGACGTTGCGCGTGCGCGCCGACGCCGTGCCCGTGTACTGCCGCGCGCGCCCGCTGCCGTACTCGCTGCGCGGCCAAGTGGATGCCGAATTGGACACCATGCTACAGAGTGGTGTTATCGAACCTGTTGACTTTTCGGACTGGGCTACGCCACTGGTGCCTGTGGTTAAACCTAATGGTAAAATAAGGCTATGTGCAGATTTTAAGGTCACTCTGAACCCCGTTTTAATGGTCGATAGGTACCCATTGCCAAAGGTCGAGGACCTATTTGCGGGGCTAAGTGGGGGTCAACATTTCACTAAAATCGATTTGTCGTCCGCTTACAACCAAATTGAGTTGGACGAAGGTTCAAAACAGTACACTGTGGTCAACACTCACCGGGGTCTTTTCCGTTACAATCGATTGGTCTTTGGGGTATCAAGTAGTCCCGGTATTTTCCAAAGGACTATGATTAACTTAATGAGAGATATACCTAATGTGTCCGTATTTTGTGATGATCTGTTAGTAACGGGAAAGGACCGGAAATCTCATTTGACTTCGTTGGCAGCAGTATTTAATACGTTAAATGCAAATGGCCTGAAATTGAATAAAAGTAAGTGTGTATTTTTTGCAAGTTCAGTTTCGTATTTGGGGCACATTGTGGACAAGGGTGGTATTAGGACGGACCCGGATAAGGTTAGGGCGATTCAGGAAATCCCGGAACCAAACAATGTGTCAGAATTGCGATCCTTTCTTGGCCTTGTAAATTTTTATGGCAGATTCGTAAGGAATTTAAGTAATCTTTTAGCGCCCTTAGACATCTTACTGAAAAAGGGAACGCGATGGGAATGGTCGCGTGAATGTAAATTCGTTTTTAATGAAGTTAAGTCGTTGCTAACGGGCGCTGAGGTATTGAAGCATTACGATCAGGACGATCAGCTGATTGTAACGTGTGATGCGTCAGCGGTCAGCGGTCGGGCTCGGGAGTGTGTTATCGCAGCCAGCGCGGAGTGGGGGCGCGGGCGCGGACGGGGAGCGCCCGGTCGCTTACGCATCCCGCGCGCTGACGTCGGCCGAGCGGCAATATAGCCAGATTCAGCGGGAAGCGCTTGCTATTATTTTTGCGGTAAAAAAATACCATCAATACTTATATGGCAGACGTTTCTTACTCCGGAATGACAGAAAGTAACTCACGCAATGGATCTCCATGAAATCCTGCACCTTCTTCGGAACCAAGAAGCCGGGTACGAGGAAATCCTTCCTTGGGCTGAATTGTTCCACCTTCATACGACCGCCCAGCCTCGCTCTTTCCCCAGCGTAGTACAAATTCCTGTGGAAAATGTCTAGTCAATATTTCTTTTTCTTGCCCCTTTTCTAATTACAAGCTTTTATTTAGTTTCACCTGTCCCGTTGTCTGTCTGTCTGTAATCAAATCTTGTAGGTTATATCTGACCCACTTCCCGGTGACCGATTGAGCCGAAGTTTAGGGTATAAGTATAGTTTGGATGACAATTCAATATTATGGTACCATCGAGCTGATTCGATGATGGAGACAGAAGGTGGCCATAGGAATTCAGTACTTAACCGACGTAAACCCGTTGAGTTTGGGCTCGTTAGAATCGTCTCAATTAGTATGATGGAAAAATGAATTGTTTGACAGTTACTTGTTTATTTTAAGAGGTGTTAGCAAATGGCCCCCTCATAGTGGCTACTAATGTTTGCATATGTTGTCTGCTACCGCCGCTTTATAAAAAAAACCTGTTGATCCATGATATAAATTACGTTTCTGTCAAAATTCAAGATGTTATTGTCGACTGTTATTTTTTTGCACAGTCATTAACTAGTTGTTGAGAGGGTTCTAAAGAACCCAAACACAGGTTTATCTTGTGTTATTTCGGAGATGCTATATGCTGGTGATAATGGAAACGGAAGGTGGCAGTTTCCATGATCAGACCAGCTTTATAGCCTTTATGGTACCATAATATTGCATTGTCGTCCGACTTACACAAGTGTACAAAATTTCAACTCGATTGACTACGGGAAGTTGGTTTTTGCGCAATCTTTACTAAAGAAGACAAGTCAAATAAAAGCTTGTAATGTAACACTTATAGGTAGTGCCACGAGATTTGAGGTCAATTACTACACACACAGCTACATGAAGTACTTATTGCAAAAAAAGTAAATTAATGATTGAATGTAAATAAAAACCCTTAAATATTGACGACCGGTTAGCCTAGTGGGTAGTGACGCTGCCTACGAAGCTGAAGGTCCTGGGTTCAAATCCCGGTAGGGCAAATATTTATGTGATGAGCATGAATATTTGTTTCTGAGTCATGTATATTTTCTATGTATTTAAGTATTTATATCTATTACGAGTATATATATCGTCGTCTCGTATCCATAACACAAGCCTTACAATGGGACTAGGTCAATTTGTGTAAGATTGTCCCCTTATATTTATTTATTTAGATATGTATTTTGTAATAGTTATAAAAACAGTATAAAAATGCTTCTATAAACTAAACTATAGTCAACTTTAACAGTTACATGAATCAAAACAAGGCAGTTAATTATTCTTTCTGGTTTTTACGATTAATAACATATTCATATACCTCAACTAAACCCGTTTATTTAAATGAACCGGTTTGAATATTTAAACTACAGTAATAAAAATATGGATAGATAGATACCGATCTATACATATTTTAATACAACAGTTTTTTTTAATAAGTCTGTTTTGTTTGAATACGATGTATTTTTGAAAATAACACGAAATAGTCCATTTTTTTTGACCTATCTTTCAATTCACTGTTGAACTTGCAATCGGTACGAAAAAAGAACAGTAATTTCAAAATCCCGATGTCATTACATGGCATGTTGTTGTGTGCGTGCCCTCAACTCTGGCGGTACTACGTTTACGTTCTTATGGCGCCGTAGGTTCATGGTCTTCTCTCCGTCTCACTGAGCATAAGCGTGAGCGAGATGGAAATGCGTGCGTTTTTTGCCCGTTTAAATAAATAAAAAAGTAATCACTGAGTTCCCTAAATCATAATAGTGCCGATTTTTAGAAGCCATATATTTAAAAATTTGAGCTTTTGTGCATAATTTGTTACGAATATTTCAAGTGTAGTTTAGACCCTTTTAGACCTATGTTCGAGACTTTTTCTACAGAGCGAAAATTGCTTAGTCATATTTCGAATCCCTGATCTCGCTGCAGAAAAGCCTCAAGATTAATATTCGTTTTTTTTTGAAACCATATTATTGTATGGTTATTAAATTTAGATATAGATTAAGTAAACGCATTATATTGTTTCAAATTTTGCTTAAATTAGCTAAACCTACGGCGCCTTAGTTACAATAATAAGAAACATACCTGTTGCCGATCAATCTGCTTTTAATATTCGTCAGTTGCCCCTCATTCAGCTTGGGGAACTTGTGGTACAAGTACAGGCTGGCTGCGAACTTGAGGAAGGAATCCCCCAAAGTCTCCGCTCGCTCGAGATTGGCCGTATCGTGCGAGTTGATGGTCGTCAGTGCGAATAGCATGTCACGCAACTCGGGACCGCGGCCCGTGGGTGTCAGGGATAGTAGTTTGATTTTGTCGTTGTATCTGTACCCCAGGAAAATTACGTTTTTATCAAACATTAATTTATAACAGCGTTTTTGTTTGTTTGTTTAATTTTAAAATATTATTCTAAGATGCCTTATCCAAGAATCCACCAAAATTTTCATCGGGAAGTAAATACATAAAAATAAATGACTCATCCATTATGTTTTTTGTGTGATTTATTTATTATTCTTGAAGAGCTCCTGTAAATTAACCAAAACAAAAATTCAAATATCTATTAATATTTTCCTCTTTTTTCAGGGATTGGTTAAATATCGATTTACTTGTCTAATTTTTTGGTGGATTTTGAGTCTACGTAATTACTAAAAAGCTGCTGTTATGAATTATTTCCAAATGTACTACTGAGGAGAAACGTATAACATTACTCCGATACAAAAATAGACAGTGTGCGCGCTATCCCAAATCCTCAAGGTGATTTTGGTGTTGACAGCGTCGTAAGGTAATTTCTTTGCTGGCAGAACTAATCTAATTTGTAATCTATCTGATTTGTAAGTTTCATCTATATTCATATATAAATACAAATAAATAAATAAATAAATAAATACAAGGGGACAATCTTACACAAATCGAGCTAGTTCCATAGTAAGCTCAGTAAGGCTTGTGTTATGGGTACTAGACGACGATATATATAATAGATATAATACTTAAATACATAGAAAACATCCATGACTCAGAAACAAATATTCATGCTCATCACACAAACATTTGCCCTTACCGGGATTCGAACCCAGGACCTTCAGCTTCGTAGGCAGCGTCACTACCCACTAGGCTAACCGGTCGTCAAACAAAAAACACCATTACCATACCATTTACCATTTTACCATTTTGAACATTTACTGAAATAAAATAATTATCTTTTTGTTGTGTTTTTGTTCAATTACTTAAACAATATTAAAACTTCCCCATACAAAGTCAAAGGGCCGGCAGCGGCACTGAATTATCGAAAAATAAAACTTCGTTGTTTAAAAACAATGCATTTTATTAGTTTTAGATATCATGTTTCTTAGTAACATTTACTATTTAAGAGCTACATAACCGATATTCAAAGGAAAATAAAGAAATTTAATTTTTCAAAAAGTCCAGGTTCGATTCCTGGGCCGAGTACACGTATTTTTGTAAGTATATGAATGCAGTTTTTCTTTTTACTAAAATCAACGTCATGGTTCCTAAGCCAAGATTTCGCTATCTGTTATGGTTTCCAAAACCGCCATACTGACCCATTTGGATTGCTCAGCCTGTATATTGTTATATCATATTATATTATATTGTATAGTATTCTACTATATTATTCATCACATGTTAAAGAGTTGTTGTTTTAAATTAAGTTGCACTGCCCACATTTTATCTGCTTTGCCTTAACTGCGTTGACTGGGAGATAATGCTTTATAGCATTAAGTCCGCCTTTTGTACCATAAGATATTCTTTTGTGCAATAAAGATTAAATAAATAAATAAGGATAGGTAGTGCGTACCTTAGTACCTACCCTAAGGACTATTAAAGTGCTTACTTGGGTGGCGGTGGCAAAATGGCCGCCGTGTGCGTGAGGTCGGGCATGCGCAATGGAGAGCGCATGAACCCCATTTCTTCGCGCGCGTGCAACGGAGCTGACACGAACTCGTCGTAACACTCTATGTCCATCAGCGTTACTGTTGCTATGTTTCGTTCTATGTCTATTGGCTCCATTGTTGCCTAAGAGCAAAAACACGGTCAAAATATATTCACTACTGGGGCCGTAGACAAGGTTACTATCGACAAGCGCTAACGCCAATAGAAAATAAAAAAATGTACCGGAATGACAGATACCAACGAAACACTTTTCGTTAACATCTGTCATTCCCATATATTTTATGAGTTTTCTATTGGCGTTAGCGCTTATCGATTGTAACCTTGTCTAACGCCCCTGGAATAGGTCGATTTGTGTAAGATTGTCTAAAAAAATATTTTAGAGTTCGGCCATCATAAAAACATACGTCCCAAGGATATTCTTTATTTATCTTCTTCTGTTGCAACTGGTAGAGGCTTTCTTTCATAGACACGATTGGCCGCCGAGGGGCGTTCTCTTGGTCGATTGGGTTATTTATCCTGTAAAAAGTACATTAGGCACGCGTTATTAAAAGCCCATAAAGGAAAAATAGCAGCTCGATATCGATAAATGCCACAAAATAATCAAGTTTGTACCTGTCAGCGCTACGGCTAACAAAAATATAGACGCCTCTCACGCGTGATTCCAAATTCGAATTTCCACTTTACACAAAGCATAAAGGTAGACTGTCTTGTCGGATTGAACCGGGGAACTTGTGAGACAAGCAGAAGCCTATTTTCAACTCCTTTTAGTAGAAAGAGACTTCCGACATCCCACAAAGAAAACAAGTTAGTACCTTTTAGTGCTACGGCTAACAAAAATATAGACGCCTCTCACGCGTGATTCCAAATTCGAATTTCAACTTTACACAAAGCATAAAGGTAGACTGTCTTGTCGGATTGAACTGGGGAACTTGAGAGACAAGCAGAAGCCTATTTTCAACTCCTTTATAAGAAAGAGACTTCCGCAAGTTACAAGTCTTTGTTTAACCCCCTGGGGAGTGCTGAGATCCAAAGGATTAAAGTAAACTCACCTGTCGATACTGTTGATTGTCGTAGGCTCTTCAACCTGCGTCAACAAAGACTTCATTGCTACAGGCAGACTAATTGATATTGGTTCCCATTTCTCCCCTGAAACAATACACATTAATAAGACTACCCGAATGATTTTAGCCATGAATTTCTGAGGTATGATATATGAAACGATATGATACAGTTACTTTTTTTGGGGGACAACTGTTACTCGCATCCGCAGGATCCTAGCACAACCCTGCACATGTCCCCTGGGTGGTACAAAAGAGTGATAAATTTGAAAAAGGCCAAATAATGTATGCCATACGATTAAATAAATAAAAATGATAAGAAGTAAAAAAGTTATGACAATCCAATTGATATAATTTTATTGGGCCTAAACTATCCTGTATTATCACTTTGTATGAACACATAACCTAAAGCCATCTAACAAAGACTTCTTTTGCAGTAATGACGATATTCGGGAATGATATCTGTCCCTTGATATTGTGTCAAAAGCTATGTTGATTGTTGAGACTTGCGAGCGATTTACAAAACAAGCATAATTGGAGTAATCACGAATAAGATGATTCCTACCGAATGGGCCGGGCCGGGACGCGTGGCAACGGATGCGCGAGCACCCGGCGGGAGCCGACCGCGTTTTAATAGAGTGCAGTAGGCAAAAGCCGGCCGGAACCGGTCAGACGCGACGACAGCCGAGCGCGGCCGTCCACGCGCCGCAAATCCATTGTAATATAGAATTTAACGTTTGTATTAAGTAATGCTTCAAATTCCTTTGGCAACTTGTAAAATGCGCTAAGGCGCGCTCCAACCCGGCAGAATCGTCCATTATTTTGTAATGAATTATCAAAATTACCTGGATACAAATGGGGCTGGCCATATTTGGTACCCTTTGTGATTTCGGCTCGGAGGTCGTACGCAATTAGCAACATGTGAACTCTGAAACATTCAATAATACAGCGGTTAAGTTAACACTTTCACTGCCAGGAAACAGCCTATGCCGATCGGCGCTTTTCACTACTTAGATGGAAAACCACGGGCAACTATAGTATACTTTTCTGTATATCGTCATCAACTACTCTTTGAGACGATTCCAATGGTTATCCATGCATTTCTGTCAGTGAGATATTCCTCAACCCTGTAATAAGCCTTTAAGGCACCGTAGGCTCATGGTCTTCTCTCCCTCTCACTGAGCATAAGCGTGAGCGAGATGGAAGTGCGTGCTCAGAAGCGCGGATATCATGTTTTTTAATTTTAATTTTTTGGCCGTTTAAATAAATAAAAAAGTAATCCCTGAGTTCTCTCAAATTATCTCTCATATTGCCAATTTTTAGAAGCCATTTTAATATTTTTAGCACGGCGTCTTAACATCAATGTTTTTTTCAAGTAATTTTTAAGAGCTGGAAAGGGTAAAGCCAAATTTTTATAAGGTAATTTATCATAAAAATGGATACGTTGACCCGAGAAAGACTTGTATACTTTACGAACACGAAACTTTTTGGTTGCTATTTTATTTTTATTTCGTGAATTAAAATAATATAATAAAATAGGTTTACATATAAATTACATATACCTGTGTATAATGCTAGGCAGCATAGTCCCTTTGTACCAAAGCACGCCAGGGTAGTCATACTTGATGCAAAACTCAGGAATGAAGATTTCGGTGAAGCTCTTCGGTTTATCGTCGCCTTGCGACACGGATATCAGTTTCTTCTGCTTGTCTGTGAACGCATTGATTGTGGCTGCTCTGGGTAGAAGGCAGTTCATTCGAGTGCTTATGTTTCGGACCTGGAAATTCAGTAAATTGTTAGTTTATTTTGAAACACTTCATATCAGATGATTCTGGCCAAAAAAAAAAAAAATTACAAATCCCGAAAATGAACTCAATGAGAAGGTTTATACACGGTGTTTTTTTAACCGTCTTAGAGCCGAAGCCCAGTTAAATTTAACTTGTTTAAGTTTAACTTTAAGTTAAAATAAACTTAACTAATATTTTATTACTAGCTTTTGCCCGCGGCTTGGCCCGCGTAGTAAAAGTAATTTTCCAAAAATTGTTGAATTGCTACGCCGCCTACTAACCTACTACTACTAACTTCCCCTACGAATAACCCTTCGTCATAACCCATTATGGTAAATTAATTTTTATTTACTATTATTTTTATGCCCGTGTGGTGGCGGGCTAGAATTTCACCACCCTCTTTCTTCCAAAAGTCGATTAAGAGAGCAGGGCTGAAGTGTGTTGTGGGTTATGGGCTAACAACCTAAGCAATATCACTTTCACACTGGAACATAAAGTTCATGTGCTCTGCCTGCCCCTTTTGGGAATAAAGGCGTCAATGTATGTATGTATGTACGTATTTCTGTTATTAAATTTACAATCATGATTATTGAGAATCTGTCTTCTGTAATAAAAGCTACTTTATGTTCATGATAATGTTGAAATACCAAAATATCTCCACGAATGTCAAGTCAAATTTGTGGCCTGGACATTGCTATAGGCTTGTTTCCTAAGATTTTTTTCCCATGCTTTTCGAACCAGTATTTAACATAAATACCCAAAAATTTGTTTTAATTTAACGGCGGCCAAAATGCTTAACTTATAAAAAGTAAGCAGATCTTCGTGCAGCACCTTGAATGTACTTATTACGGATGCAGGCACTTTCCCAATGTCTCCTACCCTCCCGTCCCACCGCGCCGAACGCACTCTCCTAGGTACCGATTGCTGACGATCGAGATGGCACCAAATACAAACTTTAAAACTTATAACCCTATATAACGCGGGTCTCGTTCCCTACCTCAAAAGCAAAAATAGAACTCTAATTTATAGGATCACGTGTGGCTGTCTGTCAGTCCGTCTGTTACAACCGATTTACTACGGAAAAAACTGGACCGATTGAATTGCAATTTGGCACAAATATTTTCATGAATTTCCATGTCCACCACATTACATTTCAAAATCTATGTGATTTTCGTTATAGTATTGATATCTCAAAAAACCGTAATAACAACGCCCATATTGATATTTAGACGCCACGTTGGAATGTAAAATCGTTGTTGTTGCGACCCGATAAACCATAGAAACAATAGATGCCGATGTTGATTTTCAGAATTTGTCACCACATGTCTCCTTTTAGGGGTTGAATTCTCAAAAAACTGGAAACACTTATTTACTCATTTATCGTTAGGAATTATCCTGTGAATTCTCGAATAAAATTGTCTAACTAATCTTTTTTCTCCATACAAACTTTGGACCTACTTTTTAACCCCTTTCATCATCATCATCATCATCATCATCACATCAGCCGAAAGACGTCCACTGCTGGACATAGGCCTCCCCCAAAGAGTGCCAAAGAGACCGATCCCGCGCCACACGCTGAAAGTACTTTGTAAATGAATAAGTAATCTGTCCACAAAGTTTTAAGTACGTAGTAGCTAAAAATAAGTTTCCCTTATACAAAATTTGGACCCTCATTTAACCCCCTTAGGAGTGGAATTTTATAAAACGCTGAAATTACTTTTTTTGTATCCTAATAAGTTATCTTCCTACAAAGTCTCAAGTCTCTAGTTCAATAAATAATGTTTCCCCCCCCACAAACATTGCATCCCTATTTAACCCCCTTAGGGGAAGAATTTTATAAAACGCTGAAAGTTCTTTTTTGTATCTTAATAATAATATTCCTACAAAGTTTCAAGTCTCTAGTACAAAAAAATATGTTTCTCCCATACAAACTTTGCACCCCTACTTAACCCCCTTAGCGATAGAATTTCCAAAAATCCCGTCTTATCCCTTGCCTACGTCATAAAATGAAGTTCTAGTGTAAATTTCAAGTTTCTAGTCCCAGTAGCTTTGAATACGAACTTTGCACCCCTATTTTACCCCTTTAGGGGTGGAATTTTATAAAACACCGAAAATACTTTTTTTTGAATCCTAATAATTAAAATTCCTACCAAGTTTCAAGTCTCTAGTTCAATAAATAATGTTTTCCTTATACAAACATTGCACCCCTAATAAACCCCCTTAGGGGTAGAATTTTCTAAAACGCTGAAAGAACTTTTTTTGTATCATTATAAGTAATATCCCTACAAAGTTACAAGTCTCTAGTACAAAAAATCATATTTCTCCCATACAAACTTAGCACCCCATTTTAACCCCCTTTGGGATAGGATTTCCAAAAGTCCCGTCTTATCCCTTGCCTACGTCATAAAAGGAAGGTCTGGTGTAAATTTCAAGTTTGTAGTCCCAGTAGTTTTGAATAAAAACTTTGCACCCCTATTTAACCCCCTTAGGGGTAGAGTTTTGTAAAACGCTGAAAGTAGTTTTTTTGTATCTTGATAAGTAATCTTCCTACAAAGTTTCAAGTCTCTAGTACAAAAAAATATGTTTCTCCCATACAAACTTTGCACCCCTACTTAACCCCCTTAGCGATAGAATTTCCAAAAATCCCGTCTTATCCCTTGCCTACGTCATAAAATGAAGTTCTAGTGTAAATTTCAAGTTTCTAGTCCCAGTAGCTTTGAATACGAACTTTGCACCCCTATTTTACCCCCTTAGGGGTGGAATTTTATAAAACGCCGAAAATACTTTTTTTTGTATCCTAATAATTAAAATTCCTACCAAGTTTCAAGTCTCTAGTTCAATAAATAATGTTTTCCTTATACAAACATTGCACCCCTAATAAACCCCCTTAGGGGTAGAATTTTCTAAAACGCTGAAATAACTTTTTTTGTATCTTTATAAGTAATATCCCTAAAAAGTTACAAGTCTCTAGTACAAAAATCATATTTCTCCCATACAAACTTTGCACCCCATTTTAACCCCCTTTGGGATAGGATTTCCAAAAGTCCCGTCTTATCCCTTGCCTACGTCATAAAAGGAAGTTCTGGTGTAAATTTCAAGTTTGTAGTACCAGTAGTTTTGAATACAAACTTTGCACGCCTATTTAATCTCCTTAGGGGTGGAATTTTAAAAACGCTAAGAATATTTTTATTTGTATCCTAATAAGTAATCTTCCTACAAAGTTTCAAGTCTCTAGTTCAATAAATAATGTTTACCTCATACAAACATTGCACCCCTATTTGACCCCTTAGGGGTAGAATTTTCTAAAACGCTGAAAGAACTTTTTTTGTATCTTAATAAGTAATATCCCTACAAAGTTTCAAGTCTCTGGTACAAAAAATAATGTTTCTCCCATACAAACTTTGCACCCCTACTTAACCCCCTTAGCGATAGAATTTCCAAAAATCCCGTCTTATCCCTTGCCTACGTCATAAAATGAAGTTCTAGTGTAAATTTCAAGTTTCTAGTCCCAGTAGCTTTGAATACGAACTTTGCACCCCTATTTTACCCCTTTAGGGGTGGAATTTTATAAAACACCGAAAATACTTTTTTTTGAATCCTAATAATTAAAATTCCTACCAAGTTTCAAGTCTCTAGTTCAATAAATAATGTTTTCCTTATACAAACATTGCACCCCTAATAAACCCCCTTAGGGGTAGAATTTTCTAAAACGCTGAAAGAACTTTTTTTGTATCATTATAAGTAATATCCCTACAAAGTTACAAGTCTCTAGTACAAAAAATCATATTTCTCCCATACAAACTTAGCACCCCATTTTAACCCCCTTTGGGATAGGATTTCCAAAAGTCCCGTCTTATCCCTTGCCTACGTCATAAAAGGAAGGTCTGGTGTAAATTTCAAGTTTGTAGTCCCAGTAGTTTTGAATAAAAACTTTGCACCCCTATTTAACCCCCTTAGGGGTAGAGTTTTGTAAAACGCTGAAAGTAGTTTTTTTGTATCTTGATAAGTAATCTTCCTACAAAGTTTCAAGTCTCTAGTACAAAAAAATATGTTTCTCCCATACAAACTTTGCACCCCTACTTAACCCCCTTAGCGATAGAATTTCCAAAAATCCCGTCTTATCCCTTGCCTACGTCATAAAATGAAGTTCTAGTGTAAATTTCAAGTTTCTAGTCCCAGTAGCTTTGAATACGAACTTTGCACCCCTATTTTACCCCCTTAGGGGTGGAATTTTATAAAACGCCGAAAATACTTTTTTTTGTATCCTAATAATTAAAATTCCTACCAAGTTTCAAGTCTCTAGTTCAATAAATAATGTTTTCCTTATACAAACATTGCACCCCTAATAAACCCCCTTAGGGGTAGAATTTTCTAAAACGCTGAAATAACTTTTTTTGTATCTTTATAAGTAATATCCCTAAAAAGTTACAAGTCTCTAGTACAAAAATCATATTTCTCCCATACAAACTTTGCACCCCATTTTAACCCCCTTTGGGATAGGATTTCCAAAAGTCCCGTCTTATCCCTTGCCTACGTCATAAAAGGAAGTTCTGGTGTAAATTTCAAGTTTGTAGTACCAGTAGTTTTGAATACAAACTTTGCACGCCTATTTAATCTCCTTAGGGGTGGAATTTTAAAAACGCTAAGAATATTTTTATTTGTATCCTAATAAGTAATCTTCCTACAAAGTTTCAAGTCTCTAGTTCAATAAATAATGTTTACCTCATACAAACATTGCACCCCTATTTGACCCCTTAGGGGTAGAATTTTCTAAAACGCTGAAAGAACTTTTTTTGTATCTTAATAAGTAATATCCCTACAAAGTTTCAAGTCTCTGGTACAAAAAATAATGTTTCTCCCATACAAACTTTGCACCCCTATTTAACACCCTTAGTGATAGAATTTCCAAAAATCCCGTCCTGTCTCTTGCCTATGTCATAAAAGGAAAATCTGGTGTAATTTTCAAGTTCCTAGTCCCAGTAGTTTTGAATACAAAATTTGCACCCCTATTTAATCCCCTTAGGGGTGGAATTTTATAAAACGCTGAAGATTTTTTTTTGTATCCTAATAAGTAATCTTCCTACAAATTTTCAATTCTCTAGTTCAATAAATAATGTTTACCCCATACAAACATTGCACCCCTATTTGACCCCCTTTAGGGGTGGAATTTTCTAAAACGCTGAAAGAACTTTTTTTGTATCTTAATAAGTAATATCCCTACAAAGTTTCAAGTCTCTAGTACAAAAAATAATGTTTAACCCATACAAACTTTGCACCCCTATTTAACACCCTTAGGGATAGAATTTCCAAAAATCTCGTCTTATCCCTTGCCTACGTCATAAAAGGAAGGTCTGGTGTAAATTTCAAGTTTGTAGTCCCAGTAGTTTTGAATAAAAACTTTGCACCCCTATTTAACCCCCTTAGGGGTAGAGTTTTGTAAAACGCTGAAAGTGGTTTTTTTGTATCTTGATAAGTAATCTTCCTACAAAGTTTAAAGTCTCTAGTTCAAAAAATAATGCTTCCCCCATACAAACTTTGGACCCCCGTTTTACCCCCTTAGGGGGTGAGTTTTGAAAAATCCTTTCTTAGTGCTCCCCTACACCTTATAAGGAACCTACGTGCCAAATTTGGAATCTGTAGACCCAACGGTTTGGGCTGTGCGTTGATATGTCAGTCAGTCAGTCAGTCAGTCAGTCAGTCAGTCAGTCAGTCAGTCAGTCAGTCAGTCAGTCAGCTTCTTCTTTTATATATTTATAGATGATTTGCCCGTATTGGATTCCTTAAGTAGGCTTCGGCTCTAAGACGGTTAAAAAATCACGTAAAGATAAGCCATCAACTATTTGTTGGTGTTATTCCGTCCACAGCATGACAGATACTTAGAAAAATAAATACATTTTATGATGAGTAGAATAAAAATAGAGTTGTAAATGTCAACGAAATCCAACATTCGTAGCATTTAACCTCAAACGTAATAGATGAGACAGACACCTTGCTAAAGTGGCGCCATCGCAAGAAGCTGTTTATTTCGGGGAATGGCGACTTTGTATAGGCACGGCATTCCTCTCGAATTATTCATCCATGATCATACTGCTGGACATAGGCCTCCCCCAAAGAGTGCCGAAGTGACCAGTCCTGCGCCACCCGCATCCAGTAGACTCCCGTCTTTCGGCTGATATGATGATGATGATCATACTGACCTCCAGTAGCGGTTGGTCCTTTCTGCCAATAATTTCAAGGTGGTACTTCGCAGAGTAGTATTGCTCATAGGTATCGTAAGAAGAGTCGTCGAAAGCGGATCTTGGCGTCATATACTCTATCACATTCGACACTATGTACCTGAAACAATCCATACTAATATTATAAATAGGAAAGTGTATGTGTGTGTTTGTTTGTTTGAGATCTATATCTGAATCCCTAACGTTCTTTAACCTATTTTTGCATTCCACAACGTTTTATGTCATAATGATCATTTGTCCTAACACTCATATCTTTCGTTTTCCTAACATCGAATGGATGATTTTTTTCCCCATAATGTTTTATTTCCTAACCTCACTTGTCATATTGATTATTCGTCCTAAAGTTATGTGCCATAATAGTCATGTACCTATCATAATTATCAATAAGCCTAATGATTTTTAATCCTAAAGATTGTTTTTCCTAACTTTGTATGGCCTATTGTTTGTGCTTCTGACCTGACAGCAGTCCGGTTCTGGCGCTTCGCCGGCCGCTACCGCGGCACGATCGCTTCGCTCACTGGGCTGCGCGCTGTAGGGTCGCAGTTAACCTAACCCTCCTCCTCGCTTCGCTCGTCGTCGTACCTAACTGGGCTCTGCCTAAGACCTATACAATTACCCTATTAATTTAATAAATATTGTTATGGCTATAGATCGTTAGGCTAATGCCCATTAGGACAACACCACTTAGGATAAATGACATGAGGTGAAACGTTATTAGCGATTTCGAGGAATATGCAAAATAACATTAGGGATATTAATAATTATGGTAAAAATGTTTCGGGCAAATGAGTTTTTTAAGGCAATCGTTAAATTATGGAAAATGATTGTTATGGCAATTGATCATTAGGGCTAATGGCCGTTAGGACAAAACAGTTCGGGCAAGTGATTTTAGGACAAACGATGTTAGGGATCGCGAGGTAGACCCGTTTGTTTGTCCGTCTTTCACGGCAAAACGGAGAGACGAATTGACGTAATTTTTTAAGTGGCGATAGTTTAAGGGATGGAGAGTGACATAGGCTACTTTTTGTCTTTTTCTAACCCCCACTTCCCTAAAATGGGGGGTGGAAGTTTGTATGGAACTGCGATATAAACGAGTTCCACGCGGACGGAGTCGCGGGCAGAAGCTAGTCAAATAATCAATGTTAAAAGACATGTAGGTACCGTTTCGCATCGGATATACAATTTTTATATTTAATTTGAGGCGACTTAAGGTGTAATACCGTGGGGTAAACAACTGTGTAACGATGTACGGTCGTGTTCTCCAATTTATATACGGACAACCTGTCTTAAATATCTATACACAGTCTATTGTTACTGACATAAGACGCATGTGTAGATGTTTTTGAAAGGTTGTCTGTAGATATGAGAACTCGACTGTACTAATAAGGAAGTCCAACTGTGCAAACGGTTTTGCGGGACAGTGTACTTGTTTATGCTGTATTTTTTTTCTGAATAAATAAAATTGATAAATAAATAATACATAATTACAACCTGTGCCGACGAGGTTTTCAAAATTGCGTAACTTTCCCAATGGATCTCAGTCAATTCTCAAAATTCTCTCTAGATATAGGGAACGTCCTAAAATTCTCGCCGAAATTTCTGCGCAGTTTCTCATATTTATGGAAACTTTCCGCAACTTGCACTGCATTCGTAAGTGACTAGCCTGTACATGGGACATGTAGACCTTTTGTTCACTTGATTTGCCATTGATATACACAATCATATGCACAATGATATACTTACCGGCTTGGCATGAGAGACCCTCTGTACCAGGGCGTCACCACGGAATACTGGTAATCCTCTTGCCTCACGTTCAAGGCTTTCCTTTCCTAGTAAAAAGAACAACAATACGTCACGCTAATAGTAAGTCACGATCAAATATAAAGCCTGCTCCACACAATAGGCCATCATACATGACGCGGTTATGCGGGGTGGAACGAGACGTAAATGTCTTACTCTCTTTAACGCATGGCTGCGTCCTGTATGGCCATAATGGCCCATATTGTGGAGCAGGCTTTAGATAATTTGGTAAGAATACAAAATAATAAATAATAAGCTAGATACCAAAATTAAAAACGGTATTTGAATTACTTAATTTTTGTACGAAAAGTATCCCTCGATACGGTCCCTGCCTATTAAGTGGTTCTGGGTTCGAATTCAGGTAAGGGCAAATATTCGTGTGATGTGCATGAATATTTGTTTCAGAGTCATGGACGTATTTAAGTATTTATATATATTAAATATATTGTTGTCCAGTACCCATATCCATATCACAAGCCTTATCGAGCTAGCCTATCACCAAAAGTTAACTTTCTGCAAGCAAGATTCCCTCCTCCGCGTCTCTCTACTTTGAAAAGCTCCTGTAGGATAACTTTTCTAGCTTACTACGATTGTCCCCAAATATTATTATTTATTTTCATATCTCATGCTCTGAAAGTTGGTCGTTGTTGTTCTAAAAAGTGTGCTGAAAGTGATACGTTTCTGCTCTAGTGCAGAAAAGTAGTGTATTCCAGTTAGTACTCGCCTTTCCCTCTCATCCATGGGAGGAGGCCTGTGCCCAGCAGTGGGACGTATACAGGCTGATTTATTATTATACTCGCCTTATAAGCATTATGCGGGAACTAATTCTAATGAAATCAATACTTACCCCGCCACTGACAAAGGGAAATAATTTTATTCTTACTAGTTCATGGAATTTATTTTACTAAATATAAAATAAGTTTATGTTTTAAATTCATTCATTACTTTTATTTTAGCTAAAATATTCACTACGCTCTATGAGGCAGTGACAAATGGAATACACCCACAAACCTTTTCAAGGTTCCGTACCCAAAGGCTAAAAACGGGACCCTATTACTAAGACTTTGCTGTCCGTCTGTCTGTCTGTCACCAGGCTGTAACTTAGAACCGTGATAGCTAGACAGTTAAAATTTTCACAGATTATGTATTTCTGTTGCCGCTATCAACAAATAATAAAAACGAAATAAAATACATATTTAAGGGGGGCTCCCATACAATACACTTTTTTTTACTGTTTTTATAGATAATGGTACGGAACCCTTCGTGCGGAGTCCGACTCGCACTTGGCCGGGTTTTTTTATAGTTGTGCAGTTGAGCTAAGGCAGAAACGCATACAGCCGCTCTTCAACTAATACTAATAATAAAATACGAATAGTATAAAAATATTTGAATAGGCTATTTTCGTCTATCACAGTTAAATTATGAAAGTATGCTATTCATATAGTTTTGACTGTAGGAAATCGGGTGAAAGTCACCCATTTCTGACTCGAACCATTGGCGCCAAAATATCTCGTCAGAAATGGGTGCCTTTCAGCCCTTGGTCAACAATCTACTATTGTTTATTTTTCAACTCACTTCGTAGGGAGGGCCCGAGAGGGGAACCGGTGGGACCTCCTCATACTTCTGCATGACCTCCCAGTCAATATCGTAGCTCCCGATGCTACCCTTAACGGGCACCACAAACAGCGTGTTAACCTTTCCGTCGTAGATGATGAACTTCTTGGCGATCTCCAGTACTTGGTCGAAAATGAAGAAGTGAAACCTAAAAAAAGTTATATGTATTTATTTGTCAAGTCTCCAACCCGCACTGGGTTAGCGTGGGGACTACTGCCCGTTCCCTCTCGTGCTCAGGCCTGTGCCGAACAGTGGGACGTAAATAGGCCGATTCATGTAATAATATAAATGACAAAAAAGTAGTCAGCAATAAAAGGTCGTAGCAAAGTATTTGACAGATTATTGCGGATGAATTCGTTCATACATTTTGTGTAGCATCGACGCCCACAGGGCGTTTAGGGGGTAGCTCGCACTCGCTACTAACGGCTGCGTTTAGTGGCAACCACTAGTGACCGTAATTTGATTTTTATTTTTATTTCTTCAGGCAACTAGACCCATATTTACAAATAAAAACTTTAAAAAACGCGTCAAACAAAATCTTTTAGTTTTTACCACACTGCTCGAAGGAGAGGAGGGTTATGTTTTTCGAGCACATGTATGTATGTATGTATGTATGTATGTATGTATGTATGTATGTATGTATGTATGTATGTGGCATATTCTTTGGCACGCCCTGCAGCCTAAACCATTTGACGGATTTCGACGTATGAGGTGTCGTTGGATTCCTCTTAATCGTGGGAGTGACATAGGATATAAAAAATTTAAAAAGCAGTTGGGTTTTTTGAAAATTCCTTTGAATTCACATGTTTCTTATCATAGTACGATTACTGTTAGTTAACCACTGACACATAGTTTGCCTTCATTTGTTTTTCAATTTTAATGTCATACAAATAAAGCAATTTTCAGAATACTGTTACCCACGTCTACCGATTTAGAAATAACTACTTCATTAAGATTGAAAATATAATGAAGGTTTTTGAGGAATTTTGGTACAAGCTTTTATTGCCGACTGTACTTTTATGTATACCATCATCAACTGCTCATTGAGACGATTCTAACGAACCCAAACTCACCAGGATTACGTCGGTTAAGTACCTACTGAATTCCCATGGCTACCTTCTGTCTCCATCATCAGGTCAGCTCGATGGTACCATAATATTGAATTGTCATCCAAACTATACTTATACTTAACCAAAATTTCAGCTCATTCGGTCACCGGGAAGTGGGTCAAATTAAACTCGCAAGATTTGTCCCATACTAACAGGGCAAGTTAAATACAAGCTTGTAAAAATGTGCGGCAGTGTCCCGTTTAGTAGCGGCCACTAGCGGCTGGAATGCGCGGGCGCACTAAATGAAATTGAAACCTACCGTTTTATAAGATCCACCATAGGCTCAGTAAGCTGTATGACAGCGTAGTTCATCTCGATGGTGACCATCACATCTCCAACGGCCAGGAACATGGGGAACTGGCATATCTTCGGAATGGCTTCGGCCGTTATGAACCCATAGCCCTCGTCTCTGAGTAGGAGGTCGAAAAGGGCTCGTTCACGGGTCTCCTGTGGCCTTTCGAAACCTACTTTCAGTTTTATTATGTGTAGGTAATATTTTTGGTTGTTGGCAGCTGGTCCAGTGAGATACAATGGGAACTGTAAACCAATTTACAAGGTTCATACATAGACTACCGTCAGGGTTCGATAATTATCAGTGATAACTATCACGATAATTATGGTGATAATAGCAGATGGATAATTATCGATGGATAATAAGAAAAAAATGCGCTCGTGAAAGAGAACTGTATTCGAAGTATTCGAACGTGTATTTCCGCACTTGCGTGTATCCGAACGCACGAGGTGTCAACGTGACGTGCCGCGCCGTGGGGATTCCCCTTACAATTTGATTCATTTGTAGAGATCATAAGAGTATGATATCATTATATAAATATTGACTATACACCCTTTATTAGAGGAAAATATGAAGAGGGAAGATGATAGGGCACCTCATACGACATGACAAGTCTATACTCAATATAATTGAGGAGAAGATAGAGGGGAAGCGAGGAAGAGGAAGACCTAGAATAAACTACATAGAGCAGCTCATAAAAAGAGTTGATGTTAGGTCGTATTTCTCAGTCAAAGAGGTTGCCTGGGATCGGAGTAGATGGAGTGAATACTTTGAGATACACCGACAAGAGCTTAGCTCTTAAATAAGCAGGAGAAGAGATCCCTATTGTGCTGTTTCAAAAACTTCTCCTTGTCGATGAACTTGAGTCGATTTTTTATTAATCCCCAGTAGTTTGTTAGTTGCCCCCGTCACATCGGACCCGGGTTTTAAGACAACTCACCACTTTCTCATGTTTCCGCATCCTCTTCTTAGTGCCGGCCTTGGACAACGATTCGTCTTCCTCCTCGTGGTCCCACGGCCAGTTCAGGAAACACGACCTTATGTCCGGAACTTCGAAATCCACTTTACTGTACAGAAACACAATGCTTCAACTTTCCGAAATTCGTGTCATTTTCCTCCTAACGTTATTCCCGATTATGCCCCTAAAGGAGCCCGGGCTCCGCTTTGACACCTAATCCCAAGATTTGGCATAGGCACTAGTTTTATGAAAGCGACTGCCAACTGACCTTCCCACCCAGAGGGAAAACTAGACCTCATTGGGATAAGACCGGTTTCCTCAAGATGTTTTCCTTCACCGAAAAGCTAACGGTAAATATTCCTTACATAAGTTCCCAAAAACTCATTGGTACGAGCCGGGATTCGAACCCACGACTGACAGGCGCATGCCTGAACCACTAGGCTACCGTAGCTCTATTTTCCGAAATTCCGTGTAATGGGTGGAAAGACTGTTACATCAGGTACCAGTCAAGACCTCAACGTCCTTGAAAACTTGCATAACAGGCCTATTAAATCCCCACAGGTATGAAATAAAAATACTGTAGCCGAGCAGTGAGACGCGCGACTTTCAATCTGTAGGTTGTGGATTCGAATCCAGGCTCGTACCACTAGGTGTTTTCAGAAAACCTACGTATATCATCTGTTATTTAACTCTTTAACCGCCCTCGTCTGATACATCAAACAATCTGGCAGGTGGAAATGACACTATGGTTGAATGCGACAGAGTTGAAAATTAGTTACCTAGTTAATTAAGTAGTAGCTTATTTGACGTTCGGCGGTTAAAAGGTAACAGTGGCTTTTCGGTGAAGGAAAACGTCGTGATGAAACCGGTCTAATGCAAGTTTTCCCTCTGGGTTGGTAATTCGGACGGCAGTCGCTTTCCTGAATTTAGTGCCTACGCCAAATGGTGGGACTAGGTGCCAAAGCGGACGCTGATGGGCTCGTTTTCGGCACCACACCGGGAAAAGCACTAGGAGGATGATGTATTGGACATTTCAATTTATTTCGGACACCTGGTTGACCCGCAAATTGCGCCTTAGTCCTACAAATTAACGCGCAGATGGAGAATAGAATAGAATAGAATAGAATCATATTTATTCATGGCAACAGCACATACATGTACATAAATCAAAAAAACAGAATGGTAGACAAATTGCCACGAAATGGTTCCATCTCAGCGTTGTGCTGGCCTGGTGGCCAGCGCTGGTCTTCCGATGGAACCATCCGGTGATTCCACGGCGTAACACATATTTTACACTCGTACAAAATAGTTATAATAATAGTAATATAAAACAAAACAAACCGTAAAGACAAATAATAAACTTTTTTATGAACGCAACATTTATAACCTTAAAAAGAGAGAACATTAAAAACATGCAAGTATGCAAGTATGTCAGCGGCTAATGATATAATGTTTGTATATTTATAAGTAAGAACCTACGAGATGAAGAAGAACTATGTGGATATTGGCAGACGAACCGTTTACCGGTCGCGTTTTTCATCAATAAGAAATAGCGACCTAGTCCGATATATTTAATAGTTGTAACTACTTAAATACATAAAAAAACACCCAAGACTCAGAAATAAATATTCATGCTCATCAAACTTTTGCCCTTAGCTGGATTCGAACCTAGAACCTTCAGCTTCGTAAGCAGCGTCACTTCCCACTAGGCTAAACGGTCGTCAAAACGAAAACGAAGCAATGTAACCACAAAGACATTGATATGTTACATATGAGACATACCCGTAACTTTTGGGAAGCATGGTGACTCTGTCTAACTCTCCCTCCTGATGAAGTCTTATACATGCGTTGAGCGCTGCTGATCGCTTGGCTGTCTTCAGCGAGCTGTATGGATTGCCCTGTATGAACACAGAAAATAATTGTCTAAATCTATCGTTATTCATATTTCCGGAATCGAATTACTTTTCGGTAAGTTTCTGTCAAAAAATAATTTTGGGTGCAAGCTTTTTTGCCGACTACGGACTACTTTTTTGGAGCTCAAACAACGCATTACATCGCAATTGCATTGTCACCGAATTTACATAATGGGACTTCTAAGCGGGCCACATTTCCCTGTAATTTCTGACCGGCAACTATTGCTGTCTTACGCTGAATTTGTACGCTAGAGCAAGATACTTAGAAGATACTTAGAAGTCCCATAAGTATGCCAAATTTCAGTTCAATAGGATACCGGCAAATGTTTGAAAAATGCTTTACAAATTTTCACAACTTACTACCTACATAACACAAACTGAGCAAGTTGAAAGAAGGTTCGAAAAGGAACGCAGTCTCGGATTTCTCGCTTCTTCTCTAGATTTTGCCCACGACTTAGCCATGTCATAAGGTTTGTGGTGTAAGAGCTGTCTTTCAAAAAAAGTCTAGTTATCCATCATCTCTACGAGGGTAGGCCTATAGGAAGACGTCCGGTTAGTCGCCCCAGATATCGATGGGTTGATGTGGAGGATGCGGATCTTCGCGAGCTCAAAGCTGGCGATTGGTGAGAAACCACTCAGGATAGGGATCGGTGGCGTCCACTCATATTGGAGGCCAAGACACACTTTGGGTCGTTGCGCCAGAGGAGTAAGTAAGTACGTAAGTAAGTCAAACTCTAAATTTTACAACAATTCTTTTACTTTCCGAGCTGTTCGATTGTGGAATTCTTTGCCTGTTGAGATTAAACGTGCTAAGTCTCTTCCCATTTTTAAAACTAGACTTAAGGATTACTATTTTTCTCTTCCGTAACTAGTCTTTCCTACTTGGTGTGTGCTGTTTGTTTTCGGCTGTAAGTGATACTGTTTCTGTGACTTTTAGTTATTGTATGTGTATGTAGGTTTATATATAAATTTATTTATGTAAGTGTATAGTCTTTCTTATAGTTAAGTTGTTCTTATATCCTGTTTTTCTGTTTTCACCTACTCAAATCTTATCTTTTCTTGCATCGTCTCCACTACCCAAAGGTTGTCTGGAATAAATCACTTTTTAGCGATAAGACCGCCTGTTGTCTACCATTGTTTATGTTTAATTTACTTCTATTTTTCTATTTAATTTTTACTATGACTGGTGAACAATAAAGAATATTTGTATTGTATTGTATCGTAAGTATCTATCATCTCCGTCTCACAAGAATACTATTGCTAATACTGGGTTGCACCCAACCGTCTTTAAACAAAAGCGGTGTTCGTTAAAATTTGAATGTATGGAAAGTTTGACAAGTTCCAAATTATTTATTTTACATACATTTATACAGTAAAACACCAAAGCACTATACAATTAATAATTCTTAACATGTAAAACCCGAAAAGGAAAAAAAGAAAATGTCTAATTATCGATCGCCTCGCAGTATCTCAGACAAATGAATACATTCGCCCATCCTGTTTTTATATCTGTTTTTAACCCCCGACGCAAAGAGTGGGGTGTTATAAGTTTATCGTACCTGTGTATCTGTCTGTGGTATCGTAGCTCCCTAACGGATGGACAGATTTGAATGCGATTTTTTAGTGTCATAGATAATTTTATCCCGAGTGTTCTTAGCCATGTTTCATGAAAATCTTTTCAGCCATTTTTGAGATATTGTACTTTGAAATGAAAATGTCAGGGGTTTTTCAGCTTTTCTAAGTTGTAGTTATTATATATCTGTTTTGTGAGCTGTTGGTTTTCCAATAAATAAAATGCGATTCGTTACTCACCCTTATAGATTCCTTGACGGGGCAAGCTATGGGCATTATAATAGTGACCACTATGAGCACCGCTCCATATGGGCCCCCGACATTCTCCTTGATCCACATGGGGGTTATGGTCGTGAACTGGTCGTGCGGTAGACAAGAGCAGTAGCGGTTCAAAAGGCTTATAGCTGATACTGCGGGCAGACAACCTGCGAATTAAAAATAATCATTAGCAAACAGTTTTATTTATCTTCATATCTACGCTAATATCATAAAGAGGAGGGCTGCCAAGGCCGCCATGTGGAGATAGGTGGGTCAGGTCCTAAGGAACACGTCTTTACAAGTCAAGCGATTTGTTACGACTATATATGTAGATATTTTTTCAAACTTTCGGCCATTTTTTTTCTCGCTCAGCACAACCTTCTCGACCTGCTGCCATGCATTTTATCATGTTGTCATGTGACGTCGGTGTATTAGGAGGCGGCCCACGGACTATACAGGGTGTCCTATGCCAATAACTCGAAAACCGTGCAACTTTTACTGGGGTCATGTTAGGTTGGTTCGGGTCCTCTTAAGCTGATCTACCTTCAGTGTCAATGTGACGTGCCATTTACGGGCCATTTACCTGTATGTAGGGGGGTAATCTCCGCAACCGCTTGTATGATTGAAAAAATCTTTCACCTGTGGTACGACTGGATTTTCCGGATCGATAGGCTATATTTTATGCCTTGGGTTTGCCTGCGTTCGTTGCAATAAAGGGGTGAATCACCGCGGGTAGGTAGTAAAATACAAAGCCAATCTTACTTCCGTCAGGATTGTTGTACGGTGGAATTTCGTCTTCGTCGTAGAGCATGGTTTGGATGGCGTCCTCTGACGGTGCTTCTCTGGTGTCTGTGGATCCTACTAGTAACTGAAAAAAAAAACTATTTGGTTAGACGTGCTTCTAAAGCATGGACCTATAATACTCAGGACAGGCTATACGAGTTGCCACAGCGAGGGCCGGAAAGGCTCCTATGGAGCTAAATTAAGAACTGGTCTTAAGAGTCCGCAGTAAGCTCGATTCTCCATACAAACGTAGTCACGCTCTCATTTTAAAAGTACGTGTTGGATTGTAACGAAACTTTGCATGTACAATGACATGAGGTATATGCAGGTCTGTAATTAGTTTTTCTAGCTTCAGATACCACAGTAAAAAAATACAGCGAATTTGAGTTTCTCATACAAAACTTGTTTTTGCTGTATTTTGTTTGTTTTATAAATTGGAACCATATTGAACTAATTATATACATACATATACATCATGTCATTGTATATGGAAAGTTTCGTAAAACGAGAACGAAACTCTGTTTGTATGGGAAGGTGAAATTCGGCCGAGCTTACTGCGGGCTCTTAAAATGGCTGATTACATGCCATAAACAACCTACTTAATTTGGACGGGTAATGTATTATGTGCCACAACTTCATACTAAATAAGTTGTGGCAAATAAAAAAAGTGGAACTATGACAAGGACAATGAATGATATTTCCCTTTCTATCACACTTATAGAGATTTGTATACTACCAGCTCGCTCCCACGTGGTATTATTATCACCATAGCCTGTCCTGAGTATTATATGTCCATGTTCTGACGGTAGCCTAGTGGTTAAAGCATGCTGCTGTCAAGCGGTGGTCGTGGGTTCGAACCCCGGCTTGAAACAATTAGTTTTTCTGAACTTATGTACGGAATATTCACCGTTAGCTTTTTGGTGAAGGAGAACATCGAGAGGAAAACGGTCTAATCCCAACAAGGTCTAGTGTTCTCTCTGGGTTGGAAGTTGAGATGGTAGTCGCTATCGTAAAAACTATGGCAAATCTTAGGATCTTTCGGCAGAACCGCGAATAAATCTTAGGATCTTCCGGCAGAACTGCGAATAACGCTAGGTGGATTGATGATGACTTCTGGCACCAAATTACTAAGTTTATGTCTAAAATTACATTTTTGGCTCAAGCTTTAGTTGCCAACTGTACTTTTTAAGCGCAGTCATCAACTACTTGTTGAAAAGGTTGCAATGAGTCCAAACACGACCGGTTATCTTGTGTAATTGAGGAATTCCTATGGCCACCTTCCTTCTCCATCGTCAGACCAGCTTTATGGTACCATCGATTTCATTGTCAACGGAATTACATATTTAATGATACATTTCAACTCGGTTGGACTTCGGGCAGATGGTCAGATTTTACTTACAAGATTTGACCCGCACATACTAATGAACGAATTAAAAAGGTAAATCAATATAAAGTTTGTAAAGACATCAATAATAGTGCAATATTTAGGTTCAATAAATTGACGACCGCTTTAACCTAGTTGGTAGTGACCCTGCCTACGAAGCAAGAGGTCCTGGGTTGGAATCCAGGTTAGGGCATTTATTTGTGTGATGAGCACGAGTACGAGTATTTGTTTCTGAATCATGGATGTTTTCTAAGTATGTTTATCGTCGTCTAGTACCCATAGTTTAAGTTTTGCTTAGTTTGGGACTAGGTCGATTTTTGTAACATTGTCCCCAAATATTTATTAATTTACAAGGCCCGGCTTTTGTTTTCTTTCAAAATGTCATAGTTTTAAGTCTATGTGTTGATGTGATGAAGTTTATGGGACTTATGAGGTTTATAACGAACACTTGTCTCGTCATTGTTCCTAAGGACCTAAAAAATTGTACACCGATAAATCTAGCAAATAAAATAAGTGTTAACCACGATTAAGTATTTCCATAATAACATGTTATTTGAAAATCAGAATACCTCTTGAATGTATCTCTCCGTTTGTCGGAAGCTGTGATATTTGCTCATGAACCTGTCACGATCGCCAGAGTTCACCAAAAGAACAAAACTGGACTCGGAACTCCTTGCTCGACCTGTACATTTCAACCAATTAAAGAGATATAAAAGAAAGCCGAAAAGAAAGCGTTAAGAAGGAAATGGAAATGTAATGTTCCAGGTAAATGTCGGTAGTCGTTAAGAGCTCCCGAAGGGGGACGACATTTAGGTTCGGTAACCGAGCCGGATTGTTCCGATAGCTCAGTTGGTTAGTAGCGATGGGCCATGTATGCTTGTAGGAATACGGGCTTGTCCATTATATTACGTCATCGTTTATTGTTATTTTTTGCACTAGATTTTGCCATATCATCATCCTGTTCATTGCTTAAATACCCCGCCTAATTAAATTACTACCGTCATTCAATTGTCAAACATCCCCCCCTCTCTATTTTGAAATGACGTAATAAATAGACAGCCCCTAATGCGGGGCAAAAATCCAATTGGATTACCTCACAGAACATTAAATAGGTTATAGATAGGTTATAAAGACTCACAGAACATTCGTTAGGAAGGCGATGTGGTGGGATTAAATTGACACTGACACTCCAACTTTTGGTGTGGTCATTTTGACAGTGCATGCCATAACACCTGTAGTTGTCTTTGCTGTGGGCACGACCACACTTTAAGTATTTCACGCGCCCAAAAGGTTAATGTTGCGAGCAAACGCTCAATGTTTCCCAGACGAAACGGCACTAACTCATTCTTGCATAGTCACTGAAGGAGTCCGCTGGATATCACGCTTCGTACCCTACTAACTTTATTTAATGTTCCATGGATTAGACCATAATCATACCTGTGTATGAACTTCGTTTGCATAAATGCCTTTACTCAGGATATATGACATCACAATGTCATCCCGCTCGAATGTGGCGCAGCCCAACTGGGGAAGCACCTCCGCCTTGCAGAATACCACAGCCATAATAACACCACTACTTGCTCTGTAGTAGTGTTGTGTTCCTGGAGGTGAGCAAGGTCGCCAGAGCTCCCGAGGATGCCTTGTGTTGAGAGCGAGGAAATTTGTTCCTTCAGCTGTCAACACGGCGAATACTCAAACATATCAAGGGTCGCAACGCCCATGTTAATCCTTTGGAGTGGCATGCGTCTGTAGGCTGCGGTGTCCGCTTACCATCAGGCGGAACGTACGCTTGTTTGCCACCGTCGTTGTATTAAAAAATGTATATGAACCTTTGCTCTGGATATAGGAGCGATATTCCAATGGCACATCAAACCGCAGCACTAACATGCACTGTGGAATGTCCACGCCTTCTTCAACGACGCTGGTTGCTATCAAACAGTTGAGTTCCCTGAAATCACCATAATCAGTATTTTCTTTATGTATAAAACAGGAATTTAGCTTAGGTGTAAGGTTATCCGGTTCATATGTCATAACTGATACATAATAATAATAATAATAATAAATCAGCCTATATACGTCCCACTGCTGGGCACAGGCCTCCTCTCAGGGATGAGAGGGAACGGGCAGTAGTCCCCACGCTAGCCCAGTGCGGGTTGGGGACTTCACATACACCTTTGAATTTCTTCGTGGATGTATGCAGGTTTTCTCACGATGTTTTTCCTTCACCGAAATGCTAACGGTAAATATCAAAATGATATTCCGTACATAAGTTCCGAAAAACTCATTGGTATGAGCCGGGATTCGAACCCACGACCGCCGTTTGACAGCCGCATGCCTGAACCGCTAGGCTAACGTTGCCGATACATTATTAGCTCTATGTAAATTAAGTCTAGAGTCTAAGAGAACTAGACTCTGTCTTTATTATGTACTCATCAACTTTAACCTCCTGAGATCTGGCATATAAAAAATACAATCGAATGTGCACCTATACGTATCGCGGGGTTCTCTATTGTATGGGCAAAAATCATTTCCCAAAGTGACACTTCCCAAAAAATGTTTCCCAAATGATCATTTGGCAAAAAATCACTAGTCAAATTATTGTTTCGCATTTTATCACTTGGCAATATCTCCTATGGCAAAATATTATTTCGCAAATTATTGTTTGGCAAAGTTTTACATAGTCAAGTTTCATTTGGTCAAACGTATTATTTGGCATAACATTCGTTTTCCAAATTATTGCATGGCATACGATTTAGATCCTAATTGTGTAGTGCATACGAAATCTATTTGAGTGAGATTACATATTTTGCTAAGCGGGTAGTTTGTAAAAAACAAAAGTAAACAATTTACAGGTAAGTTTATAAGTTTTTTTGTATTATAGCTACTTAGGTAACAATATATTTTAATGCAAATAAGCAGCATGCACGCAAGCAAGCCCCGAGTCGGTTTCGCCCTTTTCATCGAGTCTCCAGCGAATCGACGCCACCCCGCTGCGCGGGGTGTCTATTTCTGGTCTGAGGGACACGAGTGAACCCTAACCTAACCGACCAAAAACAGAGTTCTCTTATAACAAGCCATTTTTCCACCCTGATACCTAATGTGCGAAATAAAAATTGAACAAATGTTTTGTTTGGAAAACAATATTAGCCCGAACAAAGTGTTTGCTTAATAAACTTTTGTCTTAATAACACTTGACAAAGCAAAATTATGCCAGATGATATTTTGACCAAATGAACAAAATGCGAAACAAAAATGTGTTATTTGTTCGTTTGGGAAATGAAACTACTGCCATAAGTTTTGTGGGAAGTGCGTGCGCGGCGAATCTAGACCCCTATGACAGCTGTCATTATAATGTAAAGTTTTTAGGGTTCCGTCGTCAACAAGGAACCCTTATAGTTTCGCCATGTCCGTCTGTCCGTCTGCGGCTTAGCTCAGTAAGCCATACTACTAGAAAACTGTAAGTCGGCATAGGTATGTATATCAATTACTGAAAAAAATTTTACGCATTTCTCCTTGTCCACTGGAACCTTTCCGGCATCGTGGAAGTATGCTCACGTAATTCCTCTCCCCAAAATCCCTAATGCTGTATCTTTCACTCAATACCGCCCTATTTCTATTCTCCCAGTTTTGTCAAAGATCATTGAACATTATGTTAATCGTCGTCTCCTTTCTCATCTTAACAGAAATTCTTTGTTTAATCCTTTCCAATCCGGATTCCGCCCCGGGCATAGCACGGTCACCGCTTTAGTTAACGTCACCGATGACATTCGTCTCAATATCGAGTCCAAAAAGCTCACTGTCCTTGTTCTTCTTGATTTTAGCAGTGCTTTTAATACGGTAGATTTTGATATTCTGCTAGGTATTCTCCGCTCTCTTAACATGTATGAAACTCCCTTATCCTGGTTTCGCAGCTACCTCTTTGGCAGGCGCCAGCGCGTTACGTTCGATGACAAGATGTCCGAGTGGTGCGAACTCTCCGCTGGCGTTCCACAGGGCGGGGTGCTTTCTCCATTATTGTTCTCTGTTTTTATAAATAGTATCACCGAATCCCTAACTACATCATATCACCTTTACGCAGATGACCTACAGATTTATGCAGCGGCTACTGTGGATGATGTCTCCGCATTAATTTCGGAAGTCAATCGAAACCTAGAATCTATACGCTGCTGGGCGTGTAAGTATGGTTTACAAATTAATGCGAAGAAATCGCAAGCGATTGTTATTGGTAGTCCTTACTATGTAGATAAGCTCTCAGAGGTGGTGGTGCCTGACATTATTTTTGATGGAATTTCTATTCCTCTTTCCTCTACTGTCAGGAATTTGGGTATCACCATGGACCAGACGCTTTCTTGGTCACCCCATATAGCTGAGGTGAGTCAGAGGATCTTTAGATCCCTTCACTCCCTAAGACATCTCCAGAATTTCCTTCCTCTTCGTACCAAGTTGACCCTTACTCAATCTCTTTTGCTTCCTCTTCTGGACTATGGCGATATTGCGTTTCTGGACCTCAACGAGGAGCTACTTGATAAGCTGGAGCGTCTACAAAATGTATGTATCAGATATGTATTTGGTCTACGCAAGTATGATCATATCTCTGAATTCCGCTCTAAGCTTCGATGGTTACCGATTCGCCGGCGCAGGGATGTGCATATCCTGTCATTACTTTTCAATACACTGTTCAGCCCTACTTCCCCTCCTTACCTTTCTGAGCGGTTTAGTTATATGGCAGACGGCAGTGGCCACCGCTTGCGGTCGAGTACTAACCTTACTCTTGCTGTACCGTCTAGAAAGACGCGAACATACTCCAGATCTTTTACTGCGCGCGCTGTTAAATTGTGGAATGAGTTGCCTTTGTCGCTGAGACAGTCGCAGTCTGTTGCGTCACTTAAGATGAATTTGAAGAAGTTGTGGCTTTCCAATGACTTGTGAATTGGTTGAATATAGTATTTATTTATTTATTGTATATTTGCGATATATATGTAACATATGTTAGTGTGTATTATATTTTATATTGTATATTTATATATGTATTGGCATGTTTTTATTTGTCTAGAATTAATACTAATTAGGATTTGCTTTATTTTCTCTGTTTTTGTACACGGTATAAGTTTGCCTATCTCGTTCTACCTACCTTCCTCTCAATTGCTCAAAGGTTAGCTGGAAGAGATCCCTTATAGGGATAAGTTCGCCTTTGTACTTTGATCTATTGTGTGACATGTATATTCCTTGACCTGTTATTGTGTACAATAAAGTGCTTACATACATACATACAAAAATATACTCAGAAACGCCAACCTTTTTACAAATTCGGCCTACGCAACCGCACCATTAAGTTGGCGCGCGCGTGTTGATGCAACAAAGACCGACAGGCAACTACGGATCCCCACACTGCGCGTGGCCCAACACGCACTTGGCCGGTTATTTTAAATTATAAATTGTACAGCAGTGCTTTCGGATAATAGTTTTGAATTTTATTAGTTCCGATTCAAACGAAAAAAACCAAAATCAACTCAATTACATAAATCTAAATAGTTATTTTGTCATGTTGAAGCAAATACTGTAGTGTAGCATCAATCACATTGCTCACAATTATACTATACATTAAAGCAGCGACCACACCGCTGCTCACAATACGCTAACGCACCGTAAACGCAGAAAAATGTATGAAGAATACGTGACGCATACGACACGTCAACGCGTATACGCAGCGTAACGCACCGGTGTGGTCGCTACTTAAAATGGGAAAACCAACTTACTTATTCCGAAACATGAGCAAAGCTTTGTGACTAGCCTTCTTCATATATGCCTGTTCCCTCGTGCTTTTATACGGGTCGATATTAAACCCAACAAGAAAGTCGTGTTTTAGAAAACCGAATTCTTCCGGATTCGCCTCTTTCACGTCCTTGAGGAGATTGAACAGTATCTTGGCGGTGAATCTTTGCTGCGTGAAAATTATACCGGAGAGGAAGTCGTTTGATTTGTTTTTTCGTCTCACGACTGGAAAATAGAAAAAAAAACAATACATACACCTTACAAAACTACACTCACAAATTATATCTATTGATCCCCCCTCTCCCGGGCTAAGTTTTTTTGTTCGCAAGCCCATACTAAATCCTGACCCCGATCGGGAGAGTAAGGGTTTCATATTAGTATAGAATAGCAGTCCCCACAGCGCAGTTCCACTCGCACCTTGCTGTAGAAGGGTGGAGGGAGGGGAGCCACGGGATAATACATAGTTTTTGTTCTCGTCGACCTTAATGTTTGAATTAAGACTTCGTACACCAAACTTAAATCACATACTTTTTACTATGGAGCTTCCAACTTAACATTTCATAACTGTAATGAAATTGACCAATCACGTGGCGCCTTTACAGAACTATAATGTATTTGACCAATAGGACGCCGTTATGAGAAAGTCAAAAGGTAAATAGACATCAACGCACAAAAAAGAAAAAGCCATTGGTTGCACGTTTCGTTTTCAATAGATACCAAGTTTGTTTAATCAGTTCAGTTGACTCGTAGAAAAAGTAAATAATAATTAGCTTTTTAAGTCTCGTACCTTAGTGGTACTCGACTGAAAAAGCATGCATTATATAACAATTGAATAAAATACTATTACGCTCATTCGGAAGGTGTCTACAACGTGTCCCAAAAGTCAACGTCTAGCCGAAAATGGTAGATATAATAATAATAACCATTTATTTCAAGCAACTAAATTATGGATATCTGACCTCCAGGCTTGTTGTGCAGATTAGGGTTGTACTCTTTCAGTACATTTAGCAGTTGAATAATCTGGTCCGAAGAGTGCTTGATGATTTTTTCGTAACCCTGTTCTTTTGACATCGACAGCAACAAAATCATTCTTGCTCTGTTCACAAAATAAGTCAGTAAATCATTGTAAGCTTGAAAAATAAGCAGTTGAGGGAAATTTCAGAAGTTGGCTCAGTTCGGGTTGCAGAAGGCGGTTCCACGACGCTTCGGGAGCTAAGACACCGCGAGCCATCCGGTAGCCTCTCGAACACTGAAACTAAAGCCCGACCCGGAAAATAAAAAACTCCGCCATATTGCGGAAAACTATTGGAACTAATTTCTTCAACTGGCAACAGTAACTTTGAAGACGTCATTAATGCCATCTGTTAAAAGCTGTCAAAGTGAGGTGTCGTTGGTACGTGTTGTATTGCATTAAAATTCCGAAAACTATTAAATGTGGCTTAAGAAAAGTGATTACATTATGACGAAGAATTTTTCGGAGAGAAAATATCAAGGATGTCAATATGTCAAATTGTCAATATGATTGGTAGGTAGGTACATCATATAGTAATTTTTAGTGTTGCCATAATTATTGCTAATTTAGCGCCCCCAGGTTTTTCTATTTTCCTGGTCGGGCTATACGCGTCGTTGCTTAAACTATGACTGACTGACTGTTATTTGAAAGGTTGTCTGTATAGATATTGGAGAACTTGACTGTACATTACTAGTCAAGTTTAGCGTAATGACATTTCGCTCATACTTGGAGCAGCCCAACTGGGTAAGTACCTTCACCTTACAAGAGACCGCAGCCAAATAAAATGTGTTTCGTCCCTTTCTGACAAACGTCAACGTGACAGATAAAGACAAACTAATTTTACCGGCATTTTAGCTAAAATAGGGTTGTTGAATGTTCATCGAGGCTATACTCCTTCGGCCGCGTTCGAAACCGGAGGTTCGTAACCAATTGCAGTAAGAAAAAAAATTCTTTTTACGATACTAGTTACGCAACAATAGGTTTTTTTCTTTACTGCACACTGCGCGTACGGGAAAACTCGCATTGTGGCCAGGTGAAGACGTAAAATTTTGTACTTAACACGGGCGGTAATTCGTAAAGCCCCAGAGCGCATATTTATGGCCCTCACCTTCGGTTCGCGCCACAAACACCTGCGATCTGGGGCATTCACGAATTCACCGCCCTAGTTACGTAATGTACTAATTACGTCACACCTGGCCATAATGCGAGTTTTACTGCACGCTGCGCGTACGGGAAAACTCGCATTGTGGCCAGGTGAAGACGTAAAATTTTGTACTCAACGCGGGCGGTAATTCGTAAAGCCCCAGAGCGCATATTTATATTATTTATGACCCTCACCTTCGGTTCAGGCCACAAACACCTGCGATCTGGGGCATTCACGAATTCACCGCCCTAGTTACGTAATGTACCGCAACATACCTCGTTAAGTGTGTAACAACGAATTCATATAACAGTTCTTGCTCTTTACTCAAGGACTTGCGCTTGAGTCGCTCCAATAGAATGATGTATGCGGTGATGCTGAGACTGCCGCCGTACACGCCCAGCTCTCTGATAAACATCATCATAGAAGTAATCATATTCTTAACCGCCTTTGATATCTGAAAAAAAAAAACAGGTATGGTTGAGATTATAGGCCGACTTTTTATAAAACTGACATTGGAATTAAAATCGTCTACCTAGGACGATAGAGTTGCTTTTTGAATGGACTAGATTGATGCAATTCGGCCAACTCAAATAATCTCAAGTATATGTGCATTTTTTAGGATAGTTTGTTTAACTTGTTTGTTTGACTATTTGATCTTTCTGCGAACTGTTATAGGAGACGTAAACCTATATCTGTCTTAAAAGACGATCTTATAGCTAACTAGAAGTCTGTATAATAAAACAAAAATGATCTTAAGACTATCCTACTCTTGTAAAATGTTACTATAAGTAAAAGTATCCTGTAACTGTTCTGTGCTACAATCTTGGTGTCATCAACCGGAGTGCGATCTGTTTACATGGCGATGGGCGAGTGTGAGAAAAGAATGTTTGAAGTTCTGTGAGTGTTCTGGATGCCAGGCCCTCGAGTGTAATGTAATATTGTCTCTTTTGTGTACAATGTTAATGCATGTCTTTTATTATGTGCTATTGTTAAAATGTTTAATCTTTGTTGTGTGACGCATTAGATTTCTGTAATGTCATGTAACCTATTAAATAAATAAATAAAAAACTGAAAAATAAACATTAATGCTCTTAAGTATGTTACAGCTTACCGTATGCTATTATAAGTAAACTGGCTCTACGTCAATGTCTCTATAGGAACGTTATTAGTAAATAAGTACTTATAGTCTTTATTTATAGGAATATTTTGCTTGTTGGTTAAGTAGGACAACAGACCTCGTTTCTCGGACCAAAACGGTTATGGTTAAGTTAAAGGATCAATCATTTATTTATTAATTTTAATTCGTTCCCTTATTTGTTGTTCTTTTTCGGCGCAGTATTTAATCATTGTACTCCCATAGAAACTTCAACTCCCCATTTTTGCCCCTGGATGGTATGATTTTCGGGATAAAACCTATCCAGGGTCATAAACTATCTCCAATTCCATACCAGATTTCATCTGAATCGGTTCAACGGTGTGAGCGTGAGCATAGATACTTTCGCATTCTTAGCTTGTATACGTCCCGCCTGGACACAGGCGTACTCTCATGGATTAGAGGGAATAGGCAATAGTCGCTTTGAATTTCTTCGAAGGTATAAAAGCTAATTGCAAATATCAAATGATATATGTCTTTCGCAGTTATTATATTAGTATGGTCAGGGTACCTATCGATATTAGTTAGTTAAAATTAACTATATGTACATAGCATAAGTTACCAGACCCCGTATCATGGTCGGCCATATCACGCGATTAGTGACAAGATAGGAGCGTCGTCTCGCTCTATCGAACGGTGTCAGCCAGTGACGGACGCTCTATCCTGTCACTTATCGTGTGATAAGGCCGGCCATGATACGGGGTCTGATTGTTGCTACACCCTTCCAGGGTCCATGTATGTTGGTTTTTAACCCCCGACGAAAAAAGAGGGGTGTTATAAGTTTAACGTGTCTGTCTGTGTATCTGTGTATCTGTCTGAGGTATCGTAGCGCCCAAACGGATGGACCGATTTATTTGAATGCGGTTTTTTTGTGTCATAGATAACTTTAGTGTTCTTAGCCATGTTTCATCAAAATCTGTCCAGCCGTTTTTGAGATATTGGACTTTGAAATGAAATAGTTGGAGGTTTTTCAACTTTTCTAAGTTGTGGTTATAAGTACTTGGTTGCAAATAAATGTTATGTTATCTTATCTTACCTTTTTAGGGTCAGTGGTGATATCCTGCTGAAACTTCTTCAACTTGATCTCCTGCGAGAGGGTAGTTTGTGGAAGCTGGACGGACAGAACATAGTCCACCAACTTCGTCAGGATTGTCACAGCTTCCGAGGCGGCGGGCGTCACTTGAGGCGTCTGGTAGAAGTCTACGAACTCGTTGGGGTTCGTAGAGTAGCTAAAAAAAAATAATAATATAAACACTTAAGAGGGCAGCACAGAGGCAATAGAGGTGTAGACACTAGACACTAAATAAATCTACATTTTCATTTCAAAGTCCAATATCTCAAAAACAGCTAAACAGATTTTAATGAAACATGGCTAAGAACACTCGGGATAAAATTATCTATGACACATAAAACACCACAGACAGATACACAGACAGACACGTTAAACTTATAACACCCCTCTTTTTTCGTCGGGGGTTAAAAATAATCAATAATGTAATATTTTCTCGTTGTCAAAAATGTAGTCAAATGGAGAATAAATCAACGCAAAAGTTTTCAAAGTTTTAAGAACTTTTGTCCCTTTTTCGCAAGACGCAACTTCATATGAAACGATGACGCTAGTAGATTGTGACGTCGCTAATAGACGGCAACGTGCCGTGCCCCATCGTGTTCGGCGCCGCCGTCGACGCGGCCCCCCAGCAGCCTCGCGTAACGTGACGTCAGACACTGTTTGCGTTTTCTCTCTCTTACAAGCAATATTATTATTGACCCTGACTGTAATCAGTACAAAAATAAACTTTTCTAATCGAATAAAAATTTAAGCTTGTCTACAGATTAAAATAAGTAACTTGTGTAAATTTGTGTGTAAATTTACTTACCTAAGTATGCCCATTTACAACAAAAAAATCGTTTAGACGATTAACGAGTTACAAGTTAGAATGATGATTTCGACAAACAACCCTCGTTTATCGTTGTGCCTAATTATCGACTACGGCACATTACTTTTCAGACCGTGTATGTATGAGTCTAACCCCCCTCCCCCTCTTCCATATAGAGCGCGAAAGGGACAACTACAGCACAGGCCGACACGACCTACAAAAAACTGTCATAACGGGGTTTCGTAGTACCCTATTCAATTTCAGTTCTTCTTTCACCTAAATCACACTAATCACACTATCACACTAATATTATAAATGTGAAAATTCGTTGATGTTGTCAGAGAGACACAATAAGGAGCATCCGCAGGAAATTGTATTTATGCAACATAAATTAAAAACTTCAATAGCGCGATGCAGAACATCACCAATTTTCACGCATATTCTAGCCTTACTAGGTCATTCTCCAGTTTTTTGTCGGCGTCTTAACTTCGTCAAACCATATGAAACGTATAAAAAAGTATGATGGAGTTCAGGTGACCCGCAGACCAAATTTGAGACTAACCGATTGGATAAAGTCGTGTACACGCAACAGCGCCATCTTTTGTTGTCAAGTGGACGTCGCGGGGCGGCGATGCGATCAGTATAATTTTAGGAGAAAATTCTAGCAAAAACTACTGAACCGATTTTAATGGCACTTTCTAATATTGTAATTTAGCCCTCAGAATAGGATATAGCGCGGCCTTCTTTTAGATAGTTTCTTCAGAGGGTGATGTAAGGTTCAAAAAATTGTATGGGAATTCATTTATTTTTTAAGATAGACACTTGAAAGTTCGTGAAAAAGATCTTTAATGAAATACGATAAAACATGTTTCATCATTTTTGGGGGTCAAAAATGGGTCGAAAATTTGTATGGGAATTAGTTTAATTTTTAAGATAGAGCCTTGAAACTTTGTAAAAAAGGTTCTTTGATGAAATAGGAGAAAACAACTTTCAGCGTTTTTGCCACTTCACACCCTAAGGGGTTCAAAAATGGGTCGAGAATTTGTTTGAGGAATGAATAATTTTTGAGCTAGAGACTTGAAACTTCGTAATATGATTCCAAACACAAGAAAACAAATTTGAGCGTTTTTGAAAATTCATCTTCTAAAGGGATTACTTGGTTGGTTAACTTGGTTGAAAGTTTGTATTAAGAAACCCTGAGTACCACAACTTTATCTAACCGTCACTAGATGGCATATGCTGTACTTACACGTTTTTGTGGAAAAATCACAGTAGAATAATATTTTTGTAGCGAACGTAACCGTTTGAATTAATTCATAATTCATTTATTATTAAAAACTTAAGGGATACAATTTTATGAGGGCCCGAACTAGGATACCCTGTGTTTCAGGCAGTAGGATAGATCAGTATAACTATTTTACACATAGGTACATGCAAACCATAAAAATCTACGTTTAAATACAGTACAAAACTTAAGTAACTATTACAAAGTATTTATTCTATTTACATAGATATTAGATTCATTTTAGAACAATAAATAAATTCTCTGTCTTCGTACGACATTTTTTGAAGGGCATCTCGGAGAGTTTTCTTACATTTAGTATAGACGAGAGAGTATAGATCTAACTTGGCATTTAACCTGTTGTAAAGGAACGGACCCAAGAAAACGTAAAATCTGGAGGACACATTTCCTATGTGCATTTCGGGTACAAACAATATCTTTTCGTCTATTTTTACCGTGTTCAGCATTGTATGGGGTTGCGGAGTGCTGTTTTAATATTGTGCTCATTATAAATAGTTGTCACTTCACATGACGCATAGAGAAGTTTAGTAGGGTAGAGGAAAGAGCGGAATGCGGATACTTTAAGGACAGCTCTTTGGGCTCTTTCTAGTTTAAGTAGCGTAGTTTTGGCTATACCACCCCATGAAGATATGCAGTATGTTAGTATCGATTGGCATATCGCAAAATATACTTGCTTGATTAAACGTGGTTCCGCGATCGAGCGAAGTTTTTTGAAAACAAACATTAGCTTCCGAACTCTATTGCACAAAGCTTCGATATGTGGCTTGAATGAGAGATACTCGTCAATTATAATTCCCAAATATTTTGTTTTAGAAGTGCTATTTATCGCTGGGCATATACATCGGCTATCAGTGGAGTTCTGACAATTATGTGCATAGAGCTTATGATTGCTTGTGGTCAATGTGGATTTGCGCATGGAAAACTTTATAAAGTTAGTATTTTCCGAGTTAAGTGTTAGTAGGTGATCCTGAAGCCAGTTAGTTACAACATTAAGTCCGCGCTGTGCATACGTATATACATCATTTGTTGATTTTGCAGAGAAAAGTAGGACAGTGTCGTCAGCGTAGGAAATAATTTAACCACTGTCTATTTTTAGATTACACAAGTCATTTATATAAATTAAAAATAATGTGGAAGATAAAATGCTCCCTTGAGGGACCCCAAAAGAGGTATTTTTTAGGTCATCGCTGATCACGTTGTCTATTTTGACGCACTGAGTACGCCCATCTAGGTAGTCTGCAAAGAGTTTGAGCTGGATTCTTCTTATACCCAGCGCTTCTAGTTTAAAAAGTAGGGTGGACGTGGAAACCGTATCGAAAGCTTTGGCAAGATCCAGGAATATCCCAATTGGCTGATTACCCTTGTCGAGTTCCTGGACTACGTAGTGAGTCAATTCATGTACGGCATCGGCTGTGGATAACTTGGACCTAAAACCAAACTGATTCTTTGAAAAAATTGCGTGTTTTTCTAAATATTGGACGAGTCTACTATTGATGATTTTTTCTAGTAATTTAGATGTTGATGGTAATATAGAAATAGGTCTGTAATTTGTTATTTGTGTTTTATTGCCAGATTTGTAGATAGGGACGACAATAGATTTTTTCAGACATTTGGGAAAGACTCCTTCAGAGAGGCACTTTTGTAAAGCATGGGTAAGGGGTGGAACCAGGATGTGCCTGAAATCCTTTAGAATTTTGTTTGAGATGCTATCCCAACCAACAGCGGAAAAGTTTTTTAAGCCCATGATGAGTCTGTCTACCTCAGCTTCATCCGTGTCTAAAAGCACAAATGATTTTGTACAGCTGCTGCGAGTCGTGTGAAGGATAGACGAGGCCATAACTATTTTTTCCTGGATTTTTTCAGCTAGATTCTTTCCTATGTTTACTAAGAAATCATTTGGGCTATTCGCAGACGACAGCCGAGTAGAGCAAGTTTGTAACAAGCTTGAGGATGATTCACGTTGTTTTGCTATGTATGTTACATTTTTCACACACTTCCAAACTGATTTACTATTTGTCCCAGCCATTTCTAGTTGCTTTTTATCGCAGCCGGTTTTAACTTTTTTTAATAGGCTATTACAAAAGTTACGATACCTTCTATATGTCAATTGCAGTATCGGGTTATTAAGATTTGACTTAGCTGTTAAGTGAAGTTTATCCCTGTGACTCATGCAGCGAACAAGGCCGGGAGTGATCCAGGGCTTGATATTGTGATACCGCTTCCTTAAACAAGTGTTCGTTGTATTTTGTAGAATTGCATGTTGAACCTTATTAATTAGGTATTGCATACTAGAATCTGCGTCAGCGGAACTGTAGACTGGTTCACAGTCAATGTTGCGTAAATCATTGTCAAGTTTGTTTATATTTAATTTAGTGACAATTTGTGTGCCAGTACATGAGTCATGTGATTTTCGAAACAAGGTCAGTAGGGCAGCACTGTGGTCGGTCACTGCTGAGTTAGTAACTAATGCTAGTGCTGGGAAATTTGATTTAAGCATGATGTGGTCCAAACAGGAGCAGCTCTGGTGCGTGGGAAGCGCATGTGCGGGGAGTAATCCATGGAAGGAGCATAGGTTAAGATAGCTCTGGGCTGACGAGTCGACGCTCCCAGGAAGAATAATAATGTTTATGTCTCCTATAAGTAATAAGACGCATTAAAATAAATAATAAATAAGCGGATTCATATTGAAAATTGTACATTTATAGAATACTAGCTTCCGCCCGCGACTTCGTCTGCGTGGACCCGGGATAAGCTATCCTATATTTTAATCCAGGCTTTAAACTAACTTCGTGTAAAATTCCATCTAAATCGTTTGAGCCATTTAAGCGTCAGTAACAAAATCCCAATATCTAAACATCCAACTTTGACGACTGGTTAGCCTAGTGGGTAGTGACGCTGCTTACGAAGCTGAAGGTCCTGGGTTCGAATCCCGGTAAGGGCAAATGTTTGTGTGATGAGCATGAATATTTGTTTCTGAGTCATGGATGTTTTCTACGTATTTAAGTTTTTGTATCTATTATATATATCGTCGTCTAGTACCCATAACACAAGCCTTATTGAGCTTACTATGGGACTAGCTCGATTTGTGTAAGATTGTCCCCTTATATTTATATTTATTTATTTATTATCCAAACATCCAAACTTACGCATTTATACTATTAGTAGGATTATCCTTTACTTTATACTTATTATATCAATTAAATTTTCACTTTTTTGGTCAACTTGGTTGGTTGGTTTGGTTTGGTTGGTTGGTTTTTTTTTTCAATTATATCAACGTAGCGAAAATCGTGAATAAACCTCATTCATTAAAGTATTTAATCGTATGGCATACATTATTTTTGGCCTTTAAAGTTTATCACTCTTTAGTACCAACCAGGGGACACGTGCAGGGTTGTGGTAGGTAGCTCCTGCGGACCCGAGTAACAGTTGGCCCCCCTTTGTCCATTGAGTGGCCAACTCGACTGTTAGGAGTTCTTAAGCCGCCCGAAGGCCTCTAACTCAGCTTAACGACTACTGTCATAGACAGCAGCCGGGAACAACTGCTTAGCGTGCCTTCCAAAGCACGGAAGCGCTCATTTATATTTTCATCACACTTGCTCGTCAATGGCGTTTTTACTTGCGTGCGTACAGAGCAGTTATAGCCGTTTTACCTCCCACGGGATGTTAAGTTTAGTTTTAAAATATAGAACCCACTCATACTTCACTTCGGACTGAGGATGTTTCCAATCAGCCAAGGTGTATTTCATATCTTCAAAAGTTTGCTACGACCAACTTTTAATATGTATAAAACATATCTTTATATTAAATTTGACTGCAATTTAATGTTTAATATGTAGTTAGGTGTCTATGTAAAACGTTTTAAGTGTTTTTAAATCGTGGCTGTATACCGAAGGGTCTTTGCCATACGCGCCTCACGTCAAATTCAACAAAATGGACGACTGACATGTTGCAGTTTTCATTACGATTTGTATTAATTTCTTCTAAAATGTATTTGTTTCCTCGCAAATGTGATGAAAAACATTGTGTACAACACGGGGGCGTAAGAATATTGCAAACTCGAGTCATCAAAAGCCCTCCGCCTTCGGCGTCGGGCTTCTGATAGACTCTTGTTCGCAATATTCCACTTACACCCCTCGTTAAACAATGTACTATAACCACCCACTCAAACATTAGGCGGCCCATCCAAAGACAGACCGCTGCCATCTTTGCTTAACCTGCGTTATCGTTTCCGACTGGCAGCCGCCGCTAGGCTAAGATGCTAAAGTTTGGACCTCAATCACGCAAACACGGATTAAAATGAATTTTGGTATTCATATAGTGTATAACCTGGATTAACATACGAGTATATAATACTTTTTATTCCGGGAATCATCGTCTAAGGGGGCGAAATAGGGGGCGCAAGTTTGAAAGGAGCCACGACATAAAAGAGTTCCACGCGGATGAAGTCGCGGGCAGAAGCTAGTATGTTATAAAGAGAACTTTGGCTATGTCTCTATGTTTTCTGTTTTCCTTTTGGGGGCGCTTTGTTTCACCTATTTTTTAAAGTCCTATTATTGGAAGTCCGAAAATGTTCTTCATAAAATTTTATGTCATAATAACCATTAGTCCTAATAATTCTTATTCCTAACGATCGTAAGTCATAACTACTTGAAGTCATAATGACAATAATCATACATTTCTCATATCCTAATAATGATTTTCTTATGTTTTTTTAATCATAATACTCACTTGTCCGTTTTATTTAAATTCATAATGACACTAACTAGTCACACTTTTTTTAATCCTAAATTTGTTTTCCATTATATGTCTCATCATCATCATACATGTTACTTGGCATTATCGAAGTAAATAAACGTGATTGTTTTTATCGCAAGGCACAAGACGAGACCACAAGGCTCTAGCTAGACGCTTAGCAAGCCGCCTGTCTGTGTGGACGTAGCCTAAGGCAGGTCCGTGTAGGTACGACGACGAGCGAATCGAGGAGTGTTAGTTGTACCGCGACCCTACGCACGCCAGGACTGATTTTTTTTATTTACTTAGCGAAATCGTTTATTCATTAGGAAAACAAAATTAGTACTAACAAAATTATGATGGATGTCTGTTATGAAGAAAATTGTTATGATTAACAAAATTATGACTTCAAGCAAGTTCTTATTAATGAAATTATGAAGAAAAATTTTAGGACAATTGATCACTATGACTTCCAATGATAGTTACAGACATTTAGGAACAAAAAAGTTAGGACGAAAAAAATTAGGACTAGCAATGATTATCACTACAATACGTTAGAATAAAACAGTATAGGATCACGAATTTTATGGCATCCAATATGGACACTTTCCTTTTGTATTCGTTAAATTAGTTTACTGAGCGCCTGTTTATGGCGGCAGAATTTCGTCGTTCTGAAAGGTCTTAATTATTAAAATAAACAAATTATTATGTAAAACGAAACATAGGGACATACCAGAGGTAAGTATTTATTGTATGAATAAAAAATATTTGCTTTTATGTACTTATCCGATTAGAAATTTCTTTAGAGATAAATAGTTCTTTAACCACAGAACGGGGTATTATGTTTGTATGGAGAAATAACCGGCCGCGCATCTTCTTATTATGCTTACTTTTCTAGTATAAAATGGCTTGTTTTATGCACTCTGTACAATCTGCTATAAATTAAGTAAAACTTACCAATTCCTTGGCTTGGACAGCCAGTTATAGTATTTTATATAATCGTTACACAATGAGGGCTCTTAAAGTCGGGTACGAGAATTTAACAGCTAATACACAATTAGCTCTTAAATTCTATTCAACTAGTGTATACAATACATTTTCTAGGAGTCAACTGAAATTAAACAAACTTGGTATCTATTGAAAATCTAAGTCCTGCTGAAACGAAGCGCCGCCCACAGGCTTAGCGTTTCGTTGATGTCTTTTCTTCTATGACCAAGGCGACGTTCTATTGGTCAAATTCATTATAGTTCAGTTAAGGCGCCACGCGATTGGCCAAATCCATTATAGTTGTCTTAACAGTCGTATAATTATTTATTTTAGTTGAGTTGGGAGCTACATAGAAAAAATTATGCGTTTATAGTTTGGTGTATGAACTCTCAATTCAAACATTAAAGTCGACGAGTATAAGAAAACATGTGTATCAAGGGCAAATGTTTGTGTGATGAGCATGAATATTTGTTTCTGAGTCATGGATGTTTTCTACGTATTTAAGTATTTCTATCTATTATATATATCATCGTCTAGTACCCATAAAACAAGCCTTATTGAGCTTACTATGGGACTGGCTCGATTTGTGTAAGATTGTCCCCTTATATTTATTTATTTATTTATTATTTATCAGTTGTATACTTACTTCAATACTTCTCCAAGCTCATTCACAGTGGCGATGGTCGCGTGGAAGGTGGCTTCCAGTTCTCCCAGAGTACTTTTAATCTTATTAATTGCCACGTTTGAGTTTAATAATGTCGCTGTTAAACCTGAAATGCCATTATAAATATATATAAATTAAATAGAGTACTTATTCAAAAGCGCAAACCTCGCATCGCGAAGCGATTAAATCGATCTTCTTTCTTATTATCACAGTGCGTCAAAGACAGGATTCATTGAGTAGCGCGACTAATGACTTGGTAGCCCGTTCTATATCCTTCTTTATAACTCCTACCAACATGTACACCTTTAACACAACTGGCTAACACTACTTTCTCCCATGTAGTAGAGTTTTTAAGAGTAAGTTCGGCCTAGCCAGCCACATCAGAGCTCACCTTAGGGCAAACCCGTAATTGCTAGGGTCGCCGTCATCGAATCGATGAGGAGGACTATATAATATATAACTCCTACAATTGGCTATATATATTTTTCATGGTGTCATCCGAACCAGTTTTAAGAGAGCTTCTCGTGGACTGCCCCAGATACGTCATAAACCCTTCGCCGCCACAGAAAAAAAACGAGATGGCACCCCCACACCACGCAAGTCAAGTCTTTTGTGTTTGGACTTCGTATGAAGTCAGTGGCAGGCACTGGCAACAGAAGAACTGTAGTTCAAGTCAGTGGCGGCAAATGCGTTAAAATCTAAGTCTCATACGGTCTTACCAAGAACTCTGGGATGTTTGCTGGTAGGACAGTGTTCGAAATGCTTCATGACCAATCTCATGGGGTGGTCGTCGACCGCGTGGTGACACTCGTCGAAAATCAACAGATTAATGTCCTCGATCTGTATGTACTGGTGCGTCAACATGTCGCTCAAAATCTGACAGGTCATGACGATGACCTGAAACGTTATGGAGTATGAAAAAAGTGGGAAATAGTACAGAGTGCCAAGAGGTGAGGGTTTTTTTACGAACGAGGGAACAATTATGTTAAGTGAATTCAGATTTATCTGGAATCTTTCCGCGTAAACGCAAGCAATGCAATAGGTACGAACAATAAACCAAATACTCGTATAAGCCATAAACATTTTAAAGGAGGCGGTTCGGCTTTAATAGAGGCTCCACTTGTCGGTATTTTCCCACATATAGTGATGCATCTTTTTCCTTCCTCCGGCAGATGAATAAATTTCTGTCAAAAATTTCATTTTTGGTACAAGCTGTTATTGCCGACTGTACTTTTCTGTATACCATAACTACTCTTGTAAAAAGAGGCAATGTTTTAGTGCTCCCCAACAAGTCTTAATGATGATGATATTATTTATAGAGTAATTGAAAACGCTACGTTCCAAGTACGTTAGTTAAAATACAATAACATGTTACATAAATTATTCATCTACACTAATATTATAAAGATTAAAGATTTGATTGGTTGTGTGTTTGTATTAGGCTCCGAAACTACTGGACCGATTTGAAAAAATATTTTACCATTAGAAGCCGACATTATCCCTGATGAACATAGGCTACTTTTCACCGCGGGAAAATGCTTCATGCCTACGGGAAAACGGGGAATCCGTGCGAAGCCGGGCCGGGTAGTTATTTTATTTATTTTTAAATTAAGGAATTATAATACGTCATTTTACAGTTCCGATGACATTTCTATTGTTTCCGAATTAATTTCGGTACTTCCAGTGTCAGAGTCACTTCCGACATTTATTATAGAGTTGTACCACGGTGTATTTAAAAATCCTTCTTCAAATTCCTTACAGTCATTGCAAGAATTGTGAGACGGAGAGGTAAAATAAGAAAAGTGTCGAGATCGTTTGAAATAAGAAAAGTATCGAGATCGTTCGAAAGTACCGCCGGCCGCACGTTTTTAGCAAGTGTACCTATACGACTAAAGCCTATTGTTACTCCTACTCGGATTCCTACGGTCTATAGCGGAAATATGCCAGATAATTCGGAATGCACTATACCATGTCTATTATTTTAATTTTAGTGTCGGAGCGTAATCATTCGTTTAGATTCAGATGATACTTCTATATGTTGTCAGGAATTGATGAAATTATAACCGAAATAAAACATCATATTAAAAAATATTGATTGGGCCCTTATTGGGCCCCAACGCGAGGTTTAATTTAAAGTCGGCAATAATATCGATTCGGTTTTCCATTCGAGATTCGTTAAAAATCGTTAAATATGACAAACGATACGTCTTCGCCTCATGACTACCAAGCTACCAACCTCAATGTGACAGCGTCATGGATAGGAAGTAAGATATCACCCACAATAACTCTATTATTTTGTGCTGCTGACCACAGCTACAAGCATCCTCTCATAAATACATTCTTCATCGTAAAAATAATATGCTTAAATAAAAATAAAAAACATAGAATTATCATATTAAATGAGGATGTAATACCAAGATATCAGATAAATAATTTACTCAATCTTATCACTTCGTAATGGGGCGCGTCCAGTGGCCCGATCCACTAAGCTACAGGTTACTAGCAGTCGTATTACAAGCAGAGGCTAGCATCCATACTATTCCATAGTGCAGTCTAGTCTGGCATTCTAATGTTTTTCGGGCACGTATGTCGTCGAGGACACGTAGCCATCGAGCGACTCGTGATCCAGGGAAAGATCGAGGGCACCAGACCACGAGGCAGGTCGCCAATGAGATAAACAGACCTCATTAAAGCTGCAGTAGATGCATCACTACACGCAAGCATAAGGAAGGCGACTGCAAAGAGTATATATATATATATGCTAAAAACTGGGCGACTGTCAGAGAGGAATGGCGGCGTGTTGTGAAGCTTGCTACCAACACCTGAAATGATGACCACGACCCGAGTCGACGAAGAAGAGAAGAAGTAGGTATTCAAGGTTCAACTTGACGCATGGACGTGGCACTTTACAGAATCAAGATAGCCCTTGTGAGAGAAGTCGGTTCCCGTTTGCATCAAGCTAATGGGGTATACAGATTATGTGATTTTACCCCAATTTGTCAGCACAACATGTCGAAGTCATAATTGGGTGTAGCGTACAGATGTAACAATCCGACATCATGTGCATGCAATTTCTCAGCACAACGCGTTTGACAGTTGGATCAGCCGCGCAACATGCCTCCAGACGATATCAATTAGTCAGCTTCTGATATATTGGGGTTGACAAATCATGACATGTATATACCCCATAAGAACGCACATATGGACGAGTGCAAGTGAATAGCGGGTCGCACATCACGAGATTGTCTCACGTATGGTTGTGTCCTTGTGTGGGAATAATGAAATCAAAGAATGACAATGACATTGTATTTTGATTAGTAATTGTCCAATTGTATTAAAATAATGTAAAGTGAATTATGTGGTTTCATTCAATAATCATAAATTATGGGTGACCAAGACAAAGCTCTCGTAGGTACCGATATATAATTTCAAGTAAAAACAGGCCTCCCTTTTTCACTGTGTATTATACGTTTCAATGCGCATTGTGAATACTAGGTCAAGCATCTGACCGACGTTTGAAATAAAAATCGAATCGACTTTGCAATAACTACTTACATAAAAATCGTTTCATGTTTACAAACTTGAACTATATTCAAATGAAGCAAGGTTCAATGTCCTTTGCTCAACTAGGTGAAACATTATTCCGTCGCTACGTGCCGCAGAAACCAATGCAAGGTATAACAAAGGCTGTTTGTAAACTGCTAGGCAGAACGGCAGGAAGTGTTAACGGTTAATACGTAATTAGGGATCTCATTCTGAGAATCTAGGCATTAAGTCCGCCCTTTCTACAATAAGTTTTTTTTATGCAATAAAGATTCGTCATATCAGCCGAAAGACGTCCACTCCTGTACATAGGACTCGCCCAAAGAGTGCCCCTATGACCGGTCCTTTACCAGGTCATGAGTCCACCTTGTAGGGTCTACCACGCTGCGCCTACCACTAACAGCCACCACTTCTACGTGCAATGTCGCTCGCCCACTGCCAATTTAAATTTAGCCACTCGTAGGGCTGTATGAGTTACCTTGGTTCTGCTGCAGATAGCCTCATTACAAAAAAGATTAAATAAATAAATGTAGGTTTTCACGCGTAGCCTTTGGGCACAAGCATATTCCGCCTGTCTGAAGAAATTAAATGAAACCTGGCTAGATTGATTCTTCGCGCTCATAAGGCCTTTTATACTGTACGTATCATCGAAATCGTTAGAGCCGTTTCCGAGAAACCATTTGTCGCATTGGAGATCTTTCGAGCAAACATTCATGAAGATTGTTGATAAACAAATACGAACGGTATCCATTTTACTCATTGTGCCTACTACTACAAAGTTGCTGCGTCAAACTGTACTTAGTTATAAAAGGATACAATACTTAAACCATTTATACTAGCCTCCTAAGGGCCAGGGGCCTACTCATAGGACTTATTCTCTTAAAGGGATTTAGATCATATCGAATTGGAATAGAGCTGCATTTGTTTTGTAACGATCGCTTTTAAAAATAAATGAAATTCAACTGTATTTATACCTATCCGACGCAAAATTATTCAAATTTCTATACCATTGTGTAATGTATGGTGGGCCTTAGGAGGGTAGAGGGTTGCCTTTTATATTTCGGGATTTGAATAAGCTAGGGTTGCCATCGGTCAAATGAGGTTTAAAAAGTGTAGTTCAAACAATATGGCTGAATATTACGAAAAAAAAGTTTTGACGCGATCGTATTTTGATTTTAATTGTCATTTGAAAAAATATCGTATCGGCTACAATGGAATTGAATCGCGAACATTTTAAGGCGGTTATTTTTTACAATTTTCGACGCGGCCTCAGTCAACAACAGTGTATCGATGAACTTATTTTAACTTTTGGAGATGAAGCACCATCAAGGCCGAGTGTTTATCGTTGGTTTGCAGAGTTTGTCCGTAACCGTAGTTCACTTGGGGACGGGACGAGTTCCGCGCTTACACTTATAAGAAGCTTAAAATATAGAGACACATTAAAAATTGAGTTGCTATAGAATAATCGCCATTCTGAGTGATAATAACGTAACTCGAAAAGTACTCGTATTTATAAGTACTAAGTAAATATGAAAGCAAAAATGACATTTTAGACGCTGCATTAATTACAACCCATTCAATATATTTCAACCATACAATCGCGAATCGTTGACTAAATTCGGACAACGGGAAGCGGAAATAAGTACTCAAAGCCCTTATTCATAAACGTACATCAAACCTATTTAAGTTAGAATTCGTTTGTCGTTATCTGTCACTGACATTTATGTTAGTGAAAAGGGGACAAAACATATATTTGTTAACAGAGGTTCTTAAGTTTTAGTATTTAGGAAAGGACTATGACTCCCTAGAAAACAAATCACATCATTAATTACAATCATTAATAAACCTACACCTTAAAACTATCAAAATCAATACCACAAAACACAACAAAGTAAAATGAGGCTTATCTTGAAGGCAACAATGCTTTAATTTGCATTCATGATTATTCATAGCCCAAGTAGGTACTCAAAGGCGGACCAATTTGGCAAGGAGGCCTCAATCATAAGGACAATGCAGTGGCTTTACAACAACCTGTGAGTGAGGTGTTTTATAAGACTGGACAGTCTGTATTTTAATACGTCGCAATTTGGACACGGGACAATTTAGAATAACTTTAGTCGGCAATGAAATGTGAGAATTTTTTAATTTTATTTCATTAGATTTATTAGCAGAGTACCATTCTAACAGAATTACAAAGTAAAATATGAATAGAGAAGAACAGATAATCGCGGAAATTGCGTGGATGACAACCTTTATCATATCATACCCCTCAAACTACGCTTTGTGCCAAATTCTTTTTCATTGCATACTACGCCCGTAAACCTACTCATGTCAAAATCAATACGACGAATAATGCGGTTGCCAACCAGTTCAGCCTAGTTGGTAGTGACGCCACCTACGAAGCTAGAGGTCCTGGGTTCCAAACCTGGTAAGAGCATTAGTGTGTGGTGACCACGAATATTTGTTCCCAAGTCATGACGTTCTCTATGTATTTAAGCATGTATCTATCTTTATGAGTATGTAGTCGCTTATTAATCTTATTATCCATACTACAAGTTTTGCTTAGTTTGGGATAAGGTTGATGTGTCTGATTTTCCCCATATATATGTCGCAGTGAAATGGTCAAAACAGAGATTTGAACAAATTCCTAAGGGATATGATCAAATCACGCAGGATGTTAAAATGGAGAATCCATTTTATCATTTACCTGATACAAATCAGTCATTTGATCAAATCTCTGAATCCGTTTAGTGAAATGACGAAATCGGACAAAAAAGGCAACTCGTTTTTTCATTTCACTAGATTTGTTTAGTGATTTGATAAATCCCTGAAACGCGTCAGTGAATTGACGAAACTAACTCGCAGATATTGGCTCCTAAATCATTAGTCATTTAAACGGTTCTGGGACTTAGGTTGGCGGTTAGGTTAGAAGATGGTGGCGGGAGCTCTGGTTATTTTTTTGCTATGCTCAAAAAGTGCATCATATTAGACTTGGCAAGTGGGGCTAAAGTAGTACATTTAGCCCCTAGGGAAAATATGTATACATATTTATGATTTATAAAACATTTTAATTTGACCACTCACAATAGTTTAATATTACATCCACCAATCACAACTCTTTAAAAAAACATAAGTATTTGCTGTCTACTAACCAGAATACAGCTAGACATTAAAATCAACCAATCAGGAAACAGAATTCAATTCAAACATTGGGTGTTTTTCAAGCGTGGTTAGCTGCACACATGAGTAATGTATGCAGTTAAACACGCTTGAACGTTTGGATGGAGCTATAGTCGGTCAGAGGCGTTTATTTTTTTAATTATTGTAAATTAGGGAATGAAAAACTCCTAATGTTTGAATTGAATTCTGTTTCCTGATTGGTCGATTTTAATGTCTAGCTGTATTCTGGTTAAATAGTAGACAGCAAATACTAATGTTATTTTAAAGAGTTGTGATTGGTGGATGTAATTACATGACATAAGCTATGAAGATTGAGCGGGATAGACTACGCCGCTATTAGACGGTCAGAGGCGTTTATTCGTCTTGTGAATATTTTGTATCTGTGTCAAAACAGTTTATTAAAAAGAATGGCGCCAAATTGAACAATCTTTTCGCCTTGGTAAAATTGTTGATTGTGGATGGATAATCTTTGTTTTTACTATTTTCTCGCAGTCGAAGTGAAAAGTAGAGTGTATAACTCTGGTCTAAAAGCCATATTACCCCTCGAACTATTTCCCCTCACTTCGTTCGGGAAAATATCCATCTCGTGGTAATATGGCTTACTTTAGACCCTTGTCATACAATCTACTATTATAAAAGAGCGGAAAAATCTTTATCGCGTTAGTTTCGTCAACTCACTGACGCGTTTCAGGGATTTTATCAAATCACTAAACAAGTCTAGTGAAATGAAAAAAAGAGTTGCGTCATTTCACTAAACAGATTCAGAGATTTGATCAAATTACTGATTTGTATTAGGTAAATGATAAAATGAATTGGCCATTTTAACATCCTGCGTGATTTGATCATATCCCATAGAGATTTGATCAAATCTCTGTTTTGACCATTTCCCTGCAACATATATATTGTTTATAAATTTTAAAATGAAAGGAAAAATTGAAAAATCAATGAATCCGGCTCGGAGCATTAAATTTTTCAATTTTTCCTTTCATTTTAAAATTTATAATTTTCTTTAGCAGCGTTACTGCTTAAAAACAAATATTTATTTAGTATGGGGTGGCGCATCGTTACTGACGATTTCTCAACATAATTTGAGACGTTGGTGCCGTAAAGAAGCCTAAGTCTTCTGGTAGATGTCGCTACATACGCCTCCCTAAGGCGTTATATGAAGGAACTGATTGAAGGATTTGGTGCCCGAACCAGATTGTTCCGATAGCTCAGTTGGTAGTAGCGACGGGCCATGAATGCCTGTGGTCGCCGGTTCGAATCCGGCTCGGAGCATTAAATTTTTCAATTTTTCCTGTCATTTTAAAATTTATAATTTTCTTTAGCAGCGTTACTGCTTAAAAACAAATATTTATATATTGTTTATTTTGTTCTATTTAATAGCCAGATGATGACAACTAACAAGTGAAATCAAAAGACTTTTCAAAAACTCCAACTGCTGTATTAAAATTTTATAAGAAATCCGTAAAATTGTGTAGGCTGCAGGGTGTGCCAAAGAATAATACATAAATAAAATAAAATAAATAAAATAAAATAAAATAAAATAGCCTTTTATTCTCGACTTTTACAGTTGAATATAAACTTAACATTATATAGCGACATCGGTGGTATGGTCGATTTGCCTCTCGGCATAGGCCTCCCCTAAAATCTTCCATTTGTTTCTATCGGTTGCAGTCCGTCTCCAAGTCGGTCCTGCAACCGCCTTTATATCATCCTCCCATCTACGCAATGGTCTGCCTCTCTTCCTTTTCCCATCTCTTGGGTACCATTCTGTGACTAGTTTAGACCATTTCTCTTTCTTATTTCTAATCATGTGGCCCGTCCATCTCCATTTAAGTTTGCTTATAGCATATGACACTTCTGTTAGTTTAGTTGTTTTCCTTATAGTTTTTAGTTTTACTCTGTCTTTCCTTTTAATGTTTAGTATACTTCTTTCTATATTGTGTTGACATACTTCTAGTTTTTTCTTATCTTTCTGTGTTAGTGCCCATGTTCGGCAGCCATAGGTCATGCTGGGGAGTATGCAGGTATTGAATAGTTTGCTTTTGCATTTTAGTGGTATATCTGGATTTTTCATTACTTCTTTCCATGACCAATATTTTTTCCAAGCAATACATACTCTGTTGTCTATCTCTTTATTATTCTGGTTTTCTGGGGCGATAATTTGACCTAGGTATGTGTATTCCGTGCCATATTCTAATTGGTTATTGTTTACAGTCATTGGTATTCTCTGTTCGTTTGTCATAAGTTTAGTTTTCTCTGTGTTCAGTTCCAGACCCACTTTCATGCTCTCCCTGGTCAGTTGGTGTAGCATAATTTGCAAATCCGTTGGGTTTTCAGAGATAAGTATGATGTCGTCTGCAAATCGGAGGTGATTTAATAAGTTTTCCATTTATATTTAAGCCAAAGCTGTCCCAATTCAGGTTTCTGAATACCTGTTCTATAGTTGCAGAGAATAGTTTAGGTCATAGGGGGTCTCCGTGTCGTACCCCTCTTTTTATCTGGAATTCTTGGCCTATAGTTTCCAATTTAACTTTGGCAGAAGAGTTCATATATACTTTGTTCATAATTCTTATGTACTTGGTTGCGACATTTTGACTTTCTAGGGCGTTCCAGATCTGGCTGTGAAGTAAGGAGTCAAACGCTTTTTTGTAATCAATAAATGCTAGGTAGTATTTCTTACTATATTCATTGTATTTTTCTAGTATTTGTTTTATAGTATGGATGTGATCTGTGGTTGCAAAGTCTTTCCGGAAGCCAGCTTGTTCATACGGTTGGTTCTCTTCTAGGACTCTTTCGATGCGTTGGAGTATTATTTTGGAAAATATATTGTACAAGTTCGACATAAGACTGATGGGTCTATAATTGTTAATGTCATTCCTGTCACCCTTTTTATGAAGAAGTATTATTGTTGATGTGGTCCATTGTTTTGGTATCTCTTCTTTGTGTAGGATTTCATTAAACAGGTTTTTAATGTATTTAATTGTGGCAGGAAGGGTACTTTTGAGTAGTTCGTTTGATATTTGGTCTTCGCCTGGTGCTTTATCATTCTTCTGTGATTGAATGGCTCTTGAAATTTCACTTTCTATAATTGGTGGTATATGGTCTTCATTCAGTTGACAGTTAAGGCCTCTATAGTTTCTATCTTCATTGCTATTGTACAGTTGTTTATAGAAAATGGTTGCTGTTTTAAGAATGTCTGAACGCTTTGTTTCTATTTTGTTTTTCATTCTAGTTATCCAGCAACTGTGTTCCTGAAGTTCTGTCATTGCTTTTTTGAGCCCTCCTGTTTTTTCAATGTAGTTTGTGAACTTTTCTGATCTTGTTTTATATCTATGTTTTCTAATTGTGAGGTTAATTTGTTTGCTTATTTCAGCAATAGCTTTCCTGTTGTGTTTTCTATCCTCCTGTAGCAACTTTCTGTTTTCGATGAGAATCTTTGCTTGGGGTCCAAATTTTATCCTTCTGTTCTTTTTCTAAACTTATTTGTTTCTGAACTTGTTGGAATTCATGCTCGAGGATATTATAGTTGGCTTGAGTTGTCTTATGATTGCTTAATGTTTTTAGACGATTTTCCAAGTTGTTTAAGATATTTTCTGGTATTTCGGTTGGGAAATGTTTTTGACTAAATGTTTTATTTTTTCTGCTTTCTTTTGGGCATTTCGAGTATATTTTTCCTTGTACCATTCTATGGTTGGTGTTGAAGTTGAGTTGATTGAGTATATTTATGTCTTTGAACCACTTTGGCTTATTGGTTAGTATAAAATCTATTTCGTTTTTTTTTTTTTACACTCAAAAAACATAACCCACCTCTCCTTCGGCAGTCGGGTAATAAGAAAAACATGAATTTCCAAATACTGAAATCCAATAGGTGACTGTGATACAGATACTATTTAAATTCTAACCTGGTTTTTGGAGAGCTCCTCATCCCATTTGTCCTTGTTCCAATAGTCCACTCTGTCTTCTCCGCTATAGCCACCTACACCATTTACGGGGCAGAGTTTTTCTATTACCTTTTTCTGAAAACGTTAACAAGGAAATGTGTCATGGTATAATTGAAAGAAAAAAAACAAAAGCACCAAGTATAATCCATATTGCATATCTAGCTTGCCAGGGAGGGCTGTCTCGTGCCAGCAGTTCTTTATCAGTGACCAGCTGGCATTTTTGAATCACTGACATCAGGGGTGGGCACTCACTGTGAAGTGTCTCCTTTTGCGGAGGGCACGGCCCACCCGGCTCCCCTCTATATACATACCCTCATGATGAGTTCCTATATGTAGCATTATGATAGTTGTACCATAAAGGGTTTGGATGCTCCTAATACCTAGTATTGGTAGATTTTCTCAAAAATTGTACTATATTGAACTTATTTTGTTACATAACCAGCCATTATTGCAATCAGATGGCGATTGCATAATATTATGTGTTGAGCAATAATGTTTCTGTGACTCATTCTTTTGATTCTATACATGTTTAGACTAGTTCCAAAATGTAGGTACATTATGATACACTCTACTTATGTAACCAGATCTTATAACTACTTCAACATGAATACAATATGTAATTAGCATTTACATATTCAAATTACTAGTAAAGCAAATCAATTAGGCAAATATTAATTAGTCCACATTCTCCATTCACAATATATAATTACTAATGATAGTTCTAAATTTTAAATGGTGTTCAATCAATATTTGTTAATGGACGGAAAATCGCAAACATCATGCATATTAATATATATATTCATTTATAATGAAATTAGCTGTCATGAAATATCAGTTTTCTGGACTGAAATTGCAGTTTAATAATAATAAATCATACCTGTTGATTCACCAAAGGAATTGTGTTGACAAGAAAAAAGGTCCGCTTGCCACCCGCACCCCACGGCTTTTGCAGATCCTCTCGGAGCCGAGTGATAAGCCGGATGGCTATGAAGGTCTTGCCAGAACCTATAGACATTTATTTTTAAATCACATGTCACTTAATTGGTGAATTAGATACACAGATTATATGAAGTTTAACATTTTGCTATATGACTATGTCAATCATATGGATATATTAGGACAGCTTTGCATTAATACTTATCAATCATAACATTCTGTAGTGGATTTTTATAATACTGAAAGGATTTTTATGCATTTATCTTAAAAAAGGCACGAAAATAGTAAACACTTTCATAAATATTATATTTAGCAATGATAATTTGAAGAAACATTAGAAACAAATTAGTGTATAAACAATGTTTGTGTTGACATTTTATCATTAAAGACAAATACAATGTCAACCTGAGAAATTAGAAAGTTAAATATAGAAACGGAGAATAATTTATTCTGCAATTATAGAATGTGTTGATAACATTTTTATCACTAACCTGTAGGCAAATGTATTATAGTGTTTTTCTTGATAGCGACCTCTTCCAGTTGGGCCTGATACGGCCGCGAAATTAAGTTTTCTTCTGCCATTATCATTTAGTAAAAAAAAATCACAAGTGTACGAAATTGTCTTTTTTACAAAAATCCAGGCACCGGCTTAATAAAATGCATAATTATATACTTTATACTCGAAATAGGTCCTGTAAACGCTGCAAACGTGATGTATTGACACTACGAAATGCGAATTGATAAGTTTAGTTTGACAATGACAACTGAACTGACTGAAAATTGCATTGGGATACCAGCTCAGCGAATGCGATTTCCTTATTCTAATGTTTTTGAGTTCGACATCTACGTTGCAGTGGTTAAGTTGTAGTGAAACGGTTTCTTGAGATCCTATTACAAAGACGTTGGTTAATAAATAAGTGGCATTCCAATTTTACGCATTTTTCAGAAAACATACACATGCTTCGTTATCAAAGCAATTTTTTCTATATGTATATCAAAACGTACCCTGTGGTGTCGGGTTAGAATAGCACTGTCTTCCTGTGGGTGTCGTAAAAGTCGACTAAGGGAACAGGGTTAAAGTGTGTTGTGGGCGATGGGCTAGCAACCTGTCACTGCGATATCACATTTTTGTCGATATTTTATACCCACGTTTATGCTAAGAGTGGTACCTACTAGAACACAAGTTTCATGTGCTCTGCCTACCCCTTGAAGAATAAAAGCGTGAATGAATGTATGTATGTATGTATCAAAGCGTAAGCCAAAAATAGTAACTAAGAAACAATATTTACCCAAAAACAATGGAAACATAAAAATGCTGGTATCCTAGTAGCAAAAATAAATCACCATTCCGGTTTACGTAAAATAGTTTCGTATAGCTATCAAGGTTTAAACGCATTTTTCTATTCATAGTTGAACACTTATCCATATTTAGAAATAAAATGTGAAGTTTTTAGATTGTTTTTTATCATACTCATACTAAAGACCTAACTGAGCATGAAAATAATATTATTTTTATACCGACTATGCCGGCAATACGTGAAACTAAGCGTTTCGTTTGCTAGAAAGCTCTTTACGGTATTTTAATTCTCGGTGATTCCCACCAACAAAGACAACGCTACGTGGCCTAATCTCATCGGTGCATCGTATTCACTGTGTTCTGGATGATGCAATATAAGCATGTCACTAGAAATAGGATAAAGGTCGCAGAATTTTCTTACAACACGGTGACATTGCTGAGAGAGAATAAAATCTTGCTTGCTTGCTTGCTGAGTCTCAGCATCTGAGAGAGAATAGAAACATATTTTGAATCGTCCATAGCTTACGGTTTTATCGTAAGCTTACCATCTCGTACAACAAAACAATAGCGTAGCGGTCGAAATACTGTCGGATATTGGTATTGGTCTCCCTCAAAGAGTGCCACAGTGAAACGTCCTGCACGGCTATCATGGGACGGCCGCGACATACTCTCAATTCTTCTCGCACTATACCTCTTGTTCTAAGAAGAAAGAGACGTATAGTGCGAGAAAAATCGAGAGAGCTCGCGCGCCTTCGCATGATAGCCGTGCTGCGCCATCCGCATACAGCGGACTCCCGCAACCTTTACCGGGTCATCAGTCCGTCCCAACGGCCCAATAGGTTATTCGTGTTTCTCATGACACCCGTATAATAAATAGACGGGATCGGATGTTTTGGAAACGGGGTGTTCTGAGAAAAGAATATCAAGCCAAACCTACTTCATGGGGTTGTTTACCCACGAAATAGGTTTGGCTTGATAGGTATTTCATTTCAGTAAACCGATTAATTGGGAAAATAAAAAAACCTCCTCTTATGACACTAATAATTTTGTGATTATTTACGTCTAATGTTACTGGGTCAAGCTGCCTCGTGGTAAATCAGTAATTGATCCATGGATTTAAAATAAAACAACAAAAATTCTAATGTTACTTTCTCTCCATGTGACTATATTTTTAATCCCTTTCAAAGAGTATTGTAATATAGAGGAGGAAGAGTGGCAACTCTATCGTCAAATGTGCATGTATGGAGGACGGTGCTGCCCCTGTACGGCTGATGAAGAACTAATAGTGACGTTTAGATATATAGCTATATATAGGCATGTATAATATGGCTGTAGCACTCGATACTCGATACATACGCATCTATAGTAATGTACATTGCGGTATGCAAATATAACCAAACATTGTAAGCTTGTATCGCTTTTATTGACGCTTTAAAAATGGACTTGGTATATAGTACATCTTTAGGAAAAAGTGAATAGTCTTAAGTATATTTTACCACTACGCGTCAATAGATCGACACAAACTTTACAACGTCTAATTAAAATTGTATACCGTAATGATCATGCTATAGATGCGCATAAATTAACTTGCTACAACAATAACGACACAAAACTTACCACAATATACGATTAATATCCGGCGTACTAATCCTACATCGTATATTTCTTAATGACATCAAACTATTCTGTTAGTTTCATGTCATTAAAACCCTAATATTCATTTAAACTATGTTTATTTTATATTATCAGGTAGAAGCAATAAAACAAATAAAATACGTTTTTTCGTTCATTTTTTTATTGACTTATGAGTATTGTGATACACTTGTGCAGCTTTTTTTATAATATCGTCTCCCTCATATGTAATCTTACCATCTAAAATCCTATTTACTGTTCTGCACCAACTATAAATAATTATGTTGATAGTAGTATTTAAAAAACAGAATTTCAACTTATCTTTATGACTCTCACAATTCATAAAGGAAAAATCAACAAATAAATCTATAAAAGCAATGATACGTTCCTTAATATTCTTTTTGTAACATTCACTATTGAGGAAAGCAATTGTGGTTTTTTGTATATCGTGGAAACAAGCTACTAGGCAATCAGAGGGATAAGTAAGCCACTCTCGATCTTTTTCATATTCTTTGGCTCGTATGAACCTATATTTTGCATTCTTTGAATCGCCTAGTAGCTTGCTTTTACATTGTTTACACCCTTTAGAAACTTTTTGTAAACATTTTGTCAACGCCCATCCACAGACATAGGTTCTTTGATCATCCCCAGAATCAGCTACAGTATTTTGCATGACATCCAGAGGCTGATCGATTACTATGTCTTGGGGTTGCGAGGGAGCATCACCTTTATCTTTGTGTTTTATAAAAAAGGATAATGATTGTAAGCAATTATTCGAGTCTTTTTCGCAATTAGAATGGACTGAATGATCACTACTTATATTATTTAATAACAGAGTTTTAAATGCTCCCTCGAACCCCATGCAGTTGGGTGCCACATTTCGTGCACCCAAACTGCGAATGCTGCCAAAAAAGTTTTCGAGCGGGTCCTGGTTAAAATTGCGTGTCAACATTGAATCCATACAATATTTTTTTGACAACAATTGCCACAAGGATTTGAAACCCTCAATAGTTTTAATGAAATTATTTACCGTTGGTACATTCTTTACTAATTTTGACCCGTCACCTCTTATAACTATGAATTTAATCGATTTTAGTAATTTGAGAGCCTCTTGCCAGAGCTCATAGTGCGGCGAGTTCCTTTTGACGGCCGCTCTGTACTTTTTGCCGTGTGGCACCGAAAAGCTAGAAGCATTGAGGGAGTCGAACAATTTGTCTGTTAATATTAAAAATGGTATGACGTCTAAACATGCTTGCGGTAAATCGCCTCTTGCCACCAAGTTATCTGTAGCAACAGCCATACTGTGACTGAGCACTTGGACGGCATGTTTAACCCTCATTTTTTTATTTTTGTGGGATCCACATGTTCCCTCGTTATTTTCGGTAACAAACGCAACTCACCATGAGCCTTGTCAGCGGCAAAAATTTGTTGGAAATATTCCCACTTCACATTTTTCATTCCATTTTGATCATTATAAATGATATCTTTATTTAACAAATTATTTCTTATTCCTTTAATCAGATGTGGAACGTCAAACAAAGGGATTATTTAGCTTCTAAAATTAAATTGTTAATGCAACTGGAATTTGGCGAGCCTTGGTCACAAACGGTTGCGACTATTTTGAGACCAGTCGCTTGCACTTCGATAGCTACATCTTTTAAAATTTCCTTAAGTCTCGGTGTCGACAACCGTTGTGTGAAATAATATGCGACAGGCTGTTTGAAATTTTTTTTCACACCTTTCACCATAAACACCAAGGCATGATTTGCAAAATGTTTTGATTTTGCTTTTCCTAAATTTTCGAAACCTACAAGATCGTCTGTGTGCGGGTTATAAAATATTTGCGGATAAATTGACATCTCGTCAAATATTAAAGTACACAGACGATCATGTGGCTGCATTATAGAAACGGTTGTTTTTAATTCATTAAATATAACTGGGTTAATGCCTGGTTGCATTTTCACTTGCGCCAATAATGTTTTGAGCACCTTCCTTGACGGCAAGGTAAAATATTTACTCATGAGATAGTAAGCTTTAGGGCTTTTTTTGTACAATGACAAAGATAATATTTTTTCATCCAAAGTAAATCTATGGCCTTTTTTTTTCTTATGCCCTTCTATGAATTGCATCCTAGTAAATATTTTGGATGATTTCGGCATATTTCGTGTCAGTTTCTCAAAATCTGATTTTAATGAGGCTTTTTTCAGCTGCCGAAGACGCATTTCGTAATTTTTAACTTTTTGCCGCAATCTTCCAATCTCATTTTGCTTGCATCTCACTTTTCTTGCGCAGTCCTGGGAAGTTTTTTCTCGTAAAAACTCGAAGGTTTTTTCTGTAAATATATAACATTATATTAGAGATAGAGGAGAGATGGCAATAATAATATTAATATAAACTATCACTATACCAAATTTTACTTAAATCGATTTAGCGGTAAGCGTGAAAAGGTAACAGACAGACACACACACACACACTTTCGCATTTAATATATTACTAGCTTCTGCCTGCGACTCCGTCAGCATGGAACTCGGTTATATCGTAGCTCCATACAAACTTTCACCCCCTTAGGGGACGATTTCCGAGACAAAAACTATCCTATGTCCTACCCCGACTCAAACTGTGTCTATACAAAATTTCATCCAAATCGGTTCAGCGGTTTAAGCGTGAAGAGGTAACAGACAAGACACACTTTCGCATTTATAATATTAGTATGGAATGGATAGTATAGTACAGTACGGACAATATTAGTATAGATTATACATATTCCCTAGCTTCTGCCTGCGACTCTGTCCGCATGGAACTCATTTATATTGCAGCTTCATACAAACTTTGACCCCCCATTTGGTGAAGGGGGTGCCCTTAGGGGATGATTTCAGGGTAAAAACTATCCTATGTCCTTCCCCGGGACTCAACCTATTTTTATACCAAATTCTAACGAAATCGGTTCAGCGGTTTAAGCGTGAAGAGGTGCCAGACAGACACACTTTCGAATTTATAATGGATGGATCGAGTTATATGGATGGATATATAAAAGAGTATCATTTTCTCACCTGCGTCAAACTTCGTTCGAGGTGCTCGATATTGGGACATATCAGCTGCAGTTAGACAAGTTGTTTCTGAAGATCCAGATGGTAATGGAATTTCGGTTGGCTCAACTGCAAGTCTTGACGGCCCCGGCAGATTCGTTATGTCCCTTAATGGTACAGATTGGAGACTTCCTCGTAGGGGATTTGTATAGCAGTGGTCTGCTTGTAAAAAAGTAGTACATCCTTGCTGTATACCTGGAAATCAAAATTGCAATATTATTAACATATATTTATTAAGAAATTACATACCCTGCTCACATAAAACTTATATAAATGGTATCAATAGTTTGCTTAAGAAATTACCGTTACAGACAAACCTACATAGTCAATAACTTACTAACTTTACCTCTTTGTATTATTATAATATTATTATCTACTGTCTGCGCTTTCCTCCCAGTTCACAAAAAAGACTGGCGTGACTGGAGTGCTGAAGTGTAAAGCTTATGCTTTTCCATATGAATACTGTTACATGTATTTAAATAAATGAAATAATTTAAAATAGCATTTAAACAGCTACATAAATATTTGACATTCTAAACATCTTGATGCAGCCTCTTCTCTTAGCTGTATTTGAAGTACCCGTAGAAATCAAAAGGGATGCAATAGGAATATTTGCCAAAGAATTTGGATAACTATTGCCCATTGTAATTTCTTTGCAACATAAAAATGAAGATTTAATTATACTTACGATGTAAATTCACTGATGGGATTGCTGATGGCTTTATCCGATCTAGTGACATCTTGTCACTGGGATCAAAATGATGATCACAAAGCCTTTTAGACTTGTATATTTTCATACGGTCAGTTTCTTTGAGTTTGTCTCCCACCACTGACACCCAAGCATCAAAAACAGCAGGTTTTTTTTCCGGGTTAGGAAACCGATGTACTGGTACACAGAATGTGACTGAAATATAATGAAATACATATCATTTTTATGCATATACTCAAGCCCATATCCAATTGGGGTAGGTAGAGGTAAAAAAACCAGCCAAGTGCGAGTCGCACTCGCGCACGGAGGGTTCCATACCATTATATATAAAAACGGCAAAAAAACATGTTTGTTGTATGGGAGCCCCCGTTAAATATTTATTTTATCTTGTTTTTATTATTTGTTGTTATAGCGGCAACAGTCGCGGTCCTTGAGATACAGCTATCGCGGTTCTTGAGATACAGCCTGGTGACAGACAGACGGACGGACAGTACGGAACCCCAAAAAAAGCGTCACATAAATAAACAAAGATTAGGGGAAAATCTTAAAGAAACGGGATAGTAACTTCAATTAGGCTTGTTTATTAGACGTCGCGACGATTATAATGAGTAGATAGACGCCGATTATAGAATCATAGAAAACACCTGGTGATGACTTTTTATTTTCCCTCAGCTACCCAAAGATTGTCTGGAACTCGGTAACATATATTCATGCACACCTCATCACACAAATATTTGTCCGGACTGGAATTGGAACTAGTGTCAACATCGTAGGTAGGGTTGCCAGGTTAGTCGCGAAAAAATACCAGACAACCACAACGGGGTTGTGGTGTATGCTAGGCTAGTAAGACTATGTCGCAAAAAAAACCTTGTTTCTTTTATACTAATATATCAAAACAAAACACCATGACAATTGTGATTTCCTCAAAATGCCGGACATTGTTCTGTCCGGTATGACCATTTATACCATTTATTTTTTACCGGACAGGCCTCGAAAATACCGGACATCTGGCAACCCTGATCGTAGGCAGGGCTACTAGTTACTACCCACTAGGCTAAACCGGTCATCATAGTCGGTACTAGGCTAATACCAGTTAGTGCTAGACTAATGTGGTCCTTACCTTACATAGGTACTGCTTTCATTATGATCTCTCATGTATACATCTCATCATACAGCGTCACTTATAATAAATATTCATATGCTGATTATAGTCATCTGTGTTTGCTATTCTTTCTGCTACAATTACTGCAAATCTTCAATCAATATTCAAGTAACTTCAGGATCATTACTTTTTTGTGTGAATAATATTAATGCTAACATTTCTTCTTCTGTTTATGACCAACAGCGCTAGATAAATATGTATTTCTAAGAAAACAATAAATAAGAAAGCAAGAAAGCAATAAATAAAATACATAAAAAACATATAACTTTGCCTTTTCTTAAAGATTTGTAAACAGAAGGGAAAATTGGATTTTAACTACCACTACAGTACAAAAATAGGACATGTATACCATGTATCACAACCATGAAAAAAGTTACTTATTAGGAATTTGGTGTTACCGAATTGGTTAGGTACCAAATCTGCAAGGCTATCACAAGATGGCATGCAAGCTCTCTCGATTTTTTTCGCACCATACGTCTCTAGTAAGAGAGAGATGGATAGAGCGAGATAAATCGAGAGAACTCGCGCACAGTCTTGTGATAGCCGTGCAGCTTAACATTTTTACCTGACTGTCTCAGAAGTAGTGCTTTTCAAGTGTATGTATTCAATTCATGAATGTTTATAGACAAGAATTATTATATTTCATAGGCTACAGGCCAAACAGTTTGATAGATTTTGACATAAGTATGGCGTATTTTTCGGTTTCCTTTTAATTCACACGCGAGAGATATAAGCTACATATTAAAAAGAACCATTAACTCTTACTAATAATAAAGAACCCCAGAAGGGCGACCTACTTGCTGTATTTAAATTTTTGTATTTGCTATGCGTGGTATTTTTCTGAACTGGCTAATAAACTTCTAAAAAAAAAGTTCACAAAAGACCATACCACGTGCAGCAAATATGCCTGCAAAGTAGAGCACATACACAGCAGGTATTCGGACTTATCGGCGTGAGTTGAACACAGTCTAAATAGTGTAATAAGAAAACTACTTACCCAGAAATTCGCAGCCGAAAACACAATATCTTTTCGGAATTTGACTCATGTTAATAACAAAACAACAACACTTGAAAACAAATAAAACTTAACAAAAAACAAAACACAACAATAACAACGTTAAAGAAACAATTAACAAATTAACAATAACTTTTGCAATAACAAGAGATAACCTCGAAAAGAAAGCGCATAAACATCCAACCAACAAAGCGTCAGAGTTTACAATGGCGGCCCCGGCGATGACAACTTTGACAATTCCATACAATATGGCTGCCATTTTAGTTCATGACCAGGTGTCTGAGGTCGCTGTCTTCTATCAAAAGTGATGACATATGTAAGTGTGCCCCCCCTGATCCCTTTTCTCTTAGAGCATTAAACCAACAGGAGTGGCCATGAGTCATTTTCTATTTGTTTTCTATACATAAAAGTCTGCCGATTTTTGCGGGGAGGGGAACGTCAAATGTATACGTAACGTGAAAATAGCTACGTCAGATAAACGGCAGTCCATACAATGTGTATGACCACTGAGCGGCTACCGGGAAATGAAAACGAACTTCGTTTGTGTATCTCCGTCTCTGTCGCTCGAACTAGCAAGTGCGACAGAGACGGAGATATTCGAACGAAGTTCGTTTTCACTTCGCGGTAGCCCCTCTGGTCATATATTTTTGGCAGAGGGGAACGCCTGTCAATGGCCGCTCCGCTCCGGCCTTTTCTAGATCAAATTTTTATTTGGTGTCACCATAAACAAACTTAATACTTAATTGTCATTACAAAACTGACACGGCGTGAATTTTTGTTAGGGATCCGTAGTCAACATTATAGTTTCGCCATGTCCGTCTGGCCGTCCGTCCGTCCGTCCGTTTTCGGTTTAGCCCAGTAACCATTACTACTAGAAAACTGTAATTTGGCATGGGTATGTAAATCATAAAATCAATCACGCCGGCAAAACAGTAGAATAAAATCTTGAAATAAAAATTTACAACACTACAAGTGTCAACTTGACGTTGTCGTCCCGGTAGTGGTGCGGTAGTTAATGGGCAATCCACATTACGTGATTTCTGAGCCCCAATTCATCAGAATCTGACTAATTAGGATTGTTCAATTTTTTTAACCCCGCCATTCATATTTTATTTGAGAGTAATTCAAGAAACTTATTTCAATATTTTAGCAATTCATCGCTTCCTTTATTTTATATAATTTATTAAAAATATAAGATACGACTTTTCGTAAATTACATGTAGCGGCTGAATCTGTATAACCTCAGAATAAGGATAAACATGGAAAGAGGGCTAAAATAGGTAGCAGAGACGTATACCTGTACTTTACTTCCTTACGCCGTACTAACGCGTTAGAAAGAGATGTACATGCATTTGTTATTTCTCAAGTGTGTAGGTTTTTTTATTTTCAATGGACTTGCGGGCGTTTGCCCATAGCCATAGTCAAGTTAGTGAATTGTGTAGGTTGTCACAAGTTTTGTCCAGTGTTGTCCTTTGCTAGGGATGTTACTGTGTCGACTTGTTTATCGATAAATTATACAACCAAACTAAATTGTACTAATTTATTTATAGTTTAATTAATAATGCACTGTGTGAAAAGCGGTTTCCTTCAGTCGTCATATAAGCAAAATGCATAATTTTAAGTAGCATACGTCCAGAAATCATACCAAACTGTTATCATAAGGAGATGCTACACGAGCGAAATCATGCGGCAGGCCTACATGCAGTCCTGCAGCGTGATTCGGCACGTGTGGATACGTGTCGGAAGCACGGCTTCCAACCAAATCAAGGTGGAGTACATATATATACCTAATACGGTATAGTATATATTTATACCTACGGCCGTCTACTCATCTAGCCATATTTTTTAGCATGTATATGCCGCATATTACCAAAGAGTAAGATTGAAATTCATCTGACCCCCCAAGTTTTATGTCGGACATAAAGCATTCGTCCCATTCTGGCAAATATGCGACTGCAAGAGGGACAAATGCTTTATCTCCGACATAAAACTTAGTGTGCTAGGGGGTCTGGTCTATGTAAGAACATTACTCACTCACACTTCTAAGTGTAACATACATATGTAGGTACGACTTTGTAATGGCAATTGTTAGTGCCTAACTAAAAATAAAACCAATAACTAAGTTATGTTTACTTACACAATATTGTTTCGCCTACTTTGAAGCAGTGGAAAGGTAGAACTGTAAATCAAACTAATGTCTGTAAATAAAGGCTTTTATTATTATTATTCTTATAAATATTGATTAATGTGTTCAAATATAGATAAATGAAAAATATTTGAATTTTACCAATGAGCCTGTATCAGACAAATATAATGTGGGAAAAGCATCTGGTTTGAGTCGTCTCCATTTAAATTTATCATTAGGTATAAAAGAATCCAGAGTGAAATGTATTGAGCACACGTGACTATGGGTTTTCCATGTCGAATTTCGTTTTCTACCATGCAGTAACCATTTTTGTTTTGTTGCTTCATCCTTTGGGAAACTTAAAACAAAAGTCAACTTTTGTTAGACAAATACGTCAATGCAACAGTTACATACATACATACATACATTCATTCACGCCTTTATTCCCAAAAGGGGTAGGCAGAGTACATGAAACAACAAATATGTATGCAACAGTAAATTGTCTTCAATACATGGGAAAACCAGAAAGCCATTTTGTTGTCATTCTTCAGTAAACTTGTAATTTCCTACGTTCCAACACAGATTTTTCCATATACTGATAAATACATCCATGTCAATGTCGATAAGTTATTGTTCCGAGTTCGATAAAAATTACACATCACTATGTAAATAAACATAACCTCTTTAATCCACAGAAAATGTCTCATTTATATTCCGATTTTTCACGAATAATTGACTGATGATTTTTACATAAACTTCTAATAGTGGTTATTAATTTTAGCTTAGATCGTTACATTAATAACATCATAATCTATTGAAACTTACCGGTGAAAGCTTAACGGTCCCTGGTCATTTTCTTTTCTTCCCGTATGGGACGTACAACCTTTAATCGCACAATACATTTACTTATTTTCTTCAGTAAACTATAAAAAACGTAAATACTACTGTTTCGACATGATTCAGCGCGGAACAATACACAAATTAATTAATTTTCCCTGACTCGGTCCGTTCGTTTACACAAAATATGACAGCTACTATAATGCGAGCAAGTTAAGTTGCGATGTTATGACACTTACTACTAAACAATGATGACATATTTAATTTTGCTGGATTACAATTACGTCCAAAAGAGCTCGGAAGCAAACTAGATCCGTTCATTTTAGTGACAAGCTACGAAAATGTGAAACCGAGTACGGATTGTGGTCTCATTCACTCTCACGCCAACTATAGATTTACGCAAGTGAATAAGGTAGCTGTTGCCAAGCTCTTATTTTAAGCCGGGTTCCATGTTTATCCTTATTCTGAGTGTATAATATACGCCCAATATAGAAATAGTAGTTTATGCGACTGATCCATAATGAGAGGCCTTAAAATACGAGTGTGTTTTTATGAAACGAGCGTCAGCGAGTTTCATAATAGGATCACACGAGTGTTTTAAGGCCTAATTATGTACAGTTGCATACACTACTTTATCTACACACATATCATAAAGGCGGAAACACATTATTAACACGCGACGCGACCCGATACCACGCGACGCGTGTTAACAATGTGTTCCCGCCTTTAGTCACATTTTGTCAATCTTTTTTTTATACCCACATGTATGCTAAAAGTGGCGCTGGAACATAAGTTTCATGTGCTCTGCCTACCCCTTTTAGGGATAAAGGCGTGAATGTATGTATGTATGTTTGTATGTGTATACGTATGTGTATAAGTACACGTAAGTGTAGTAGTAAGTAACAGCAAAAAACCAATAATAAAATGACAACAGCAATGGCGGCAATTCGATCATCCGTCAGGACGAATGGTTTTTTTTTAAATCATAGACAAACGAATGAAGTCCCTATACTCATATCACTCGAGATCAGATGTCGTACGGTTTGTATTAAAAAACGTACTGAATTGACGTTTCGTATCGATAACTGTTTTAATAGGTATACTCTTGCTTGCCAGAATTTCATTTGCCCGAATTTTATCTGCCATAATATACAACTGCCATAATGTTGTTTTCTATAATTTGGTATGCCATACTCATTGTTTACCATAATAATTATATGCCAGAATCTTTGTTTTCCGTAATATCAATATCAATAATCTCATTTTCCATAATCATCGTAATCCATAACTATCACATGCCATAATATCATTTGCCATCCATCTCAACATCCATAATATTCTTATGTGATAAAGTGGGTACGTATTGCAGTGTCTAATATTTAAAATAAAACCTCGAACCTATCCGCGATCCAAGTCGGTTTTGCCACTACATAAGTAAAAATGAACTTTTCTCTGAGATTACCTAATGCCAAGATAGTGTTGTATCGTAGGCAGTAGGGAACAGGGGCTTAGTGGCAAAACCGACTCGGATAGCGGATAGGTTAGAAGACGGAAGCGGGAGCAAAGCTCGTCTTCGAGGTTATTTTTTTTTATAAAAGAGCGGAAAAACCAGCAAATTAACAAAGATGAATCCGAATGCATGTTTAGTATGGCGTTTAAATATTCTATTAAATAATATTATTGCAAACAATAATCTGGAATACAATACGTATGGCATTCGTATCATTATGACATCCAATATTCGGGTAAACAAGAGTATGTCAATTAACTATTATGGTAAACGAAACATTCGGGCAAATGAAATTCGAGCAAGCGAAGTTCGGGCAAATGATTATTATAGTATATGAATGTCGGGCTAACAATAGACAACCGTTTTAATATCTATGGATACTAGAATAGAGACCCACTTGAGTTTTGACAGCTGTTCCAAATTTAAACTCATAACGATACAAATTTATCTAAAATCTGTACTGTAATTACATTACAGTACAGATTTTACCTACTACCACAGACAAGAAAATTCTCATAGTAAAATCGGTTCTAGTAATGCTGGTCATTTCCTACGGTTTCTGAACGCATTTTAGAGCACTAATGAATCTAATGATATGTGCGTAGATAAAAAAAGTTATAAATGTCAATAGATGGTTGATCTTATGGGCAATCCACATTACGTGATTTGTCAGCCCCAATTTATCGGAATCTGACTAATTGCTATCGTCTGGATGCATGTTCCAACCGTCAAACGAGTTTTGCGGACTACTTGCATGATAATCACACATGCATGGAATTTGCATTTGATCTTCTAAGTTTTTTTTTCTCGCAAATTTCATTCAAATTGTGGGCTACTTGCCCATTCACACTATTCACATGTATTTACACTTAATATGTATAATACCTTACTACTAAATATTTACACACATATTTATTTACATACATTTATACATCTACATACATGACCATATTACTACACACTAATCTATATTTCATTTATACATATTTAATACACTTAGTATATTTACATTACACCCGTCAATATTGTTGACGTGCCAACAGTTCGGTGCATTGCGACCGCGCACCGATAACGGTCCGTGCGAGTCGCCGGCCGCCCGAGAGTTGCTATGCGCGCGGCTAGTCGATCTCATATACTGACGCGAAGCGCATGCCGTTCTCGACCGCTATCCGCTTACGTTTTATTGCCATCGCTTGCGCTTAACTTTGTTATTTATCTTTGCTTCTTATTTCCGTACTGTTCTCTTCTGTGTAAACTATCTTCTGACTTTGGATATACCTTCTGTGTTGTACTTACTGACATTATATATATTGGAGAAAAGTGAGGTGTTTACATTGCGGGACAATACCTATCGTCCCTGCACATGCGAGACATTCCCTACAGTGGTGACCCCTGAGGAACACATTAACAACCGGAGGATTTACGCAGAAATCGTACATAGAAGTGTTGACAATAATGCCTAATAACGGTTCTGGTCAGAACAAAGACGCGGCCACGACGTCGGACACACAATTGCCGACCGGCGGAGAGCGCGTTTCCACTGCACCGTCATCCGACATTTGTAAAGTTGGAGTGCGCGTCCCACCCTTTTGGCCAGAGGAACCGGAGATATGGTTCTCGCAAATTGAGGGTCAATTTATGATAGCCGGCATAACGAACGACTTGACTAAGTTCCATTACGTCATCAGCCAACTGGATCGTCAGTTTTCAAAGGAGGTCAAGGACATTATTACCAATCCCCCAGCGACTGACAAGTATCCGAAGCTGAAAAGCGAACTCATCAGCAGACTCAGCGACACCAACGAGCGTCAGATCCAGCAGGTTCTTCATCATGAGGAACTTGGAGACCGCAAGCCTTCTCAGTTCCTGCGTCATCTGCAGGGCCTGGCAGCCAAGCGTATCACGGACGACGTATTACGTATGATGTGGACCAACCAATTACCCGCGAGCATCCAGACTGTTCTCGCGGCGCACCCTTCAGCATCACTGGATATCCTCGCAGATCTAGCCGACAGGATCCACGACATCGGCCCACGTTGTGCCTGTTCATCGCACGTCGCCTCCACGAGCTACAGCTCCGGTCCTGACCAGCCACGTTCCAGCATGGACGCTATGGCTCGAGAAATTGCTGAGCTGAGGAAGCAGGTCCAGTCACTAAGGACTCAAGACCACGGCAGTGGTAGATCCCGGTCCAGGAACCGTAACCGTTCCAGGAGGCAGAGCCGTTCCAGTACCAGGTCGCAATCCAGCTATAGGAAATTTCCCATCTGTTGGTACCACTCTAAGCATGGCGAGAATGCCAACAAGTGCATACACCCCTGCGACTACAGGAAGTCGGGAAACGCCGCGAGCAGTCGGTGATGGCGACAACTGATAGCCCTACTCCTTCCGGTCGCCTGTTTGTCACCGACAGAAGGTCGAAGACGCAGTTTTTGGTCGACACTGGTAGCGACCTCTGTGTCTTTCCCAAGTCGTTACTGCGGGAACGTCGAGCACCGACTGAGTACAAACTTACCGCAGCCAACGGGACGACCATCGATACCTTCGGTTACGCACATCTCAGCCTGGACCTCGGACTTCGACGCCAATATCCATGGCGTTTTGTTGTAGCGAGCGTTACAAAGCCAATAATTGGCGTTGATTTTTTGTCATTCTATAATTTAATGGTAGACTGTAGAAGCCAAAAGCTTGTAGATAACACAACTAGCTTAACTTCATCTGCAATTTCTGCTTCATGTGAAGACATATTTTCGGTGAAGGTCTTGACCGGCGCGTCTAGCTATCATCGCATATTATCACAGGAATTCCCTGAAATCACGCGACCTGCTGGCACGCAACGCACAATACCACACAACACACAACACCACATTCGCACCACTCCAGGTCCTCCAGTATCCTGTGCCCCGAGACGTCTCGCTCCAGACAAGCTGAAAGTGGCCAGACATGAGTTTGAAGGTATGTTAGCCAACGGTACAGCTAGACCTTCTGATAGCCCCTGGTCCTCACCGCTGCACTTGGCGCCTAAAAAAGATAATGGGTGGCGCCCCTGTGGCGATTACCGACAGCTCAACTCTCGTACCGTGCCCGATAAATACCCGATCCGGCACCTTCACGATTTTACTCACAGCATATCTGGTTGTAAGATCTTTAGTACCCTTGACCTTGTAAAGGCTTACAACCAGATACCTGTATGTCCAGAGGACATACCGAAGACGGCCATAATGACGCCCTTTGGTATGTTCGAATTTCCATTCATGACGTTTGGCCTCCGTAACGCTGGTCAAACCTTCCAGAGATTTGTGGACGAACTGACACGGGGGCTGGACTTCGTCTATTGCTACTTGGACGACTTTCTAGTATTTTCCACAGATGAAGAGCAGCACAAACAGCACCTCCGTGCAGTTTTTACCAGACTCCGGGACTACGGCATGGTGATCAACGTGTCTAAGTGCGTCTTTGGTGCTCCCCAGGTAACTTTTTTAGGTTACCTGATCTCGGAGAGCGGTACCAAGCCTTTAGACACGAAAGTCGAAGCCATACGTGACTTTCCCCCACCTAAGGACGTCAGGCAGCTGAGGAGATTTTTGGGCATGGCCAACTTTTATAGGCGATTTCTGCCGCACGCCGCCCAAATCCAGGCACCTCTCAACGCACTCCTAGGTGGAGCAGTCAAAGGCTCCACGCCCATTAACCTCACCGGCGATGCTCTGAAAGCTTTCCAGGATACCAAGGAAAGCTTATCCAACGCAGCGTTACTCGCTCATCCCGATTGCCAAGCGAAGCTTGCGTTGGTTACAGATGCATCGGATGTGGCGTTGGGCGCGGTCCTACAACAGCAGCTACAGGACAAGGTATGGCAGCCGTTAGCTTTCTTTTCCCGGAAGCTGAGTCCCTCCCAGACCAAGTACTCGCCATATGACCGTGAACTGCTCGCGATTTATGAAGCGATCAAATATTTCAGGCACATGCTGGAGGCGAGACACTTCACTGTCTATACTGACCACAAGCCTATCAGTTTTGCTTTCCACGAAAGGAAACAAAACTGTTCGCCTAGGCAGTATAGACACTTGGACTATATATCCCAGTTCACAACCGATATAAGGCATATATCCGGCAAAGATAATGTTGTGGCCGACGCCTTATCTCGGATAGACGAACTGGAGATACCACTCGATCTCGCCGACCTAGCTAGATCCCAAGTGTCTGACCCTGAACTCGCTGAGTACTTGTCATCATCTTGTTTACGGTTGGTAAGAATGGCGTTCCCGGGAAGTCGTGAGCCATTGTACTGCGACGTCAGCACGCCGACTCCCCGACCATTTGTTACCAAGCAGTATCGGAAAACGATTTTCACCAGTCTTCATTCCTTAAGTCACCCTGGCGCCAACGCAACTGCTAAGATTGTGGCCCAGCGTTTTGTGTGGCCCGGCGTGAGGAAGGACTGCCGAGACTGGGCACGAGCTTGCGTACCATGTCAACGAGCCAAGGTGAGCCGACACGTGTCCGCACCTTTAGGGACATACGCACTGCCTCGTGCTCGTTTTCACCAGGTACACATCGACCTGATTGGCCCACTCCCTATTTCGCAAGGCTTCCGCTATTGCTTGACGGCCATAGATCGCTTCACGCGATGGCCGGAGGTCATACCAATAGCGGACATCACAGCGGAGACGGTGGCCAAAGCTCTGCTGTCCGGCTGGATATCCAGGTTCGGATGTCCTGTAGATATTGTCACAGATCGTGGTCGACAATTTGAGTCCACACTGTTTCAATACCTATCTAAAGCCATCGGATTCCAGCATAAGCGTACGACAGCGTACCACCCAGCGTGTAACGGTATTGTGGAGCGCTTCCACAGACAGCTCAAAGCCGCCATCACATGCCATGCTGATGCCAATTGGTCCGAAGTTTTGCCCCATGTCCTACTCGGTATACGCAGCGCATTTAAAGAGGACTCACAATGTTCCTCTGCCGAATTACTTTACGGCGAGCCGCTGCGCCTTCCTGGCGAATTTTTTGATCCCAGCGTACCCGGTACCACGGATATTACCGATTTTACCGCGCGGTTACGCTCATTTGCCTCGAAGTTAAAGCCCGTTCCAGCTTCACGCCATAACAAGGACAAAATCTTCGTCTTCAAAGAGTTAGCGACCGCTGAATACGTCTTCCTACGTGAAGACGCTTCACGCGCTCCTCTGACATCGGCGTATTCAGGTCCACACAAAGTTCTGGATAGAACCGACAAAGTTTTCAAACTTTTAATTAAGGGCAAACCGGTTACCGTAACCGTTGATCGGTTGAAACCTGCACATTTCATACCTGAGCATTTAAATGTTCATACCGATCAGGATACACTCGCGCCTGTCACACCACCAACCTTAGTACATACAGGTGAGAAGTCAGCCCTTGATCCTAAAAAACCAAACGTACTTAGGACTACTCGTTCGGGGAGGCAAGTACGTTTCCCAAATTATTATCGCCCCTAACCAGGTCTCTGGAGGGGAGTGATGTGGGCTACTTGCCCATTCACACTATTCACATGTATTTACACTTAATATGTATAATACCTTACTACTAAATATTTACACACATATTTATTTACATACATTAATACATCTACATACATGACCATATTACTACACACTAATCTATATTTCATTTATACATATTTAATACACTTAGTATATTTACATTACACCCGTCAATATTGTTGACGTGCCAACAGTTCGGTGCATTGCGACCGAGCACCGATAACGGTCCGTGCGAGTCGCCGGCCGCCCGAGAGTTGCTATGCGCGCGGCTAGTCGATCTCATATACTGACGCGAAGCGCATGCCGTTCTCGACCGCTATCCGCTTACGTTTTATTGCCATCGCTTGCGCTTAACTTTGTTATTTATCTTTGCTTCTTATTTCCGTACTGTTCTCTTCTGTGTAAACTATCTTCTGACTTTGGATATACCTTCTGTGTTGTACTTACTGACATTATATATATTGGAGAAAAGTGAGGTGTTTACATTGCGGGACAATACCTATCGTCCCTGCACATGCGAGACATTCCCTACAAAATAAATTTAAACGAAAAATAAAAAATATACGAAGGCTGTTTGATATGTAGCCGTTTTCTAAATGTACTAATATCATTGGCCGAAAATATGTATACCACCTTTTTAAGCCATTCTTCAGAGGTGGGAAAAATAAAAAAAAAACCGCAGCGTTTTGTTTTTTTTTTCTCATTTGACAGCGATTCAGTGAAAGCGTGAATCCGTGAGGGCGGGAACGTTGAAAGTGATAGGCGCGCTTGATAAAATATTTTATTGTAAATTAATTTTAGGTGTTAATTTGTACATATTTAGTCTTAATTTTAATTTAAATTCATAGTTGATTTGGTTATCGGTTTGGTGCGCTTCCCCAGTCATGGGGAAGCGTACGGGAAAGCGTTCTCGGTTGGAGGGCTTGGAGCCGGAGCCAGATCTTCAATCTGAAAGTAGTTCTGATGCGGATACAGGTGCGCCCTCGGAGCGCATACCTGCAAAAAAGAAGACTAAAGAAGATGACAAAGAGAAGTATACTCCTTTCAGGGCCAAAAGTTATTACAGGTTGTACGACGAAAATTCAGCTAAGAAAGAATTTATTGTTTTTCTGAATCACAGAGAGGATGGCCACAAATTTTCTGACAAAGATAGACTTGCTTTGTCCAATGCAATCCGAAAGCATTGCGTGTCGGGCGTGATGCATCTAAGAACAATTAATGCATACAAAGTTGGGATTATGTTCGATCTCCCAAATCACGCCAATGTCTTCCTAAAAAATGAAAAATTATTAAATGAAATTCACATGAATGCTTCAATCCCAGCATCTGAGACCGAGGTTACGGGTGTTCTCACTTCAGTGCCGATTGATTATTCGAACCAGAAGATTTTCCAATTAATAGCTTCCAGTAAAAAGGTGATAAGCGTAAGACGGTTTATGCGGCGGGTAAAAGACACGCTGGGTATCGTCTCAATGGTTCCAACTCAGACGGTTGCCGTGACTTTTGCCTCTGTACAGTTGCCTGAATATGTAACACTTGACCATTGGAGGCACGAAGTAGGGATCTATATTCCTCCAGTAAAGCAATGCCTTCGTTGCATGAAATTTGGTCATATAGCAAAGTATTGTAAAAATAATGAAGTATGTTCAATTTGTGCTGAACCTCATAATTTCAAAAATTGTAATAAGGTTAAAACACAATGCGCAAACTGTGGTGGGGATCACGTGGCTATATCTGCTGCATGTCCAATTAAAAAACAGAAAATTGAGGAAAATAAGTTAAAATCACGTAGTGCTAAATATTCCGATTTGTTTTGTGACGTTGCATTTCCGCAGCTCGGCTCAAAATATATTGACACCCATCTAAGTAATCTGACCAAATCTGACAGATTTATGAATCTACTTGTGGAAGCTATAGTTAAAATTTGTGCTGATAAAGAAACGCCAATAAATTCTAACAATATAAAAGAAACACTTAAAAACACTTTCAGGAAACAACCTTAATTTTTTTCTTTATGGACATATTGAACATAGTGCAGTGGAATGCTCAGAGTATAATAAGCAATAGGCTAATCTTTACTAGATTCTTATATGAAAATAACATTCACATAGCAATAATTTCTGAAACCTGGTTAAAACAACATCAAAAATTTTCAATTAAAGGATACAATGTCATTAGAAATGACTGTGGTAATAAACATAATGGTGTAGCAATACTTATTCATAACAATATAGTATATTCTAATATTAAAACTTATTTTGACAATGCTCTACAAAATATCTGTGTACAAATAATTATAAACAACAAGCAGTTGAGTGTAGTAAGTTTTTATAGTCCATCAAATTCTGATCCCCCATTTAATAAAAGTAAATTTGATGCTTTGATAAAATCTATTCCGCAGCCAATGCTTTTTGGAGGCGATCTAAATGCTCATCATATGTCATGGGGCTGTGTTGATACATTGCCTCGAGGTAGAGATGTCTTAGATATTATTGATGGCAATGACTTGGTTCTTTTAAATAATGGTCAAACTACTACAACTGGTTCTTCTTCTTGGCGTCCTAATGCTCTGGATTTAACTTTCGTTTCTCCATCATTGGCACTTTCATGTGATTGGTCTGTTATGGATTGTCCTCTTGGCAGCAGTTATCATTTGCCTGTAATGATAAAAATGATAGTTGGTAATGAAAATAGCTCACAAAGTAACCCAATATGTAATAATGTACATTTGCCCATTCACCCAAATTACAAACAGGTGAATTGGAAAATGTACAGGCAATCAGTTGATTTTTGTTTGGCTAATATTGATTTTGAAAATATGTCTTCGATAGATGCGCTCAATCTGTTTTGTAATATTTTGCGATCTACTGCTGTAGAGTCCATCCCTAGACATAGGTCTTTGAATAGTTCTAATACGTGTACACCAAAATCTTTGAAATTTCCCCGGCTGCCTTGGTGGAATCAAAAGTGTTCAGAAGCTGTACTTAATTCAAAACATGCTTATATAAAATTTAAAAGTGAACCTAGTGAAGAGAATTATATAGAATTTAAAAGACTTCGAGCTCTTAAAAAGCTTGTTCTTAAGACTGAACGGCGTAATAGTTGGATAAATCTGTGTAACTCATTTAACCGGTGCACTCCTTTGACATTAATATGGAATTACATGCGGAAATTTAATAAAACATTCATTTCAAAACACGCTAGTAATAATAGTTGGATATCAGATTTTCTTAAGAAATACACTCCTGATTTTGTGCTTAATGAGTCTTTAAATTATGTTCACACAGAAAATGATAATGATAAGTATCTTACTGAACCGTTTTCTTTGCAAGAGCTTAAATCTGCCCTATTTTCAAGAAGAGATACATCCTTTGGTCTTGATGGAATACCATATATTTTACTGAAAAATTTAAGTTCACAAAATCTAAAGACCTTTTTAAACATATTAAATCAGCTGTGGGAAGAAAACTTAATTCCTGATGATTGGAAAACAGATTGCTTGGTCCCAATTTTAAAGCCTGATAAAGATAAATTGTTACCCGACTCATATCGACCTATAGCACTCACATCTTGTGTAGGAAAGGTTTTTGAACAGCTTCTAAAGCAACGGTTGGAATTTTTTGTCGAACAAAATGGTCTGTTACCCTGCAATCAGTTTGGTTTTCGTAAAGGTCGGTCTTCTCGTGAGAGTATTTGTCAGTTGCAACTTGATGCACTTAACAGCATATATAATAATCAGTATCTTCTTTCGGTATTCTTTGACATTGCAGGTGCATTTAACAGTGTCAATATTTCCGTTTTATGTAGAGAGCTGTCAATGATAGGGTTACCTGGCAAAATAATAAATTTCTTACAAATGTTTTTAACAAACAGGAAGGTTTTTGTTAAATTTAACAATCACTTATATGGCCCAAGATTATCTTCTTTAGGGGTTTGTCAAGGAGGTATCTTATCCCCTTTAATTTTTATTTTGTACATTAGGAGACTAAATCTTATTCTAGGAACAAAGGTTAAAAATCTGCAGTATGCAGATGATTTGGTTGTTTATGTGTCAGGATCTGATTTAAATCAATTAGCTTTGACTATTAATGAGGCATTAATCAACTTACATAAATACTTTGCTTATCTGAACTTAGATGTAAATTCGACTAAAACCAAAGTTTTTATTTTTGGTCGCAAAAGCATGTGTTTGCCCACAGTTTTGTACAATGACATATCACTGCCTATTTCATATGATCTTATAAAGTTTTTAGGTGTTATATTTACTTCAAAACTTTCCTGGATAAAATATGCTGACAGTATTATAACCAAAGCTAACAAAGCATACAATGTGTTAAAATCGCTGTGCGCCACTTCATGGGGTGCAGACCCCAAAATTTTGTTAATCTTGTATAAGTCTCTAGTTCGAAGTCATTTTGAATATGGTTTTCTATGTTTTGCTGGAGATGATAAAATTGTAAATTCATTAGATAAAATACAAAACAAATGTATGCGGACAATACTGGGTGCATTTAAAACTAGTCCTATCGCTGCTATGCAAATTGAATCGAATCTTCCTCCTATTCATATTAGATTTCGTTATTTAAAAGAAAGATTTATTTTAAAGTTATACAGCTTGCCTAAGAACGATCTTCTTCACAACTTGATTTATTTCCAATCAGCGCCTTTTCAAAGGCACATGTATGTTCTTCAGGATTTTACTTCTTTCTTTCACTCTTTGCAGGAGTTAAATATACATCTTGATAATGACCTTCTTCCCTGTTACACAGGCTCTTTTAAGAGTAAATATCCCGATATAAAAATTGTAATAGATTCAAAGCTAACTTCCAAAGAGGAGGCTTATTTATTGTTGTCAGAATGGTCTAATTGTAAATTTATTTATACGGATGGTGCCAAAAATAATAATGCTGTTTCCTTTGCAATTTATCAACCTGAAATTAATAAAGGTATTGGGTTTAATATCAATAAAAATGCAAGTATCTTTACCGCTGAAGCAACTGCCATCTTATTTGCTTTGAAACATGTTAAAGAACATAATCAATATAGTAAAGAATGGGTCATAGTAAGCGATAGTATGAGTGTATTAATAAGTTTATCGAGTAACAAAATGAATGCTAGCACTTGCTATCTAATTTTTTCCATTAAAGAATTATGGTTAGAACTATCTTTAATTGGTATTAAAATAGATTTTGTATGGGTTCCGTCTCATAAAGGAGTTTCTGGTAATGAAAACGCCGACTACCTAGCTAGAACTATTGCTAATGCATCTGACTTGTCCCTGGTTCCCGACAGCAGGGACTTAGCTGTGACCTTGCCATATTCTGATATTATAAGTAATCTAAAACAGCGTATGACTGTTCTTTGGGGAAGACATTGGTATCATTTTACAGAAGTTGAGAATAAGGCTCATTTGTATGCTTTGTTAGATAACCAAGTTAATAGTAAGCCTTGGTTTTGTAAGTTTAAAACTTACATGCATCGTAGGTTTTACACCATAATTACTCGTATGCGCATTGGTCATTGTCGTTTAAATTTTCATCTCCATCGTAAAAACTTTGTCTCTTCCCCTTATTGCGATCATTGTCAAAAGCAAGAGGTTCAGTCTATAGATCACATTCTGTTTAGTTGCTCATCCTTTGGCATTCAGCGCCTAGTGCTGATGGATGAGTTGCTTGAGATTTATGGAGCTTCTAATCGAATCCCGCTTTCAGTAACTGATTTGTTGAAGGAGTCGTCTACTTATTTACCTTTGTTTAATTTTGTACATAATACTGTGTGTATGCTGTAAATATGATGCTAAATTTAAAACTTGCTTAAAATTGTATATATTTTTATTGAAGCATTGTACCTATATTTTGTTGGTCAAATGACTTTTTGGAATGTCTGGATGAGGTGTAAGCTTTTTTGAAGAGCTAAATATTGGATTTGACGTTTTTATTGGAACATACTCAAGACTTTATTACTGGATTTGACTTCATGAATTGGATTGGAACAACTGAAGACTTATTTTTTGGATTTGACACATATGTTGATAATACTGATGACTCAATATCTAGATTTGTTCATATGAATTGGAAATAACTGAAGACATATTTATTGGACTAGAGACTTCTGATTTGAAACTACTGAAGACGTTATTACTGGATTCGATCAAATGAAATTATACTTACTGAAGACTAGGCAGTATGGCCCATGGTCTTAGCCTGTCCGAATGGACGAATTTAAAAAAAAAAAAAAAAAAAAAAGTGAATCCGTGAATGTAAAATTGTTAAAATGGAGAAAGGACAGTATCGCCAGTATCGGTCTGTAATTAGGTTTTTGTTTTTGGAAGGGAAAACATGTGATGAGATAAAAGTATGAATGCAGGCGGTTTACCATGAATATGCTCCTTCTATGACAACCGTTAGATACTGGTACAACGAGTTTAAGCGAGGGAGAACAACCGTCTTTGACGAGGATCGCCCAGGCCGCCCAATTGAGGTGACTACAAACGATATGGTTAAAAAATTGAAAATATCGTCCTAGCCGACCGCCGAATTAAACTTCGAGAAATCGTTGATGCTGTAAACGTTTCAATTGAGCGAGTACAAAACATATTAGGAGAAAAATTGGGTATGAAGAAAGTATCGGCGAGGTGGGTGCCGCGTTTTCTCACGGAGGAGCAAAACCGGAACCGACTGACTACTTCGGAGCAGTGTTTAGCAGTGTTCAAACGTAACCCGAAGGAGTTTCTGCGTCGTTTTGTGACCGTAGACGAAACGTGGGTTCACCACTATACCCCGGAAATGAAAGAGCAGTCAAAGCAGTGGATTTTACCAGGTGAACCTGCTCTAAAGAAAGCAAAAACCGTCCCATCGGCTGGAAAGGTCATGGCCACCGTTTTCTGGGATTCGCAGGGTATTATACATATTGACTACTTAGAAAAGGGAAGAACGGTAACAGGGCAGTACTATGTCAATTTATTGGTTATATATATTATTTAAAATATTTTTTTCAAAAGTCTTACTGAATTGATTTAATATTAATAATAAATTTAATTTATAGGTTGGACTAGTAATATTATAACAGAAATAAAGTTAGAACTAAAAACTACATACATATTTACAAATTGCCTACGATATATTCCCCTAGGTCGGCGCTCTGCGGTAGGGTGCCCATAAGGCTGGCTACGTTTCCTCGCTGAATGGCGATGCCAATTCTTTGACCGAGGAACAAGCCAGCCCTATGGTCAGCCGTGTGCTCGAAGAGCCGTTTTTTTAGTTCCTGGTATAATTTCTGGGCGTCTGGGCCCCACGGCCCAAGCGTCTCAACTCCGAAAGCCGCAAACACATGGTTGCCGTTGAGGCCCGTGTATTTGCGGCGTTTGGCAGCCTCTGCCGAAGCTGCCGCTGCGCCCGCCCTCTGTGAAGTGGTGGGTAGGTGGGACGGAGCCAATGTGTCGACGCAGGTGGCGTCCCAGACTAGGGGTCGTCCCACTTGCCACGGAACGAGCGTCATACCGTCGGGCCTCTTGCCATCGTCGCGTGCGAGGCCAGGTGGCTCTAGGACGGCTGGAACGTTTATGCTGGCAAGGGCCCGACGGATTATGTCGTTCAAGCAGGTGTGGCGGGCGAAGCGGCCTGCGCTTTTTTGGCAGGAAAGGCCGTGGTGGCCCAGACGGTCTACTTCCACGCCGCAGGGGCAGCGATGGGGGACCACTATGTTGGAGCCCAGGCGGAGGCCGACAGCTAATCTCAGGGAGTTGTTGTCCAGTAGTGTCGCGCAATGGGCCGAAGGGAAGGCGTGGAGCCAGAATCCGGACTCTTTTTCTGAAGATGCCAGGAGCCGGGCCTTTTCGGAGGCTGACGAAGCGGAGTCCAGTAGCCAGTCGTGGACCTGGCGGCAGAGTGGTTCATCCCAGATTCTCTGGACAACTTTGCTGATTGGCAGCTCTTTACCGGGACAGGCCGTTTTCCATGCGTTCTCTGCCTCGGTCAAGCACGATACCTCAATATCACGGAGTGATGGAGCGAGGATTTTTCCAATGAGGGATATCGTACTGTGGACCGAGGAGAGGAAGGCTGGAAGAACGACGCTCGAAATTTGCCGGATACCCAGGCCGCCGTATCTGATTGGGAGGGTGGCATGTAGGAATTGCCTGTCGTTCAGTTGGATGTTTAGTGTTTTTTCGATTTGGGAGTGTAGGATGGAATCAATTTTTTCACAAGATACGGGAAATTTCCATAATGGACTGCAGCGCATCAGATAGGTGAATTTGGGGGCAAAAAGACAAAAACGGAGGATAGAAAGGGCCATGTGTGAGTTAATTTTGAGTAGGCGGTCGGAGTATTCGGAGAAACGGTTGATTTGGCTGTCAATAAAATCTGGGATTGAATCTTCAAATATTGGGGCTCCAAGGAGGTGAAGTGAGTTTTTAGTCACTACTTTGATACCTGGGCAAATGCTTCGAAAGTCGTCAATAATTTTGGTTTTGTTTCTATTTTCCTGGCTTACATACAGCTCGCATTTGCTCAAGTTTAGGTCCAAACCGATTTCATGAAATTTTGTTATTAGAAAAGACAGGTCGTCTAGTACGCAGCTCGCTTCACCTCCAAGGCTGCCGTCGTCCAGGTACCAGATGTTAAATTTTGACTTTAGGGCTGAAATGATTGGGTGAACAGCAAGGCTAAAGATGGCTGGGCCCAGGGGGTCGCCTTGCTGACAGCCAACTGCCGAAAATATGCTATGGTTGATGTACATTAAATTTGATGGCGAGCTGTAGCACTGCCAGAGATAAGGGTATAAGTTTGGAATCTCTTTTTGGATTTCTGTCAGCATTGCTACTCTGCTGACCGAGTTGAATGCATTTTTGACGTCAACCTTTAGCAGAACCTGATCTCTGGAGTTACAGAGGAAAGTACGGCAGGCGTGGACGGCGGCCTCGCAGCCTCCTCTTGAGCCAAAGCCGAGCTGGGTTGGCTTGAATTTAGATTCCAGATCTTGGACTATGTATCTGCAGCACACTTTGGAGGTTAGTCTCCTATATGTAGCTCCAATTGCAATTGGGCGGATTCCGCCATCTTTCTTACCAAGTGCACAGAGGTTGGCACCGTACAGGGTAGGAGCTATCACGGTGTCTACCTTGCCTGCAAGCATAAAGTTGACGAGACGAGTGATGCTAGATAGAAGGACGTTATTCCGGCTCCCCGGAACCCCGACGATAAGATCCTTTAGGTGCTGAGGTGAAATGCCATCCAGGCCCCCGGCAGAACCATTCTTGAATGACATCAAGGAAGCCATTACTGCATCTTCAGAGGCTTGCAGGCAAGGCAGAGCTGAGCTGGGTGGGTCAGGATAGTTAAGCACTGCGGGTGCAGGTGGATGCTTACCCTGCAGGGTAGCTAGCGTGTCTGGTGTATCGGGAGCTGAAGTGTCGCTGGAGAAAAGAATTTGTGCAGCGCCCTTCAGGTCACCGTCATTAACTTTCCCCTCTACTACCTTAAAAACGTCGCGAGAGTAGTGTTTTGGTTGGAAATCGTTACAAGATGCGTCGATGGTGCTAGAACGGGAACAGTTCGATTTAATTTTTGAAGTGAGAGACTGGCGGGTGTTATTTTTTGCTACATGGAGGGTATTGAACGCAAACAGAAGAAGGCTTTCCCAGCTTGACGGTGAGTTATCGCTTAAGCATTCATCAATCGTCTTTGCAAGACTAGATGCGACAGCTGGTCTCGCGCCTCTCGGGATTCGTTTAATAACCGGAAAAGCCTTCTTATAACTGCTTAAGGTAGTGGAGAGGGGGGTATTATGAGAGTTGGCAGAGGTTGACGCATGGCTGGAACCGCTGGATGGGTTATTGTTGCTGTTGTTTAATTTATGTGACTTGCCGAGATGGATCTGTAGTCCACGCCGTCCCTTCAGTAGTTTTGGGTACGTGCAGTGCGGGCATTGTATGTATTCTTGCGAACACTGGACAACGGGCTCGCTGACGGATAGTGTGGGAAGGGTTGACATTTACCTAACTTTTACTTTATGCTAATATAATACACAACCGGGAAAAAGGCTACTTGCTGGTAAGATAAAAAGGATATACAAAGAATCAACACAAAAACACTGCGGTCCATTCCGGCTCGATTGAAGACACTTCCGATCCAATAACATATTACTGCACAGCTTTATTGAGTAGGTGGCGGATTATTACGTAGAATACTTGGGACTTTCCAGGCAGTAAACTTGATAGGATTTCACTGAAGAAAACGTTGTATATTTGTATATAAACACGCGTGATTGAATGTTCACTACGTTGACAGATGTCACATAGGCCGGGCGCCTTGCTTCGCACCGAAGCGGCCCGGGCTGCGGTCTCCGCAGGACATAAAACCTCTGTTGACTCGTTGTTTGTACCAAGTGCCAAGCAAGTGCCTGTCTTTCTAAATATATTACAACTGTATATGATATTAAATCAATTAAAATAAAACTTGATTTTAAAATGGTTGTTTGACGGGTGATTTTCTTCTTTAGTTTTGGTTGAATTTGAAGCTGTGTTGAAGGAAAAACGACCCCATTTAAAGAAGAAAAAAGTGCTGTTTCATTACGATAACGCCCCAGCTCATTCGTCCAGAGTCGTGATGGCCCAAATTAAACAATTACGATACGAACTATTGCCTCACCCCCCGTATTCTCCAGATTTGGCCCCATGTGATTTCTTTTTGTTTCCCAACCTGAAAAAATGGCTCGGTGGTAAGCGATTTAGATCAAATGACGAACTCATTGCCGCCACAGAGGCCTATTTTAATGACTTTCCGAAATCATACTTTTGAGATGGTTTATTGAAGCTTGAGTATAGATGGAATAAATGTAAAGAGTGAAAGGGAGACTACGTAGAATAATAAATGCATATTTACAAAAACGACTGATTGTTTTTTTCATAAACGGGTAGTTATCGTACAACCCACGTATACTAAAGAATATTGTATTAATATTTTACCACAGATCACTAATATGTAGTTTACTTATTTTACACTGTAATTTTGTTTTTTTTGTGTTTTGCAACTACGATCACAGATTAATACTTAGCACTACAATTTCATTCAGTGTGGCCAGTTAACAGTAAGAAAGCGAAAATTGCCGCATTCAAACGGTTCTGCGAAGCGGACTGCAAGATTGTTACTAACCGATGAGATAGGGCGAGACAGCACGTCGATCATGAGGCGGCTGTGACATACTCTCGATTTTTGTATGCTGCACGGCTATTACGCGACGGCGCGCGAGCTCTCTCAATTTTTCTCGCACTATCCGTCTCTCTCTTATTAGGACATGCGAGAGAAATCGAGAGTATGTCGCGGCTGTGTGTTAGACGTGCTGTATTGCCCTATCTCATCGGTTAGTAACAATCTTGCAGTCCGCTTCGCAGGACCGTTTGAATGTGCCAATTTTCGCTTTCCTTCTGTTAACTGGCCACACTGAATGAAATTGTTGTTGCAGTTGTTACGTCTGTACGCTACACCCAATTCTGACTTCGACATGTTGTACTGACAAATTGGGGTTTAATCACATAATGTGGATAGCGCATATGGCCAATCCACATTAAGTGATTTGTCAGCCCCAATTTATCAGAATCTGACTTTTTGCTATAGACTGGATGCATGTTCCAACCGTCAAACGAGTTGTACGGACTAATTGCATGAAAATCACAATTTGGACCATGGAATTTGCATGATCTGCCAAGTTTTTTTTCTCACAAATTTCATTCAAATAAATATAAACGAAAATTAAAAAATATATACTAAAGAATATTGTATCAATATTTTACACTGTAACTTTGTATTTTTTTTTAACAGTGTTTTGCAACTACAATTTCATTCAGTGTGGCCAGTTAACAGTAAGAAAGCGAAAATTGCCGCATTCAAACGGTCCTGCGAAGCGGACTGCAAGATTGTTACTAACCGATGAGATAGGGCGAGACAGCACGTCGATCATGAGGCGGCTGTGACATACTCTCGATTTTTGTATGCTGCACGGCTATTACGCGACGGCGCGCGAGCTCTCTCAATAATTCTTGCACGATCCGTCTCTCTCTTATTAGAACACTTCGAACAAGAGGTATAGTGCGAGAAAATCGAGAGTATGTCGCAGCCGTCCCATTTTAGATGTGCTGTCTTGCCCTATCTCATCGGTTAGTAACAATCTTGCAGTCCGCTTCGCAGGACCGTTTGAATGCGGCAATTTTCGCTTTCCTAATGTTAACTGGCCACACTGAATGAAATTGTACTTGCGACGACTGAAGGACTTTGTATGTTAAAATAATTAAAGTTGTAGTTGCAGTTGTTACGTCTGTACGCTACACCCAATTCTGACTTCGACATGTTGTACTGACAAAATGGGGTAAAATCACTTAATGTGGATGGCCCATGAAATCACTTAATGTGGATTCCCCATTCAATAATTCGATCGTTTGCGTTTGAGTTTTTTTTTTTTGGCGGGAACGTTGAAAGTGATAGGCGCGCTTAATAAAATATTTTATTGTAAATTAATTTTAAGTGTTAATTTGTACATATTTAGTCTTAATTTTAATTTAAATTCATAGTTGATTTGGTTATCGGTTTAGTGCGCTTCCCCAGTCATGGGGAAGCGTACGGGAAAGCGTTCTCGGTTGGAGGGCTTGGAGCCGGAGCCAGATCTTCAATCTGAAAGTAGTTCTGATGCGGATACAGGTACGCCCTCGGAGCGCATACCTGCAAAAAAGAAGACTAAAGAAGATGACAAAGAGAAGTATACTCCTTTCAGGGCCAAAAGTTATTACAGGTTGTACGACGAAAATTCAGCTAAGAAAGAATTTATTGTTTTTCTGAATCACAGAGAGGATGGCCACAAATTTTCTGACAAAGATAGACTTGCTTTGTCCAATGCAATCCGAAAGCATTGCGTGTCGGGCGTGATGCATCTAAGAACAATTAATGCATACAAAGTTGGGATTATGTTCGATCTCCCAAATCACGCCAATGTCTTCCTAAAAAATGAAAAATTATTAAATGAAATTCACATGAATGCTTCAATCCCAGCATCTGAGACCGAGGTTACGGGTGTTCTCACTTCAGTGCCGATTGATTATTCGAACCAGAAGATTTTCCAATTAATAGCTTCCAGTAAAAAGGTGATAAGCGTAAGACGGTTTATGCGGCGGGTAAAAGACACGCTGGGTATCGTCTCAATGGTTCCAACTCAGACGGTTGCCGTGACTTTTGCCTCTGTACAGTTGCCTGAATATGTAACACTTGACCATTGGAGGCACGAAGTAGGGATCTATATTCCTCCAGTAAAGCAATGCCTTCGTTGCATGAAATTTGGTCATATAGCAAAGTATTGTAAAAATAATGAAGTATGTTCAATTTGTGCTGAACCTCATAATTTCAAAAATTGTAATAAGGTTAAAACACAATGCGCAAACTGTGGTGGGGATCACGTGGCTATATCTGCTGCATGTCCAATTAAAAAACAGAAAATTGAGGAAAATAAGTTAAAATCACGTAGTGCTAAATATTCCGATTTGTTTTGTGACGTTGCATTTCCGCAGCTCGGCTCAAAATATATTGACACCCATCTAAGTAATCTGACCAAATCTGACAGATTTATGAATCTACTTGTGGAAGCTATAGTTAAAATTTGTGCTGATAAAGAAACGCCAATAAATTCTAACAATATAAAAGAAACACTTAAAAACACTTTCAGGAAACAACCTTAATTTTTTTTCTTTATGGACATATTGAACATAGTGCAGTGGAATGCTCAGAGTATAATAAGCAATAGGCTAATCTTTACTAGATTCTTATATGAAAATAACATTCACATAGCAATAATTTCTGAAACCTGGTTAAAACAACATCAAAAATTTTTAATTAAAGGATACAATGTCATTAGAAATGACTGTGGTAATAAACATAATGGTGTAGCAATACTTATTCATAACAATATAGTATATTCTAATATTAAAACTTATTTTGACAATGCTCTACAAAATATCTGTGTACAAATAATTATAAACAACAAGCAGTTGAGTGTAGTAAGTTTTTATAGTCCATCAAATTCTGATCCCCCATTTAATAAAAGTAAATTTGATGCTTTGATAAAATCTATTCCGCAGCCAATGCTTTTTGGAGGCGATCTAAATGCTCATCATATGTCATGGGGCTGTGTTGATACATTGCCTCGAGGTAGAGATGTCTTAGATATTATTGATGGCAATGACTTGGTTCTTTTAAATAATGGTCAAACTACTACAACTGGTTCTTCTTCTTGGCGTCCTAATGCTCTGGATTTAACTTTCGTTTCTCCATCATTGGCACTTTCATGTGATTGGTCTGTTATGGATTGTCCTCTTGGCAGCAGTTATCATTTGCCTGTAATGATAAAAATGATAGTTGGTAATGAAAATAGCTCACAAAGTAATCCAATATGTAATAATGTACATTTGCCCATTCACCCAAATTACAAACAGGTGAATTGGAAAATGTACAGGCAATCAGTTGATTTTTGTTTGGCTAATATTGATTTTGAAAATATGTCTTCGATAGATGCGCTCAATCTGTTTTGTAATATTTTGCGATCTACTGCTGTAGAGTCCATCCCTAGACATAGGTCTTTGAATAGTTCTAATCCGTGTACACCAAAATCTTTGAAATTTCCCCGGCTGCCTTGGTGGAATCAAAAGTGTTCAGAAGCTGTACTTAATTCAAAACATGCTTATATAAAATTTAAAAGTGAACCTAGTGAAGAGAATTATATAGAATTTAAAAGACTTCGAGCCCTTAAAAAGCTTGTTCTTAAGACTGAACGGCGTAATAGTTGGATAAATCTGTGTAACTCATTTAACCGGTGCACTCCTTTGACATTAATATGGAATTACATGCGGAAATTTAATAAAACATTCATTTCAAAACACGCTAGTAATAATAGTTGGATATCAGATTTTCTTAAGAAATACACTCCTGATTTTGTGCTTAATGAGTCTTTAAATTATGTTCACACAGAAAATGATAATGATAAGTATCTTACTGAACCGTTTTCTTTGCAAGAGCTTAAATCTGCCCTATTTTCAAGAAGAGATACATCCTTTGGTCTTGATGGAATACCATATATTTTACTGAAAAATTTAAGTTCACAAAATCTAAAGACCTTTTTAAACATATTAAATCAGCTGTGGGAAGAAAACTTAATTCCTGATGATTGGAAAACAGATTGCTTGGTCCCAATTTTAAAGCCTGATAAAGATAAATTGTTACCTGACTCATATCGACCTATAGCACTCACATCTTGTGTAGGAAAGGTTTTTGAACAGCTTCTAAAGCAACGGTTGGAATTTTTTGTCGAACAAAATGGTCTGTTACCCTGCAATCAGTTTGGTTTTCGTAAAGGTCGGTCTTCTCGTGAGAGTATTTGTCAGTTGCAACTTGATGCACTTAACAGCATATATAATAATCAGTATCTTCTTTCGGTATTCTTTGACATTGCAGGTGCATTTAACAGTGTCAATATTTCCGTTTTATGTAGAGAGCTGTCAATGATAGGGTTACCTGGCAAAATAATAAATTTCTTACAAATGTTTTTAACAAACAGGAAGGTTTTTGTTAAATTTAACAATCACTTATATGGCCCAAGATTATCTTCTTTAGGGGTTTGTCAAGGAGGTATCTTATCCCCTTTAATTTTTATTTTGTACATTAGGAGACTAAATCTTATTCTAGGAACAAAGGTTAAAAATCTGCAGTATGCAGATGATTTGGTTGTTTATGTGTCAGGATCTGATTTAAATCAATTAGCTTTGACTATTAATGAGGCATTAATCAACTTACATAAATACTTTGCTTATCTGAACTTAGATGTAAATTCGACTAAAACCAAAGTTTTTATTTTTGGTCGCAAAAGCATGTGTTTGCCCACAGTTTTGTACAATGACATATCACTGCCTATTTCATATGATCTAATAAAGTTTTTAGGTGTTATATTTACTTCAAAACTTTCCTGGATAAAATATGCTGACAGTATTATAACCAAAGCTAACAAAGCATACAATGTGTTAAAATCGCTGTGCGCCACTTCATGGGGTGCAGACCCCAAAATTTTGTTAATCTTGTATAAGTCTCTAGTTCGAAGTCATTTTGAATATGGTTTTCTATGTTTTGCTGGAGATGATAAAATTGTAAATTCATTAGATAAAATACAAAACAAATGTATGCGGACAATACTGGGTGCATTTAAAACTAGTCCTATCGCTGCTATGCAAATTGAATCGAATCTTCCTCCTATTCATATTAGATTTCGTTATTTAAAAGAAAGATTTATTTTAAAGTTATACAGCTTGCCTAAGAACGATCTTCTTCACAACTTGATTTATTTCCAATCAGCGCCTTTTCAAAGGCACATGTATGTTCTTCAGGATTTTACTTCTTTCTTTCACTCTTTGCAGGAGTTAAATATACATCTTGATAATGACCTTCTTCCCTGTTACACAGGCTCTTTTAAGAGTAAATATCCCGATATAAAAATTGTAATAGATTCAAAGCTAACTTCCAAAGAGGAGGCTTATTTATTGTTGTCAGAATGGTCTAATTGTAAATTTATTTATACGGATGGTGCCAAAAATAATAATGCTGTTTCCTTTGCAATTTATCAACCTGAAATTAATAAAGGTATTGGGTTTAATATCAATAAAAATGCAAGTATCTTTACCGCTGAAGCAACTGCCATCTTATTTGCTTTGAAACATGTTAAAGAACATAATCAATATAGTAAAGAATGGGTCATAGTAAGCGATAGTATGAGTGTATTAATAAGTTTATCGAGTAACAAAATGAATGCTAGCACTTGCTATCTAATCTTTTCCATTAAAGAATTATGGTTAGAACTATCTTTAATTGGTATTAAAATAGATTTTGTATGGGTTCCGTCTCATAAAGGAGTTTCTGGTAATGAAAACGCCGACTACCTAGCTAGAACTATTGCTAATGCATCTGACTTGTCCCTGGTTCCCGACAGCAGGGACTTAGCTGTGACCTTGCCATATTCTGATATTATAAGTAATCTAAAACAGCGTATGACTGTTCTTTGGGGAAGACATTGGTATCATTTTACAGAAGTTGAGAATAAGGCTCATTTGTATGCTTTGTTAGATAACCAAGTTAATAGTAAGCCTTGGTTTTGTAAGTTTAAAACTTACATGCATCGTAGGTTTTACACCATAATTACTCGTATGCGCATTGGTCATTGTCGTTTAAATTTTCATCTCCATCGTAAAAACTTTGTCTCTTCCCCTTATTGCGATCATTGTCAAAAGCAAGAGGTTCAGTCTATAGATCACATTCTGTTTAGTTGCTCATCCTTTGGCATTCAGCGCCTAGTGCTGATGGATGAGTTGCTTGAGATTTATGGAGCTTCTAATCGAATCCCGCTTTCAGTAACTGATATGTTGAAGGAGTCGTCTACTTATTTACCTTTGTTTAATTTTGTACATAATACTGTGTGTATGCTGTAAATATGACGCTAAATTTAAAACTTGCTTAAAATTGTATATATTTTTATTGAAGCATTGTACCTATATTTTGTTGGTCAAATGACTTTTTGGAATGTCTGGATGAGGTGTAAGCTTTTTTGAAGAGCTAAATATTGGATTTGACGTTTTTATTGGAACATACTCAAGACTTTATTACTGGATTTGACTTCATGAATTGGATTGGAACAACTGAAGACTTATTTTTTGGATTTGACACATATGTTGATAATACTGATGACTCAATATCTAGATTTGTTCATATGAATTGGAAATAACTGAAGACATATTTATTGGACTAGAGACTTCTGATTTGAAACTACTGAAGACGTTATTACTGGATTCGATCAAATGAAATTATACTTACTGAAGACTAGGCAGTATGGCCCATGGTCTTAGCCTGTCCGAATGGACGAATTTAAAAAAAAAAAAAAAAAAAAAAGTTTGCGTTTGACGTTTGACGTTTTGTTTTGTGTGGCAGTGGATAAGTCGAGTCGAGTGTAGACTTAACCTTAACTCAGTAAATAATGATTTTTGGAAATATTCACTACAATTTTATGATATGAAAAACAGACAGAGATGTTTCTTCTTAAATTTTTAACCCTAGGAAAATCTTTTATCATGTTACATTTTGGATTATTGCTGATTATGTGTACTTCACAGGTTTCACCTGGTGGTAAGCGTAAAATTCTTAGGTTGCTGTTGTTTTGTATTTATTTTGTAGTGTAAGCGAAATGTGCATATTCTTGCGATATATAGGGAACACAGGGGCGTAACTAGGGACTTACACTAAATAATTAAATCAGGGTCTATAATGTTATAAGATTTTAGTCAACTCGAGTTACCGTCAACTTAATATATTGTCTCTACAACGGGTTACGTTAAGTACTGAATTCCCATGGACACCTTCTATATCCATCATCAGATCAGCTTGATACTAACATTATATTGAATTGTCATCCAATCTATACTTATACCCAAAATTTCAGGTCAATCGGTCACCGGGAAGTGGGTCAAATTTAACTTGCAAGATTGGTCATCAATAACAAACTGACCAACAGGTCAAGTTAAATAAAAGCTTGTAAAAACACTTTGGATACTATAAATATTTTTATAGTTGCCAAAAAACAGTCCTGTGTGTTCCAAAAATGACAAAAACTATGTTTTCTCATTCTATAATAAGATAAACAACTAAGACTATTATTGAAAATGTTCTTGTTTGTGTGAATATTTTAAGACAACTTTAATTCTTGCTGACAATTAAAAGGACTTGTTTTTTTAATTTAATGGTAAACCTAAAAAAAATAATATCAATGTTGTTAGCCAGTTTTTGGCACAGTCCTTTGGCTCTTATTTAAAACAGTCAGAATAAATTTTCACACACTAAAGTTCATTAATTATAGCATCACTTATACTGTTTAAGCTTGCCCTGCTTACTAATCCTAAATCCAATAAAAAATATCTGCCAGCAAGGCTATCACGCGACGGCGCGTGAGCTCTCTCAATTTTTCTTGCACTCTCTTAATATAACACTCAGAACAAGAGGTATAGTGCGAGAAAAATCGAGAGAGCTGTCCCATTATAGACATGCTGGGGACCATTTGTTCGGACAAAAACATGCCCAGAGTTGACGAGTTTACTGAGACTCAATAATTTACAACTTGTGCTTTGGCAGTATTGGGTTATTCAGATGCAAATTAATCCTCCACAAATAAATGATTCTCCCAAGGCACCTCTTCGATTTTTTGGGGCATTCATATCGAGTATTTATTAGAATAAATCCTACATAATTTGGGCCTACAATATAGATATTGTAGGCCTAAATTCCATAATCTTTTTGTTATACTTTAGCAAACGACCTGCACTTCTATGATGGTTCTTCAACGGCCGACATCATTGCTGGAGATGTTTTCTTTGAGATCTTGGATCCTCCAGAGTTGAGATACTCCTTTAGGATTCGACCAGCCAAAGATTTTGGACCACCATTTGTGAGTTCTGTTATACTTGTTGTCTTTACTGATGTTGGTCAAATAATTAGCAATATCAATTATCAAGTTAGAGTAAAAAATCTTTTGATGTCTCTCACCAGAACTTTTGTTGAGTAGATGAGCAAAAATCAACACAAGTCGCATTTCTTCTTCATAAAAAATATCATGGAACACAAAAGGAAACTAGTTTTCAAACACCATTATTTTTAGATATTTTTTTTCTTTTTTGTCTTTTAAATACTTATAGATAACTTACAAGGTGTTGTGATATACCACATGTAGATTATGCTTTATTCTTTTTTTTCCCCTATGGGGATGTATACAGGAGTTACCACTGTTTTTTTAGTCAACCTAATAGAAGATAGAGCTAGGTCTGGAAATAGTGAGATTCTAAAGAAATATTGTCATTGGGCTGGATAATGGATTAGATTAAATAGCATTAAATTTAAAATCATCAAAAAAATAAGCTTACTCTGGCAACATTTTAAAATAACCCTTGTTATAGTTTTGAAAAAGTCTGCAAGCTGTTGTTCACTGCAGACTTTGAAAATTTATACAGATTTTGAGTAAAAATTAAAAAAAAAAACAATTTTTTGAATGCCATTATGGTTTCATAAGTCCAATAAAGAAGATTTTTAGGTAACTTAGTCCTAAGTTATCCATTCCCGATCATTTCTGTTTGCCCTAAGTTTATAATAATATCCCATGTCCCTTGGCTGCAAAATGAATGTTATTGATTTATTTTGGTTAGTATGTAAGTGAATATATTTGTACTAAACTTAACTTGCCAATAGGCATGATGAAACATTTTGAAAGACTGTACTGTAATGTTTAGAAACATTTATTATGTACTACGAATAAGATTTTTCAAGAGAATATAACAGTGAAGTAGGAAAAAAATGCATTTTAGTTTTTAAATTTCAAATTGGCGCTAAAACGCTTGTCAGTGTCATGGCGTCCCGAGTGACGTCACGTTTGTATAAACAGAACGCAAACCTTTTTGCTAGATGGTCCAAGTCTTGCGCGGTCGTGCGAGCGAGAAAGCGGAGACAATGACATATGAAGACCTGTCAGATAACATGGTTCTATCCCTATTCGTTCAGTACGTAAGTTTTCTTTGTAATCTGTGGTAATGGCCGTTATGGGTATTTGTTTATACAAGTGTGACGTCAACATATCATGGCGCGCGTCCGTATTTTTCGGTTTAATTTTATCTAAATAAACAATAATCTCTTACTTAATAAAAAAATGTGAGCATTTTCCGAATTCTATGATTAAAATTTCACTATGAAAATACCATAATTTAGTCATTTTCAATTACTGTCATCATGCCTATTGCCATAATAAATCTATCTATCTTCAAATAAATAAGAAGATGAAACAGAGAAGGGATTTTGTAACCTTTATTCATATTTATGTTGTATTATTTCCATAAATAGTTTATTATTAATTTCAGAACCAAAGCCTTCAATTCGAGAAAGCCCGTTTGGTGCCAACCATCCCAATCCACAGCTGTTCGGATATTTTGAATACCGACGAACTTGTCGGCCATATTGCTTTGTCAGAGAGAGGGTAAGTATTTTGTGAATTTCGGATATTTAATTCAACATCATCATCATCATCAATGGCCTTTAAGTCTATTACAGACGACAAGGGAGCGAAGTCAGCTCGCGCCGAAAATCGTTTGTATGTCCGGTTTCCGGTGTCTGTCCGGTTGTTCTCCAGTACATTTCGAGAAATGCGACCTGTACAGGAGAACAGCAGCAAATCCGGACATACAGAAGTATTTTGGCCCAAGCTGAAGCAGAAAACTTGGAATAACCCTCTTTAGAGTCAAAATCAGACATCTGGAGATGTCTGCTTTTGACTTTTATTTTTGCCTGATATTGTGCTCTAATCGTAGTCCGATAATTAGGCTGTTGTCCACTAGAATCCCCTAGCCTAATCCCCCAGGGGAAAAAAAAAACGGTTAGGTTGTTAGGTGAACTGCGACCCTACATCGCGCGAGCCGAGCGAGCGAAGCGACCGTGACGCGGTAGCGTCCGGCGAAGCGCCATAACCTAATGTTCGGTTATTCACATAACATTTTTTCCTAGTTGAATATAAAATAATTGCAGCTAGGTTCCCCTGGGTGATCGGGGTCAGATGATTAACGTGGTAATTAGACAGACATTTGATTCTCTCTAAAAACTGGTTCGAATGGCATCATAAAACAGGAAAGTAGGCAATTGTGATTTAATATTGTTAGCATAATCTTATAACGACTGTTTCTGTTCTTTATAGTGAATGTTCCTTCGTGTTCAAAACTGTCAAGGCCCAGCAGGCTGGCGCTCGAGCGATGATCATTACGGAGTCCATAGACAAGTGGGACGATTCTCTGGACCATCTTATTGAAATGGTGGATGATAGGTAAGATATTCAAGAATATATTCATATCATGTTGAGGTGCATACCTACAAATTTAAGTAGCTCAGCCTGAGGCATGCTCGCTCCGCGCGGGGAGCTGCTCGCGAGCCAAATAGTGGCACATAATAATGCGCGGGCGAGGCAGCGTGCTCGTGGTGAGCCGACATTGCTCGTCGTTCAAAATGGCGTCGGACAGCCGATTAATTTCGGATCCCACAACACCTTTTTAACCGACGTCAAAAAAAGAAGGAGGTTCTCCGTTCGGTTGAATTTTTATTTTTTCAATGTTTGTTACTCCGTTATTGATGAGAATTTTTTTTGTTTGTATGTATTTGCTTCCAGGAGGGTCCCATTTTTTCAAAATTCAGTTAGATGATGGGATCCATGAGGAATTGAGGGAACTCCTCAATTTTATTAGGCACGCGTGTAGTAATTTTGGTATTTTCTATTATAACTCGTGTATTTACATCCGGAAATCATAAATTTGGTGGCGAGGAATGGATGATGAAGACCACTGATGGTTTATGAAATTCCTCAATTATGTACTACTTAAAAGTGCAAAAGTACGTCACAGGTTCTGATAAGATTCCGTTGAAATTGGAACTAATGAAGTGCCATTGGTGATGATCTTAGGGAATCGACGGAAGTCCTCAAATATTATCGGCCTACATACAGCAATTCGGTTTTTTTTCTATAGTAATCAACGCATTTGCTCTCGGAAATCAGTTCAAGTGGTAAATTAAAAAAAAGTGGAAATGTCGTGGTTTAGCGGTGTACTAAATTGAAGTCGGTTAAAACTTTGTTTTTAAAGTAAATTATCCTTTACTTGTATCAATAATAGGGAATATGCATGAGATTCAGAAACGGACAAAAAAATCATGAGTAATCTTTATTGCTTAGCAAATATACACACATGATTATTGACACGCCTCGCCCAAAAACAAGCCAGATCTTGTCGTTCTGTCCGCGGCACGCTCAGCACGTCTATCGTGGGACGGCCGCGACATACTCTCGATTTTTCTCGCACTATACCTCTTGTTCTAAGTGTTTTAAGGGGCTCCCATACGCCAATGACCTTCGATCTGAATCCCTTCGTTTTCTAATGTTTTTTTAGCTTATTATATTAACAACAACGGCTTTAAGCAATATACTATCCCAGTTTGGGATTAGGTCGATTTGTGTAAGATTGTCCCCAAATATTTATTTATTTACTTCAAAGTTCATTGTTTTCGAGATTTTTGGCATCAAAGTTGAACAATTTTAGGCCGAAAAACTGGTTTTCTGGCCATAACTTTTGCGTTAATAAGTAAGATTATAAAAACGCATATCAAAATTATAGGTAAGTTCAGTATTTATGAGTAAGTATGAGTTTCGGGTGTATAAAAGTTTCAATGAGGATGAGGTGTCGGGTTATGTATTTTTACAGACCTTTCTTTAAAAATGGATAATTAATTCTGTTCTTCTTAGCTCAAATTCGTACGTACCTTTGTACTAAGCGGAAACATCTCTTTTTAGACAACAGACAAAACACACAGGTACGAATCCTCCTGGAAGCTAGAACTTTAGAGTTATTCACACCTTACCACCAAGAATCAGACGAATAAATAATATTTAATATGGTTCTGTTTTGTCAGCGAGAAAAAGTGCCACTATCAACATGCCGAAACATTTTGGTCTCAAACTATAATGTAAAAAATATGACAATGTTTTCAACATAACAAAAACCTAGCACTAGTGCGCCCTCAAATTCTACGCTTCGCTTTCCACAAAGTCTCTAATACTAATTTTGTGAAGTGTTACATTCGTGCAATACAATGAATTTGAATGCTGGACTTGCTGGAGGCATATTTATATATTTAGATTTTTGAAAATTCCACCCTCAAGGACCCCCTTTCAAAATTTCAACCCCCCAAAAAAGGGGTTGAAATTTTGTATGGGGATGGAGTAAAATTTTAAATGAGAGACTTGAACCTTTTGTATGGATTCCTTATTACAATACAAGAAAGGTAATTTCAGGGTTTAACGTTAATACTGGTGAAATTTGGTATAGAGATAGTTTGGGTGCCGGGGAAGGCCATAGACTAGTTTTTATCCCGGAAATCAGTCCCTAAGGGGCTGAAATGGGGGGTGAAAGTTTGTCCGTGGAGGTTGTCCACGGAGTCGTGAGCTATAATATAAGCTAGTAATAATTATAATCCAGCACAACTTGCTCTGCTATACGGTCTTGTGGACTTCGAAGTTCCTTATAAGTACACAGCTGCGCTAGTTCTCGAAAATGGTCGTGCCATGCTCTATTGGGATCGATCTGTCATCACGGACAGGACTATTCTAGCCAATAGGCCTGATATCGTGCTGACAGATCGAAACGCCAGGCAGTGCTCGTTGATTCACCATCCCCCATGATGAGAACCTCGTGAAGGCTGAAAAGGACAAATCCAGCAAGTACCTTGATAGCTCACGAGGTAACTGCCCTGTGGGATGTTGATTCGACGACCATTGTCCCGATATTAGTTTCTACGAACGGTCTAATAGCGAAGAGTCTCGACCAACACCTTAAGAGATTCTCGCTAGATGGCTGGATCAAGGGTCAGATACAGAAGGCGGTATTCCTGGATACTGCGCGAATAGACAGGATCGCCTCGCTGCCGACGGTACCCTAGGTTAGGTTTTTATGATGATTATAGGTTTATTATGTATAGTTTTATATTTTACTTTTTATATAATTATTGTAAAAACCTAGCCTAAGACCAAATAAAAATAAAAATAATAATAAATAATTTCAAATATTGTAATTGTAAAAAAAAGCTACGGCAGCCCAGTAGTTCAGGCATGCGGCTGTCAAGCGGCGGTCGAGGGTTCGAATCCCGGCTCGTACCAATAAGTTTTTCGGAACTTATGTACGGATTATTTACCGTTAGGTTTTCGGTGAAGGAAAACATCGTGAGGAAACCGGCCTGATCCCAATAAGGTCTAGTTTTCCCTCTGGGTTGGAAGGCTGGGTTGGGTTGGCAGTCGCTTTCGTCAAACTAGTGCCTATGCCAAATCTTGGGATTAGATGTCAAAGCGGACCTCCGGCTCCGTTAGGGCACAACCGGGAATAACGCTAGGAGAATGATGATATCAAAATTTGGTATCTAAAGTTAGGTTTTACAATTGTACGTGGCTGGCTCCTCCAGTACGACAAAACTTGTGTTAGGAGAAGCTGCTCCTCCCATAATTTGATACACAATATCTGTAAATCCTGTCTGTCACAAGGTGGACTGATGACCTGGTAAAGGTCGCGGGAGTCCGCTGGATGCGGGTGGCGCAAGACCGGTAATTGTGGCACTCTTTGGGGAAGGCCTATCCAGCAGTGGACGTCTTTCGGCTGATATGATGATGATGATCTGTAATTATCTTCTTTAATTTTTCAGGATGGACACAGATGTGAACATACCAGCAGCTTTCCTTCTCGGTCGCAGTGGCGCCACCATTCTGCGGACTCTGCGAAGGCTCAATAAGAAGCACGCCATAGTGAACCTACCGGTCAATATGACCCATGTACCTGCTAGTAAAATGAATCAGCCTCCGTGGATCGCGTGGTAATCCATACACTTGACTACTGCTATTAGGTATTTTTAAAGTCAGTAACCGCTGTTATATAGGTAGATCTGTTCATTCGCAAAGGCTCACCACACTCTATAATTGTGATTTTATACAGTACTAGCTGCCCGCGCGGCTTCGCCCGTGTTTTGTAAAGAAAGCAGGCAAACCCGCGGGATAATACATTGCCTATGACCTTCCGGAAAATCCATTCTACAGGGTGTACCAAAAATATTGGATATATATGGATGATTATTTCTGGACATTACCTACTAAATATACAACAGATTTACAAAGCTACACTTTATAATATGAGTATTGACAATACAAATCCTCTAGCACACCTCAAACAAAGCAGAAAGAGAAGCGAAACAATAACAAAAAACAAGGTTTCATCAAATTAAAGGGACTTGGCGACACCTTCAGGAATGAATAGATCCTTGGGTTTTTGTATATGATATTTTTATGGCATTCTAATTAGCATAATCTATTTAAGTTTACTGGGTCATCAGCACGGGCATCACAGGACGACTGGCGAGATTGACTATCCATCTCTTTCTAATTAGAAAAGCTTAGAAAGAGACGCATAGTCTGAAGCTGTGACAAAGCTCGCGGGCTGTCCTGTGATACCCGTGCGGGAGAATTTGTTATCCTTTTGGTAACTTTTTTTATGGCGCCTTCAACAGAGTTCACGCGACGACCCAATGTAAACAAGCCCTTACATGAGCCAAGTACCCGAAGATAATTTGAACTTGACGCCAGACAGAGCCATTCAGGAGTCAAATGGCTACAACTTGTTATTACACTATGGCTTTAGCAGGATTTTACTGTTTTGATTAGTTGCGATTTTCATGTATTATATATACTTTTTGAACAGTACATAACAAATAAACTGTTTACTGTTAACATACAGAAATAATCGTAGAAGCCAAGCAGACTATGCAGCATGGATGGGCTCCTACTTATAATATAATGAACTCTTATATACTACAGGAAATATACCCGATACGATTTAATTTCTGAACCGGCAGCACTGAGGGGCTTCCGGGAAGTGAAAACGAACATCGTTCGAGTACCTCCCTCCCACGAACGAAGTTCGTTTTTACTTCCCGTTAGCCCCTCTGGTCAAGAGGCTAGCTTTATTTTTTCATTTTAAGATTATTTCCTAATATTTATTAATTTATTATCTAGGAAGTGTAGGTCGCTGTGTCAACTATGTGCTTAGAATAAATAATAATTTGACTAAGTGACTCATGAAAATATGTTTTTTGAGTATGTATTTTTCCGAACTTGGTGTGGTGTCCCCCCGAACCAGGAAAATAGACAATAAATTGGTGTTTTTTAATTTATTTCATGGCATGTTCGAGAAAAGCACTAAACATACCTCGGCGTGTAAAGGGGTTGCCAGCCTCATAACTATCCGACCTCGCTACGCTCGGCCGTATATATGTACTCGGCCTATGTAGTAATGTACTATTATTAAACAGAACCTGACCTACGTATGCGTCAGCGGTACACAATAAGTTTAATTTCAACTGTGTGTATGCATGTTATGGGATACAATGTTTAGTACAAATTTTCCAATGGAATATGAGGATGTATACACTTAATATTTATTTATTTTATATGTAACTCGTAGTTACCAGTGTTAATAAATACGTTATCTGATTAATTAATTTTGTTAGGATGATACAAATAAAATAATTAACGACATTACTTATTAAAAAAAAAATTAAATCAAAATTAGTAAGAATTTCCACAAAACATTATAGATATTATTGTACATGCATACCAGTATTGTTATCTTTCTAATATTTTAAAGGTATGGCTTACATATTAGATAGCAATTACAAAAATAGTGTTCAATGCAATGGGCCTCTATAGAGAACTTAAATTGCATCACATTTTAAAGTTATTCTATTGCAGTGTTTGTTATTATTAGGCACAGTGACTACAAAAACATGTGTTATTTTTTTACCTTATTGGTTTGTAATAATGTGAAAAATGGATATACTCGTATATTGTCCTAGTCGACGGACTATTAGGAAAAAAAATGGAACAATGTTTGTTTGTAATTAAAAAAAAACACTAGCTTATAGCAGCAGCTTTTATGTGCTGCAAATAAATTATTTCGATTTGCCTAAGTCAGATAACTAGATACAGTAGTGGCTAATGAAGAGAAAGTTAATGTAATGAATGTCATATCTAGAGCTCAAAACAGTTTCAGATTACTGCACCGACAAGAGTCCGGCTCTTAATGATGATGATGAGATATAGTGGACATCAAAATACATATTACACACACGCAAAATATGTATTGGCACAATGAATTTCATCTTAACCTTTTCACCGCCAAACACGTGAAATCACGTCATCGACGATTCGTGACACCGACGCCAAAGACGGCATTTGCCGACATTTTTTTATTTTTTTTATTTATGAAAACCTACTCTGAAATAGCCCAATTTCATGTTGGCATTATTTCTTTATCCATTATCTTTTTACCCTTGTGGCGTGAGGTGGCACGGCAAGTTGCTTTACCATCTAGCGGTGAAAAGGTTAACAAATGTGTAGGTATAATTAACAATCAATTTTTTTATGTAGTACCTATAGTACACGGGACCTGGAGGTTATACTAACTTGAGACACTGCTAGTCATTAATGGATATTATTTGCAATTTATTTGACCCTGCCTACGAAGCTAGAGGTCCCGGGTTCGAATCCCGGTAAGGGCATTGTGTTATGAGCTCGAATATTTGTTCCTGAGTCATGGATGTATTCTATGTATTTAAGTATTTATTTATGTATATAAGTATGTTTATCGCTTTGCTCAGTTTGGGACTAGGTCGATTTGTGTAAGATTGTCCGCAAATATTTTATTTTTTATACAGGTACTAGCTAGGAGATTATATTTGTTGTTTATTTGAGCGCCGTGGGCGTGCAATTTGTAGATAAAGGCCCTTTTCAGATAAGTCGTATAAGAACTATACAGGGTTTCGTAGAACAATATGAGGACTATCTGACAGTATCTCTCAAAAACAGGTATCGAGCTCTAATCTAATCTACAAAGGGATTGAGCAGGATAATTTTGCGGGCATTGTGGTGTCATATATTAAATTAGATGATTTTACCTATCTGAAAATGGGCTTAGTATTATATTAGAAGATAAAACACACAGACCATTTAGTACAATAAGCACATCGCCGCACATCTCTGTTGTGCAAAAATGTACCAAGGTCAACCCGGGCAAGGGCGTCACTTTTTGGACAGTTTTTTCAACCTTCATTTATTCAAAAAGCATTAAATTTATTTAAAAAATGCGTCGTATGTTTTATGCAACTTTTCATTGATAAATTTCTTCAGTTAACTTCTTCGCTACATCATATCTAAGAAAACGTGGCAGCTTTTTTAAATAATGGGAATTTTAGACGCATTTTCCCCATATGTGCAAAATTAGTCTTTTTCAGAGGCTTATAATTTTCGCGGTGACAGAAAAATTAAAGAGCAGCAAACTATTTGCAACTAAAATAATAACTTGTCAGCGATTAAATATTTTGGCAATCATTTATATTAAATGAGCTTTAAACTAAGGATATTTTAAAATTCAAATAATGGCAGCTACTTTAAGGTAGCAGAAATAATAAACAAGATTACTGAAATCATAAGCGAGGTACTATAAATAATGACTTGGCGACTAACCGACTCGGATCACGGATAGGTTAGAAGACGGAAGCGGCAGCTTTGCTGCCGCTTTCGTCTTCGAGGTTATTTTTTTTATAAAAGAGCAGAAAACTTGTTTTTTTTATGACCTTGATTTATTTTATATGCTATACATTGAACAATTAGAGTAGGAAATTTTCAACTTTTTATCCGCTGTCATGTTTCCGCTCAATTCAGTTAATTCAGTCGCCAAAACAATAACTCGATGCTAGTTTATATTGAAACAAAGCCGAAAATTGATTACTTAGCTGCTACTTTTTACTTTATACTAGTCTCCGCAATTAGTCGCCAACTTCTTATTTTTGCTACCTCCTTTAATTGTTTATAAATCCCTAAATCAGAGTAATTTGTCGCTGCGTTAAATACATGCCTTTTTCAAATAACTTCTAAGGCGACTTCTTAAATATTGCGTGGCACGTAAAGATTGTGAAGAGCTGACACGCTGTCAAACCAATATCATAATTTAAAAATATCGCGAAAATGTACGATTCACACCGAATGGGCCGGGCCGGGTCGCCTGGCGCCACGTCGCAACGGATGCGCGAGCACCCGGTGGAAGCCAACCGCGTTTTAATAGAGTGCAGTAGGCATAAGTCGGACGGAGCTGGTCACATGCGACGAGAGCCGACCACAGCCGTCCACGTCCGCGAGCAGCCGACCGGCCGCAAGTACATTCAAATATGAAATTTAACGTCTATATTAAAGCTTCAAATTCCTTTGGCAAATTGTAAAAAGCGCTCGGGCGCGCTCCGGCCCGGCCCGGTCGGTGAGAATCGTACATAAGTTGAATCAGATTACACTCCCTGACCCCGTATCATGGTCGGCCTTAACACGTGATAAGTGACAAGATACGAGCGTCGTCTCGTTCTATCGAACGGTGTCAGCCAGTGACGGACGCTCTATCCTATCACTTATCGTGTGATAAGGCCGACCATGATACGGGGTCTGATTTGGTTGAGTGTTTCCGTGTTTATATATATCATCTATCAAAAAAATCTGTACGTCGACTTTTTACCCTTATTTATATTATATTAACTACTTATACCAAAAACTGCAATAAAATGAGATGAAACATTGTTGTTAGCATTTGATTGAATCCATACTAGTCAATATTATAAACACGAAAGTGTGTCTGCCTGCCTGCTTGTCTGTCTATCTGTCGGTCTGTCTGTCTGTCTGCTTAGCTGTCTGTCTGATACTTCTTCACGCTTAAACCGTTGAACCGATTTGGATTAAATTTGGTATAGCGATTGAGACCCGGGGAAGGACAAAGGGTCGTTTTATGCCGAAAACCAACCCCTAAGGGTCACCCCCTGGGTTGGGAGTGAAAGTTTGTATGGAGCTACGGTATAAACGAGTTCCACGCGGACGGAGTCGCGGGCAGAAGGTAGTTTTGAATAATCGAGAAATCATTTTAATTTACCTTCTTCTCAACAGTTCAACACCCACGCAGAGACAACTATTGTGTGAAAGAAAGAGACAGAGAGAACCAGTTGTGTTATTGACAGAAGGAGACGTTGCTGGTCCTTAGATATCGCTTTTCTTTCATGCCTCTGCCAAATCAGACGACTGTTTAGGATGGCAGAAAAATTAAAGTATAGATATATCGCGCAAGGCACTGCAAATATTTAAAAAAAATGTACAGTAAAATACGATATTAGTTATCATAACAGTTATTAATCGGTTTGAAAATGGGACCCGTAGAAGAGAAAAGCCGGACAGACTTACGTAAGAAAGCATTTTGGGCCAAACTAAAACAGAGAAATTCGTTAGCTCCACTCGCTCAAGGCACTGCTGTCTGTTCATTCCTTTGTAAAACCCCGAAAAGAATAGCCTATATCGAAAATATTAAATAGTTATTCTATTCTTACCATACGAAATCGAATTGAATACTAGGATTCGGACAGGCATACTTCGCCTTGATCCATTTACCGCTACGCTACGGTCGTAGCGCTACGCCGTAGTCCGTAGCAGTAAACTCCATATGTAGAGTGGAGTGTCAAAAACGAAATTGGTTCGTGTATCTCCCTCGCATCTCCAACTTGATTATTCGAGCGACAGAGAGGGATATTGATCTATGTGTCGTGATAGGCGCTGAATGGGCTATTTTCGCTCTGGCCACATGCTACGAATGCTTTGTCGTAGCGTAGTATACTGATCGGACGTTTTAGGAAAAAGGGACATTTGCCCACCCTCGTACCCCACCTGACCTTATTCAAAGGATGGGACAGAATTCAAATAAAACAACAAGCAAACATATAGGTTATAATGCCATTAACCTAATTGTCAATACCGTATATCATATACCGATATTAGATACCGATATATCATCTGCCATGACATGACAGACATGTTTTAAACAACTACACTAGAATGGCAAATTCGCGTGCCTTCAGTTCTAGACATGCGATCCGGTTATTATGAAATTATTGGAAGGCAAACACTGTTCCCTGAATTACACCAGTGGTAACACTAATTTGTTCCTATAACTTACTTTTAATATAAGTAATGCTTGCTTTGCGCATGATGATGTGCGAAAAGTCGTCTCGGCATGATCTAATACTCACAAAATTGCTATTCTATCCTAAAAAGATGCATTTTGAGGTTAGAATGATGTTTACCAAATAAGACAAGTAAGGATGAATGCACTATACGTAGCCATAGCACAAAATAGGTATTTGTTTGTATGCAACGCGGCAACGGAATAGGTCAATATTTTGAAACTACCTAACAACTTTATTTCAATACCATATGACCTGTGTGTCGCACTTATATATAATATACACATGTGAATATGCACTAACTCAAGAGGGAGCACATGCATCACGACTATTTACATATAATTTTTATACGTCATAAAAAGTGTTCGGAATGGAGCGCGACGTACCTAACCAGTTGCATGCCTCATAGCAACAACGCTCAACAGAATTGGATACTTTTTTTCTAACAGCCATGGAAAACATGACGAACGTATCATAACGGCATTATTCCTGAAAAAGTACCCACTAATAATAGGTGTAATTTAATGTTATACCGTTTCGGTGAAAAAGAATTAGGTCCTGCCATTAACCCCGCAATTAGACGGAATTAAACGTTGTATTCAAAGGGGACATTATGAAAACTAGGCTAAAGTTAAATATTTAATGCTACGTACGCGTGGATGCCGCAGCCAGTTTGCAAAGAGCTCCCGCGCTCCTCTTCTATAGCTAACAACTGTACCGAAGAGGGTAGACCATTTAATTCGCAGAGGTCACGATTAGTTGGAGGCGTATGTTTGGTCGCACGCTTGCCGCTGTCGCAACGGCGCCGAGGGTATCAAACATTCAAAGCTATCGACTTTCGACAGCCATTTTGCCGCGGAAATACTATTTTTTGGCGGTAAACGCCACATTAATTTTATTATAACCGTCCTTGAAGGGGGAAGAAAAATGGTCTGGACTTTTGGGGTTGTTTTTATGATAGCAAAATGACTATGCATACTGGTATGTTTTTTGGGTAGTTGCATGTGCGCTGAGCACATGCTAAAATCATGTACAGTAATTTCTCATATTCGTTTCTGCATTCGATGGGATTATTTTCTCACTCTCTTGTGTCACATTTGAAAATTATAGTCGACCATCAAATAAATGCAACAACTACTTGGTTTCTTGTTACCTAGGTACTTCCGCTTTCTTTGTAGCACATTGAAGCCGGAAAAGTTAATTGTGCTTGAAATGTCACTGCGGATATCCCGTCTACGGCGATATTAACCGTAATACGTAGGAAGTTTACTAGCTTCGTCAATCCGCTTTGTGCGTCATTTCTAAAAGAATCACGGTCTCAAATTGTTGTATGTATATGTGCCCTGAGCTAGGGTCTAGGAAGAGGGTCTAATGACTAATGGGGTGTATTCGAGTTGAGAATCTAAAAACGCTCCGGAGTGGTTTGGCTTGGGTGTCAATCACTCGCTCGTCCACAAAGTCCAGCCAGACTCTGCATCCTTTAGCGAGTCGAGGCATAGTTTGCCTCGACTCGAAACCACCCGTACCTACTTACGCTCGCTTTTGTGCACGTTATCCACGTTAATCACTCAACCCCGATCACCCAGGGGAACCCTGCGGAAATTCTTTTATATTCAACTAGGAAAACATGATAATGTTCGCTTATAGCGCTTCGCCGGACGCTACTGCGTCACGCTCGCTTCGCTCGCTCGGCTTGCGCGCTGTAGGGTCGCAGTTCATCTAACAAATCCAACCGTTTTTTTCCCCTGGGGATCAGGCTAGGGAATTAACGTGGACAACAGCCTTTTGTGGAGGCTTGAAGCCGAGCTTAGACCAACACGGAGATGGCCCATCAGACCCCGTCTGCATTACCCCTCGAGGGGTATACCCCTACCCATACCCTTCAGGGTATACCTAACCGGAATCCCTACTGCTCTCCGGCCCTGCTGCTCCAGGGTCCAGGCTGGCCTAATTCGCATGAGACCCAGGCAACCAATGCAAATCAGAACACAAGCAGAAATCTTATATATTCTACTTATGGTAGATGTAACCTCAATGATGTAATGTTTCTAATTCAACTTGCCTTAGGCAAGAGTTGCATAATGGGTCGTTTGTACAACAAGCACGATGTTTACATATTGTATTGGTTAGTGGTCAAATCAGGCAGACACGCCAAATCAGGGCCATCGTTCTTAACCATATCTAACCGACAAGCCTTGACTTAAAGTATCATTCAATCACTTCAATAAGAATATTTGCCTTGTTGGTAGGCATAATTTAGATATCAAAATAATAGCAAAAAAAACTATATAAACAAAATCGACCTAGTCCCAAACTAAGCAAAGCTTGTACTATGGGTACTAGACGACGATAAACATACTTATATAGATAAATAAATACTTAAATACATAGGAAACATCCATGACTCAGGAACAAATATTCATGCTCATCACACAAATAAATGCCCTTACCGGGATTCGAACCCATTCGGACCTCTTGCTTCGTAGGCAGGGTCACTACCAACTAGGCTAAAGCGGTCGTCGCTATCATAATATTGTGCACATATATGCTATCATAATATTGTGCATTATATAAAAAAAAAAAAAAAAAATATTTATTTTATTATGCGATGATGGTATACTTTCAAAAAAGATTGTTTATTAGTTGGTTTGGAGGAATATTGAAGGCTTTTTTATTTTTCTTTTATTTTATATATGTAAAGTAAATGCCGGATTTTGGCCCAATATTTGACACTTTTAATTCTAATACATTAATTACACTTGAGGTAAATGACAAGCGTCAACTATAGGTTTCTAACATTAGGACGTTTACCTTGCCAGGTTTTTTTGTGTTTTCTTTAACGATGTTTTAAATTTTAAAACATTTCTCTTGTTCGTTAAGATAAGTTAGCTAGTTCCGAAGTTTATAGCACAATAAAAGTTTGAATTATGGGTTATTAATATTTCGATATTATTAAATAAATATCATGGAGATATGATGGTTGATTCACATTCTACAAATACATAAGAAACTAGCTTTGGCCGTGACTTCGTTCGCGTTGTCTTCCCTTTATTGACCGTATTCGCATACTAGAATACATCTTTATACGTTCAGCCACTTTTGCGTGATTTTCGCATAGGTATTAGAAGAAAGAAAATAAGTTTTCTTGTACATAATTACCTACATACACACATTCGGACATTTCGTGAAATGCGAAAAAGGAGACAACGACTCAGCACAGGAGGCGCCACAGAGGATGACTCGACGCGACGCTATTAGTTAGCTAAAAACGAGGTTTTAAATAAATTCGCTTAAGTTCGAGTCGGTATTTGCGCACTGAGGCCATTTAATTTAAATATGTACAAGGATGAGTCATTTACCTGAAGGAATGAATATAGGAAATGGAACTGTAAGGGTTGACAGCAAAGAGAAATGTATGTTCGAAACATGTAACGTAGGTACCTTATGGCGGTAGTTTCGGAGACATTGAATGTTTTGTAAAACTGGGTAATAAAGACCTGTACAACCGGAACTGAGCCAACTTGATTTGGACGGAAATTATAGGCAGTGTCGAAAAAAAACTGTCCCCAGGTACTGGATTAAAACAGCTTTATATAAACAGCGTTTCATTACGTAAACAGCGTACACACTTTTAGGCTACCGCTGTTTCAATTACCTGCGTCGCGACATATTTTTTTAAATATTATGTTTTTTTCTATTTCCTCCTCAGTCCAAGTTGGCTCAGTTTGAGTTGCACAAGGCTGTTCCACAATACTTTGGGAGCTCAAATACCGCGAGGCATCGGGTTGCCTCTTGGACACTGTAACTACACGTCATTGCTCTGAATAAAAGGACCCTTTTCGTTTTAATCAATCCATGCGGAAGTAACTGTCTTTCTACCTTTTCATACTTAAACCATTGGAAACTTGGTATAACGATACTTTGAATTCCCGGGAAGGACAAAATGATAGTTTACATCCCGAAACTCATCATCTAAGGGGGATGAAACGAGGGGAGAAAGTGTGTATGGAGTTACGATGTAAACGAGATCCGCGCGGATGAAGTCGCGGGCAAAGGCTCGTCGTAAATATATTTCAAAAATGTTAGGTATTTATTTCAGTAAAAAAAGAAGCGGGTTGTGTCGGAGATACAATCGTTAATTAAGTTTAAGTGGATACTTCTATGTTGGCTATGGAACCCTAGTAAAAAAACGGCCAAGTGCGAGTCTGCCTCGCGTACCAAGGGTTCTGTACTGAGCAAACTGTACGTAAAAATCGTAAATAAGTAAAGCGGCCTCTTTCGGCACCTACCTATTTAAAGGTGGTTTGTTTATCATCGATAATTCGTTGTAATAACATGTGAACCAAGTTTAATGTTTCTTTTGTTATATAAACGTACGTACTTTTTAACTAGGCCGTTTGATTTGTAAGAAAAAAATACATCCTAAAATTTTAAAAAATACGAAGTTTATAAATTGTTGAATTTTAAAGTGTTTTGATTATTTAAAGGAATCTGCTATTATGATGTACCCGTAAAATATATATCGGCGTTAATTCACTAAAATCTGTATAAGTACAGATAAATCGGTATATATATATATATATATATATATATATGGCAACATTGACTGACGTAGCTCATTTGACTTGCGATACATTGAAAATGGCGGTCATTTCAACATTATTTTCATGTCCGCCACATAAACTAAATAATATTTTGTGATTAACAACTAATGGCAAATAAAGAAGGATTAAAACAAGTTACAAACAATTATTTGAAATCAGATTAGGATTCTCTACAAAAAGTTATTCCGGAAGTCACGTGATACATTTTGAACTGTACCCCTATACAAGAACGCGAGCAAAGAAGTATCCACTTCAAAAACTTAACATTGTAATTTCTCACTGAAAACATGTTTCTATAGGTCCTTCCAATTATTTATTTAATTTCCAAAAGCATCGACGCATAGGTATAAACGGTAAGCTAGGTTGTAACTGCCTAAGCATAGTTTTTAGCGAAGATTTAGAGTTTGTAAAGTTGGGTCTGGCAGAGTTACCTATGGGAGCTGTATGAGAGACATTTCGCAACTTACGACAAAAGTTTCGAAAAAAGCGTTTTATGCCCGATTGCGTTGTTTCGGTGGAGCACCGCCGTGCCGCGAGATCCAGTATAATATTAGTGAAGGAGCTTACTGTAGATATTGAAACATTTAGTAGAAACTTGGAATGTAGGTACTTCCACAGGGTCCTTAGTAGCACATGGTTGCTAACATTATAGCTAACTAGTCGTAAGTTGTAAGTCGTAGTCGTAAGTGAGCTGATTATCAATTGTAATGACAAAAGTAATTGGACTAGATTTCTTATCGATTTAAGGATGATTCACGCTACAACGTCCGGTGGCCGGCCCGGGCCGTTTTCAAACCCCGACGCAAAAAGAAGGGTGTTATAAGTTTAAACGCTCGTGATTCAATTTTAGAATCTTTCGCTTTCTCGGGACTTTACAAATAGGTACTCGGAGCAAACTTAAACATAAAATAAAAATAACTATTGTCTCTTTCATGACACTTTCTCCTTAGACTTTGTATCTGACGCTTTCTAGACATTTCTTCTGTGTGTTTTTGAGTATATTTGTATGTATGTAAATATTATTAAGTATGAATATAATTTTTATTTTTAGAATCCGTGTTGTATAATGACTTCCTATTTGCTAGGTTTTATAAATTATCTCTGTCTCACCTACTATGATGGCTATCAAAAGACGGCGCGCTAGCTCTCTCGATTTTGTTCACACTATCCGTCTCTTTTTTTGTTGGAACACTTAGAACAAGTGGTATAGTGAGAGAAAATCGAGAGTATGTCGCGGCCGTGTCATGACTCATGATAGACGTGCTGGTTAGATTTGATTTCCGCTACTCTAAGGTTGTCAGGTAGAGAATGTAGAGATCGCTCTCTAGCGATAAGACCCCCTGTGGTTTGCCTCTACTCGTGTTATTATTATTTATTTTATACCCCGTCGGTGGTAAACACGCTTACCGTTCCCCCTCATGGTAAGTGGTTACCGTAGCCTATGGACACTTGCAGCTCCAGGGTTATTACATGCGCGTTGCCGACCCTTTAAGAATTTATATACTCCTATTTTGAAGAACCGATAGAGAACACGGGTGTCCGCAGTATGCGGGTTCCGCAGAACCGGCAATTATGGCACTCTTTGGGAGAGGCGTATGTCCTGCAGTGAACGTCTTTCGACTGATGTGATGATGATGATGATGATGATTGATGACAAAATAAGTTCGTGGCACCCATCTGACAAGTCGGCAGCGTGGCCCGGTGGCGAAACGTCCGACAAGCAAATAATGTCGGTGATGGCTCGGTATGGTAACGGCTCGGTCCATACCCACGTATGAACACGGCCCTTTATAGCATGAATCATCCATTATATATAGGCCCTGAGAACGTCCACAGCTGGTTGATACCAGCCCTGAGATCATCAAATATTCTGTTCTACTTCCACTGAAAATAGAGTAGCCTATAGTTACTACCGCTGGCTACCCTTTAATTATGTTATCAAACATTTAACAAGAAACCAATTGTAGGTTCAAGTTACTGTTGGTAAGTTTTCAACCTTTTAAGCGCGTTTTCCGCAGGGAATGCTTCGACTGCAAAGTTGATCATTCGTTCTATTAATGGACTTGTTTTACTCGCGTGGTAATCATAACCACTTCTAAATTTGGCGGAGCAAAGTTGGAGTGGTGTTAGAAGCTGTCAGTACAGATTGTTTACTGCGTGCATCACTTAACACCAAATACGGAAAAAACATGTGTTAATCGTTCAATTTACAAAGCGGGTCACTTCTATGTATATACTTTATTGACTAACCCCCCACTAGTAAATAATTATTGTTGGGTGCTTCCTCGTGAGGCAAGGTATAAATATCTCCCAGGTTCCTAAGGACTGATGGCTGGGTCTCATGTAGACCGACATGAGCGAAAACGGGCTCGCAAAGGAAGACGCCCAGCACGTCTATCATTGGACGGCCGCGACACACCCTCGATTTTTCTCGCCTCTTGTTCTAAGTGTTCTAATGAGAGAGAGACGGTTAGTGCGAGAAAAATCGAGAGAGCTCGCGCGCCGTCGCGTGATAGCCGTGCAGGATCGTGCACAACGGAGAAAAGCGGGTAGGAAAGCGGACCCCGGCAAAGGCCGGGATGACGCTAGGTAGAAGAAAAAGATCCCCAGCATGCGGCAAGCTAACTTACAAAATCTCAAAGATTTTCTGTTTATAATGTAAATATCAAAGTAACTATACTAGGTACGACCCGCCCCACAAGCTGCCCGGCCGCCTCCGCTCGCGTATTACTTAATGGAGCTATGGGTGGAAATAGAAGAAATCTTTTTCAAGGTCCATATACTGGTAAAACATTATTTTTAAATCGTATATGTAGTTCCATTTTGTAGTTACAGAGCTACAAACTCACAGACGTCATTTCCTCTTTATAGTAATAGTATAGATATAAAACACACATGTGCGTTTTCAAAACGCAAACTTTAATTAATATCTAATTTTATTCTATGAAGTATATTTGTAGTCTGAATTTATACTAACAATATTTCGGTCCTTAACTATCGGCCCAGAAATAAATTAGAACCTTGAGTTATTTCTAACCAAAAGACACACAGTTCAAACGTGCGAATTTCTTGACCATATTGTTCTTAACTATAATAAGAGTAGTAATCGTCTTAGTAACAATAGTTACTTTACGATGGTAATTAACTTAAAACCTCATAAAATACAACACGAGCATAATTACATAGAGTGCCGTTCCTTTCATGGTTCATAATCATTCATTTCTTGTGTAAGTATGTGTAATATTGTAACGGTTGTAACGGATAAAAAAAATATGTTTATCTATCTCAATTATCTCTCAAACCCTTTCATAGAGTATACTTTTAACCCGTGGAACGCTATAACAGTTGAAACTGTAAAAAAGTCAATTTGATAGAAACAAATAGGTTGGGACGTTTAAAAATTATAAAGAGTATGTAGGTACCTACTAATTTACAGGTGTGATACTATGGCGCTCGAGGGGTTTATATTCCCATCAGTTTCCATGAGTATTAAGTACTCATTAAATAAAACGATTTTAACGGCTTTTATTTTATGGGCTACGCGATATTTTGATGTTTTATTAAGGGAGTATATTTTAAGCAGCAATAGTTTTCGACCGTACAAATGATATGAGAAGGTCATTTTGTTAAATTGTTTAACAAATAAAAAGTGTTTATTTTTTTAAAGTAAGACTAACCAGCTATGTAGGTATGCTGCAGTAGTAGTTTGGACGTAGTGAATTTGACTCAACAAACGAAATGACACCAAAGAGTTGAATGGCACCTACAATAGATTGCCAAGAAATATAACTAAGTAAGAAGGATTGGCAGAGTTCAAATAAAAACATGTTTGCATTTCTAGTTAAAAAAGCCTACTAAGTCACTATGGGAATACTTGACATTTAAAGAAATGTAACTGTTAACGCATGCTCAATCTTGACTTAATATATAATGTGTGCCTTATGGCAAAACATAGAGATACACTAATATAAGTAATTGTAACAGCTTTGAACCTATGTTTACAAATAAATATTTTGTCTTTGTCTTTGACTACATTGCGTGCTTAATTATTTTGTATGAAAAAAATGAACTAGATAAGAATATTCGCCAAATCATCATCATCACACACTGTATTTTTTAAATACGTCCCGATGTTTAGAGCCCTTTCCAGCGCTCGTGGTCAAACGGACGGACGAACGTAAACGTTCCTATTTAATACTTTTTCATACATAGATCTTGTTTAGCTTATAGTAACACGATGAATTGTTTATAACTTCTATCTGTGAGTTCCTGTAATTGGCTTTGTATTGCTATGTAAGACTTATGCCATGTTTTTTGTAGCTGTTGGTACTCCTTAAGTATAAATAAATAAATAAATAAACAAACTTATATATCGTTATAAAGAATACATTTAGGTAAACCTTGCATTCTCATGTAAAATAAATAAAACGGGAACGGCAGGGTGATAATGATAACGTAATATTTGTTAGGGACGTCGGTCGGATTACACAAAGTGTCGGTTTGAAAGTTAACAATGGCGCCCCTTGCAACACGGGCCCGAGCGGAAATTATTAGGTATGTAGAGAAAGAAAGAAAGAAATATATTCATTTGGTGTGCCAAAAAATTACACACTGTGTTTATGAAACTGAGATGCACCAAAATGGATGCCACTCAGGATATGCCAGCAGCAATGTGAAAGCAGCGCCTTTAGCGTTAGAGGCGCTGGTTTTCAGGGCATCCAGATAGAGATACAGATAGTAAAATATCCTTCTAATATTATAACTTGTATGAAGTTAAAAGTTATTATACCATAAATGAATATTTAAATGATAGTGACATTTTTTTCTATACAGAATGAGAGGTGCATTCAGAAACTGATGGTGTTATGCCAGTAATAAATTGTTATTATTTTGATAAAATAAAATTAATAATACTTATTCCCTCTTAATTAAGTAGGTACAGTAAGCTGCAGAGATAAGTATACCCCTTGCTTGTAAAACTGGACTGACCGAGTCACGTGACTGCAACATTGCATCACGTCACTCCGTCGGAGCTAGCAGCCATTTGAATATTGTTTTTATTTTTTAGCCATTGAGTGTATTCCGATTTCTTCAAATTCGAATTATTCGAATTACTTAACCAGCTAATACCCAAGATGGCCATAAACTTACAAAAAGACACCAACTCGCCGGGATCGAACGTGCGTCGTGGGCACTGCAATTTCTGATACCCGCTCAGGGTGCCACTAGGCTACTCGAACATTACGACTACTGATCGAAATTACTTACTTGTTATTTGCATTCTCTCTATTATGCATCCTTGTCTAGCGTTAAGATGGAACTAGTCTTGTCCTTGTTTGTTATCGTATTATTGCACGTGATCGGTCAACGCATCTCGGACTGAATGAAAACGCTTCAACTATCTCTAAAATAGGGTCGTAAATTGAATGCTTTATTAGTTCTTTTTACTAATTGTATTTGAGGGTAAGCTCATATTAAAAGATTATTTTTAGAAATCTCGTAATACGTGTTGTGTAGTGTGCGTTAACCTTCACCACTTATTAATTATTTTCTTGGGAGTTTTATTAGTGTTATCATGGTTCGATTGACGACTTTTTTAAAAGCTAAAATAGTTGTTCTCTGGGAACAAAACCAGAGTATTAAGAAAATAGCCCGTGATATGAATATAACGGTAAGTAATTTTTGGTTAATCTACGTTTTTTTTTCAAGCCTTCTTATCTAAGCTTTATAAGCTTTAATACTTATTCAAAAATATTTGTTCCTTATAAGCGTTCATATTTATTTTCTAGAGAAGAACCGTTCAGAAGTGGATTAGGAAGTATCAGGAGACGGGTGATGTGAAGTGTGATCTCCCCGGCCCACGTCCTGGAGTATACACCAATACCACGTATACACCGATGAATCAGAGAGACACCGTAACGTAATATTGTAAATATTCACACGGAGGCCCCGTTTACTACCACTCGGTCAAGTGCTCATTCATTTTGGATTTCGCTCAGCACGGTTCGGCGACATTTGCATGCAGCAAATATCCATAACTACAAACCTGCAAGGAAAATACCACTCACCGATGCCCATCGAACCGCTAGAACAAATTTTGCTGAACGTTACCTTAATTTTGATTGGGAAAACGAGATAGTGATATTTACAGATGAAAAATGTTTTAAATCTGATAAAGATGGCAGAAAGTTATTATGGAGAAGAAGTGGAGATCGTTATAACCCCAAAAATATGTTAGATTTGAGAACTAGTGGAAGAATAACATTGGGTAAGCAAATTTTATCTATGTTAAGCTGTTTAAAAAATATAATAATTACACTTAGTGTTTTCATACACATAGAATAAAAAAATACTGGAATTGTGTATTTATTGTAATTTACAGCGTATTGGGGCTGGATGTCATCCATGGGCCCCGGAGAACTAGTGGAAGTCGGTGGCCGGATGAATAGCCAGCGTTACTTGGAGGTGCTAAGGGATGTCATGCTGCCGACGGTGCGAGTCGCATACCCCGAAGGCCAAATTCACCTGGTCCAAGACAACAGTGCGGTCCACCGATCACGACTCGTCCAGGACTGGCTGTCATCACAGGATGACATTACTGTTTTTAATTGGCCGTCTAAAAGCCCTGACCTGAACCCAATTGAAAACTTGTGGGGTCAAATGGTTTTAAATTGGGACTCTAGTGAAGTCAAGTCAAAGCAGCAATTAGACCAAGAAGTCAAAAGAACGTGGGAGTTGATGCGAAGCAGTAGTGCATGTTCGAACATGGTCATGCACATGAAAAGCCGGCTCCAACAAATCATAGACAATCACGGTCACCCTCTTCGATATTGATTTGTCACTGTAGGTAATTTTCCTAGCCCCATTATACTGTGATTTCAGTCAGGCCATTCGCGTCTGTTAGAATATGTGATACTTGTTTACGAGAGATATAAATTGTCAGACTGCTTCGTAGTCTAACATGTTGGTTCTCTTTCACACGTAAAAAGTTCACGATTTAACAAAAAAAATATACCTAATTATATATATGTATAATAAGTCGTATTTCTAGAAATATAATGTTCATAGACTGTACAGTATTGTATTTACCTATTGCAATGCTTATTGAACCCACATAAACATTGCTTTATTTATAATATATTATCAGTAATCCTATTTGAACTTACCTATACCTTCGTAGATTAGGATAACTACTTATTCTTAAGTGTCTGCCAAGACGATCGCCAACACGTCCCTTCGATCCAGCGGCCTTGGTCGGCACCGACCGCTGTAGTATGAAATTTTGCTGCAAACTACTGTCTGCACTTGAATATTTCTAGAAATACCTACTCTCCTACCGTAATTTGAAACAATAGCATAGATTACAGTTTTTGTTCGAAATGTGAATAATGAAAAAGATGTAACCATCTTATATCGATTTCTGTAAGTTTTACAAAATAATGTTTTAATATAAATAAATGGTTGATTAGAAACAGCTAGGCCGCACTCAAATCCGTTCAAAACACTCTGTAAATAACAGCATAACTTTATGCGTTCAGTTTTTATGCTAAGTTGAAATAATAGCAAAATAAAAATATTTACAAACATATAACTGTGTTTTTTTGAATAAACATAATTTTCAAAATTATTCATGAATAAAAACATCATAATAACTACCAAAAAATGAACTTATGGAAAATAAAAAAAAGTCGAATTCCGAGGATTCGAACCTGCGACACATGTGTCTCTAGTAGATTTCAGTAGCATATATCGCCACTCGACCAACATGCTACTTACGTCATTAGACGAAATTATTATACCGTTTTGTGCCGGTCCAAGCACTATTCTCAGGGGGTATACTTATCTCTGACGCTGACTGTACATACGAAATATTAACATTTAGACTGACTTATGAGGATAAAATACGAATAAATAATTTTAAAATGTCGTTTTATTTTTCTAAAAATTTCGCTTTTTCCAAATTTGGAACGCACCGTTTGAAAAGTTAATTTAAGAAAAAACTCATATAGATTTAATTTTGTTTTGTTCTAAAGCCACAGACAGTAAAACCAAAATAATGGTGGTTATTTATAGATTTTAGTGCATAATATATGAATTTTGATGCCTGCTAAGTTAGCGGAAAAAGTGAAATAAGCGTATTTGAGTCTTAGTTTAAACCGTGAGTTCCCTACAATACTTTGACTTTTTTAATGTAGGTAAGCGTGAGGTTATTTAAAGATGCAAAAATATTTATGTTACATTTGATAATTATAAAATAATGCTAGATCTTGATGAGATGTAAACAAACCTTTATTGAAAATGAGTATAAGGTCCAAATTACTTCCATTACATTTACTTACCTACAATTTTCCTCGCGGTGGTGAGGTGAAAAATTGTGTGTTTCGCTCGGCAGCAAAATTGTTTGGCGTCTCGTGCCTTGAAAGCCTCGCTATGCTCAGGATTGTACTTTTGAACCATTCGCTTCGCTCATGGTTCAATTTTACAATCCTTCGCTAGCTCGGCTTTCAATACTAAGCACTTGCGCCAAACAACAACTTTGCAGCCTTGCATAACAAATAACTATTATCTTTATCTTTATAAATGCGAACGTTTGGATGTTTAGATGTTTGGATGTTTGTTACTCAATCACGCTTCAACGGTTCAACCCATTTGGATGAAATTTTGCACGAAGATAGTTTATAACCTGGATTAAAATGTAGGATAGCTTTTATTCCTGGTCCACACAGACAAAGTCGCGGGCGGAAGCTAGTAACTTATAATTATAAATTATGTGTAACATAATATCGGGTATATGTATGGTATGTTATAGTTTAACTGTAGCCGATAATGTATCTTTAAGAATGATTACAGCAACACAGCAGTGACATAAGCCGGAATCGTCACGCACGACTGACTCCGGCGGTATTACCGCTTGACAGTTACTTGGGTACCTCAAGCGAGACCGTTTGTTCCATATTATGCAATATACATTATAAACAACTTATTACCAGGAAGTTCAAATCGTAAATGTTTAACGTTGTATAGCGAGTAATAGGTTTAATGAAATTCATTGGTTTTTAAACGAATGTCCTAGCCTAAGGGCGAGCCTCTGATAAGGTGATGCATTGACCTAAGACCTTATAGATTTGCCATGTCGGTGTTATATCGGAAAGGTACATTTTAGAGTGTGCGTGGGAACTGCACCACTTAATTCCACTTTTTTAGGTTATGAACGTACCATTTTTTCGCACGAAGCTACTTGCCTCGTGTTTCCTAATGCGAACTGTTAAGGGAGAATTAACTCCCTTCATCTGTATTTCCTAAGAACTACGATCTAGGTGCCTTCAAAACAGGAGTGAATAGGCTATCACTGACCAGTGAGCTTCATCTTGGGCTCTTTCGTCGCTTACCATCAGATGAGACTCGGGTCAATCACTGAACGTACTTTTATATAAAAAAAACCGTCAAGCATCCGAATAAAAACTTTATTACTTTGCATTAGTGTTGTCTTTCATGGTCACATCAACACAAATCTAATTTTGTTGCACCAAATGCACTAGGGCGTAGTGCACGTTTACGTGCCAATCCAGCATGTAAAGTGCCTTTGCAACTTATGACTTGTTTGATTCATCGTCATCATATCAGCGGAGAGACATCCCCTGCTAGACATAGGCCTCCCTCAAAGATGCCACAATAATCGGTCTTGACCGGATTTGTTTGATTGGAACATTAATATTTACCTAACTTTAACGTCTACCGAAAATAAATTCTTAGTTCTACCCACCACGGTTTCAGTTAGGCTATTATATTATTATGGTTCTTTCCATCTTTTGAAACAGCAGGCCCCGTATCATGGAGAGCCTTATCCGACCATGATACGGGGTCAGGACTGTTATTCGCTACGCGCTAATGCGGCTCACCCCGCCGGTCACCCGTCATGGAACTAGACCTCTACCTTAGCTTAGTTAGTACGCATTGCGGTGTCAAGATATATATGTGGGTGAGCGTTGAGGTGAGCTTAAAACAAGTTACAGAATAGGAGGGCAGGTCTGTATTGAACGGCTCCCAATGTGGCCTTGAGGGCCGACACACGGGAAATACTGAAATCCTGATTTTTTAATTAGAATATACTTACTTAAAAAGAAACTTCTTCTGCATTAGATCTTTTCCTGCATGATCAGCTGCAAAATCTCGTGTTCCTGACTATTTATTGCTAATTGTAGGTACTCTTGCTACATATAATCCTTGTAAAAAATAGTTATAACCTAGAAAACATCCAACTTATAAGATAAGTAAGAAACACACACGACGCGCATACGGGTTCATTGCCTATGCGCATGTAGATAATGGAATTTGAATCGATGCGCTCGAGCAGTTTCGAACAAAGAAACTCATCGACAGGAAGCGATAAACAAACCAGCTTGACGATGAGACCTATGCTGTATTTAGTAAGGATCCGATAAGTTATGCGTTGTAATATAGTTATGGGTAATTAGTTGAGGGCACCTTCAGGGCCTGGCTCAACTAAGTAATGTAAAATGAAGAATTGATTGAAGAAAAGAAGATTGTAATATGTACTTCGGCAGGTTGCGGTCCCCGGGCAGACACCCGCTAGACGGAAGACACAAATCACTGCAGCCTTGTTACTACATCCATCTGCAGTCTATGGAGAAGTCTGGTCAACGGACATGATGTCACGATCCTCAGCATTGATGGAAATCGAGGGAACGATTGATGATGAATGTAGTCAGCTGCAGAGAAACGCGTCCCCCCATGCATAGAAATTTGTTTTGCAGGGGGAGAGGGGGGGGGGGGGCATGTTTCTCTGCAGCTGACTGTACCTACAAATTATTGTAAAACATATTTTTTCTTTAGGCACATGGGAGGACGCAGTAAAAAAAGAAACAGAATATTACACCTATAACATAAGATATTGGACTTATACTGTATACCTGAGCGTCTAATAACTGTGCATAGTTTTCTCTATATAGCGCGATCTGCTTAGAGTTGCTTGCCAGTGAAAGAGTTATAATGCCTCGGTGTCATTAAACTTACAAAAATCCGTAGCTGTTATACTATTATTTGATACATCACGCTCTAATATCCCCGGTTAAAACTGGTGTACAACAATGGCCGCGGATACGCCCGTCGATTTCTCTGCGAACAATGTTTATGTAGAAAAAAACTGTTCGCGCTTGACCGGCCAAGCGTGACCGACATGGCATGTGCGCTGTGCTCTATGCATGCGCCATCTTGGATGTGCGGATTGAGTTGCGTTTACGCATCGGTTTTTAGGTGAGCCATTCATTAATGCGTTCTTGCTCGTAAGCTTTCTACGCGTGCGTACGTGGTAAGATGCAGTAAAAGATACATTCAGTATGTAAGTGTATGTTTAACAGGTGATTGGATACGGTAGAGTTGCAGCTGTAGTGTAGAGGGATTGTGGATGGATGCTAGGTCGATGGACTGGAGTTGTCAAACATGTTTGATAGACTCACTGCCACACTGAATTAGGATTAGGTATGTATATTATAGCAAATTACACGAAAACAGCAATGGATTGCAAACTGTAAAATTGCGGACATGGCGGAAAGAGATCACTGACCCTGGTGCAGAAAATGCTTTCCGTAGTCAACAAGGAACCCTTATAGTTTCGCCATGTCCGTCCGTCTGTCTGTCTGTCTGTCTGTCTGTCCGTCTTCGGCTTAGCTCAGTAACCCTTACAACTAGAAAACTGGAATTCGGCGTGGTTATATAAACCAATCACGCCGACAAAACAGTAGAATAAAAATTTTGCGCACGTCAACATACTCTATGGACTAAAACCATGAGTCTAAACGTGGCCATCTCTTTCTATCGCATGCAACGCGTTGCTGTATGTGTACATGTACCTACTTATCTTGTAGCTGTGCGACGAAATCACGGAGTGAGTCGCCCCAGCCCTCTTATTCTCTAACTTGTTTTAAGCTCACCTCAACGCTCACCCACAAATATATCTTGTCACCGCAATCTGTAGTAACTAAGCGAAGGTAGAGGTCTAGTTTCGTGATGGGTGACCGGCGGAGTGAGCCGCATTAGCGCGTAGCGAATAACAGCCCTGATAATATACCAAATGTAAATGGCGCTTTCTTCCCGTTTTCTCTGTCTGCTAAGCACGTGTAGGTTTAGTGGTAACACTATCGAATCAATTGAGTTCTAATCCTCTAGTTTCATTTGCCGACGTAGCGTAGAAACTAGAGAACTCCGAGGTAGCATTCGAGGCAGGTATTAATTTTCCTAATTGTCTGTCGGCCTCCCAACCTAGATCATAATGGTTCTAATTGTTTTTGGTAACACGCAAGCATTTGAGGCTGGTTTCTAATTATTTTCTGTATTCAGTTACATTGGAGGCTCGGATGTTCTTTGCAATTGATTGCCGATTGTAAGGTGGAAATAGCTTTGGACCGGATCAATGGTTTGTGTGTGTGTGAGTAGGTATAGGTACCTACCAATAGTGATCACTAAGGCCGGTTTCCAATAGTCAATCCACCGATAGTTTTCCTTCCCAACAGTTAGGTACATTTCGACAGATTTTCTACGGGTAATCTGTCAAAATGTTACTGCTGGTAAGGAAAAATATCCGTGGATTGATTATTGGGAACCGGCATTTAAAGTGTGGGTTAGTAACTACTTTATTGGTAGTGCCATAGTTTTTTGGAACTAATTACACTTGCGACCTACAGACTACAATAATTATTAACAAATCCATTCAATCCCATTTTTCGTGGTCTTGCTCAATATATGGCCAGTCTTTTAATAAAAAGTAATCCCGCCATTGCCATAACTAATTTTAAGGACAAACTTTTTGAGTTCACACTTAATGTCCGAGCCTACTTTTACATCTATCTATTTATCTCTCACTTATAATAAATCTCTAAATTAAAAAAAGAATCAGCCAGTATCAAACTAACCATTTTTGTGTCCCCCGATGATTTCAGATTCCCATGAACGGAAAAATATGTAACTTTTTTCATAAGCACATTATTACTCTAGCTTCCGTTTAGGATAGTTTTTATCCGACTGCGACGATTAATTAATTTTCGGAAACATTTGACCTCATTAAATTATTAATTTCTTCTGCTTTTAATCGTAGCCGCCATATCTGTCAACTGTCAGTGACGTCAAAATGGCGGGCTTGCCATAACTATCGAATATTAATAATTTCGATCCGGTGTTGTGATGATAGACCTTCACGAAACGCATATTAACTTCTAAAGCGTAAAAAAATAAATGATTGTGATATGGAAACTTATATGCGATAAATTCGTATTGAGGCGTAATTTCAATAAATGTATCAACAAATTTCAACAAAATAACGTCCACATAACGTCAAACGTCAAAAGTCTGACTCTTTGGTCTGACTCTCTTCCTTTTTTTTAATGGCATGGCGATAGCGCTGTTCTTGCGTTCAGCCAAAGTCTATTTGAGTTTCTGCAAGATTGAATCACACGCTGAGTATTGAATTGTCACGATACTGCATGGCTATCACAAGACGGCGCGCTAGCTCTCTCGATTTTTCTCGCACTATATGGCTCTTTCTAACTTATCTGATAAGAGAGAGACGGATAGTTGGAGAAAAATCGAGAGAGCTCGCGCGCCGTTTTGTGATAGCCGCGCTGGTTTGTCAGTATTTATATTTATCAGCAATAAACAGTATGTATGAAATCAGTATAGAACGGGCCTTTTATAAACATTAATTATGAAGCGCGTCAGTATTAGGCCTGCAACACACATTATTATGTTTGCAAGGGCGGGAACATACCCAAGATTTGCCAGAATGTGATAGTGCAATCTGAAACATTGCAATATGAAAAAAATAAACATATTGCTTTAACATTTTTAATAATTTCCTTTATTAGAAAGGGACTCGGACTCGCGTTATATAGTTGTAGAACTTACCTAGTGGTTAGATATAGTTTGGATAATATAAATTGGCCGTCTGTTGTCAAATTAAAAAGAGATCTTTTGTTCCACGTAAACACTTACCGGTCAATGGGTACTCGAAAGGATTATCTACCTATTATTAATTCCTAAACACATCTTTACCTGAGAGTCGGAGTGACTCAAGAACTCAAGATCATGTCAGTCATCCATCACGTTTTTATAATATAACATAACACAGTGTTAAAAATATGTAGAAAAGAAGATCAATAAACATTTAATACTGCAGCGTGTGTCCTACCTGTTAGATCTATTGCCACAGACATCTATTAAACTTTTACCCCATTATTCATAAAACTTAAAATACCTTTGATAAATAACACGTGTTTTGTCCCTATCTTAATAATTTAAATATAAGAGTGACAGGTTTTAACGTCGTTTTAACTAAAATATATAGGTTTTTTGAAAGTTTTACATGATAGGTTAAAATTAGAATTAGAATTGCATGTGCCCTATTTCCAAGAGAAGAAATGCGTTAACTCCTACATTAACATGCAAACGAAGTCGCAGGTACAGCTAGTTTAGAATAAACGCGAGCAAAACGGTGCGTTACGATGCCTATAATTTTTTTGGAAATAACATCGGTCACAATAACGCGTATATGATATTATTGAGTCGGATAAAAACACTTAATATATATTTTTTTATTCGCGTCATCACCATCATAACAGCCGAAAGATGTGCACTGCTGGACATAGGCCTCCCAAAAAGAGCGCCACAATGACCGGAGCTGTGCCAGCGGACACCCGCGACGCTCACCCACAAATATATCATGACACCGGGATGCGTAGTAACAAGAGTAGTAAATACGCATAGGTCTAGTTTGAGCCGCAAACGCGTAGTGAATAACAGCCCAGTCCATCTTGAACACACTCAACATCTGATATAATGTTAACTTCTTCTAATATACAGTTACCATATTTTTGGTAGACTCCTAGGCAGGTCGGTATAGGTATGACGACAAGCAAAGCGGTGTTAGGAAGAATCGCGACCCTACAGCGCCAGAACCGCATACTTTTACTTCATACCTACTTACCTAATACCTACTTGAACAAATAAATGAATATGAATACGCATATTATTTATGTATAATCTGCAAAGCGTAATGTTTGCTATATTTTCTTTAGGTACCCACTTTATTAGTGTTTGACAAGTTATTGTAACAAAAACAATATATTCTACTTTATAGTTATATTTTTAACTTGTGTATAACATGAGAATTATACCCTAATAAGGTTATAATTAATAAGTGTTATTCCAGATGATAGTTTAACAAAATAAACATACATATTTTGAAATTATACATGATTATACTAAAGGTTAATACAATGAGTGATTCGGGTCATTCTTATTGCAAAGGTTGTCCATCGCAATCCAACGCGGCAATGCGGCGAGCGTGATGGGCACCTTTGCACCGGGAGTGACGCGGGGTGGGTTGTTTGAGCAGTTTTAATTTAATTTAATTTCTTTTTCTGCCTTGTATCTATATTTAATGTCGATTTTGAAATAAAGTGATTATGGTATTGAAATTATATCAAAGGTATATTGCATGAAAATGTATTAAGTATTTATTTCTATACCCGTGTACCCGTGTACTATATAGTAATCGCGGATTCAGTGGCCCGTATCCTTCGCGGGGACTGTTTCAGGTAAAATCAAAGTTAATAAAAAAACCCATTGTACGCTGTAAGCAGACTCCGTCGTCAAATAGATTTCATTGCGCCCAATTTTTGCAACCAGAATGCTATTGGCCCAAGTTAAACAGTATTATCGACAAAAAAATTGTAACAATTTGCTTTTAAGTATATAAGTACATGCCCGTTTGCCTGTAATTGGGTGAGTAGGTACTCAAGCAATCTAATCTCATATTCCGTTTTTAATTGAGTACTTAGTATTACACCTGTTGGAAAACCTAAATAATAGTGTTCAGTTTTGAATGAAGTCGAATCGGCTAACAGCAAAATACAAAAATTTGATAAAACAAAATGGAATAAAGAACAATAAAGTACAAATTAGAACTATATGCCCCTAGTCAAACCCCCGTTTTCCCCCCGCCCCCAAGCCTCGTCCCGAATCTCTCTCAATTCTACGGTCACGTGACCTCCTGAGATCTCACAAAATCTGTCGCGAGTTTAACAATTTTTGCCCATCCCAAAAAAGTGCTCAGCGCCGCTAAAGAAGTTTTCACTTCAAAAAATATAAAAATTGGGTTACCGTCATAGGCGCACATGCACTTAGGTTTTCTTTTATTTCAATCTCTTACGCGTTCCGTGATAAGTGAAAAGGATAAATAATATCTTTAAGACTATATAATAATAGCTATACATTGCATTTCTCTTTTGAGCGTGTGAAATTGAGGAAGGAGGCAGTTGTGTCCGGATGGCTAAATTCCATTTCATCTAGAACATAACGAACATGCTTATTCTTCAATATTTAAATAAATGTAAATTGTACTGGGACCCAGGGCCCGTCTGACACCACAATGAAAAGCGTAGTATCTGCTTTTAAATCCCGTATGTATTAAAGGCATATTGCTATAGGACGCCAGTGTTTTGTTGATATAACGTCAGAGGGGTTTTTTTATATGAAAACAACGTGCTCCGTTGAGGATTCTCGCAGTGTATCTAACTTTTAATGTTTTGCATTTTCTTACAGTGGAACGGTATATTGTGGAACTTTTAAGTGTGTAGCTACAGGAATCTATTTCAATAGGTAACTATATCGTTCAGTTCTTTGCGGCAAACATTTCGATCTACCCAGCTTCCCGCCCCGCATGGAGGGGTGTATTTGTCTAACGTAGTACCTGTCACCTATCAGCCCTCTCGCACCGTGCTACGACCGCAGAAAGCGACTCAGTTAAACGGTATGCCTATAGCTTGAATAGCTTGATATACGTCGTCGTTTTGATGCGTTGCGTGCACCAAAAATCCAGCCCATAACCCTCAAAACAAACGACTGATATTAAAGGGGATGCTACAAAAGAGGTATAATGTCACCGCGCATAGCTTCTACGCCATTTTATTACCCCAAATATGAGCTACGGTTCAAAGTTTTCACATCCATTTTCTAACGTAGCGTGACACACGGCCATGCTTTTAGAGTATAGGGGACGCAGAAATAAAAATATCACGTTTGAAAGCATAAGGTCGCATGTGCTTAAGGTACCGTCAAATATGTATGTGTATTATGTATACGTTTTAGAAGTTTTGCCACGGGAATAAGACTCAATATTGAATGCATACTTTGTGCAATCTCAGTCACTTGTGACTTTATTCAAAAGCTGAGATGTTATATAACTTTTGCTAGACGATTGAGCGATTGAATTTTCTTCCGTGGCCTAATGAGACCTTTTCTGCTCCAATAACAATTTGTGTGTTGATTATAAATTCTTATTTAGGTATATTTCCAGTAATATGCGTAGAGTGCGTGATACTTATCGCAAGTTAGCATAACGCTCTATTTAGGCGCCATTTCCTCTAAATGGTAAGAAAACATTTCACTCATTAGAATAAATTAAGCAGAGAGTGAAACAAAATGGAGAGTAACGTTAGTGAAAGCGTTCAATTAGGGTCCGACATAAATGCTCCCTGCGGCTTTAGAATTTGTTGGTGCAGTATCGGTATGCTATGCAGTCAGATATTTGCTGACACTCAGGCGAGTGACCTTACAGTCCGACAGTCTTCAGTTTGCTTCAAAGTAGTTATAGGTAGCTGTAGGTTCCAACATTATTGTACAGTTCCAATAGACAAACTTGCGTCTAGCTTTTATGTACATACTACTTCATTGTGTGGCCACTATTTATTATATCGTATATAAACCGTATATTCACATGTGACCTCTGTAAAACAAATGTCAAACTTTGACATTTAAAACTGGGAATACAGCACATTTTCACCAAAAGTAAGAATAACGAAATTGATAGCTATAGACTCATTAGACTCGCGTGCCCACCTACGCAAAACTTCGTGTTATTTCAGTGTTAGGCACTGAATGTATTCATGAAAACTCTTTGCTACGAATCTTGTTAGTAAGTACCTAGTTAAACCTGTTTGGTTGCGCACCCTGCTTTATCGACAAAGTCGCGGTCTGTCAAAACCTCCCTCACTGCGCATGCCCGTGGCATTTGACAACACAGACACCCTGCCACCAAGGAGGGCACGCTTAGAAAATACTAACGGACTAAACCCTAAAAACAAAGAATTAACTGACTAAAACCCCAAGTTTCTTACTTATCTGAACGTTTTAAGTTGTTTTGTGTTCTTTTCGTTGCACAGCCATGCTTATTTATTGAAGTTTTCGCGGTTTTCAGTGCAATTTCATAAGATAACCAATCTAAACAATCTAAGCCGCCATAACCCAATGCAATAACCGAGGAACGATGTGGTAATAACAGCCAGTGGACAGTGAACTCAACAATGTTGAAAAGAAAAGTGATTTGGACATTTACTTGGTGAATTTATAAGGATAGACCTATGGACTAAAGGACAGACTTTACTGTGACCTCAAGCAACGTAGGAACGTACTGAAATATACATAATACTATGTTGTAAAACTAAATCAACTAAATTAATAAATACATATCATTTGTGTGCCTGTAAATCTAAACCCATAAGAGTATTTACCCATTGATAGATAGCTATTAAAAATATTTTGGCATATTTATCATAATTAGTCACGATTATACATTAAGATTTTACATGGTGAAGACTATTTAAATATATACAAAAATTCTGAGTTGTGAATTTTGGAATTTTACTGAACTGGTGGCGAAGATCTTCATTGTCTGGTGAGTCTTTTTTACTAATCATGAGTAGAGATATAAGTTTTTCGTAAATAATTGTATAAACACCCACGTAAATAAATATTATAGGTAGGTATTTTCTTACCTGCCCCTTTCGTCATGGACCAGGAAAAGAGGTTATACCGACAACCAAAGTTACGCCTGTCCGGACAATATTCGCTTGACATACTGTGACACACTGTGACAGCTGAAGACTAAGGCACGGTGGCCAGCGATTGCCCGTGGCGGGCCACCGCATTAGACGAATTACTCGTGGGCGTTGGGCCTGTCTTTACGAAGTAATATATATGTCGCAGTGAAATGGCCAAAACAGAGATTTGAACAAATCCCTAAGGTATATGATCAAATCACGCAGGATGTTAAAATGGCGAATCCATTTTATCATTTGCCCAATACAAATCAGTCATTTGATCAAAGCTCTGAATCTGTTTAGTGAAATGACGAAATCGGACAAAAAAGGCAACTCATTTTTTCATTTCACTAGATTTGTTTAGTGATTTGATAAAATCCCCGAAACACGTCAGTGAATTGACGAAACTAACTCGCAGATATTGGCTCCTAAATCATTAGTCTTAAACGGTTTTGGGACTTAGACTCGGATGGCGGATAGGTTAGAAGATGGTGGCGGGAGCTCTGCTCCCGCCACCGTCTTCGTGGTTACTTTTTTTATAAAAGAGCGGAAAAAACTTAATCGCGCCCCCTCTGCGAGTTAGTTTCGTCAACTCACTGACGCGTTTCAGGGATTTTATAAAATCACTAAACAAGTCTAGTGAAATGAAAAAACAAGTTGCCCTTTTTGTCCGATTTCGTCATTCCACTAAATAGATTCAGATATTTGATCAAATGACTGATTTGTATTAGGCAAATGATAAAATGGATTCGCCATTTTAACATCCTGCGTGATTTGATCATATCCCTTAGAGATTTGATCAAATCTCTGTTTTGACCATTTCCCTGCAACATATATATAGTCTATGCCGACAACTGAGGTAATTACACCATGCTAGCGTGCGACGGTATAATGCAGCTTATACAGAGTGCACCTAAAATGGGGTGTGAACCGTCAAAGGGCATAACAAGTATCGTGTTCTGATAAGAAAAAACTGAAAGTTTTTTTTATGCAAATTTTTAAACATTTTCATGGAGCAGGTCACCCCAGTCGGCCAACGCTCCATACAAATGTAAAAAAAATCGCGTGTATTGAAGTATTATATAAAGCCAGAAATACTACACATAAAGCGACAAAAGCGTTCACACATGTCAACATCTTTATGACAGTGGCATAAGGTTTAATTTCGCTATTACTGTGTGAAAGTGTCTTTCACTGTCTGTGATATCTAAAATCATCCCTTCCAGAAGCTAAGCGTAAATTATTCGCTTGATTAAACAGCTTTTATTATTTAGAAACTGAACCTGGTATCAAAAATGTTGTCTAGCATTTATTTATTAGTTGGTCGCGTGCACGCACACTCACACACACATACACACATTCCCGTTTGTTTTTTAATGATATTAGAGATTAGGTACCTACCGATAAAAAGTTGTACTGTTCATGTTTATCAAACGGTCACCACGATACAGACTAAGCCTAGTGTAGGACCATGGGCTAACTTATGTTGTGTTCTGTTTCTTTTAAATACTTAAACGAATTTTATTTATTTATTTTGACGACCGGTTAGCCTAGTGGGTAGTGGCGTTACGAAGCTGAAGGTCCCGAGTTCGAATCCCGGCAAGGGCAAATATTTGTGTGATGAGCATGATTATTTGTTTCTGAGTCTTGGATGTTTTCTATGTATTTAATTATTTATATCTATTATATGTATATACTTAAATATCGTCGTCTAGTACCCGTAACACAAGCCGTATTGAGCTTACTAATGGGTCTAGCTCGATTTGTGTAAGATTGTCCCCTAGTATTTAATATTTATTCAATGTATTTATTTACTGTAGCTTTATATTCACGGTATTTACGGTGCTGCAATTTTTGTTTAACAAAACATATAATTTCCAAGTCTCAAAATACAAAACTTTCTTCTGTTATCACTATCACAACTTCACAAGGCATTTTTTGTAACGTAAAATAATTGATACTCGTCGTGAAACGCATTGATAGAATGATGTACAGTCAAGTGTAAAAATATAGGTGGCAGGTAAATCTTATTAAGACACTAGGCCCACCGCCGGCAACTAGCGAGTACGAGTACTCTCATAGTAATTGTTACTCGCATTTAGTCCCTTGAGCGAGTAGCACGTAGTACCTAACACTCGCTTACTCGCCGGCGGTGGGACCTGCCTAAGGTTTTGGTACTTAATTTATGACAGGATGTTATCGATACTTATTTTTGCACTTGACTGTGTGATTTATATGAATAATTTTTCCAACGTAGATTAATAAATAGTTTTTATCTAAGCACATATCATTAGTGCTCTAAAATGCGTTCAGAAACCGTAGGAAATGACCACCATTACTACAACCGATTTTACTATGAGAACTTTCTTGTCTGTGGTAGTAGGTAAAATCTGTATTTGATAAATTTGTATCGTTATGAGTTTAAATTTGGAACAGCTGTCAAAGTTCAAGTGGGTCTCTATTCTAGTATCCATAGATATTAAAACAGTTATCGATACGAAACGTCAATTCAGTACGTTTTTTAATACAGACCGTACGACATTTGATCTCGAGTGATATGAGTATAGGGACTACATTCTTTTGTCTATGATTAAAAAAAAACCATTCGTCGTGACGGATGATCGAATTGCCGCCATTGCTGTTGTCATTTTATTGTTGGTTTTTTACTGTTACTTACTACTGCTTATGATAAGTGTGTAGATAAAGTAGTGTATGCAACTGTACATAATTAGGCCTTAAAAGGCCTCTCATTATGGATCAGTCGCATAAACTACTATAGTATGCTCCTATGTTTCTTTTCTAAATATGTTATTATTATTTTTTACATCTGTAGGCGGCGCTAATATTATTTTATTATTAAATCGATTCTAGTTCATTAACATAATCAATAAATTAAAACAAAACACAGGAGCATAGAGAAACTCTTAATTAATCTATGTTAGAAAAATGAATGACACAGTTTAAAATTTGCCGCAAGAAATAAGGGATTACGGCGGTACGAAATTCAAGGTTTTGTACGAGTTCGATAATTTTAAAAAATTTCTAGATATTGATAATTTTATGATTTATCATAAAACCTACTCATGTAGGTAAGTATTTTGTAACACTACTACGCATAGATTAAATAAAGCTTTGCATTTAGTAATTAGTAATTGTACAAATTGTCACTACTACGGACCCTCTAATAATTTAATTACTAACGTCCATTTAGTTTAACCCCAAAAACACATTCGACGATTCCATTTTCCCTTGTCATAATATAGGGGACGTATCAAAACGCAATCTGTTAAAAGTGCCGCTACTTAGGTAAATAAGAAACACATTAGCATGTATTTACCGACGCATTTACCCTAACGGGAGAACGGGCAAATTGACGTGGATATAAATAAAGGCGTGTCGAGATAGCCTAACTGGCGAATTGAGTTTCGGATTACACCCGTAATCGCTGAAAGAAAACCTCGTTGTAATTCTAAGGTTTCTTAGTGAAGTACGTTCATTAGGCGAAGTGGGTTGTAGCTACATTGTAGGATTCTTGCTGTTTATTTCCAGAACGGTCATTACGTGAATATTTTTGTTAGATCATTATCTTTCTCTTACCTCAGATTTTTTTAACGAATTGGATTTAGAATATTTTGCGTTAAGTTCTTTGAAAGGAAATGAGAGCTTCGTTACGGCTCCGATTCATATTAAATCCATTGGATTTTATCGAAGCCTATGGAAGCAATATTTACGTACCGGAAGGCGCAGCGTGTGGGTAGACCCCCGACAAGGTGGACTGATGACCTGGTAAAGGTCGCGGGATTACGCTGGATGCGGGTGGCGCAGGACCGGTCACTTTGGCACTCATTGGGGGAGGCTTATATCCAGCAATAGACAGCTCTCCGCTGATAATGATGATGTTTATGGAAAAGCGGGGCGTTCAGCTGCGCGGCACCTGCGTCGTAAGTCGCCCTAATATAAGCAGATGGCGTTTATCGGGCGAATTGCCCGAATATGCGACATTGGGACCAGGCGCACGCTCCAGTGCTTGACTCCCCCCGTCGATTTTAGTTTAAAAAAACCTATGTTACTAACATTAGCTGTAAGTGCATTGTAACTAACAAATTATGGACCGCGAGTCCGAAATAAATCATATTTAATTTAATTTAGAGTCTTTACGTACAATCAACGTTAAAGATACGTTTACAATTTTGCAACTTATCCCATTGTAATATGGCGTAAACGTTTTTGACGTTGACTGTGAGTATTTCCATAGTCACCTGGCAGCCCGCGTATCGCTCCGCAGCACGCTTAACAAACGCAAAAACAAGGCTCTAGAGGAAAATAGCTCTTTCTTCAAGTCGCGCGCCTTGTGGTATAGGGACAGTACTCCAATGACTAGGGTCATCACTGCAAAAATAATATTACCTTAGAAATAAATAAGTTTCTGTCAAAAGTTTCATTTTTGGCACAAGCTTTTACTGCCGACTGTACTTTTCTATTCTAACGAACCCAAACTCAACGGGGTTACGTCGGTTAAGTACTGAATTCTCATGGCCACCTTCTGTCTCCATCATCAGATCAGCTCGATGGTACCATAATATTGAATTGTCATCTAAACTATACTTATACCCAAAATTTCAGCTCAATCGGTCACCGGGAAGTGGGTCAAATTTAACTCGTAAGATTTGTCCCATACTAACATACATACTAACAGGGCAAGTTCAATAAAAGCTTGTAAAAAGAAATCGCCGTATTCACCGCAACCGCAAGACTATCATATTTTTATAACTCCCCTAGTCAAATGCGACGTTCATCCAAAGCCGTGTTCGTGTCAATACGGCTTGGCAGTATTGTGGCAATATTTCCGACGCAAGGGCGCGGTTCACGTCGCGTGCCCACGTCGGCTACAAACACCGTGCCTTGCATGTTCCGTTGGCTATTTACCTATATTTCTCTACTAAGCTTCGTCAGATAAGCTTAATGGATATTAGCTTTTTCAGCTTTTAATAATATGTTAAGCTTTTTGCTGTTGTGCAACGGAAAGGTTTATTTTTACAGTGAAACTGTAGAACATAATGTAGTTAGAGTATCACGGAATATATAACATTGTTTGGTGCCTGGTATGGGCCTTTCCTCGTATTCTTAATACATATTGCCTCTTTTCAACTAATGTTATACAATTTACAGGTTAGTTTTTGTCCACGACTTCTACCGCTAATTTCATCCGTTGGGGGCATGACTTTTACTAGACATTTATAAAGTACTAGCGTCTGCCCGCGACTCCGTGCGCGTGGAACTCGTTTATATCGCAGCCCCATAAAAACTTTCCTGTCCTTCCTAGGGACTCGCACTATCGCTAAGGTAAGCGTGAAGAGGTAAGAGACAAACATACAGACAGAAAGTCAGATCGACAGACACACTTATGGATAAAGATTTTTCAGTGAGTTCTAATAAAGTTCTAATCCTGGTTAAACATCTAAATAAACACATACCCGACACATTATATAAGGGGACATGTTACACAAATCGACTTAGTCTCATAGTAAGCTCAGTAAGGCTTGTGTTATGGGTACTAGACGACGATACATATAATAGATATAAATACTTAAATACATAGAAAATATCCATGACTCAGAAACAAATATTCATGCTCATCACATAAATTTTTGCCCTTACCGGGATTCGAACCCAGGACCTCTTGCTTCGTAGGCAGGGTACTGCCAACTAGGCTAAAGCGGTCGTCAACATTAAAACTATTGGTAAGATATTTTAAGATTGTGGTTAATAATATACTGTTGTAATGTTCCCTGCTTCACCAAATGCACCAAAGGCATACAAAGGTGATCGGTTATTTTATTACGAACTGGGCCCAATCCGAAACACGCTATCAGTATTAAAATCATATTACGAGTATGTTATTGTTTTTTTTATTCCTATCTCCTTCCTTTTGCGCAAGCATAAACTGCCTGCGTTCCTTTTAATATTAGGGCAGGATAACAAGATAAGCTTAAGTCCATCCAGAAAATCAATTCTATACACATCAGGTAAAATTATTCTTAAAATTGAATACGTATTCCCGGAGATTTCCCCCTACATATAAACTTAAAATGCTACAATCTTAGATTTTCCTTCTTTACAATATTATAGAAAATTTGAAGTACCTGAGTAAATGTGAGTGAAATGCACTAAAATATTTAATAATGTTAGTATCAATTGAAATGGATTTTCTCGTTTCAAAATGGGGGCACTGATAGTTGTTTAGGATCGCATGCAGCAATAAATTTGGCAGTGTGAATAGTTCCGATGGCAGATTAATTGAAGAAAACGAATGGTTACAGACGCAGTGGAATTTAAACGGTGTTCATGTTAACTGCGTGATTATTTCCAATAAAATAAACTTCAATGATATATACATAATTTAAATAAGATAAATACCTGTTATACTTCTTGCATTTCACGACGGCGAGTGGATTTGAAGAAATTTGACTTTAAGAACAGAATAACAGGATTTTGTGAAATTCAATAACTGTAGCTATGTCGATTATAGTTTTCAATTCACATTTTCGGGGCTTTGTATGGTTGATGGGTAATTCAAAGTGGCATTTTTGTATTAAAAGCGAATAATGACGCAGAATAATTTTATAATGTGCATGCAAATTGCATGCACATAATATAACAAGTTGACAAGCCAAACCCCAAGGACTACAACATTTGGTAACGTATCTGTCCGTGCATTTCAGCTAAATGTGAAGTTTCAGCTCGAAAGTTAGCGTGCAGCAATATATTCCGTGAGAATTTACCTTAGAGGTAAAGAGTCCATTTCAACGTTGCCCGCCAGTACCGCGTACAGCTAATTGACCAATCTCGTACCGTATTGCAACGGAATAAGGTCTAAACAGGGGACATTTTAGCTTGTCTTCTTGTGTACCTTGCAGAGGTATTGCACGTTAAGGTGCAACGTCACTGACGAATTCCATACAATTTTCGTTCGGACTAGACGTCTAATCTATCGATGTCAGGAACTTGAAATTGTGATATTTAGATAATATATGACCCTCTTCTCCCGCAGTTTGAATAAATACACGCAAAAACCAGTAATATTCAAACAATAGCCATTTGAAATTCATAAAATTTTACTCCGAGCCTTGTATGTGTGCGTGAGTTAGACACTGTCCGTGTAAATGACATGGCCGCGTCACAATGACAGCACGTTGCCTAAAACCTTCACTAGATGTCTTTAATATCAAACAAGATTAGTTAGATAGCGGAGTGAATAGTAGTAATTATAATCACCAGACGGTGACACCATCGTACAAACACTTTTAGTTTGTGGTGAAAGAGATAGCATTATTTTTATCTTGCTACGCTGCTCATTTTGGTAATGACGTAAGAGCAATGTCATTTGTTTTTGATAGACTGAATTTCAAGCAACAATGAATGAATTTCAATGCTTTGCTCTTTAGCCGTGATAGACCTACTTCAAGTCCACGGAACGATAACTATGCATAGGTACATTTTGCGTCTTATTAGAAAGAAGTAAGATCCAATATTGAAACGTAATCTGTGCTACCGAACGTATACATATATAGGTTTTGATCAAATGACATACATACATACATACATACATTCACGCCTTTATTCCTAAAAGGGGTAGGCAGAACACCTGAAACGTATGTTCCAGCGCCACTTTTAGCATTAATGTTGGTATAAAATATCAACAAAATGTGATATTGCAGTGATAGGTTGCTAGCCCATCGCCCACATCACACTTCAACATTGGTCCTTTAGTCGACTTTTACGACACCCACGGGAAGAAAGGGGTGTTGTTGATCAAATGAACCGTTTGAATTTCCAACTTGCAGATTATAAGCAAGTTTCGATTGAGTGAATGTTACGTAATGTAGCATTAAATATAACAGACAATTATTAGGAGTGTAAGTACCTGATAAATTTAAACATTCGCTTTAGTCGACTGCACATCGATTGACAGTAAATTACCTACTGCAACCTATTTAGGAATCGACTGTTCAACTAAAATATTAGATTACCCCCAAAATGTAAATTAACTAAGTCACAATTTTTCTTCTTTACGAGTACAATGTTGTGAGGGTAGAATTATACACTCGTAGGCATTCTTCGGTGCAGGGACTGATGCCAGTTACGACCGGTGGTTAGGCAAAGTGGTTAGGGGACAGCATAACAGTGCCGCAACCAGTTAGAAATGTCCATTACCGGTATTTTTTTAAAGCCTTGTGATATCTTTTTAATACCGGTTTCAAACCGGTATTATTTCGATACTTACTTAGATATTTTTTTGTTCTTAAGCGGGTCGACCTTGCCCTCAACGCCGAAGCCGAAATATCGGTTACCTTTGTAACTTTTATGAAACCGTATTTACGGTACCGAAAAAAATTACATAAAATATAAAGCTGCAGCCAGATATGTCCCGGAGAAACCCGATATATTTAATTAATTATGCTATTATTAACATACTAGGTACAGATAGGGAATGCAAACCACCATCATGGAATCCCGAAATCCCGGAATCTCCTACCGATTTTTCCAATATTCTAATACCAGAATTTAAAAGGACCAATGTCGAAATAAGTGTATTATTATTATTTTTATCCTGCTAGTATTGTAAATGCGAAAGTTTAGATGTTTATACGTATAAATATTTGAATGTTTAGATGTTTGGATGTTCGTAACTCAATCACGCTTAAACTGCGCAACCTTATTGCCTGCCTAACCTCTTAAAGCCCATGGGCCTACTCATGGGACTTATTTTGTCGAAGGCATTTAAATTATACTCAACTGGAATAGAGCTGGATTTGTTGTTTCGGGCACTTTTCAAAACAAACGAAAGTCAACTCTATTTCCAACACCATGCGATTCCAATTCCAGTGCCAATTTGTAATATATGCTGAGCCTTAGGAGGAGCCTAGATTAAAATATAGGACATTTTTTTTATCCCAGGTTCATGCAGACGAAACCGTGAGTGGAATCTAGTTTTTAATAAAAAAAAAATTGACATGCATTTGTAAAAAAAAGGAACGCATAATCTAATGTAGTTAAATTTATTTGTTAGTTGTTATTGTTTGTCCTACGTAATTTTTCTACTGAAGAATAATCGCTTTTCCACTCTATTGTTGCTGGTGGTAGGAGCACTATTTCAACTGTTAGAAGGTAAAATAGGCTTCCGCTAGAATGGGTAATTTCTATGAATGAACGTAGAACACCGTAAATGGGGAATGTAGGAAAAAAATGATTTATTGATTTTTTTTTCTGCTAAGTTTTTTCTTTTTTCTCAAAAAAACGTAGGTTTTAGGGTTGTTAACTGATTACACAAACGTTACCTGAAATAAAACTTTGAGTACTAAACCTTTGGTTGTAAACATGAATGTTAAAAAAATATTATGCATCTAAAAAAATATACTGTTACTACTATCGGTTCAGGGAGGGCACTTATTCTATTGTATAGACAGTTTCCAAATTTACAATGACTCCCTGAACAGATAAAAGCAATGGTCGAAAACAGCCCCATAGGTATTTTTAAGTAAATAGGTTGGTTTTGCTGTGAGAGATGAGTGTTTAATTTTATATTAGGTAATATACCACTAGTAATGTTTGGACAAAAAAAAAGGTGTAAAACTTCCAATAATGTTAATCCAAAACACAAAAACACAAATGTATTGTTTACACTTTTAATTTCAGACTTATTTTACAAGAAAAAGTGAACTTTATAGTGCTTTATTTTAGCATTAGAAAGAAGGATAAAGCACAAAGCACGAGGTCTTTTATATAAGACACTTTATGCCACACAGCTGTGTTGTTCCACATACAAGTGTTTTTATTATTTATATCTAAATAGTACTTACAACAATCAATATATTTATTTTGAATGTATTTATTATTTAACTCTATAATTTTAAATTTCGTTATTCAGTTCTCGAAAAGTTGCTTAAATAAAAAACCTAAAGAAGAAGGGGTTTGAAACGATCGGTTCGTATTTTTCGCTATCGAAATTGTCAAAATTGAAAATCGTATCACGTTCTTTTTCTTGTTTTCTTGCTAATCAACAAATTATTGAATTCAGATCACGAGATTATTAAACGAGTATCTATTTGTTAATTAATATTAAGATTTTATTTTTCGCTGTGTGTGGTGGTGTGCGGACTGCGATGGAGCTACCAGAGGCAGGCCTAAGTGGCTTGCAAAAAAGACCGACTCGTTCTCTCCCGAACGTTTTGCCTTCAACAAAAGCAAAGAGGCAGAAACAAAGTCCATTAACAACAAATGAGAAACGTTGGTGTTCAACATTTACAAGTTGGTGTGTGAACTTTGCAGCAATAATGAATTTCCGTGTAACCGTGTCTGTTCAATATTTATCCCAAGCAGAAAAGGTTGACGACAACTTCTTCTTTGTTTAGCGCATTTCTAATCCTAAAAAAATGCACTATAATTTGCAACCAAATCTTGATAGGTATTATTATCGAAGCCCCGGTAATCCCGCTATTGAGGTCCAATATCAAAATTCAATGCTACCAGCATTGAGGATCATCTGATATTGAAGGTATATATCTATTTCGTTTTTGACGATTATAATAATGACTTCGTGTAAATTGGCATAGTAAATAATATATCAGTTTATATTACGTTCCACTGCTGGGCACAGACCTCCTTTCATGGACGAGAATTAAATGAAAAAAATAACGGTATCATAATTATACCGGTTTGGAAAAGGAATTATAAAAGTTTCAGTAAAATTAAAAATAAATACCGGTAACCGATATGTATTTCTACACGGTTCCGGATCCGGTACCGTTACGTTGGCGGCGCGGCTAACCTTTACAATATAACGCTATTGTAATGGAATACCGATTCCATACCGGTATAACGTAACCGAAATCAGTCCATGCTCGTAAGTCAGCCTTTGAAAACAAAAGTGTTCGCCAATTGTTAAAAACTGAATCGATAACAATATCCATATACTTAATTGAACGACCGAGCGAGACGAACGAAGATTTTCATTTCAGCTAGGCAATTATTCCAGATTTCCAGATTCGCGTTTAAAAGATCTTTACTTTACGCAAGTTGTTTGCTAGCAGAGCCGTAAATTTTTAGTGTTTCTTTTCTCGATGTTCGTCTGTTTATATATATACATATATATTGTATGAAGGTATTTATATGTATTTTATTTATTTGTCTATTGTCGTTATTTATTATGTATGTATAACCACTGTGTGTTTATATCTGTAGTTGCACCGACCAAAATTTGTCTGCTTTGCCCAAATGTTGAAATGCTTACGGCTTTAAGTCCGCCTTTTGTACGATAAGTTGTTCTTTTGTTCAAATCAAAGATTAAATAAATAAATATTCTTTCGTATGTCCGGCTGTCTAGACTTCTCCTCTATATGTCGTAGGTAGCTATATTTCTCAACCGATTCTCGGAAAATTTTGTGAGCTGATTTGAAGATTATACAGAGTGACATTCAATCCGAAACTATAAGGGACACGGAAATTTGCTCTAAGGAGCCACCCAGACCGATTTTAGAAAGAATAAAAACTGCATTTAACTTAGTACGCAGTCAAATCTGTCTAAAAATCCTAGTTCGTTTTTTGCGTATAAAGTTAGCTTAGGCATAGTAAGTCTACCTAAGTATACTTACTATGCCTAAGCACGGCTATGTCGCCCCAGTAAGCATCACCAGTGAAAGATTTTTTATAATCGGATAAGTGGTTTCGGAGGTTATACCGTACATACAAACATACAAATAAATAACACTTTACAATAATCGTTCCGGTAGCATAGTGGTTCAGGCATGCGACTGTCAAACGGCGGTCGTGGGCTCGACAGATAAGTTTCATCTCATATTTACCTAAACAAGACATTCAATAATTTTGTAAGCAAATGCCCATAACCCAACCATTGAAGATTAGTAATGAATGAGTCAAAGCATCATAAACGTATAGAAACGTAAACGCGTGAAAAAGTTGAATTCGAATTTTGAATTTTGACGTTCATCGAAAACAGTACCATATTGTCAAATGATATATTTCTCTCTTTCTGATGCGGTCTAGGTCCAGATTCGAGAGACTGGCCACTAAGAGTTTTGATATACAAACTTGCCAATTATTCACAAAGCTTACTAAATTCGTCCGTCCGGTAACGCAAAATTGTTACCAACTTTGAGGTCATTATTTTAGACGCGAGTCACGGGCGAATACAAAACATTTTGTGAATAATACGTAGCCTCTCTGATTGTAATTATGTAGTACCGCAACTGCGGGTGAATATGGATATAACAAATCAAAGTACCAATATACTTCCTAAGTATAGATACCTTATTCCTTATCTTATAACGTTAGATTTTTGTAAGGAAAAATACCTCTTTTATCTTCCTTTATAAATATTGTACTTACTAGTGTTATTTCGATTATTTATTGTGTTTCAAATGGAACTATGTGTAAATGTTTTTGTTTATCAAAATAGTTTTCATGATGCGAATGACTTGAAGATTTACGCACGATTTGTCTAATATCATGTGGAATAGGGTATAGAATAGATAAAGGTAGTACTTTGATTTTTCAACAGTAAACCTACGGATACTCATGAATCATGAATCATGATTTTCCAATTAAATGAAGGCGTAACATCTTTTTAAATGAAATACCTATGCATCATAATATTTACGTAGTATGTAACATGACAGAATAGGTCCGCCAAAAATATAGGGGGTTTTGTGGATAATCTAGATACAAATCATGCTTATCAAGAAAACTTAAACAAGTTAAATATGAAAAAAAATTTTTTTGCACATTACAAGTAAATCTAAGTTAGTTTAGACGGTCATATTGGTTTAGAAATCCAAATTGAAAAACAAAAAAGATGTACGTTCATCGGGATTTGAACCCGGTCCAACGATGGCATTACAGACAGATTTAAGCAAAAGTGTATAACACTGCGCTACCGCATGACATTAGATAACAAGTGAAAAAGTCAGATGCATTCGTCGTACATTCTAGAGTGCCAGACACAAGTACATTTAGTTTCGCTATTTCCTAATAGAGGCGCTACTGTAGATTTAGTTTTGCGCCCTCTAGTTTGATTTATGCAAAATGTTTGACAATGACAAACTTCGAAGTGACATTTAGCTACGTTAGTCTGCGTAAATTCACGAAAAAGCACTTTTATGCATATTTTCGGACTACATTTTAAAAAGAAACATTGTTTAGTGCAGATTGATTGCGATTCATACGTAGCAAGCTCTTCGGCTTCCGCAGTTTGAAACACATGTTGGTACTCGTCACGGTTTTGCGTAAAACGATGAGCAACCATCGAAATTATATATCGCGACATCTGTTAGCAACAGCTCGACAGGAACCAGTGACGTTGAACCTTAAGTTTATTACCTACAACCGCTAGAGAACTCTCGCTTTGAGATGTTTCTAAAAGGGCAAAGTTCGGCATCGATTCAGCCCTTATGCCACCGGATTTAAAAATTCATCGTTTGGTTGGTATATAAGGTCATATGATATTGACATCTAATTTAGTTCTTGGGATACTGTCGGTTCAGCAGATACGTGTAAGTCAACATTGCAGCAGAATAAATTCACAATTAATTTTAACTAGTTAGCTTCGTGCAACATTTGATCCAAACCGGTTGAGCCTTTTAAGCGTGATTGAGTAACAAATATCTAAAACATCCAAACATCTAAACATCCAAACATTCGCATTTATAATATTAGTAGTATTGTACAAATCACTAATTACTAAAGCTACAAACGGAATAGATTTTCGCTGAAGGAGAACAGGTCCAGATCGCGCAAGACTTTTGGCGGGCGCAGGCTGGTCTCTGGCTACATACCCATACCACTCGATCCGTGGGGTCCCAGTGCGCATACGTTATTTTCGGAAATGACGAAACATCTGGTTGATAATGACCTAATGATTGAAGAGCTGGCGGCTTTCTCGCGCAACGCATCAGTATTGCAATTGAGCGAGGAAATGCCGCCAGTATCCGCGGTACAATGTGCCTCCAGGGCCCTTTTTATTAGTTTTAATTTAATTTGGCTATCGTAATTTATCAACTTTGAATGAAGTCAAGCGTGCGAGTCTCAATCTTGATTTCTGGCTCGTACAACCTACGCCGGTTTCCTGGAACTCTTGCGCGGAACTATTATCTAATTTATGAACATGAACCAAGTGAGAAGTCCGTTAAAATAAGCTTCATTTCTCTGTTTCAATCATGGTTTATTTCAACAAAAGAAGGATGAACAATAGGTACAAATACTAGTATGCAATTCGTTGCAATAATCTTGATCGATCGATTGCAGCACGGTTCCGGCTCAAACTCAGAACCGTGACGATCAATGACTGTTGTTTTTTACGAATTCATGAAATCTTTGATATTTATATAGGAGCAGTAAGTTGGTGCAAAGGTATAGTTAGGTTCAAACAGCTATTCACACTTAGGTACCTACTAATTATTTTTGACATTGACAATCTTTAAAACGCTCACTTCAAATTGTTGATTGTACTACCTGAGCTGAGGTGGTACAGATGTTATTAAAAAAATACTAATCAATTCATTGCCAGGCGAGATATCGCACACGAACTTCACACATAACTTTCGTTTGACAATTTGGTTTCACGAACAGAGACCGCGAGTACCTACAGACGAGCATCCAAAACTCATTGAAATCAAGCTAGAATGCATGGTGATTGTCCCATCGACCCTTCGGGAGCACAAATACAGAGAGCCATCCGGTTGCCTTTAGGACACTTAAACAACGCGTCATTGCTTTAACACTTTCGCAACCAAGAACCGGGCGCCTACGCCGTAATAGTCGCTTCCGCTACATACAAGGAAAACCACAGGATCGGCTACGAGCGTAGCACGTAGCGATTCTTGGTAGCGAAAGTGTTAACTAATACTCGTATCACTATTACTTTACTTATCCTGTGGGTGAAGTACTGTTTGAACCTATGTATGTGTGGGTAGGACCCTACACGAGGACACGATAAATAAATCGGCTCCGATGCGCCACAATGGATCAATAAGCATGTCGGACGCGATTTCATTTCCTGCGCGCGCGCCGACCCGTGGGCCAATTTCCGCTGGTTTCGTATTGTTGCGCACTTATGATTGAATTGAGGTCGTAGTTGCTGTAATTTGTGAATAAGCTATTTATTCACTGAAATAAATTGTAGGCGGGCTATTGTACACACTGCTTATCTATTTCCCAATTGAACGTTAATCCCGGTTGCATTCATATCATATTCATTCATCATTCATTCATAAATGCGCAAAGGAACTAACTATTCCTATTACGTACATTTTCACTCAATCATTAGTATCGTATCAGGGACTTTTCCTGGTCGCTGGAAACAAGCTCTAATAACTCCCATACCCAAAAATAATAGGAAAGACGACGTATCACAATACAGACCAATTTAGAAACTTTGTATATTTGGGAAAATTTTAGAAAAAATAATTGCTGATGAGCTTTCCTTCGCCGTACGAAATTTCTTGTCTCCTAATCAGCATGGATTCTTTAAAGGTCGCTGTGTCGAGTCCAATTTGGTCACCTTTACTGATTATTTGTTAACTGCACTAAATAACAAATGTCAAGTTGATGTCGTCTACACCGACTTCTCCAAGGCTTTCGATAAGATTAGTCACAGTCTTGTTGGAGAAGCTGTGGAGCGCAGGTATACATGGCGACTTGTTCCGTTGGATCAAGTCATACATAACAAATCGCTCACAAGCTGTTTCTATCAAAGGATTTTTGTCAGACTATCTTTATATCCCTTCAGGTGTCCCCCAAGGTTCACATCTCGGCCTTTGCTATTTACACTTTACATAAATGACATTGGTAACGTGGTTAGCAGCAGTGATCACCTATTATATGCAGACGATGCAAAAATTTATAAGATTATTAAGACCGTTGATGACTGCTGCAAGCTGCAGGTAGATATTAACTCCTTAGCTGCATACTGTGATAATAATCAATTATTTCTAAACCCTGACAAATGTAACATCATTACGTTTACTCGTAATAGAAACCCAATATTATACATGTACAGCTTAAATAATCACCAGTTGAATAGGGTTGACAAGATCCGAGACCTTGGAGTGATAATCGACAATAAACTTACTTTTCACGATCACATTGATACTATTGTTCAAAGGGCTTACAAGCAGCTTGGCTTCTTATTGAGGGTATGTAAGCCTTTCCAACACGTAATGACATACATGATATTATACTACAGTTTAGTCAGATCAATTTTGGATTTTGCGTGTATTATTTGGAGCCCTTTCTACAAATGTCACATAAATAGGATTGAAAAAGTACAAAAGAAATTTCTAAAAGCTATTGATTACCGTATGGGTCGCGGCCGTAATTCCTATAGTAATAGTCTTTCTCACTATGGTTTGTTGCCATTAGAAGGTCGTCGAATACAGTTTGATGTGATGTTTCTTTATAAAATAATTAACAACTTTATCGACTCCCCGTCACTTCTTGGTAGGCTTTTATTCAAAATTCCACAGCGCACTGCACGTCATAAGAAATTGTTTGCTATACCATACTCTCGTACAAAATACGTCTCGTATTCCTACTTCAACCGTTGTCTTAATTACTATAACACAAACATGTCTCACGTTGGTATCTTCTCGACTGGTTATTGTCAAAGTTTCAAAACTCAAATTATTTGTCACTTAAAATCCAAGTTATAACCACCATACTTAGAAACTATCTGTACTGATATATAAGTATTTTTCTTTTTAGTATTTATAAGCCCTTTTGAGTTAAATTTTGTATAAGCCCTTCGAAACTGACTGCATTTAAACGTGAAGTGCGTGTGTGAACGCAAGCACTAACACATTGAACTTTTCCCTTTGCGACAAAAATTTAGCCAAAAATGCACTCGATTTGCGAATGGCTTTCGCTTCATACCGCCCCTAAGCTAGATTAAGTTAAAATATTTATAGTACATTGTGATACAAGTGAGGTATGTTGATAATTACATCAGAGGCGAAATTGTTCACGCGAACCGCAGGTGAGCGTGATAAGGAAGCCAAGGATGTAATTATCAAAGCTCACGCGTATCATACGACGTTTTTCAACACATTTTGCGAGGAAAAAATCATTTTCATAAGATGAAAATGTTATAGGCCTGCCAAATTATTTTCTTTACATTAAGTAAATCATTAAGATGACAACAGGTTTTTACTCACAATTGCACATCGCCAAGAATTTCCAGTGGCGTCCATTCTATTTATCACCTCACCACGAGTCAACATTTTTGATATTAACATTATTAACCAAACATGCATGAACAAATTTTACAAATATTTGTGAAATAACCTATATTGGCGAGCAACAGTTTTTCTTTCGTGAAGTTTGCGCAGTGTGGGCACAGAAATCTCTAAACAGCCAATACCAAATAAAATTATATTTACGTTTTAAAATGTTATCTGCATTAAATTCATGTAAAATGTTATCAAAAGTGAATAGTTTTACTAAATTAAACGTTTCTATATCATATACAAAAATATATAGTCAATTAATTAACAAAAAGGATTTAATTTGTTTAGTCGAGCAAGAATCCATTTGCCGAGAATTAAAAAAAAAGGTGTACATTCTGTCCAACCCCGTTAATTTAAGAATTCACCGTGGTCATGCATATATCTTGCTGCAAGGTGCCAACGTGACTTAATCGGGATATAACCATAACACACACGTGTTGTAATGTTATGAAACACGCGTGTTTAATATCCAGGATTATGAGCCTAAAAGCGACACAATAAGAGGTACGTTACGAGCAATTGTGTTGAAAAGTAATTTTATGATATGGCACTCAAAGTCTCTTATTCAACATATTGTAAACTTTATTTTTTGTATTTGACTGTTTGTTGCCTAAATAAATTAAAAAAAAAATCTCAGGCTGGGACTTCTTCACCCTTAAACCGCTTAACCGATTTAGATGCAATTTCAGAGCGAGATAGAGATAGTTCAAGGCCCGGGGAAGGACATAGTATGGTTTTTATCCCGGAACTCATCCCCTAAGGGGGTGTAATGGGGGGTGAAACGCGGACGGAGGCGCGGGCAGAAATAAAATAAAATAAATATAAATGCGAAAACGGTAAACCGAAATGAGACCGTATGCAACTACTTACAAACACAAACGACTTGGTCATATCGCTACAAACTCGCTTTCGCATTGAATACCTACTCAACTATTATAATTGTATGGTCGACGTCAAAAGTATGTCAACACTTTTGCACCTTATTCCATTGTTATAAAGCGAAAGCTGCATATATATTTTTGACGAAGGCTGTAAGAGAGCTGAAAGAAACAAATACCTATAATTTTAGTTCAACGTTCATCAGCCGAGTCGTTATGCTTTTTCAAACAGATTACTTTGTCGCGTGGCACTTTGTTTTGTACCTATGCGTGCAACACGCATTTACTTTTTACAAAATGTACCACGCCTGAGCCGAATAGAATATTCGAATTAACTCTCATCTCATATACAGTAACAATGTAAAAACGAGTCTTTTTTATTACGTAAGTCTGAAAAGAATTTGGTTTTAACACGTTTATTGTGAAACAGACATCGGAATTTTTTAGTTTAAAAAGTAACTTAAGTTGGCTGCGAGTTTTCTCGAATGACAGAAGAAATAGAGCTACTGCTGCTAGTCTTAATGCTAGTTTCACAATGTTAGTTGGTTGATTTAAATGAAAACAGTCGGTCACAGTCGGTTGAGTCTGATGGTACAGTCAAGGCAATTTAAACACGTACGTACCTTTTTCGCTCTTGTCACACTGACTATAAGAGATAACGGAAAACTAACTGAAAAAAAAAACGTTTTTTAACCCTCAACGCAAAGTGTTATAAGTTTGACATGTCTGTTGTGTATCTGTCTGTGGTATTTTTCGATTTCTTTCTTTTGTGTCATATATAATTTTAGCCCGAGTGTTCTTAGCCATGTTTCATGAAAATCGGTTCAGTTGTTTTTGAGATATTGATCTTTGAAATGAAAATGTCGGGGTTTCTCAACTTTTCTAAGTTATAGTTATATTTACCGTGGCCACTAGGATCATTACGTTTGAATAAGTAAGTAAGAAAGAAAGAATACATTTATTCACTACACAAAAGACACACAGAGACAAAGGGAGTAGACATACAATACAATTGACACACAATGTGTATGTAAAGTGGCCGTCAATAGAATTTGCTAACTATGTAAACAAACCGCCATATTGAAAATCTCTTTCACTATGGCTGTTTGTTTACATAGTCAGCAAATTTTATTGACAGCGACTTTAAGTATGTATACATTTATCTCAGACCAAGAAAATATACAGACGGAGCGTTACGAACGGTCTAGTGAAACCAACCGGTTTTCAACCAAGCCCTATAAGTTTAGCACACGCTAAACAAATGAAATCGCACAAAACTCGAAATAAATGATCTTGACAGCATCGCGACACGTGCTGAAGAGTTTTGTGCAATTTTGTTGGTATATGTGTGCGTGAGCGTGTGCTAAACTTAATGTAGCTTGGTTTTGTTTGTATGTGGTTTGGCTTCACTTGACTGTTCGTAACGCTCCGTCTGTCTTTTTTTCTTGGTCTGAGACATTTATAAATAATTTATAACGAACCCTTAAAATTGTAAATTCCGGTTGTTGCAAACCGTCTGTAATTGTTATTACAACGTCGGTAAGATACAATCAGGTCTGAACTTCCCAGTTAAGGGCGACTACAGCCTGCCGGCGCCATGTTTATCGTTTACTGGCCTGTAAACTATAGTTAATGCGACCCACTCTACGCCTGCATCTTAGCGTTATCCGGTTTGAAGTTTACATGGGTACATTACTTATACAAAAGTTATGAAAGTGTACATATCTTTCTTGACTCAAACAGTTCACATAATAAGTAGGTATTATAGGCGAATAAATAAAAGCAATTAACAACAGCCCCAAATACCCACACGTTTCTGAACAAGAAAACGAGACCATATTAATTATTAGCAATAAAAACTAGCCTCACGTTATAAACAATTCAGTTATCGTGTGCGTGAGCACAGCAGTTACCCACACGAAATTCGTTACAGTAATGACCGCCTTGGGTAAACTAGCAAATACTATACTCGTATTAGGCTACAGTTATTCCTTGTGATATAATTTACTCACGGTAAGGTGGCGCTTGATGGCGCGGTATAATACGATAGAGTGCTGTTGGCTTATTGAACTAAGGTTTTATTATAAGCAGGGCCCGTAATTTTCATGCCGATGACATCAATTTGACGTCACGCTCCATATAGGATGATCCCAAATAGTTTTATTGTAAATTATTAATCATTAGAGTTGAACGAAAACGAAATTAATAAATAAATGAAAAAAAATGTGCTACCCAATGTATTTAACTAGCAGCTGTGTTAGCTGTAGAAGTCGATTTCTACAGCTAAAACAAAATAATTGGGCTGTGTTGAACTTTAAATTCGCACTCTATATAAATGAGTTATATTTTTGACTGTACTTTCTGGAAAATAATCAGATTACGTTAGTAAAAGATTATAGTTCACCTATTTTAAGTATTGATCCGTTTTGTGAAAAACCTATTTTAGCCAGGATCCGATCCCAACTCTCAAGTTTTCGTGCGCGGGCGAAAAACGAAGCATAATAGATCTTCCATTAGCGAGCGAGCGAGACAAGAGGGTAACATTTGTTTAAACAATGAAATGATTATCATATCATGAAAGCTTTCCGTTTTCGCAATTATTAGAAGCCCGCATATCTGTAGCGCTACGCACGTAGCCGATACCGTGGTGATCCGCCTTGTAGCGAAAACTGGCTACTACAAACAGAGACCTCGCCAAGCGATTTCTTAGCAGGGAAAATGTTACACGAAATTAGTTATTTGGAGACGTATATTGTTATATATCTAAAGTCTTATGTTAAATACCTAATACTAGGGCTCTGTGAGCCGCAGAAACCGCGATACTATCTATATGTAAAACAATTTTTTTGATTGAATTTGGATTTAAAAAAATAACCTGCTTTCAAATTTTCACTTGAATCGGTTGATAAATGCTACCTGGAGAACAGCCGGGATAGTCGCCGGACATACAAAAGATTATTTTTCCAAGCAGATACGGGGAACTTCGACCGCTTCGCTCGCTAGTTCAACCATATCTCCAGCACCTATAATCTTTAAAATTAGAGATTGGCTAAGTTACTAACAGATAGAACAATGTATAAAACTTGAAATAAACAGCTTAAATTTTGAATTTTTTTTTTTTTTTTTTGAGTCTCCAATATTTATAAATGCGAAAGTTTGGATGTTTGTTACTCAATCACGCTTCAAGGGCCAACCGATTTGGGTGTAATTTTGTATGAAAATTGTTTATAGCCTGGATCAAACTATAAGATTTTATCTCGGGTCCACGCAGACGAAGTCGCGGGCGAAAGCTAGTGAGGAAATATTAGTCACTAGCTGCGCTTGCGGCACCGCCCGTGTATTTCAGAGAACGCATGCGCAGAGGCATATAATACAGCCTACCTATATCCCGAAAGTACAATCCCTCTTTATAATTTTAGTAGTCAATAATGTCTACCGAAATATGTCATAAGACATGCAAAGTAAAGAAACAAAACACACCCTATCCTCAATTTTTTATTCAAATACACCTTATGGTTTTAGAGTAAAATGCCTGTGACATACTGACGGACAGACAGACAGACAGACAGACAGACATGACGAATCTATAAGGGTTCCGTTTTTTGCCATTTGGCTACAAAACCCTAAAAATCATCATTCAACATAGACTGTTATTTTATAAATATCCATTCTATCTGATGTGTTCCTTTTTAGCTTGACAACTTTCCACTTACCTTGTTTGCACCTTTTTAGCTTATGTCACGTCACATCATGTTAGATGGAGCCACGTATGATTAAACTTGACATAGGGGAAGCAAAATAATTAGAGAAGGAATGACTGTTATAAGTCACGAGGCGCGGGCACAAATATGTATAACTTGTAGCTAATATAAGGTGCATATCCCATCCCATACATGCCCCTTGATTCGAAAATGGTAAGCACATATACTTTCATATGCCCAGAACCTTATTAATAAGAGCTGTTCATCGTATTCAAGGTAAAATAAGATACCAAAAACAAGCATAGTTCTGTGCATATATTATGCAATGTGGAAAATTTCTTTCCGATTCAGAGCCATGTAAAATTGCTATTTTGCAGTCTCAGTTTGCAGTTTAACATTTCCAATAAGCCAAGCCTTGCCTTCTGGTGATATGATGATGATGGAGCTTCACACATTGTATAGAAATTGTACAAAAATTGTACCCGTTTTCAATGCTCGTATTCACGTGGGTATATACCGGAACGTTATATTAATAAATTGCTTGGATACTACGACGGTAGCAAATATTCATGTATCCGCCTGATGGTAAGCGGCTACCGACCCTTTATTGATTGAAGATTACATGTAGGAATCTAATCATGAAGCATTCGGAATGTTTCGACATAGAGAGCAATTCCCGTGAACATAAAAACAACTTCTTTCAGAATTTCCTCGCGACATGACGTCTGTACTTTTTTCCATTTCAATCGAAGTTGTAAGCAAACATGGGTATTACGTATATCACGTGTATATCGCACTGCTGTGGCGCCAAGGCGGCGTGTTGTGGGGCGCGGTTGCCATGACGACCGTGCCCCCACCAGTGACCCGTCGACCCCTAGTGACGAGCCGCACTGTCATTGCCAACGGGTTTTTGCAAGTTGTAACTGCAAAAACGTTTGGTTCAACTTTAATTAATTACGATATGTAGTGTGCTTGAAAAGCGGATTAAAAGGGAAATGTCTTTGAATTGTGTGATATTTATGAACAATTTCGAGTACCTATTTAATCTTTATTCGATTACTAGGTGTAGGTACTTGTGTGATAAAATGTAGCCTTAATTATCCTTCCAGAAGGTCCATTCTATTTGTGAAGGATGTGTTTGATTGGATGATTAGTTTCGTAGATTCCCCCTTTATACATACAAACTTACAAAAGACCAAGCAAATAGCTCTTTGTAATACGTATTATAGTACAAATAAAAGTACCAGAATTTGATTATAAAGTTGAAAAAACATGATAGGCTTTCATTTTGATTCTGTATTTTGTGACAAAAATAGTCGATTGCATTAACCTGATGAAGATTTTTCTACCAAGGCGAAGACGAGAGGGAAACTACCTACATTTCTCGACCCGACAAAAACAGAACTATTCACTAAACATAAATCTTTTCCATAAAATTCATTCTTATTATATCAATGTCATGAGGACTTAAGCATGAATCACACTGGCTCGGCCTGCAGTGACGGTCAATAGTAAAACAATAACTGTCAAATTTAACTACTATTGCCGCGCCAGTGTGATTCAGGCCTTAGTCAGGGACAACTTTTCTCACTTTATCTGAACATGCTGAATAAGGAAACCTTTTTTAAATTCATTATCATCATCATCACAATTTAGATAAACATATTGTGATAGGTACCTAAGTACCAGGGCGAATATCCAGCGTTTTTAAGGCGTTTTTTTTTCGTCATTATCGGAGACAGCAAATACTATTAAAAGGTACGAGTATCAGAGTCTACTTTTGATGAAGATGTTAGCCAATACCAGTACTGAATCTTATTTCATTAAAGGTTCTGCGGTACGTTTTACCTCTGATGAAATAATCTTGAGACGACAATGACGTTAAAACCAAAACGCTCGGAGAATCGCCCACCAATCTTTGACGAATATATATTTAGTTCATACATTATTATGCATTTGACAGTCAAATTCAGAGTTGTACGATGATGATGTACACTCATTATTCAAAAAGCAGAAACGTCCGCTAACGAAATTCTAAATTTCGATCAAAGTGGAAAATTGAAAAATTATTCGCGACGAGCGGGTTTTAAACCCACAACCTCTGGAATCCGTCCATCGCTCTTGCCTATTGAGCTACCGTGGGTCCGCTAATGGCGCCGAATCTTTCAATCCTTTCCACTATATTGTAATTACACCTTAAGGAGACTCGTAGCGACATCTACCGCGAAGTTATTACAACTTCTGAAACGGCACCAACTTCTCAAATTACATTGTGAATCGTTAGTAACAATGCGCTACCCCATTTTAATAGTAAATGTTTATTAAGAATAATTTTTCAATCTTCCACTTCCATCGAAATTTGCTCCGTTCATACCCTTTCATGTTGATATAATCATATATTTTAGAATTTGACATTTAGCTACGCGAACTTTAAAAAATGCCTTATTTTGTTTTTTTTTTATGTCATAGGAGGCAAGCGAGCATACGAGTATTGCGCCATTGCACCAACAACAAACCCAACAATAGTGAAAGTACGGGAATCACTTTTCATCATGACATGATTTTTGTGTAATTTATAAGATTTATCATGATTTTTTATAAGATCTTATGGGGAGCCAGCACTGACGCACATGAACTGTTTGTGTTACAAAAAAAATGCATATGGATTCTGGCAAATATACGGATACCAAATAGCTGCCGACCCTTTTTTAAACAGTTCGTCTTACTCACCCTTCCGGCAATATATATAATGGAGGCCGCTATATTTGCTAGGGAAAACCCCGATCTATTTGAAGCTAAACTAGATACATACAAAACCAGGAACCAGTATAGAAACAAACTGAAAACTCCACACTACTCCAAACTCCAAACTAGCTATCCTTAGAAATGGGCCTCATTTTGTATGTATCCGAATAGTAAACAAAATACCCGATGAAATCAAACTGGAACCAAATTATAAACAATTCCACAAAAAATTGAAAACGTTTCTCACTCATAAATGTTATTACTCAGTGGAGGAGTTCCTAAATGATGAAGCCCTGTCGCATCATAAAAGTAGGTAACTTAATTTTAAAAAAAATAAGTAAATTGAATTTGAGTAAACTATATAACCATAAATAATTATATTTACTTTATGATATAACCTATACCTAACTCTTGACATTAAAAATTATTAGAATTAGAATTAAGTACATAAAATTAAATTTGCTTTGTAAATTATTATTCAAACATTATATACATGTATTACTCTTCACATAATAAAGAAGCATGACCCGGAATATAGAATTAAGTTACTTATAAGACCATTTGTGTGCCCTAACAGGGTGTCATGGAAGCCTTTTGTATAATAATGTAAACATCTCATGTACATGACTTTACAAATAAACATTCTATTCTATTCTATTTCAATTCTAAGATACGCAACGATGGCGGCCATTATTTCAAAGATTAAAAATGGAGGTAGAAGTGACAATTTCCTAAGACTATTTTGCCGTATTAGTTAAACATTTAACTTACTAGACTTACAGATTTGAAGCCTTAAAGATCTTAATTTTTTCACCATAATAATATTAGCTTTTTTAATTTAAACGTTTTTATGAATACTTTTATTGGCAACGTTCAGTTGCTATTTATTATTTAGATTATTAATTTAGATCTTAAGTTTTACTTTATTTTAACCCTAGGTCAATTCTCTTATATAAATAATGTACGCTACGCGAGTATGGTCTCCGAATATGAATCCATTAGCAATTTAGGAGAATATAATTATTATAGTAATTTCCATATGCTTTCAAAATCTATATCTGAGGATCCCGTGGGAGGTCCCAATGTGTGAATGTGTATGTATCTGACTGAAACTGAAAATGGTCGTAATTTTGATTTTTTGTCTTGCTGCGATTGCTATCAAAATTGATATCTGAGGATCCGCATGGACCTTAAATAGGACTTTGTCATCAAATACGACACAAATTTCAACCACACAGTGCATCCTCGGGAACTATAATATATCCAGTATAAAAAAAAAACAAATGTCGGTGATTAAATCAATAAGTAGTTTTTTTATACCAGTACGAGTGTATTAAATCACGCTATGGCCATAACTGAATCCTAACTCAGAAAATTATCGCATCTACTGCACGTTTCCATACTCTTTGATTTTCCATGATGGCGGCCTGATTGGAAGACGTCAAGCAAAATGTTCTGGGTTGCCAGTCTATACGTAGTAATAGTAGTAAGTCATTGACAGGGCCACATCTATGACAATATGAATGGTTTTTCGTTTACTAAAATGCAATTTTCTTTATTTACTTCTTTTCGCAATGTCCGTTTAGTGAAGCATACGGCCCAGTTTGCGAAGCGGTTAGTTATTATACATGCAATATTATTCAACACAAATTAACTAAAATTGAGGAATTTTTAAAAGCAGTAATTACAAAATAAATCCGGGTCATATAGAATTGATGCATTTAGTAAATAAATAGTAAAATGAGTATGAGTATGAGTCACCGTTTAAATCTAAAAAACCTTCGCACAACACTAGGCAGCGTCAATAGCGCTTGGATATTTTTACAACAGACGTTTATTTTGCTTCACATTCTCTATGTCGTTGTTGTTGGTTGGAATACCGTAACGACTCTGCAGACTAGTTATCTATTTGCCTAAGAATTCATCAATTGTGGCAACTCGGGGTGATGACAGTCCCTCGCAATAAGCACCATATGCAGCAATGTAAAATTAATTATTTCAAGTCCCTAAACCTCATGTAATTTGAATATTTCCAACCAATAACGTATCACGGTTGATGGAGCATTTGATAATTTTCTTAAATAACATAAAAATACAAATGTAAAAAGGAGATGCAGAGAAGAAAACTATTTAATACAGAACACAAAACCGCCACTTAAACTATTATCAAACCGCGGTTAGAATACACATGAGCACATATGGCGTTTTCGAATTAATACATGAAATGACATTGTGAATGGTAGAGTGTGCAGATAAATGCAAATAATTGTTTCAGTACGACGAAAATTTAAAGCTTAGGAAAATAACATAAATTATATTACCTATTTAAATAAAATACAAATAACGTAATATTGTCCTCTCATAGCATAACATCATCGTCTACAGAGCTGTCTGTGTAATCACCTGTTACAAAGAAACTAAAATAGATATTTAGTGTGCTAAACATATACATTCAATAAATAGTTTACTTTATCTTTTGTGCTAACGGTACTTTCGAAGTGTCTTCTAATCACGGTTTGATTATACCTAATGTCGGTTGAAAACCTTAAAAAAAACAATCGTCATATCGAAAATTTGTCCGATGCGCAGTGTCTCCTCCCTAAAGCCTTGTCTAGTCCTCGACGTACTTGGTGTTATGAAAATGACTCCTCATTCTTTGGGAAGCTTCAGGTGCTTGTGTACACCGCGGCCCACTGAAAACTAGGTATACAAAATCGTCAGTGATTATAATAAAACTCTACTAACTAAGCTCGCCGCGTTGCCGCGCTGAATCGCGATGGACAGACGTTGCACCAGTGTTTTAAACCTGTAAATAAAGATACCCACATTTATGCTAAAAGTGGCGCTGGAACATGCTTTTCATGTGCTCGGCCTACCCCTTTTGGGAATAAAGGCGTGAATGTATGTATGTGTATGTATGTATGTAAATAAATATATACTTAACCTGAAAACTAAGCGGCAACAATTTGTAGCAGGGTAACTTTAGAACGAAGGTTAATGTTTTTCAATATTAAAAAAATCTTCCGCGTACGTCATTGTTATCTTGGGGAATAATAATTGGACTGGGACTGAAGTAAATTTGGCGTCCTATAGAGATATGTTTTTAGAGAATTCTACACTCCTGCGACTACACACAGTAACCCCACCCCACATACCCGTATTAATATTAGATTGCCATTTCAAATTGCCTCGCATTGTACTGCCTTGCATTTTTACATAATTTAGTAGTGTAAAAGTGGGTCAGCTAGATTGTCCATAAGTGTAGCTCTTTCCATACGTTTCCCGGCAAATGAGCGAGTCACGTGTCAAAAGACCAAAGGGATAATTATGAACTGAGTTGGACGTTTTTATGCGAAATTGTATTTGAGTTAAAATATAGGAATGTAGAACTACGAAGCTTTGCAGGATTAATTCGAGGATTTCCGAAGTCAGTTTTTAAACTCTCTTTAGTGTTATGTCTATTCGCTCTGTAACGTTTTTTACTCATTTTGGATGCAATTTAATGCTTCTGTGCGTCTGATTAGTATTGAATTCGAGACCAAAGATAGATATACATATAATATATATATATACACACAAGATGCACTTAAATTGCAGTCTGGTTGTTTCCGTAACAGTCGATTATTGTGTGTCTCGATTTGATAATTATTATAATATGAATGTACGGACTAACTTAATAATTTGGTTCAAACGACGCAGAAATTACGCAAGTGTGTATTTTATACTTTACGTACATTGCGAATGAAAGGGTTAATGTATTTTGCGAATTCCTTCCGATACTTTAGCTGCGCAGTGAAGTATTTAAAAACCAAACAGAAAAGCAACGTCCATCCTAAATTGGTCACCAGAGCACAAGAGAAGATAAAATGAGATGAGTTATAAAAATCTACACGCGTTTATTAGAGCGCTACATTTCCATTAAAAGTAAAAGTTGCCGCCAGTAAAGGCTTTTGGTATACAAAAGGACAACAATCATCTATAGAGCTCTAATGCATCTCCATTGTCCTGCAGCACCGTCATTGAACAAATGCTTGGCTTTTCATTTATTCTACGCCTCTACTCGACGGGTTTCTAGCACCTAACCTAACCTACACAATAATCGACTGCTCTACACAATAGGGCATGATGGCCTATCATAAATGGTTACCGACATCTCACTCCACTGCATAACTACGACTGTCCTGCAGTCAAGATGTGTAGAAGAGCCTTAACATTAACACCACAACTTTCCCCGTAGGTATTTGGAATTGAGTTCCTGGTGGAGAGCAACGTCGATATTGCTTCCAAGGAAGCATTCTGTATTGACAGTTAGTAAACTGCACTTGTCTCTGACTGTCAGGATAACGAATCGTCAAATCAATTAATAGGTCGTTAACTAGTTACTCCTCTGAATCGGCTACCAAAATAATAATAATCATCATATCAGCCTCCCCCAACGAGTGCCACAATACCCGGTTTTAAGCTGGCCATCCGACTCCCGCGACCTTTACCAGGCCATCAGTCCACCTTGTGGTCGATACCCAAGCTGCGCTTACTACTAAATCATTATTATTTAAGGCGCCGTAGGTTCAGCGAAGTTAAGCGAACAGAGTTTTTGAAACAGTATAATGCGTCTGTTTATAATAATATGATTTATAAAAAATACGAATAGTAATCTTGAGACTTTTCTACAGGGAAATCAGTACTTAGAAACATGATTAAGCAATTTTCGCTCGATAGAAAAAAATCCCGAACATGGGTCTAAAAGGGTCTAAAATACACTTAAAATATTCCTTACAAATTATGCACAAAAGCTAAACATATGAAAATGGTTTCTAAAAATCGGCAATATCATGTTTGAGAGAAATCAGTGTTTACATTTTTATTTATTTGAACGGCAAAATATTAAAATTAAAAAACATGATTTCCGCGCTTCCGGGCACGCACTTCCATCTCGCTCACGCTTATGCTCAGTGAGAGGGAGGGAAGACCATGAACCTACGGCGCCTTAATTGTGTAAACGACACAATTATAAAGATTTTACCGATGTTTAATTATTTGGACGCCCGCCCGCGTCCGTGATTTTTTACTCGTACGTTAATTGTACTTATTCAAAATATAAACTTATGCAAAATATACATTTATAGCTGTATTCTTACTGAAGCCTCAATTAAGCTTACTTGCAAGAAACCTATATTGACCTAACCTTAACCTTTGAAGAAAGATATATTGAAGGTAATGAATGACATTAATGATATGACGATTTGTCTCTGTTTTATGTCAACTTACTTTGCCGATGGTTTTAAATATGTATCACAAACTTTTTCCTAGTTTCTTTTTCCTTTTTTTGTAACATACTTAGTGACTTATTCGATGCACACTCAGTCATGTGAAAACGTCTTTGTTTAAAACTTCCCCTATAAAATCGCATAAACGACTCAACAACGTAATGGAAAACTGAATACTTTACATAGGTAGCCGGCACCTATTTCAAATAAATATAAAATAATGCGCACGAAAAATTACGCGCGCGTAAATTGCAATAATTTAAACGTCATTCCGCGGGCATTAACGTTTTTTACGCGGTTGCGTTTTTACAAGTTATTGTTGCGCTTTATCCTGCAATGCGGCTGGTTTTTTTGACATTTATCATTTCGCGGACATAGCGGCCTTAATAGGCTTATTGGAATGGAACATTACCAGGTTGGCGGGTAGCGGCTGAAGTGAAGTGCTCACTATTAAAACTAATTCGTTGATCTTTGTTGTAGTCTTAATATATATTTTGATGAAAGTGCAGTTAGGGGTATTAATATAAATACGTATATAAATATCTGTATAGGACTCTATTGTCAATGGCATAAAGGCGTATACGGATATTTACGTCCTTATTATTTGTTTACGACTAAGAAGGTAAAATTTATTTTATGAGCCTTACGGAAATATGGTTTATTCTCTCTTTGTGTCAGTTCTTTATTTAAAAGCGACGCCAGCCAGTCACTTGTTCGTCCTCCTCATCTTAGCGTTAGCACAGGACTGTTTGTTTTCTATTCCCAATAATTGGCGTAGGTGTAGGTACTAGTCTTGCTCAAAGGTCCTCCTAACTCATTAGTCTCATTACCTCATAAGTAAATCTAGAACTCGTTGAGATCTCTCTCTCTCTCTCTCTCTCTCTCTCTCTCTCTCTCCATCTCCTCCAGCATGCCTTGCAAGGTATAGTACCGTCCGGTTGGTAACCATTCGTAGGTACCACACTTCCAGAAATTCCGCCTGTCGACGTTGCCTAGGGTACCTAAGTAATAATGACTCTTTAGTATAGAAAAGGACCATGTTATGACATACAATTGGTAAAATACAGACTGGTAAGATACATGTTTCACCCGTCATAGCGAAGTTGCTAAAATGGTTTCTAACAAAAATACGCCACTTTGCTTCCTTACAATATTATTTTCCTTTAATTTATAAACAAAATTGGCGAAACGAAAGTCTCTCCAGTGTTGTTGTTGCTAAAATTATGTTTCTTTTACAAGAATACAAAAGCCGACATTAATAAAATTCTTTAGTGAAGAAGCGTGAAAGTTTTTTGTTCTGCTCCTTGAAACAAGTTGGACGGTTTTTGTCGGCCCTCTTATAATAACTGCACGAAGAATTTAATAAAACATTGTTAAATTAAATCATGCAGCACGGTAATTTTCACAGTTATCAGTTACTTAATGTTGCGGAATTATACTTTCTTTAGTGTATAATCTGCTCAATTGATGATGCTGGGATTGATACATATTGGGAGATTTGATAGTGAAATAAACTTCTCATAATGTGACTTTAATTTCGACTGGTTAGTTAGCTATGGGTACACCGTATAACTCAGTCCTCGCCTGCGCGTCGTGGGGGTGTGGGGTTATGACGATAACGGGGTGCGGGCAACGTGCGGGAGGCAAAGGGAAAGTCCATGAACTTAACATTTCACGCGAAACACCCGAGATCATGTATCAAAATAAAATAGGCAGAGCAGATTCTCCTGAATTGTTCAACTCAGCTGCTTTCGAATAGAGCGATAGTTTTTACGTCTGATTGCTCCTCGCAATTTTAACTAATCGATCGATTTTAACTAATGATCGCGGCCGACCAGATCTCTTCCGATCTTCTGTTGAGGAGGTCTGTTTAAATCGTTTTAATGTTTTATAAAAAAAACCGGTTTGATCCCAAGAGATTTATTCGCATTGAAAATGTCACTATGGCCCTCGCCATTACGGTATTTGGTGACAATTACTTCTCGTAATTGCTTCATCGTGTTATACACATGAAACGACTGTATTTTGTTTCCGTAAATGTATATTTAAAATTTATAAATATAACAATTTATTTCCATTGTCATGTATTTTATACCAGTACGAAACATATTGTATATAAACTTATTGGACACGGTGTAGAAACTCGCACAATTTCATTGTGGGTCCTGGAGTCTGGGATAGTTCGTGAGATTAAACATTGATACATATAGATAAAACGTTTATTTGTTAACCATAAAATTTGAAATTCATAACGTTGCCAAATCAATGATCGTCATCATCATTTCAGCCGAAAGACGTCCACTGCTGGACATACTTAGGCCTGTACCAAAGTGAGTGTCAAAGTGATCGGACCGTTGCCATCCGCATCCAGCGGAAACCCGCGATCTTTACCAGGTCATCAGTCCACCTTGTGTGAGGTCTGCGGCGCTACCACGAAAATCGAATCTCGAAGTTCGTGTAGTTGCATCCCTGTCACTCGAGAGTTAAGTAAGTGCGATAGAGATAGAGATACCCTAACATTGGAAGTTCGTGGTTATAGCTCTGTCTCCCCTTGCGCTTTGTTATCGTCCTAACCCCGCACCCGCGCACCGCGCACGAGGACTGAGTGAAACGGTCTACCTATAGCTAATGTGCTAATACGCATTACACGCAGAACTCATAGCCGTTGGGGCGCAAAGTTATTCAAGTGGAGACCGTCGTACCTACCTATCTGAAGAGTCAGAGAACCAAAATTTCAGCGTGCCCCCTCGGTAATGGTTTGGGGAGCAGTATGTATGCGCATAATTGATATATTATAATTATTATATTGCATATGTTCCATTCAAACGCACGGGTTATAATATCTAGAGCCTTCGTCCATCCTGAAGATCTAATTGATATACTGATTAAAAAAAATATCGGATGAGTAGTTTTGGAGATTACCCGTAGATATATACAAATTTACAAAGTTACATTACACAGACATTACTGCTCTATCATTAGGATTGATGTGTGCCACTAACATCAGAACATCACCTATTTTCACAAAAGTGGCTGCTTATAGATCGCCATTTCACGTCATGTAGACAAGTCAATACATAAAGAAAGAGTTATTATTTTTTGCGTTTAATTTAGCGAATAATTTCAACGAGCTCGCGATAAAGATCTGCTAAAGCGACGGAAAGGGTGTCAAGAAAGACCCCCGTCAAGTTGGGTTTCAACATGAAAGCCTTGATATTACGCTTGATATTTTACAGTATCAACGAATAATAACAGGTTACATCCGAATTGACTACAATTTTGTTTAAGCTCCGTAGCAGGGCGTCAAATGTTTGAAGCCGCTGGCCAACAAAAGGTAGAAAACAAAAACAAACATTCTTATGAAAGTTATGTTAAGAGTACGCTGCAGAAGTTTTTGAACATAATAAATGATCTTCTTAACTAGACGTGTATTCTACTCGGTAATAATATTAAGAACATCCTTTTTCAGGAAACTATGATAACAGTCCTTTAAAAATACCAGAATCGTAATTGAATAATAATAATTAGCCCCCGGGGGCAGCTTGTGGCGAGTTGACGGTGAGTGAGCGGCGCACAACGCGTTGTGCGCTTGAAGATGGTATCCGTTGTAAAAAAAGGCGAATCTACTATCATAGCAGGCATTTTTTTGTGTTTATTCTTATCACATTTTTTAAAAATAACTATTGAATATTTGGCAACTCAAAAAGTGCAAGCGGTCCTTAAGATTCGTTAGCAGCTTTAGCTAGCGCATGCAACAAATCAAGGCTTCCGCTTTTGCTTTGCGAGGGCTAAGAGCAAAACCATCAGTGGGATTTCAACCGGGGGACGCAGTCGTATTACTGGATGAGTGCCCTTACGGATACAGTACAGGCCTGCTCGACCGAATAATGTAAATCTCATCAACACCAGGAACTTTTAAAAGCCGGCCCCACTCGGAACGAATTAAATCACGGCATACTAAAGTATATTTCACCCTTTTGATGACACATTATGTACATTCAAAGCGCGTTACGACACGGGCTCGGCTCACAATTTCCATTAAGGCTTGCCGTAATAGGAACAGCCCAAATTTTAAAGTTAGTATTCAAATTTGGACTCTAATTTCTATCCTACCGAAGGTTGGTTTTTGAATCGGAAGGGTGAGACGCTTTGTGTTTCGAATTGTTCGCCGTGGCCGCTCCCCGTGTAACACACATCGTATTAGCAAAGGACGGCATCTTACTGCAATTAGCTTCAGCTTTTTAGGAGTGCCGTTTGTGTTATGAGACTTGTCTGGTGATTTAAGGCCAGAGTTTTATTACGCGTCGTTGTTAAATAAGGTAATTAGCTTTATGGGTTTTGCGCTTTGGGATTTTTCAGAGTTACCCGTTGGTTGACAGGAGACGCGATCTGTGAATCCATTCCGCAAAGTTTTGACTTACCTATTGGGATTGGAATAACATTAACTGGTGGGCTTTGGCTTGCGATAGCTTTAACTCAAATATAACAACAACCAGTACAATTTGCGTCTAATACTTCTTTCGAAACGCACTCTGTGCTGAGTAGTAAGTAGTGCGTTTCGGAAGAAACCCCAGTGTGAGTCAAGTTTTGTTTCGTAAATTTTTTTATAAAGCTAAGCAGGTTTTACGTATTTTTTTTCGGTACTTAATGTTATGTTCCTTATACAGGGTGTAATTGTTTACGTGATACAAAATAGCAAAATGTGTTTTTTTTTAACTTTAATCCAACTATTTCATACACTGTGCTCATTTTAGACTGACGAGAATGTATGAACAGGTGTTTTTTTTTGCATAACACAAAGTTGGTCCCATAATAAAAGTTGCTCAGAATCATGGATACATTCACATTTTGCTATTTTGTATCACGTAAACAATTACATCCTGTATAAGGCTGTGAAGTATCACGCTTCTGGTATGAAATTTCATATGAAATTGGAGGCCTAGGCCTGCAAAGTGATCGTCTTTTGTTTTATTTTCAATTGAAGACTCAACATTATGCTAGCCATTTAAAATCTTTCTTTTATAGCATGCCTGAAAAAAGCTCTATACATACCTCGCCCGGAACTAGGGGTTGTTTAGCCTCGTATTCCTGTTCCATATTTCTTGACCTCAGCAGTAAATTTAATGTAATATTAATCAATAAGTATTTACTTTTATTTTTCTGTTGAAATGAAGCGTAATAAAGTTCAGTTAAAAACAGACAGAGTTTTCCCAATAGACTAATGGTTTTTCCGCTGGCTAAAGTAATGTCAGCCAGAATACCGTTCATTAGACCCAGTTTGAGCAGGATTTTTACGATTTGCTTCGAATAAAATGTAACTTGCTAATATTTTTTACTTGCGGTGTGAACAACACACAGTATTAAACAACAAATTAGTTTGTTGTTTAATCCTGTGTGTTGTTTAGGCATTGCATTTCTTAGAGTAAAGTCAAGCAATGTGTGCATATGGCACAAGGAAATTAAATCCCCTGTTTACATCGCAACCTTTTCTTTGCTATTTCAAAAGTAATTTAATTCCCGACAGAGTACTTTGTGAATGGCGTATTTTCCCTGGTTTTTAATAATTAACTCGGGAGAAAAACTAGCCAGCAGGAAAGCAAGGAATGGTTGAATTAAGTAAATTTAATAAAAATGCAAAGTGAGTCTCCCTCTACTGTGTATTTAATTAGTTAAGCTTGTATCTGCTTATCCGAGCCGGCCAGGCATAATTATTTATTAATATCCTAAGCGTACGCATTAGAAGCTTATAATTTAAAATGTCACGACTGTTTTATTGATTTTTTTATTTTAATTGATTTATTTGTCTCTTATTTACAAATATCAATACACAAAACGTATAAGTAGCACAATAACTCGCTAAGACGGTGACGCGCCGCATGTTCTGGGTGTCAAGTAACCACATATACAATAAAAAAATCTTTATCCTGAACTGCAAAAAAGGACTGCACTTCTAATACGTTTCTATCAAATATTTCAGGTGAGTTGCACCAAGCCGTCTGTAACCGTAAGTTGTGTACGTTAAAATCCGAATGTATGGAAAGTTTGATAAGTTTCTATGGAATGACACCGGTCGGCGCCATACTCGTATTTATCGTTGATCGGCCTGTAATCTTAATTTGGTGCACCCTTTTATTGCTGACTGTATCTGTGTTTGTACAGTCATGTACTTCTGGTGCCATCATCAGACGAGCTTGATGGTACCATAATACTGCAATGTCTCATACAGGTGTACAAAATGTCAACCAGATTGTTTATGTAGATTATGGATCCAATGCTAGGCTGCTTATTATTTGAAATTCGATCAACAAGCACATCATATATTTGTTTACGATAAAATTGTGGTCGTTTAAATAAATTCAATTTGAATGGTAAGCGGATTCGGCAACCGTCACGTTGTCGGATCGTACCCGTCTCCCAAATGGAGTGTGGCGCAGACGAACTTTGATCGTTACGCACCAGGCGGAGAGGTCCCGAAATTATAAAGGTCTAATGATAATAGTCAATTTAACATTTCGAAGCTCGTTCGGATGTTTAATGGAACAGTAACGAGCAATAAACTATGGGCCCTGTAAAACTGGAACAATCCCAAGTTAATAGTATCGATCATGCCCCTTTTTTAGGAACCCTACCTATATTACTAACGCTCCGCTGTCCAGTCCGTCCGCCGGGTCAGCGGGCTGTATCTCATGAACTGTAATGTATGTATGTATGTATGTAAGCACTTTATTGTACACAATAACAGGTCAAGGAATATACATGTCACACAATAGATCAAAGTACAAAGGCGAACTTATCCCTATAAGGGATCTCTTCCAGCTAACCTTTGAGCAATTGAGAGACATTAATAAGTGAAATTAATAAGTGAGTTTTGAATTGTAATAAGTAGACAGTAGAAATGTTTACAGAATATTGCAGGTATTACTTACTGTTTTTTTTTCATATACTCAACTCTACTAGTACCTATATAACTATGTAGCCGGCAGAGGGACACAAAAATAACTCTAATAAAAATTAGAGCTTTAAAGCCCATTATCTCGCAAACGCATCCCTGTATTGAAATATGTTTGTGTATGTTTGTTTTTGTTTTATGTATGTTTGTTCACAAACATCCATTTTGTTTTTGACCAAAGCTATCCAACGAAAGCCATACGCTATAAGGTTTATAGAAAAAAATACACCCCGCGAGTGATGTATGTGAGGTACCCAATTTATTTTCTATATTTGATTTTCATATTGTATCGGCGTGATTGATTTATGTACCTACAGATAGAGTAAAGGAGCGACCACACCACTGCTCAGAATACGCTAACGCACCGTAAACGCAGCAAAATGTATGAAGAATACGTGACGCATACGACACGTCAAGTGTCAACGCGTACACGCAGCGTAACGCACCGGTGAGGTCGCTCTTTTATGACTGAGCTAAGCCGCAGACAGACGGACGGACAAACTGACATATTATTTTGTTCCTTGTTGACTACGGAACCCGAGAACAAGAACTCATCATCTACCAGTGCAACTCGCACTTGGCCAGTTTTTAAAATAAAATTACCCTAAATCTTCATGATTAATAAGTTGATTATTGAATCCTTGGTTTATGATACCTAGTCAATTTTGGCAACCACTAATATCGACAATCGTTTGATCTGTCCAACGTACGTTATCGACGATGTAATGTAACATGTTTTAGAAGTACAATGAGAGCGAACATGGGTATTCAATTAAGTCCTTAACCTTTACGGGATCCTTGTTTAGAGAAAGGGAAGGATACTTTCCATCAGTTGCTATAGATAGTTAATATTCTCACCGAGTTGTTTATTAGTTATGACGGTATTCCTATGTATTACACATAACCATATGGCGCCTGAAAAGATGGATCTGTATGTATGTATGGTTTCCAAATCTTCTTTCGTGTTATTTATTGACTTATTTCGCGTGGAACTTGTTCTCAAATAAATATTTCATTCATTCGTTTTATTACGAAGGAATAACTCTATATTTTTGACGCCTTATTTATAATTTGATTTGGTAGATCTGTTTCCCAAACGCAATTTTTCTTTGTGGGTTTTTTTTCATTTAAATGTACCTTTCTCACCATGTCATGGTAGATGTTTTTTTGCTAGCATAAGTATAAGTATACAAACCAGTTTTTCAACATTAATTTTATTCGCAATTTAACAGTTTCGACGGAGCCCCGCAGCGTGGGGCTCCTAATTCTGGGCAGTTTGTCCTTCGGTCACCTGAAGCTACCTAACGAACCTAACCTACCTACTCTTTCACGATTGCAATAGGTTTCCCATGGGGAAGATAATCTGATATGTAATAAATTATGATACGGGAGTAACACGCCTGAGAAAGTAAACTGCAATGGAAAATAGCGACTAGAATAATCGCATTCGGGAAAAAGCAAAAGAAAATTAGCTACAAAGAAAAATTGCTTTTGGGGTAAGCGATCTAACAAACTCTGAATTTACATAGATAACATTTACAGGGAATGCACTAGTCACCCATTGGTGCATTAACTTCAAATAGATTTTAACAAATGTAGTAAAACACGTTCGAGTCTAATATTCGTTTGATATCTACAGTATTAATTTTTACGTGAAACAGATTAACATGCAGCTGTTTTTGCTATTTACATGCATTTATCTTTTACGATACAACTTTGAAATATCCGAAACTACATTTTATAAAATAAAAAACATTTTCCTATCTACTACATAATAAATAATAACGCAAATGAAGTTAAGAAACAAGTACGTTCCCGTATTTATCCTGAAGTTAAGGCGCAGCTTTCAACGAAATGATCTATGCACGGTCTTAAATTTAATCTCTTAGCAAATCACGTAAACGGAAAGAAAAGTAAAAGCTTCTAAAGGGAAAATGAAAGAGGCAGAACACACGATAAGCTTTTTAATCTCTTAAGTGTTGCTAAACTTTGGCAATGCGTATACGGGCACTGAGAAACGCCATTTTGCCTGTATAATGTATAACGTTTAAGAAAGATGGACGAAAAAAATCTAGTTGTAGTTTCACTTATGTTATGGGTAAAAAGCCCATAATATTTAATGCTTGACTAGAATTACCTTATTATAAAGAAATGCCTAATCTTGGTTATTTTCTATGCCAGTATTCTAGTCGAAAGATATACAGCTTGGACCATTCGGTTCAACATAGACATAAAATAAATATTGAACATGATATTAAATTTGACTAAATCTCTTTTTTCAAATTTAATATTTTTTTCCGCGATTTTTTTCCGCGACGTCGTCCTCGTGGAACTATTTAATCACCAACTACATTTTTATACATTTAACCAAATGAGATATGATTTCCGGAATTAAAAGCATGAATTCAGTGCCTTGAGACTGGGTCTCAAATTGTCTCCATACCAAACGTCATCCAATCAGTTCAAAGGATCAAACGTGCAAATTCTTAGTGAGTTTTATTCGCATTCATAATATTAATTCCAATTAAAGTGGACGCCATTTAGATTTGGCAAGATAAGCTCTATATGCCTGAATCGTTTTCCAAAAACTGCTTGGACTGCGTCATCGCAAGTAGCCATATCAAAAATTCAATTATAAAACTCGCTACTTGCTCTGAAATTTACTGAACGCCAACAATTTGGCTGCTGTAGGTGCATTACATTAATTTCTAGCTGAAACCCGGAGCATTAATTTGCGTTGTGCTCGGAGGCGAAACCGCAAAATATTAGTTCCGTTGCTATTCATAATAAAACCGGTGCAAACCGCTAAGTGCTTTAACATCTGGGTGCAGCAAAATACTATTACGATGACAAAGAGCCGTGAAATAGTTCTGCAGTCAGACTTGCTAATACGTTGAGGATTTAAGAAGGTGATCTCGTGCCTCCAGTTTGCGACTGATAATAGGTAACTTGGTTTCAATCAGGGCCTCACAAGTCCCTTATGGTTGCGTTTGCGTTGCGTTTTATTAGCAATTGAGAGTAGATGGACCAAGATGATCCTAGTTATCCTTTTATATGTCAAGACGCGTCTAGAATGGCCTTAGGAAGCTGCTTTTGATTTTAACCACATTTTTTCTGTAAACACGTTACACGTCGGTCCTACAACTACATAATTTTCTTTATTTATAATGATTACAAAAGCTCTAACTAAAGCATTTTTTTTGTCATTTTATATCCAAAAAATGTGCTGTCAGTCTATAAAATGGAATTATCGTGGTAAAGAATTATTGCTGAATATACATAAATCTCCTTCCTTCTGTAGAAGTCAATCTAAGTATAAAAACTTGGGCCGAAAATCGTTTGTCGGATGACCGGATGTCCCAGTTTCCCGCTGTTGTCCTCTACAGGTCCCATTTCTCAACCGATTTCTTGTGAAATTCTGTGAAAAGGTTCGATAATTATATAGATTATATTTTGTCGATTCCCTTATTCCAAATTAAAAAAAAACACTGGTTCGGGACTTCTACGGTACACAGAGCCACTGGTACTTAAGCTGCAGTAGCTTTCTGGTTCCAGCATGCAGCTGTCAAACGGCGGTCGTGGGTTCGAATCCCGGCTCGTACCATTCGGAACTGATGATGTATCATTTGATATTTACCGTAAGCTGGTCAGTGAAGGAAAAACATCATTAATATTATACCTGCATACACATGCGTAGAATTTCAAAAGTGTATGTGGAGTCCCAACCCGCACTGGGCCATCTCGGGCGTAGGTAACAGCATGTCCGGAATCTGACTTGGTTCTAAGCAAGACACTGTTCTTAACTTATGAAATACCCGCGGACGGAAACACCAAAAGTAAATTTTACAAACATCAATATTGTTCTGTAACAGTATGAATATTAACCAGTTTTACAAAAACAACATCCCACAAGTTACCGGGCCACTGGAACTTCCTCGGCGTCTTTCAGTGAATGTTATGCACGTTGTTTGATAGGTTTCGTCTGTTTTCTTATTTGCTTATAAGAGTTAAACAACTAAATAAATATATAACTCCAGAAAAATTGTTCGCACTGAGCTATGAACTGAAAGGGGGTAAGACGTCGTGGCTTCTTTGAGGAATTGATGTTTTGTTTTTATTAATCTCCCAGGTTGAGAAAGTTGGGAAGTTTATGAGGAGCTTTTCTATAAAAAGAGTCTGAACGGTAGTTATATAATATACAGGGTGATATTTTAATCATTGTCCAAATTTTTTGTAGGCATTTGCTATCACTAATAGACTCCATTGTGAAAAAAACAGATACGTATTTTTTAAATTATAAATTGTCTATCCTAAAAGAATTATTCGTATAGCGTGGTTACTGGGCATTCAGCTCCGCGCGGAGCGGAGCGGGAGCAGGGGAGGGGAGGCGTGCCGTGCGCAAACCTAAATACCCGCTGAGGTGCCCGCGCGGTAAGGTTTTTTGGAGATAACTTTAAGCAGCAATTACTAAAAATTTTTGTACAGAATGATATGACAAAAAAACACGTATTTTATAATTTTTGCTAAAGAATCTTATACTTGAATTTGTACACTGATTAAAATGTCAGCCTGTATATTGCATTTGTGAAGTGCACTTTTACAAGTGCACATTATACTCGTAGCATTCTATTCGCATGGCGTACGATTCTTGCCATAAATACACTTGGATTCCCATAACTAGGCCTGCCTTTAAAATTAGGGCGTACATATTACAGCAAAGCAGAAACCAGAGGTCAATCTGACATGTTATTTCGGTGCGTGTGGCAACGAGTGTGTGAAAAACATCAAAACAAACTTCGAATGCGATATGTATGAGACAAATCGACACCTAGGATTTGTTAAATCAATTCCAATTCAATACGTTTAACAACATATACCCTCAGGTTATTATTGAGTCGATTGTAAATATTGCTCTTTCTGTAAGCAGTAACAGTCAGTTACATTGTGGCCTTTTATGTTTTCAAAGTATGTTGCCACTACTTTATGTTTTCCGGCAAACGAAAATTCAACTTACAAAGTTTGTTTTATGAAAATTTGACTGGGAAAGCTTTGTTAATTGACTTAGTGTGAGCGTGCTGAACTGTGTTTTTAGGGTTCCGTAGTCAACAAGGCAGGAACCCTTATAGTTTCGCCATGTCCGTCTGGTCGTCTGTCCGTCTGGTCATCTGTCCGTCTGCGGCTAAACTCAGTCGCCTTTACTACTAGAAAGAATTGGGCATGGGTATATCAATCAAGCCGTCAAAACTGTAGATGAAAATTTTGATAAAAACTATTTTGTAAATTGGGGATGTAATGTCTCCTTAACCCATGTTGTGGAGTATCGTAACCCATGTTGTGCTTAACATTTATTCAAAGTTAAAAAAGAAAACTATCACGGCTAAGTAGTCATCACTCGTTACCGAGTAATGGGTAACAAACTCTCGTACAAATTCGGCCGAACCGCACCAGTTAGTTGGCGCGCGCGTGTCGATATAACAAAGACGGACAGGACACTACAGTGCGCGTGACCCGACAAGCACTTGGCCAATTTTTCATTTGACGCATCGCATCGCATGCTTGACAGCTACTTCTGACTTGCTTCGCACACGACGCACACATCAGCTTAGCACATCCCTGGTGCACGCTCACTAGGGCTCGTTTTTTTTGTATACATGTCATGATTTGTCAGCCCCAATTTATCAGAAGCTACTAATTGCTATCGTCGGGAGCCATGTTGCGCTGCTGATCCAACTGTCAAACGAGTTGTACTAAGAAATTGCATGCACATGTGGTCGTATTGTTACATCTGTACGATACACCCAATTATGACTTCGTCATGTTGTACTGACGAATTCGGGTAAAATCACATAATCTGTATACCCCATTATAAAGACCCGTCAGACGTTTTATAGGTTAAATAGTAATGTCAAATAATGTACTGAGTCTATCATGTCTGTGTCGGAGCGCGCGCAGTGATTCAAGCGACACCGCCACGAAAATACTCATCCTGAAGAAGAATTCCCGAAGAGTGAGAAACATGTCGCCCATAGCAACAATTACTACCAGAGTTGAACCGTGTAATTGTTAGCATTATTTCAACATGTCTCACGGAAATTTAAATTCGAATGTACTCAGCTACTGCAATTAGGTTTAGGTTTAGAGGTGCTTTACAATACAATACAGTTCGCTTAGGTATATGAGCTTAAATAAAATTTATGAAAATAAAATAAATTGAGCATTATCTTTACAAATTCAAAAAACAATGTTGTAAAATCAATTTGGCTTTAAACAAGCATAAATATTCGCAAAGTCGCAATGTTTGACATCATTTGGTAATTCTTTATCTGGGGGCACGGGAGTGCCCCCGCCAAGACGAGCCCAGCGAAGCGCAAGGGCACTACCTACCTTTTCTCGAAGCGCTCCGTCGAAGAAGGTTCAAAAATATTTGAACCTTCTTAACTTGTGTTCAGATTATACCAGATAAACAAAATTTTCGGGATATGATGTCAGTGGTCGACTTATTAAAACTATAAAGTTTCAATTGCATAGCTCTTATACTTTAGATTTTATTGATATCTAAAATACCCCGATTTCACTGATGATCATCAATATTCTTAAGGTTCTTTCTGAAGTCCTAGAAAGCTGAAATTTGGTATGTAACCTAGTAATAGTATGTAAACAACGAAAAAATCTTAAAACTTGAAACTTTTACCCCCCCCCCCAACCCCTTAAACTAGGGGGTGAAAGTTTGTATGAGACTTCCGCAAATTTTGATGCTAGTGGTCTGAAAATTGATATAGGGGGTCCTTGTTATCCTTGTTATAAATAATAAAACATGTATTTCAGGATTTTTAGTTAAATACCCTTTAAATTAAGGAATGATTTGTTTCGGTTTTCCCATACAAACTTAATTTCATGCTTGAGATCTAAAAATTATACAAGTATATTCTTCTTACAAATTAAAACATAATTAAAAAAAAAAACAACACTCCAAAAAAGAAAGAAAAAATGAACAACAGAAAAAATACTCGTACCTATAAATATCATAAGCAACTTAGGGCGGGTTGCACCGTCTTACGATTACAGACCGATCATCGTTAAATATGGCGCTGACAGCTGTCAGTCCATAGAAACTTGTCAAACGTTCCATACATTCAGATTTTAACGAACACCGCTTACGATTACAGACGGTTTGGTGCAACTCACCCTTACAAAAAGAAATGAAATCCCACAGCAACATTTCATGTTAAATGTTGCCAAGACGAGACCATGTAGCTCGCACTGTCAAAAAGTAATCAGATCTCTTGTAGAGCCATGTTTCTAACCCTACGTGCCCAGCTCTAAATCTATAAGCCCTAATTTTACACTAAAGTTGCGACGAAATACTACAGCAGTAGCTCGTAGCGAGTAGTTCGTAGCGCGTAGCAGCGTTTTCCCGCTATTAATCTCGTAGGTGTGCAAACCGTGGACTAAACTGGCGAGTCGGCCGTATGGAAAAAGTTTAAAAGATTGAATAGATTTTTAAGTTCAAGCCCATATGACGAAATGCAAAAGGTTCGTGCGGCCGACTCGCCAGTTTAGTCATAGATAAATACATATTTCGGGACTATTAAGATAGTTCCGAAATATGTATTTATTTATTTGTATTAGCATGTAAAAGTTATGAATGTTTGCATTTAGTGGTAGCATTGGTCTCTCTCTCACCTACTTACCTTACCTCTTGCTAGGGAAGGAAATATGCTGTTCATCCGACATAAATTCGATCATGCTCTGTAGGTACAGTGTGCCTATCTGCAGTTTAATTGCACCGTCATATTTCGCTGCCTGCGAGTTAAAAATAAAACTTTGTACCTAGTTTATCTCCTCTCATTATCCCGGTACATTAGGCGCGGACTTGAAAGGCTCTAGTTACATTTTACTTTTTGCAAAAGGCTTTCTACGGAACGGCAATGTTGTCCTGAAAAGGAATAATTCATTACATTTGTCTGGCAAGACTTTAGATGTCCTGGAAATGGGATTAAGCTTTTGTAGAGTAGGCTTTTGACATGAAAATACCGTTTATAATTGCTTTACTTTGTTAAATATAGAGTGCCAAAGATAACAAATTAACATACCTATGTTTCAGTGCTAATTTAATTAATAACATCATTAGTCGCCTGCGCATGACGAATAACGCAGACAAATCCGAACAATAAAATTACAGCCTATGCTCCTTCCACAAAGTCATTTTTTTTGCAATTTATTACACAGGTGAAGAAATCTTAGAAATCGGATAAGTAAGTGTTTCCGGATCTAAATGAGTGCTAAGTCCAGTGGATATCCCTCCAATTTATTTAAAGAACATACGAGATTCTTTAGTAAATTTACAACAAAGTCCTTTGTTTTTTCTGCCACAACAATGAATGCTGTTTAAAAAGATAACTTCTTGAAAATGACCGATACCATTATTTACAGAAAGCAGATGTCTTTAGGATAAATTTAAGATCGAATACTTGGCTAGTCTTCACTTCAAGTTTAAGGGCTGTGGACAATCAACAGCTGGTAGCATTAAATGGCCACACCATACTAATACCTAACAAGCCTACATGTATATTAGAGTCGATTTAAAAAAAAACAATTTCTTTTCCCACACTTTCAAGTCGTCAATTTTTTTTACATTAATTACAATTGAACATGCTCACAAAATATCACGAGAAAAGTGACCTGTGTCTATGCCCATGTGGACATCCGGACAACGAATTCTGGTCCAAGCTCAAACAGAAAACTTCGTTCACTTCGCTCGGTCGTTCAATTATACGTAACCACAAACGGGTTCAAATAGCTATACCGATGTAAGGTTGGTTAGGGATAGGATAGACGAAAACCAAAGATTTCCAAGCGAATGACTTGGTGGCGCTTGTAAGCCCACTCATGTCAAATTCTCTATAGCTGGATAAACGCCCCTTGTCCCAATTGCGTAGGAGATTGGTGGATAGTTCTCCATGGTAAGTAGTTGCCATACCGGAGCTTTATAGTGGCGCGCAAAGTCAGAACTGTCAAACAGAAACATTGTTAGTAAACCATGCCTGAACTGCTTTTAAATTTGATGATAATGGGCTTTGATTTGACTTGCGAAATGTTTGAAATGCGATATTCATGAATCAGTTTCTCGGTTGACCCCTGTTAGAAAACGTTGGTCACAATATTTGACAATCAGTAAAAGTTCAAAGTCAACCCGCGTGTCTAGGGTCAGGAGGGTAGAGGATAGATATATAATGCAAGATTTTTCCACATTACCAGCTTGTACAGTCTCACCACTGTACATCTTTTCGTTTACGTTGCGACCTACTTTAGGCCGCGCTACAATATAATATAATGAAGTTAATTATAACAGTGCAAACATAACTCGCAAACGATAAGCATCAACTGAAGGAACGGCCAATTAGTCTAACTATTTTGTACCTTACAAGTAATAAATCAGTGTAATAACTATACAACTTCTCCGTTCTCTCAACGCACTCCAACCCAACTACAAGAGCAAGTGTAGCAGCTAGCTGGCTTCTACACAGCTAGAGTGCTGTTAAAACATTGTATTATGAAATTAAAGTGCAGGAAACACGCTGTGTCCTGTGTCACTGCTTACTTCTGTTATTTGCAGACTTACAATCACCGTGACATACCTTTAAATGTAGCAAAAACATACTGCCTGAAATGACAGGCGTCATTAAATATTTTGAGTATATTTTAATGCTTTTGTTGGTTGCAATCATATTTTACATTAAAGGGCACTAACGTAGAATATTCGTTGACTGACCGACTCAGTCAGGGTAGTTAGAACCAACTTTGATTCTCTTAGGTACCCACAGAGAGTTTTATTGATGATATCGTCGTGAGTAGGTATGAAGCGATCTTAAGCGGCCATAAGTATGGCTCAAGTTATACTTTGAGCCATAAAGTATGGTTCAAAGTGGTAGGGCGGATCGATACCAAACGCCTTGCCATCCGCGGGCGTACCGGACACCGTCGCGTGCCACCTTTAATACAAAATTATCGATTTTTCCACAAAAGCCGCGTCACCGCAATCAATATACCTTTCCGCCGTACCTAATTACACCCCGGCCTACATGGCACCCCCCACGCCCCCCAAAAGCACCCTGAAAAATAGATCATACTGAATCATTCAAAGCGCACAGGAAAACGCTTCATTGTAGACGTTTTATTTAATTTTCCCTCCATTTACTTTTTATAATTTCTGCCGGGCATAAAAAACGATCCACCGCCGCAGGAAGCGCGCATACACGCGCCGTCGGCTACGACTATCTGGACGCACACAGGGATAGGAACACCTGTCTCGGGATGCGAAAGGTGTGCTCGGGCGTGGAGGAGCGGGACGTCTCTATATAGAGTCGGTTGGTGTGAGAGAGAAGTAGCATGCGCGCGCAGAGTATCGGCACGCCCGCCGCGCGTCCCGCTCGCTCGCCGGCTCGTCCGAATGCCGACTGCCGTCAGTCTATCGCGCGCAGAGGCAGTCTAAGTACGTGCCGCCCTTTGCTCTGATGCGACCGACGCAGTGTCCGTAACCGGTGTTCGGAAAATTGTGCATGTGCGTTTTCCGACGGGCTGTGTGTGTGATTGTGAGATGTGCTATTGTTTTCTAGGTAACGGAAACTATTGTTGAATAAAAAGGCAGACGGATGCAACGTATTAACTGATGCACTAATTGTTGGCGCGTTTTTAATTTCACTTTTACATTTCCCACGGAGACTTGCGGCGGAAAAGCAGCAAGTTCAACAAAGTCATCCTTTTAGGATTTTACAAAGTAAATTACGACAGCGTGCTGTAGAAGCACGTGTTGCTCTATAAAAAGTTTAACCAACTACAAGACTTTTAGCGCGGTACCAATTTACGATTCGTTAATTGTTTGCGCCAGTTTAGATAAGCCTAACAAACTACAAAATGGGCCTCGTACGGCAAAATAATTTACTAAAATAAGATTACTAAGTGCAACGGACAACTTTTAGGCTAATAATGTTGGCGCAGTAGAAATTTAAAAGTTTGCATTTATTTCGGCAACGGAAAATCTGCAGCAATTCTTAGGATATGTACATCATATAAAAAATATTGCCCCCAATCTGATTGCAAGGCGATACAGTTATTGAAAACACGAGAACGTGAAATTTATGGGGAAAATATGAATCGAAATCAGAAACTCGCGAAGTCATGTCTCATGTCATTCATGCGATACACAAAAGAGGGGCACTCAACAATGGCTACGTTGAAATTACAGCCAAGTATCGACAGCGTGGAGCACTTTCTGAAACCACTACACATTGTTCTCCGCCCAAACAAAAAGAAATGCCTATTGATGTATCATTTAAATCTTAAGAAAACTCTGCAGAGTCTGTAGGTATGAGACGAAAAAATAACTAAACTAAGTCAACATAAACCTATAGATTGCAGTTCGTGTAGTTACTAGGTTCAGTAGGTCCATCATTGCTTTTTGGTGAAGGAAAATAATAAAGAACAGCGTAGCTTTGCAATGAAGTCTAAGTTATGCGAAATCTCTTGCCAGCATTCGCCTGAGGACTTTTACTACATACAGCAAGAGAAAATCTGTTTCCAAAAGAACGTACTCATACTCTACTCATTAGAGTAAAATAAAAGTAGCCCCAGATTGACATGTTGATTTATTCATTTACTCATTTCCTCAAGCGCAATATAATTTCGCGCCTAATTCCTCGACCATAAATAAGTAGATAATCATCAGCACCGTTGTAAAAGTAAAAACTAATGACGGGTAAAACAGGTGACTGCCAATGATCATCAAGAGATCACTCTAATTGTAAAGGATTGGTGTTGTCATGCAAATGATGTATGTTCCAAATATGCTTTGCATCTTGTTTTGAGTCTGGCTAATTTAAATATGAATAGATTTAACTAAGTGAAGGACGTGTGTATGTCGTCTCATAGAGTTGATTATGAATTAGGTGAGATTTAGTTGTCACGCGTTAGTAAGCAATGGACTTGCATAAGACAACAGCAGTATTGATCCAGATGTTCAATCTGATAAAGCCAATGTTGAAATATTGTCACCGAATTAGAGGTAAGAGGATATCGATGGCATTCATTGGCAGTGTGCAATATCAGCTCACGTTACCTGCAAGCCAGGCTCTAATTACAACCCGTTCGGTTTGTGCAACCGGTGTCTAAGCCAACGTTTTAAATGTACCTACAGTAAGTTGTTTAAAAACTTGATGTATATGGATGATTTTTTCACGGTTAGTGGTTGCGCAAACGTATGAGCGTGACAGGTTGAGTGGACTCATAACCATTATCAAGCTGCACGCACGCCTCGGTTGATGATCATAGAGGTAACAGTAAGCGTGATTCTTTGAAACATTTTTCTCTTCACAAGTCAGACCCTCAAATCATGCACGAGTTGTACCCATTAGGACCATCAAGAGACCGGAGACATTCTTCAATTACGAAATAGGTAACCTTTGTTAAAAAGTGCCCTACCTAATTGAACTCGCGATGAATGGCCTCAAATGTGAGCATGGCCATTAGATTTATTGTCAAGGCAATTAAAAGGTTAATCGAATTATCGGAGGCGCTACAGGAGCGGGACCGTTAACTCGGTACATTAATGAACGCATTGCAAGGTAAAATGTTTTTGGAACGAAACTTAATCATTGTCGCCACTTTTGGGAAAGATGATAGCAACAATACAGTCAAAAATGTTTTTGTTGAAAAGAAGGCACATAAGCAATCAGCGGCGGTATAAAAAGTAAAAAATTATATAGTTCTTTAAAACTGAAGTGTTTCCTATTTATTTCTCAAAATAATCCTGTTTTTTAAACGAATAGCACTGTCAATGTGTTGCAATCAAGTAGTTGTTTTTCTGTCTATTGGTACTGCTCGAAACCCAACGGTCCTCTGTAATTACAGCCCCAATTCTACTCGTTTCCTTTACTCGACCCACGAGCTTGGCTTGAGCTGCTAACGGTCCAGTAGTAATTACTTTTTCGAAATTCGACCTCATAACAATGCACTGAAGAATGTTTTAAATAGAACCTTTATGAATCATCATGATACGAGTATTAGTATCAAAGTCAAATTACACTCAAGATACAGATTAAGAAAATGTAAGCGCTGTCGAAATCTCGTCCGGGTATTTTTTCATGTCTTTGTACATCGCTACACTTTTTGTCATTCTGTTTTTCTGTTAGTTCGCTTTGGTAATTACTCTGGCCACTCCATTTGGCGTAGCCGCTGTTTCCAAGGTCTGCTATTGTGCCTGCTTCGTTGCAACACTAGAACACGATCTATGGGAACAGCTATTTGTGTTTCGTTAAATTTAGCGTAACTTGCTGTTGTGTCTGGTTAAATTCTGGTAAAACGTATTTTGACTTTGACTTTATTTTATAGAAAAACATGATTATAATCAAGAAGATAAGGAAGCTTTTAATAGTATTTAGGAAGCTTCTTAGACAAAAACATCATAACATGAAACCCGAAATACAGTTTTGTTTGGGGTTTTGAATGATGGTTTTTTTTGGTTCAATTGAAACTGGAACAATGGATTAATACAGCGACATATTGTCACTTGCATTTTATACCACGCCCGTTTCTGAAGATTATAATAATATATGTCTTCTATATATTATCTTCATCAACAGAAAAACACAAATTGTTCCAGGAATTCCATCCTCGTACCGATACAGGCTACACCAGCAAGAGATAAATTAAAAACTGGAGCGGCTAGGTCGCCTACCGCAACCGGAACTCCGTCAATATAAATATTTGCCGCAATAAAATCTATTTGGGTGATTAATTAAACGAAACATTACGTCATTTTTCACTAGCACTCCGAAACACATTGCTGAAGTAAAAACAACAGTGATGAAACGTTTTTAATTGCGAATTGGGCAGCTTAACGTGTTTAGTTAGGACAGTATTCAATTAGGTCGGAGTCCGGTGTTAGTCATACATCATTAGGAATATTAAGGCCCATACCTTCCAAACATTGTAGAAGGATGAAATATTATAAGAACCGATTATTTATTAAGTTATCAGACAGTGAGGTGGAAAGGTCTACTTGAACAAAAAGAGGTCACAGATTTTTGAAATATTTACACCGCTTAACGTTACAAGAATTTAACGGATGATCTCATGTATGGCAAAAATGTAATTCATAAACAGGTGGTGTGGGTGTTCACATCTTAAATGGGTAAATGGGCGCAATTCAGGCCACCGCCGGTCTGATTCAACACTTCGTTGTGGCAATTAGATTCAATTTGCGGGGCTCTCTATGGATATGGCGTAAATAACAAAGGTTCGTTTCTCTCATAATTAGAACAACGGCACAAAGTTGCTCCGGTAATTAGATAACACATGAAAAAAGTTTTTACACTGAGAGGTTTGTGCGCTTTCACTTTGCTACTCAAAGGAAACTAGAAACTCTTAATTGCAGAAGGAATGTGTGCAGCGCAAATGTGTTTCACGTTGAAGAAAAAGCACAATCCGTTACATACTCGTATCCATGACATATTCCTTCTACTTAGTGCCGACGCAGAAATGTTGACGATTGCATGATCAATTTAATCAAGGTTTGATTCAATTGTTTTTGGCATTATTCAATGACTATGTCGACTCCGACTCGTACATTGGTACAATGCTGGTATACAGTTCTTCCCTAAAAGTTTCACAACTGCAGTGCCATAAGCATTTTGCTTCCACCGGTTTTCAGGCAACTTGAACCAGAACGTCATCTCGTGTGGGCTGACCTGTGTCAACATGGGTATATATACAATTCCTACAAGTATGTTGAATTGCTAACGTGAAATAGGAAAAGATAATCAAAATATACGTAGGTAATACGTTAAAAAAATATAATATCTATGCAAAAATTAATAGATGATGTATCATATACATTATATAATTACATCATACTCCTCCCCCCGTTCCCGTGTGGTGTCGGGCTAGAATAGCACCTCCCCCTTTCTTCCTGTGGGTGTCGTAAGAGTCGACTAAAGGAACAGTGTTAAAGTGTGTTGTGGGCGATGGGCTAGCAACCTGTCACTGCGATATCACATTTTGTCGATCCTTTATACCCACATTTATGCTAAAAGTGGTACTGGAACATAAGTTTCATGTGCTCTGCCTACCCCTTTTAGGGATAAAGGCGTGATTGTATGTATGTATTTATGTATGTATCATACTCCTTGTTTGGTGTAGTTTTTTACTATCCTATTGCACAGTAAAGTTTGATTGGTGGTCACAACAGAATAGCCAATTAATTTAGTTCTCAAGCAGTTCAGTTGAATTCAATAGTACAATAACGATGAATTGGGAATATTCATTTTACTTGGAGAATTCCATTGCGGCTGCAAGGCCCACAGGAGTGATATGTCTTCAGTAGCAACGGTCGCCGCGGCTTTTGGCTCGCTCCCAGGACTTTCCATCCATTGTCTCCTCAGCGCTAATTTCCTTCGAGTAAACTTGAACGCTCACTATAGACGTCTCTAGGGTGGCCCTGTAAGTGCTATTTTATGTCGGTATTTAAGTCTAGAAATTCTGCAGGACGTAAATCGGAATTGTCTCTTAAATTACACAAAAAACTCTAAAGCCATTGTGGCTAAAGTTATTTCGTGTTGGCGCTGATATCCTCTAACATTCATCTTGTTTGTAAAGTAATTTAGATTCAGTTAGTTTTGAATTATTTAATATGTAGCGTTGGTCTTCTTTGTGAAATAGTGCTTTAAGGTTCGGTTCGCCCATAGTTTTCAATTTAATTTAAACTAGTTTGCTGGGAACTCAACATGAATGTCTATATTGCGGGAGCTGTACCGTGGTGTATTTAATATCTCATTACATGGAATAAATTAATTTGGCCACGGTAATTACGTATGTCGGCATAAATAAATGAACGTATTGAATTTCTCTAATATAACATACGTACAGTACAAATTAATTAGCAAAAGCAGATAATTGGATATGCAGTGGTGCATCGTTGACAAATAAATATCAATGATAAATATAGCATTTTCTATTTTATGAGTTGAGATTTGTCTTTGAAATAATTATAATGTATTTTTACAAGCCTCATTTATTAGTAAAAAAAAATAAAAAATTCGGTATACACATCACACTTGATCACACATAAGTACTGCATAATATTATATGCTTGCTAATTTATGGATATGGTAATATAATTATTTAAACACACACACGCAAGCGCACATACATACACAACAAATATTCGGCAATGCTCGCACAAGCTGTGTCTAATCTAATAAATAATAATTGGCATTGGCCATAGTTTGCTACGCTAATCACGTTATTCGCAGCTTCAAAGGCTTCCGCAAAATATTTAAGCTTTTTTTAGGTTGAGTTCACTTGACACTACTATAATTATGTCAACTTAATGATCAAATACTGGGTTTTTAGAACAATTGAGTTTTTTTAAATTTGGTTAATCGATTTTATAAACCGATAAGTAGATCGAAATATGCGTCAGACCAACCGTCATGAGGTTGGCACTTTTACAATTCTCAATCGAAGTCTAACTTTACTTTTATTTACGCCTTTGAGATATTTTTAATGTCATTTTCCATTGGTACTCGGGTACGACGTATGAACAATATGAACATGTAGGTACATGATCTTTTTCTTCAGCGTGTGAACGCCCACTGCTGGGCGTACGCCTCTCCAACCTTCATCCATATAGCTCGATTACTGTAGGTACAGTCAGCAGCAGTCTTATTCCAATGCAATAAGGTGCAAAAGCGTTAACTTACTTCTGCTGCTGACCCTACATGATAGGGTTCATCAGTCAAATAGTAGTCGTATAGTACATTTATTCTCGTACAGGTACCTACTACTAAACTGCAGCTCTTTTTTATACAGCCACGTTTTCTTCCGCTTCGGCCGGTATTTCATTTTAACTTGATGCCATCCCATCCACAAGTCCCGGCGAAGTCCGACTCCGTAGGACTTAGTAGTTATAACAAATGGAAACTGGAAGAGTTCGCCGGGACTTATTTACGAGTACGCGGCAACATAAATACAGGCGGTGGATTAAAGTATTCAGCGGCAAGGAAATATTGCATGGCTGTACTTTTCCGCGCGATTGTACCTCCTTGGTATAAAATGTTACTTTTATGTCGGAGGTATTCTTATACACACTCGTCTCCTCTTTATGCACTGTGCATTCTTGTGCAGTTTTGACTTTCATCGTTGTTAAAAAATTTACTAAAGTTATGTACCTACTATGTAATACCAGACACGAAAAAAAGTAGATCAATAGTGGAAGCCCGCCCCACAAGCCCAATTTCATAAGAAAACCGCAAATCGATGTACAGTTTAGCCGTTTGGAACACGCATACTAGAGGTCAAAACAATTTTTTTGACCCGCAGTTCCTAAAAAAAAATCCCTTAGAGGGGGGGGGGAGTGCCGAAACATTTTTCTTTTTGTATGGAAAAAAATATTTTTTTTTTCAGAAAAAATCATATGAAAGGGCTTTTCGAGGCGATTCTAAAAATATACCACATCATTACATTTTAGCAATATTTTTTTAAATTAAAACAAAAATAATTTTCGAAACATACCAAGTTTGGGCTCCTCGACAAATGATACGTGATATCCTCATATTAACGTCAAAAAAGCAATTTTGAAAATAATTGCATTAAGTTTTTTTTTTAATTTTTCAATATTACCAAGTGACACAGTTCTACTTCAATACCTATTTTACGTGACTTATGGAACTGTACTGCAGATACGGTACATATTAATCATAAAATGATACGTAGTATCCATAGATCCAACGGGAAATACCTCTTTAACCCTATAACTGCGCTTTTTCATCAGTTGGTATAGTTTGGTTAGTTTTTGTCACAAAATATCAAGGTTGGACTCTTGCAGATACGATATACCCAACTAATTAGGTTAGATATCAATATATAACGTATCACAAATGATCCGTAATATCTTGAAATCTAACCCCAAGAAAGTAATTTTGAAAATAATTTCATATAGTATTTTTTTTTTTTTTGAACTGCGGATCAAAAAATTTTTTTGCCCTATAGCATGTGTGTGCCAAACGGCTAAACTGTACATCGATTTGCGGTTTTCTTATGAAATTGGGCTTGTGGGGCTTCCACTATTGATCTACTTTCTTTCGTCGCTGGTATTACATATTAGGTACATAACTTTAGTAAAACTCTTAACAACGATGAAAGTATTTGCTTGCTATGATCTATTATGCTTATTATGGTCAGTTTTGGTTCATATAGTTTATTTTACCGTGAATTCTCATTATAATTATGATAGGGCTTTTATAGTTATAGTTATCGATAGAACAGTCACCAGTGTTAATATCTACCACAACAAAGCTCGCATTAATATCTGTCTAAACTCTATGTATAGAGCCTTATGGACGTGTCAGATATTTTGTGTTACGTGCGAGTCTTATGGTGGTATTAATGTGACTATACGTTAAAATATTGCCTGAGCTGATTGAATTTATTCAGAAAAATAATGGCGTCATAATATGGTGTCTCATTTGCTGTAAAAAAAGAGGAACAATCAACGCGCATTCTTTCTGTTTTGCCTAATAGAATCATTGTAGTACGAGTAGTGTAGCGGAAAACAACGTGCACTGTTGAATGTCAGGGTACTTCCAGTGTCTGTTGTGTTTATGTCTGTTGCTTATCGCAGATAACGTGTCTACATTAATACACACACACACAGAGAGAGAGAGAAATATATATATAAACATTTTTATATGTATGTACCAATGTACCTACTTGTATTACAGCACGTGTTGTTGATCTAAATACATAACAGAAAAGACAGTAGTCAGATTTTTTAGTCATTAACGCTCTTCTTCTGGTGAACATTGTGTGGTTTACGAGTCCAATTACAGGTTCTATGGCACCGATAAATTCGCACGTACGTTTTGAGATAAACACTTTAGACATTTTTTTAAATAAATATTTTATATAAAAAAAAATGCGATTGTGTAGGGCGATTCTATGAACTCCAATGGCACAATTTTAATAAGCACTCTATCTACTTATACCTATTATCATCCCTTTCAATGATTAGTACCTACTCATAAAATAAAAATTATCGCGTAAATTATGCACTAACTAAACACATCCTGAGGTTTCCATCCTATTTTACATTCAGAGGTAAAACGGACAAACTGAACATTTTCATATGTCTAAATCAAAATAAGGATGGTTGTTTATGCCAAGTTATTAAGGTAACATACCTACACATGACCAGAAGGGGTACAAAAATCATACAATATTGTATCTATTTGCAAAAATTACATTGTTCGAGAATAGGTATGGCATTCCTACCGGCGGTGTGCCTGTATCACTCGGACTACCAGACGAAAGCCCTCGTATTAAAAAGTCATGCTCATTAATTGTATAAAGAAGTCTCTTTAAACGTTCATAATCGTTAATGGTCCAGATTTCCAAATGGAATAGTCCATAAGCTTAATATATTATCTACAATTTTACGTAGCAACATAACAAGCCAGCAATTGGTTAGTTTTTATGATCTCGGTTAGTCATGCTGGGACAAAAAGCTCCGACCTTGAAACACCTAACCGCATACCGTTTCTACCACGTATCTGATCATCAAGCGTAATTGTAAAATCAACCTTGTTAAAAACTGACAAAGTATACTTTTCAAAACTGTGGAAAATGGAGATGTGTGTTTCAGAAATTAGGCTATCAAATAGTTACCCCGGTTGTGTACCGACACGTGATTGTTACATAGGCAATGTGGCTTCGAAATTGGTAACGCAACAAATTTAAACAATATAATAATAATAACACAAGCATTACGAGTTTATTAGTACACTATTACCCCGCGTGGTTCCGCCTGGAACGCAAGCAAAACTGCGGGATAAATATTAGCCGGTACTTTCTATATTTCAACTAGTGTTTTTTTTTTATCCAGACATGCGCAGTTTCAGATTTCAGATATTACCCTGATATGTAGGGACGATCAACCTGTACGTCTGTATTAGGGAAATTGTAGTATTAACACAAACTACATAATTAAGACCACCTTATGTCATAAATGAGTGAGGACCAAATTCTTGGCCAGTAGGCTGTTAGCCTGGTTAATCGGTTGTAGTAAAAAAAAACCGTTGTGACACAAAAATTACCTGGCTAACTACTAGCCAAGAATTTGCATGGTCCTCGCCCAAATACATACATATAATCACGCCTATTTCCCGAAGGGGTGGGCAGAGATCACGGATTTCCACTTGCTATGATCTTGACAAACCTTTCTTGCTTCATTCTCTTCACTTTCATTACATTCTGAATACATGCTCGTCAGTACGCTAAACCGACCAAAGGTCAGGTCAACTTCAGGACTTCTCTGATTTGGTCGGAAACAGTTCGACGAGGTCGTCCCCTTCCAACTGGACCATCTACTTTTCCCTCTTACCTACATTATCTGACCTGTAGTGTTCACTTAATTGGCACGTTCTATAGGTATATTATTATATAGGTATATATTAATTTTCTTTCATCCATCCTCTCTACACGCCCATACGGCCTTAGCATGCCCTTCTCAATTTACGTCACTACATTTTCAGTCGTTCCACAACTCTCATAGCTAATATCAATCACCAATTAACTTTTCGAACTTGTGATGAGTAAGGATGGCCTCTTTTCGATGGAGTAGGCAATGCTATCAATGTTCGATCAAGTGTGAAGACACAACATTAACCTTTACCTTGTCGTGTTTGTACAATGTTTATTTTTGGTCCTCTCACCTTCCTTTTTACACATTATTTTGAAAACTTTTGAAGGTAACAGTAAAGTATACTATCGATATTCCTAGTAAAGGCAATATTCGTAACCAGTAAAGAGCACTCACAATTTTAATATTTCAATATAAATATCTACGTTCGTCGCCGTTATGTTACAAATATACCGGGTGGAGTTGCACGACGATCCTTTCCGCGAAAGGGGGATTGTTTAGATTTAGTACTGTATTTCCTTTAAAGAAACTAGGCTCATATTCGTAAGCGTTTTGAAGTTATAGGCAGTTAACTTTTAATGCAAAATACTGCAAGTGACAACCCTCATTAGGTTCAGTAACATTTTAACAATAACACAAGGGTCAGTGACCTTCGTCAATACGTATATAAAATAATTAGTACGTAGTAATAGTAGGGTTGTCACTAAGAAAAACATTAATTAATTTTAATATTTTTACTAATTGTTCGTAACAACAATCTAAACATTACGAATCGATTCTTCATCACTTAAACTAACCCCCCTTTGTGGAAAGGATCGTCGTTCCTTTCCACCTGGTATACTCGACCTTAGTAAGGTCCAAGAAGTAAAGTTAAATACATAGAATTAAAATAAGGTACCTAAACGTGCTACCGATGTGAAAAGAAAGAAAAGCCCTACGAGGGGGTTTTGTTCATAAAACAGTTTCCAAACTTTTTTCCTCAAAGAAGTTAGCAGGTCTCATTAAAACAGTGTCCAACGACTTCGATAATTCGAAAGGTTAGTTAATTCTGGAAATGGAACACTGAGAGTTCTGGTTTTTGAATTATGCGATATTAGATATTTATTTCTATGACTAACAATCTAAATTGCTGACCGCCACCCACATGAGTGCAATCGCCACTCAGTTTTGACACTTCAGAATAACCTACTTGTCCAATATAAAATGTATCTTATCTATGAGTGTTAGAACTTAATTTTGTTCACGGAGGACACCGCCGCTGATAATAATATCGCACAATAAAAATGATCAAGTGCGAGTCTGTAGCTGTATGACGGGATCGGAATGTTTTTATCCTGTCTGTCGCAATACTTTCCTGCAAATTACTGTAAATTTTACTTGCAAATCCATTTCCCGAATGAGTGAGACATTGAACTTATCCAAGAAATATTTTTATTTATAATACTACGAGTACAAACTGCCGCATAGTATGTTCTTGCTAAATTGGCAATTTCAAACGACCTGACAATTTCTTTCCCAATTTTCTCTCGTTAATACGTTCACATCGTGGTTTCATAAAAATATTTCCGTCGCCAATTATCTATGCGTGATAGACAAATTCCTAAGGGTATACGTTAAGTATATTGATTTAGACAAGGAGGGCGTCATAAGAGGATTCCTTTTACCATTGGCGCCGCCGGTAAAGACTGGAAATGTTTCAATTTACAACGGGAAGTCACATCTCGTTTCAAATCAAGCTATCGTTATACTTCTGGCTGCCTTTTCATTTTACTAACCATTTATTAATAGTAACATAAACGTCTCAAAGTTATTAATGCTTTTTTCTTTCTTTTCAGAAGTGATTCGCATGCTGAGGATTAACTTACACGAATGAGGATAATAGTGCTTTCGCGCTAAAGGATAAATATAAACAATCGCTTTTAGGCGCGTTTTAAATCAAAATTAAGTGTAAATTGATCGATAAGTCAATTAGCCGTACCGCAACGTAGCGTTGCGCCGTTGTCGATACGCGCATATCGATAGTCAACCGCGCCGCGCGCGTAGCTGTCGCTGCCCCAGTCGGTGCTTGCCGGAGTCGACTGACTCGGCCGGCACGCCCCGCCACAGCCGTGGATAACCTCGGCCAAAGTCCGCTCCCGGTGAAGAGGCTGCACGAAGCGCTGCAGAGTGCGCAAGTGAAGCGCCAGCGTCTCTCCCCTCCCTACCCCGCGCCCCCCAACCAGCTCCACCCGATCCACCAGCTAGCCGTGCACCAGCACATCAAGGTGCAGCAGAGCATCGTGCAGCAGAGCATAGTGCAGCAGCATCAGTTGAACCTGGCGCATCAGTCGCTGCATAATCTGCAGGCGCAACAGAGTTTGCAAGCGGCTCAGCAGAGTCTGCAAGCGGCGCAGAGCCTGCAGGGAGTGCAAGGGTTGCAGGGCCAGAGTCCCACGGCGACGGGAGCCGCGGGAGTGCCGCAGACAGCGGCGACGCAGGGCGCGCTGGTGCCGCCGCAGCAGCCATCGCCGCGAGCCACCTCGCCGCAGCACAAGACCATGGAGCTCGCCCTCTGTCAAAGCATGGACTCCGTCAACACCGCCACCACTGAGGAAGAGGTAAGCATCACTTATATCGACATTTATAGATTGTTCAATTTACGATGATGTGCTCCACTCCTATAAATCTATACTATGGACCAAAACTAACTAGTACGCAATTAGAGGGCGAGAGGCGCGTCCTCATGGATTGAACAAACTATCTTATCGTATCTTATCCTAGAAGTATTGCGAGTCTCTGTTATAAAAGCCCAAATAACGATATCAAATAAAATTAGACACAAATAATAGACACGTTGGAATGGAAATAAGCATCTTAAAGCATTCATGAGTAGAGCTTAATGTACCGTATTAGTGATTTGTCACCGTGCAATTGTGAATGTCAAGGAAGTGGCATCGCGGGCGATACAATAGGGAAATGCCGTATATACAATAAGCACTCGCTAACACAATAAAAGCAAATTTTCCTCGCGACGGCAGCAGCTGGGAATCGAAAGATTACAATGCCACCGCGTGTCGTTGTAATTTGACCCTTACTTAGTTCGACATAAGATTTCTTCATATATTTTTTTCAATATCGATATGCCAGAGACGGCCCTAACGGCCCGGCGCCATGTCATGTCCGGGCCAGAAAATGGCAGTTGTTTTCAGAAAACGTTTCAATATTTTTGAATGTTGCTACTGTCGATTTCGTTACCTTTCAGCAGGAATCGTAAATGGAACGCATGCACATCGTATTTTTTCTTGCTGCCACGTTGAATGTATAAAAACAGACAATATTTTATTTCCTAAGTCAAACTTGCAGGTTTTTTTTTTCAATATGCTAGTGCATGTTGTAGTGATGGGTATACGGGGTTTGAATTTAATTCTAAAAGTGTATGTAGGTAATACTAGTACGTTTATGAAAGCGTCTCGCTCATAGAAATTATTTGCCTGACTTTTATTGGGAGTAGCCGTTACTACCATCTCACTCTCTCTCGCTCTCGTATCTGCTTTGTAACAAAAACTTAAAAAATCCATTTGATCTGGTGGCAGTAGTGAGGTGGTGACAGTAAACATTAGCCTAACACGTGAGAGGAACCAGATGCAAGTAAGCTAATACGAATCGAATACTAATTTAGTACGTTTTCAGCACGATTCCGAACTTGGCTCCTAAAAGAAATACTAAAATTATGTCAACTATTCCCTTTGGTTTGAATTGTATAATTTTGGTGAGCAGCGGTAACTGCATTTATCTCCTGTATCCTGTATAACACTGAAATCGTGAATAATAACATGCTCGGTAATTTACGGAATATAATAATGTGCAGGTTTAACGTAGAGTTAATTGTTTGTTAGTTTTCAATTTTCGAAACACAACTTTTCAATAATAAGTGGGTACTTTAATTACTATAAGGCCCTGTACGAATCCTTTGGTGTAAAACACACACCTTTGCGGCTCGCAGTCGGGCCACGCGGTGAGCGCGGAGACAAATTAACTCGACGGCCGACGTCGCTCGCTTCAGCGCTTTCCGCCGCTCTCATCTGTCCTTTATTAAGTGGATCTTTTGTACCTGCCCTTTTAATAACTTCAACGGAATTGCATTTGTATTTCTGCTGGCCGTTTTCCTGTGGATCGTAGTTTGCGGATTCCGATAAAGGACGCTTATTTTAGCGCATGTTCTGCTTGGAACATATATTCTTGAATGGTAGTATTTCGTTTTCAAAGCGTGGTATCACAAAATTAGAAAAGATAAGGTTATAAACACGGTAAATAAAATTAGTTATCACCGAAATTCAGTTCTTTATAACTGATAACTGCCGTTCTGTGAGGTTTTTTTTGTTACTATCATCGGCTCAATCAAATATCAACCGCAAATCGATGTACAGTTTAGCCGTTTGGCACACGCATACTAGAGGTCAAAACAATTTTTATGACCCGCAGTTCCTAAAAAAAATTCCCTTAGGGGGGGAGTGCCGAAACATTTTTCTTTTTGTATGGAAAAAAAAAAAATTCTTTTAAAACCTATCGTGTGTAGTATCATATGAAAGGGATTTTCGAGGCGATTCTAAAAATATGCCACATTATTACATTTTAGCCACATTTTTTTAATTAAAACAAAAATAATTTTAGAAACATACCAAGTTTGGGCTCCTCCAGACACGATATGACTGATTTTTTTTTAATTCAATATACCACAAATGATACGTGATATCCTCATATCTAACCTTAAAAAAGCAATTTTGAAAATAATTGCATTAAGTATTTTTTTTAATTTTTTCAATATTACCAAGTGACACAGTTCTACTTCAATACCTATTTTACGTGACTTATGGAACTGTACTGCAGATACGGTACATATTAATCATAAAATGATACGTCGTATCCATATATACAACGGGAAATACCTCTTTAACCCTTTAACTGCGCCTTTTCATCAGTTGGTATAGTTTGTTTAGTTTTTGTCACAAAATATCAAGGTTGGACTCTTGCAGATACGATATACCCAACTAATTAGGTTAGATATCAAGATATAATGTATCACAAATGATCCGTTATATCTTGATATCTAATTAATTATCCCCAAAAAAGTAATTTAGAGAATAATTTCATTTAGTATTTTTTTTTATTTTTTTATGCATATAGTCGTATCGATCGCTATGACCGACCGAACGCCGCGACTACGGGCAGCTAACTAAATGCAGCTCGCGATCGGAACTCAGATCTTGAGGGACGGGCGGGGGGGATGGGGGAGAAAATAATTTATCGTTTTTGATCGTTATTATCACTTAGGTAACACCAATAATAAACAAAACACCACAGTTCAATACAATTCGAGTAGAAAGTGGATATTGAAAAATTATATACATAAAAAAATCAAAAAAAATACTAAATGAAATTATTTACAAAATTACTTTCTTGATGTTAGATATAGAGTTGTGATACGTTATATCTTGATATCTAACCTAATTAGTTGGGTATATCGTATCTGAAAGAGTCCTACCTTGATATTTTGTGACAAAAACTAACCAAACTATACCAACTGATGAAAAAGCGCAGTTAAAGGGTTAAAGAGGTATTTCCCGTTGGATATATGGATACTACGTATCATTTTATGATCAATATGTACCGTATCTGCAGTACAGTTCCATAAATCACGTAAAATAGGTATTGAAGTAGAACTGTGTCACATGGTCATATTGAAAAAAAAAAAAAAAACTTAATGCAATTATTTTCAAAATTGCTTTTTTGAGGTTAGATATGAGGATATCACGTATCATTTGTGGTATATTTAATAAAAAAAAATCAGGCATATCGTGTCTGGAGGAGCCCAAACTTGGTATGTTTCGAAAATTATTTTTGTTTTAATAAAAAAAATATGGCTAAAATGTAATGATGTGGTATATTTTTAGAATCGCCTCGAAAAGCCCTTTCATATGATACTACACGCGATAGGTTTCTGAAAAAAATTTTTTTTTTTTTCCATACAAAAAGAAAAATGTTTCGGCACTCCCCCCCCTAAGGGAAATTTTTTTAGGAACTGCGGGTCAAAAAAATTGTTTTGACCTCTATTATGCGTGTGCCAAACGGCTAAACTGTACATCGATTTGCGGTTTTCTTATGAAATTGGGCTTGGTAACAAAGTATAATTTTAAGAGGCCCAAATAAAGTACTTTTTAGACGCCTGCTCTTTATATGTTTTTCTGTTTTTGAAATGGCAAACGTTTTAAACATGTTGAGTAGGTATGAAATCTGATATGCGGGCCGGGCCTATGATGATAAATTTTATCGCGTGACAGCGACAAGAACAAGATTCGGTTCTTTATGACACCGATTGAAGCCAGTGTTGATCGGATCGCTTACCACCTGTTAAACGTGAGAAAAGCAGGCATGATTTGAGATTAACTTTAGCTTATACAAAGTAATGTACAAATGGATGACTTAATTCAAAATGGTATTCTCTCCTCTACCAGACAACTTGAGGGACAATCAGAGACTCTTAAAATTAGGGAAGAGTAAATGGTCGTTTAGTGTGTAGATAATACAGACGTTAGTTAAAATCATCATAAAGTTTTTTTTATTATAATGTAGCTAATTACTTTCTTAGCTCCCCTTGTCTGGACGACGATCTACTGGACGATCCGTAAATAAAATTGGGCGCTCCGTACGGATTTTCAAAGTCCGTTTAAAGTGATGGGCGTCAGGTCAATTCTATTAGCGATTTTCCGGCCAGCCCACCTCAATATATCGGCTTTTACAGGTCGCGTGGCGAGGATTGACGTTAAGCAATGAGGCTTAACGTCAATCGAGAACTTCGGAATTTAGTAAGATAGAAAACGAACAGAAAATCCTAGTAGAAATTACCCGAGACGTGACTATAGTCTATCTTCTTGGACTAAGTTAACATTCTGAGTTGCGCAGGGCATTACCGATCCAATGTGGATCACGTTAGTTGTTTATTACTTATCAATGTTGCTAGTTGACAATCCGACATCCATCGATGATCGATCGTTGATCAATCTAAAGTGGATTACTGTTGTGTGCTAACATCCTTATGGAAGTTCGTATTCGCTTATTTTTCAATAAGTGTCATAATAATCTTAACATGAACACAATACTTTATCAGTGAAAGAGAACATCCTGAGGAGACCGTTTTAATACCAACAAGGTCTGGTTTTCGCTCTAGGGTGGAAGGTCTTTCGACCCCGCGACCCCGCCTAAACCAAACACCAACACGAGTGGAGGAATGAGGAAGGCTTAAGGCACTCTAAGCTCTTCATAGAAGGAGTGGACTTGGGCTAGACTACCAAACTCTGGAAATTCAGTAAGAAGCAACTCAAAATCATATCTGGGGTGTTCTCAGGTCACTTCGGGGTCAAGGATCTCTTGGCCAAGATGGGACTATCGGATAGTTTAGACTGTCAAATGTGTGGCGAGGAGGATGAGACTATGGAACACTTATTAGTTATTATGCCAGACAAAGAATGAATTACCTACTTTGGTAACGGGTATCCGCAACCGAAGGAATTCAAGGTGCTTCCGCTGACCTGCATCATCCGTTTCGTGGAAATGATGGAACGAGCTTGGGAGTAGGCATAAAGGAGAGAGCAAATGCACAACAGATCCCACTGGGTCGAAGTCCATCCGAAAGGGCCATCATCTAGATAAGATAAGAAGGTTGGAAGGTCAAAAGAGGGTCACTTTCGTAAAACACCATGCCTACGCCAAATGTTTGGATTAGGTGCCAAAGCGGACTTCGCCATCCTTTCGCGGACTGAACGCTAGCGTGCAGCAGGGCGACGAGCGGCATTACAGCGACTTCAATGTATGTATGTGCAGCCGCTCGCCGCGCTGCTGCCCCGCTGGCGCACAGGCAGTGGCCTTAGGATAGGTGCAACCGGGGAAACTCTTGGAGGATGTTGATGTTGTGGAGTGGACTATACATTATTCGTTAAACTTAAACGCTTAACTGAAATACCGTGCCACCATAATGGGGTTTACGTTAAATTCTTGTTAATGTAAATAATTTACCTGTGTACGCGTCATGTAGTTATGATATTATGTGTTTGTTGAGCACACAAGAAGGATGGGCAAACAGTTGGTGTGCCGCTAACTACCTATAATCGTTTTGAGCAAACCCTCGTTACACATATGTGTTATGTAGGTATTCAAGTGCTTTGTTGAAACATTTGGGCAAGTATATAATTTAATATGACAAGAGCAGCGGGGTGCTTTTAATTTTGTCAAGGGAAATATTACAGAATGATAATACCCGTCTTCTCGGTAAGTAGGTAATAACAAGTATTGTTATTTTATATGACAATATTTTCGTCAGAGACAACATTTCATAATATCTATTGAGCTGCGTATTTTCAACATGCAGGAGAAGCCTTTTAAGGGGGTCACCCTTCAGTCACTATTAAAAGCTTGTTGCATAAACTTGTTTCGACGTAGTAAAATATAACAAATTAAATTAGAAGATAAATAAAACATTAAGTACTGCATTTTTACAAATGCGGGCAGGGAGGGCCCACGGCTAACAGAATCTAACAAATCCTTACATTTTAAAATCCATCAAACCGTTTAAGCTGCAGAGCGTGCCAAAGAAATATACACTCGAAAAACATAACTCTCCTGCTGCCGCATATAAATAGTAGAAACACCGCGACTATTTTGCCAAATGGAGGCAGTTTTTCGCCAAATCCTAAGCTGTATTAGAAGTATAGCATTGCTTGGCCGCTTTGATTGGAAATATAGCTTATAATCCAGTAACCTAATCCTTGTCGCCTGAAAGGACGGGGTAGGTACTTTGCGTCAAATCCTGTACCTAGTTATGATTTATGATACGCGCATGACTTGTTTATGATGATGGCCCAAAGAATAATGCAAGTTTGTGACCTCTAGCGTCGAACGTAACTTTGTCAAAAATCGAAAATACCACGAAAACCATAAAGGACTAGTTTTAGATAGTACCTTCTCAGGACGTTTTTAAATTAGACTAAAATTCATACGATATGAGACTAAGAGTTGTCTCTGTAGACCCAATAGTTTCCGAGATAGAGCTTATCAGAATTCATATCTTATTTGAACTTGCATTTTTTTGTAATATTTTAGACGTCACTCGAACAACTCTAGTCGGATGAAGGTCCAATTACTCCCGACGGAGTGTGCTAGTGTTGCGAAGTTCGAAAAATGAAAAAGTTTGAAAGGCTTTATCTCGGAATCTATTTGGGTCTACAGAGACAATTCTGATCTTATATAGCAGCAAATTTAGTCTTCTATAAAAGCGTCCTGAGAAGGTACTATCTAGTCATTTAGGGTTATAATAACAACTTTAGCGGTATGTTAATTTTCTGACAAACGTGCGTTCGGTGCTCGAGGTTGCAAACCTGGATTATTCAATGGGCCAACATCATAAGCAAGTCTGCAAAATATCGGAATTACCGGATTTGACGCAAACTCAGGATGTATAAAGTTACTGGACTATTAGGTCTAGTATGAAATAGCCTAATGGGGGCCGCCATGAATAAGGTTTGAAAAACACTTACGTCTGGATAAATGCAGTTCGCTCGCTCTCGGCACCACGCCCCCAAGCATGCGAGTCACCGGTCATGTTGGCAAGTTAAGGCGATTGCAGCCGGCACCCAAAAGGTCTCGCTTTCTTAGCTCGATATGCTGTGATTTTCACCCTCGAATTTTGATTGAAAAATCGTGTTGTCAACACGAATGATTAAGTAAATATATCGGAATATTAAACGTTCAAATTAGACATAAAGGGGTTTTATCGCATGAAGAAAAATTCGTTCAAATCATAGTTTCAATAACGCTCACCTGGCGTAGCTTCCCTTAACGTTGTTTTCCCTTTGCTTTGATGTGGCGCAGGGCAAAGGGTTCACAGGCGACCCTTCGGTGAGGCTCAAACCACCCGAGCGATGCACAGGCGCGCCCACTCGATCTAGAACGTGAAATAATTATAATATTAAAATTAATATGAAATACAGTATGCTAGAAGCGTTTAGGAGCACATATTATTCATGCTAGAGCTTTCAAAAAGTAATCATGTAGAAACGAATTAGGTAGTATTTTTCAATTCATTTTGGCGCGGTTTTACTACTCCAATAATTGTTAATTACATTAAACACTACATTTGATTTTGCCTTTATTAATTGTTGCATACAGAATAAGTTATAACGTAATATCTCTCTATCAATTCATGTATTACATACCACATACATATTATTAGAACCCACTTAAGGTCTAGGAGCGGTTACACACAAGCGACTTTTAGAAGCGACACAAACACGCGTTTCACGCACTGCCGTGCGACACGAGCCATAGGTCACCTGCCAAAATCGTGTCGCTCTTAGTGACTCATCACTGTTATCAGCATAATGTCAAATCTCTGCAAAAAACATCAGCTCTATATCTACTACCAATACTTGTACTTCTTAGAGCAAATTTCAGAAGGCTTGTATCAGGTTTTTACTTTGTCGGCATTAGTATTTGGAATAGAACTTAACTATGAGTCGGCATTTTATCTGGCCGACTCAAACTTTCACGCCCAACCGTTCAGAATCGGAAGACATGAATGATACGGTAGACAGTGTAAAACAGTAGTTAGACCTTTTATTTATTTATTTAATCTTTTTTACACAAAAGAATATCTTATGGTACAAAAGGCGGACTTAATGCATTTTCTACCAGTAAACCTCAAGGCAAAGTAGATAAAATGTGGGCAGTGCAACTTAAAAATATATATATATATATATATATATTTTTTTTTATTTATATTAAAAGAGAAAATCAATACAAAATTAATAGACGCGTACAGAAACCTATATAAGGTTTATGCGTGACGCGAATGTATCGCACCGCTCACGACATTTAATCATACTTAATCTTTATACTTATAGGCAATTACAAAAGATAGATAGATGAGTACGAGTACTTATTGCATTTTCACCCCAGCAACTACACCTCGCTATTTGTCCCAGTTAGAAAATATCTTTTTAATGCGATCTTGCACGACTTTTTGTCGGCAAGGACACTTGTGAGTATATCTTCTGGTATTCTATTTAGAAAGTTAGGAAGCATGTACTCCCACGTCCTCATACCATATAAGTTTATATAATTAGGTAGAATATATCTAGGTTGGTAGTCTAACTTACGTAATTGTTTATGCCTGTCTCGAGTTTTTAACAATTTTATTTTATCATAGTCTTCTAGAACTATTGACATGTCAAGCTTGTTAAAGATTGACATTACTTTGCAATACTTAAATAAACTGGACTCTTCCTTAAGTTTTTTTTTCATGTATGTAGGTACAATATTTTTGAGTATGCTCAATTGTAGCTTGTAGATGCAGCCCATGTTGGTTTTATATGTACGTCCATAGCTACTCAAGCCATAACTTATTATTGAATCGGCTAGCGATAAATATAGCAATCTTAAAATATTATACGGTATTTTATACTTTTGAAATGGAGTACGAATTTTGAATGGTTTTTTGAAGAGTATTTCCTTCAGTACCCGACTTTATTAGCTACAGTCACTAAGCACCTTATGTACAGCATTTATTCTCGTATATCAACGAAGTGAAAAACGGTTTTGGCTCGATTTTGCTATTCTACTTGTACACGAACACTAGAGAGGTCAGTACAGGGAGGGAGAGAGAGATGTGAAACGGTTGTTACATTCATGATGTTTCGTTGGTCTCTTTTTGCCGTCTAACTAGTATTAGGTCCACTAAGAGTACATTTTCCCGCTTGACTTGTGTGAACTTACTTATCCGCACATCACAATACTACAATTGTGCGTATAACGGGACTGAAGGAAAGTATGTAGATTGCTCGCCGCCTGTTCGGATAGCCCAACAATGTCCCTTCGTTCCATGAAAAGTTTCTACTGCATGGTGCTATTGCGGTTTTATTTCCAATGGTATTTATTCTTTGCGTTGTAATCATGAGACAAGACAATTTTAACGACACCAAAACTAAGTTGTCTTATTCTGTATCTTCCTTCCATCATAAGACCAACTCTATTCACAACACATCCCTATTGCATTGTTATCAGACTCACTTTGAAAAACGAACAGCTCAATTGAAGAGCGGGAAGAAAATCGAATGTAGGTAACTTGTATTAATTTATTTCGATAAAGACAACACTGTCGAAATAAGAAAGAGAGGGCAGGTTTTTACGTCTTGCATCGAGGCTTCGGTTTCGTTAGCCCTGCAGTTGAAACTAAAAAAAATAATAGACTGGGGATTTTCATTTAAAGTTGCAGGTTACGGTCAACTAAATTGATGTCTACGAGTAACCTGTTACTTTTGTTACGAAACGTAGCTATCCGCTAGGGGCATGAATAAATAAATATATATATAAATATATATAAGAGGACAATCTTACACAAATCGACCTAGTCCCATAGTAAGCTCAGTAAGGCTTGTGTTATGCGTAGGTACTACACGACGATATATGTCATAGAAATAAATACTTAAATACATAGAAAATATCCATGACTCAGAAACAAACATTGGGATTCGAACCCAGAACCTCTTGCTTCGTAGGCAGCGTCACTACCAACTAGGCTAAAGCAGTCGTCAAATAAAAATGAAAATGAAAAGAAATGAAAATGTCCGTCTATAAAAGGATACTGCTAGGAATCAGTGTGCTTTATCCTAGTCCAGAAAGGCGGGGTGTGTCGCGCCGCGGCGCCGCGTAGTCTGGCGCCGGCTAGGGGTGCCTATGTCTGTTTCTGGGAAAACAGTCTGGATGCAACTGCAATTCCTGATCGCACTTTGATAATGATTTTTAATATCCTGGAATTTAATTTCGCTCATGATTTAATGTTGGAGTCAACTAAGATGCTTTATACGGTCCGGGAGGTAACACTTGGATCTTTTATATCTTGTCACAGTCACAATAAAACACAGAGTTTGATAAATAATAAAATAATACATACTCTTATTGCACAACGACAAAAGAGAAACATCTTATAAAAAATTTGCTTAATAAATAATGGTAACAATAGGTGGTCTTACCGCTTTGAAGGGATCTCTTCCAGACAACCTTTCGGTAGAATTTGAAACAGGTAGTGCAGGAATGCATCAAGAGCATACTAACACATCAATCTTTCAAATATCAAGAAACAGGTCATTTTTAAATACATACCTAATAAATGAATGAATATGCAGACAAAAATGCAACCATACATACTAACAGACATACATACAATACATAAAAGGCAACTTAAAGGAGAGACAGGTAACATTGTTTCGTCAGATTTTTGAAAATAGGAAGAGATTTTGTGTAACTTACAGTTCTTTGAATATTATAATGATGTATGATAGATACATTTTTTATATTAGAAGTTTATCTTTAGTCATGTTAGGGCATGGCGGTTTGTCATCTCGCTTAAATTTAGAGCAGCCATGGGGGAAGTCTCAAGACGAAAGTCTTTGACCAGTGTGTGTTGCCAGTGATGACATATGGCACTGAAACGTGGTCGCTTACTATGGGCCTCATAAGAAGGCTCAAAGTCACCCAAAGGGCAATGGAGAGGGCCATGTTGGGAGTTTCTCTGCGTGACCGCATCAGAAATGAGGCTATCCGCAGCAGAACCAAGGTAACCGATATAGCCCTCCGGATCGCTAAACTTAAGTGGCAGTGGGCGGGGCACATAGCACGTAGAACCGATGGCCGTTGGGGCGGAAAGGTTCTCGAGTGGCGACCACGTACCGGAAGGCGCAGCGTGGGTAGGCCCCCGACAAGGTGGACTGATGACCTGGTAAAGGTTGCGGGAGTCCGCTGGATGCGGGTGGCGCGGGATCGGTCACTTTGGCACTCTTTGGGGGAGGCCTATGTCCAGCAGTGGACGTCTTTCGGCTGATATGATGATGATATGATGATGGGGGAAGTACGTCCACTTTACAGAATATCCCCTACTTGCGTCGTAAATAGAGCATTTATTTGTTCCTCCATTGATTCCGTTGAAACGTATGATCTTGTTATATGAAGGTATACACATTAAAATATAATAACTTGAACGCTATTATCTTTTCTATTACTATTGTTATCTTACGAGTTCAACACTCGTCAGTATGCATGAGAGGGAATTTTGCTAATTGTTTTAGTGATAAGTTGAGCTCTTCCAGCCTTCAGAGTGCACTTTGCTAGGTTCAATGCGCTTAGTTTATTAAAGGGGGAACTGATTTTCTCTGTCATCTTTACGACACATAGAAATGGATAACTTCAAATTAACTGTTTCCATCAAGGAGCTATTTACGGAAACACCAAATTTTTGGTTACAATAGATTTCCAGTTCACTAGTTCACTGACGGAGAAAGAGAGAACGGTTGTCAGTTAGACCACAGAATAACAAAATATGATTGTTTAAAAAAGATCTATCATAATATACCAATTTAACGAGTGGCCGCTCATTTAAAAATATGACAACACATTTACCCAAACCCCTTTATTCCTTCACTAATTAGTAAAACCTCTTAAAGATTCAATGCCTGAGAAACTAGACTGAGACTGCTAGCTATCAAGACGTGCTTTAGGTTGTTAATGGCCAGCTGCAACTTAACTGTAATGTGTTTAGCTGACGTTAACTACGGGCACGGTTTGTAGAACAAGCGACTTGTCATTTGTTTACAAAGGATAAACTAGTCGGACGATCGGTCGGGCGCATTGTCGTTGGAACCGGATAGGGAGGACTATCGTATGGCTTCCTGAAACCCTGCACTGGACAGGTGGTCATTCACTTTTGTTTCGTCGCTGCGGTTTCGGAAGTTGCCTCCAGCGACAGCTTAAAATACCTTTTTACCTATTGCATCGCAATGTCACTATCGACCGGTTGTACTAGAATAGGTGGATTTTATATTACTAACTTTATTTACTTACACTTTATTGCAGGATAAAACCGAGAACACGAACTTCTGTGTCTTTATTAGTTGAATGCAGAACAATGTTGAAGTGCAGTGCGTAAGTCACGAACAGTCCAGGGCACCAATATTTATTCACTAAAAGTTTCAAATATGTATACAACCTTATTGTTGCATAAATAAGGTCTGCCTACATATTTTTGAGACTTTGTGGCGTATACATTGGTGCCCTTGACTATACTGGTATTGATAAATGATAACACTAAACAACCCGATAAAATGGCATAAGTACACCAATTTTGAAAGTATCGTAAATGTATAAGAATACGCTGCTATTTTTTCCTTACGATCTATTTAATTGAAATGAATGGATCACGATATTTCCCTATTTTCCCTCCAGAAACAAAGAGTATGACTGTTAGATGCTTTTCCATTATGAATGAAAGGCTCACTATCGAGAGGCGTTGACCCCGAGGCATTCTTATTTTCCCTTCTGTTTTAACGATACTCGAATTTCGCAATCAAAGGAAAAGTATCCGGGACATTATTTTCCATCGGAACCGGTCAAAGCGTCTGAGACGCTTACTGGAATAGGATAATTGGCCGGCTTCGTATTATTTTTGTTATTTTTATAGGGAATTTCCTTATAAATTATGTTTCTTTAAATCGTCGGTCACGTCTTCCGATTTTTGACTGTAAGATTTTTATCTTCTATATTTAACATTCTATGAAGATAATAAATTAGCAAGGTTCATTCATGAATTTTATGATCCGCGTGCTAAAAACATTATTTTCATTAGTTAAGCCATCCATTAGTTTCACTTGTTTTCTTCTTGGAAAATGATAAACAAAATATTAACACATTCATTGCCCAGGAACGCTACGCGCTACGCTCGTAGCCGATCCCGTGGTTTTCCTCGTATGTAGCGGAAAGCGACTACGGCGGTCTGACGCATATGTGTCGTCATGGGCCCTGAATGGGTTAAGTAGCGCTTAAGTCAAATGTTAATTTAAATGAACCTCGTCGATAGCGTTTTGGAGCTGCTTGAATAAGCAAAATGCTTAGAATTATATCACTTTCCCGCTCAAAACTTCAAGAACCCGCCAATAATACGCAGATCGAACAACGTTCGATAGGTGCCGAGAGAAAATGATTGCCGCACTCGAGAGCGCCGAGACACCCAGGAACAATTCAGGGAAGAATTTCCAGAGTGGAATATAGACACCTCGGCCGCTTCAACAGTTTGTCCACCTAATTTGTTCGTCGGCGCTCGACTGTAAAAACAAATAGCCCGCATTTCCCCTTCCAAGCCAACAAAGACAAACCTATTTCCACGGTAAGAAGAAAAGGGAGAGCGATAGTTTTCCCGGCTTCGCATTCAGCCGCGTGAATGAGCGATTGCTGGTTACGTTCAAGCTTTTGTCTAGTTCAGTTCGAATCTTGTTTGTTGTATGTTGCAAAGAGGCTCCTTTGTCCAATAGCAGAATAATAATTAATCGAGGTTTATCTGATGTTACCCGGCTTAGATTACTCGCGGGAAACTTTTAATTGAATTTGTTGTTCGATTTTGGCTTTTTGACGAGAACCGCGGCCTTTAGACAATTTTTAGGTAAGTATTTATGTTTTGGGAAAGTTCACTTTATTTAATTTACCTGTCTACGACTCGCGGAAATGTTTCGAGTTTCGATTGTATAATTAGACGTCTGTCAAATACAAAGTAACTGCGTATTTAATTGTTTAACGTAGTTTAAGAGTTTTGATTAGAGGATTCGTATTAAAGTGCAATAGATACCCGCTACTTAAATAAAATGATTACGCACCTACCTATGTTTGAGTTCGAGTACCGCAAGGATGGATTTTGTCTTAAGCAAATTGCTACAAGAGATTTTCGTCAGCAACATGTTCTCGTGTTTATACGAGTAACATTTCAAAGTTGATTAATACGACCGCATGAGGTTGCAATCTCCGTAGCACCTCATAGTAGCTCATGTAAACACCCCAGCCATGCAATAACTACCCCCCCCGGCGCGCCCCATTGTGAAAATGCCCCACTCAGTATACGGACTATAACAGATTCACCGAGCCACCTCTTGCAACTATTATGTTAATTTCGAGTCGAGCTTGGAATGACAAAATAAGGCTTATTATATTGAAAACTTTGAGGCATTTGTAACACATGTGTTCTGGTCTGCAGGGCTTGTAAACCTTTATTTATTACGACAATGTTATAACCGAATAGGGATAACGTTTATATTTCCTTTGCCTCAAAAATGTTACAGAGGTAAACTTTATTTTGGTAGTAGGTAATTATTATAGGTAAAGTAATTACGCAAATCATCCGTATCACACGTGTTTTACAATTTTCCTTTTTGAGTCGAATTATTGCCGTAAGCAGATAAGTAAATCTCAGTTACCTCCTCATGTTTGTTACCGGTAGGTATAACGTAATGCAGTTATGGTGCTTGTGGAAGTATAGAGTGTAGTAATAAACAATAAAACCAGCCAAGTGCATGTCGCCTCACGCGTAGTCTAGGGTGCCGTAGGTGCCTGTCTGTCTTTGTTACATCGACACGCGCGCACCAACTAAATCGTGCGGTTGCGTCGGCCGAATTTGTAAAAGTACACATTAAAGTTGGTCTACTATTACTCGGTAACTAGTTATGCATATCGTTTAATCGGCGTGATTGATTTATATACCTATGCCGAATTATATATTTCTATAGTAGGAAGGGTCACTTGACCTAAGCCGCACATAAGGACATGGCGAAACTATAAGGGTTCCTTGTTGACTACGGATCCCTACAAAGGAAGTACCTCATAATAAATATAAAATCAAGTTTTTTTTTCTTTTGATGGTTTTTTTCGTTTTGAATACAATGTGATTAAAATGTGCGGTGGCTTTTAACTCGATCGCCGGTCGCCAGTCCGGCAGAATGGGCGCTAAAAGGGGAGCTTTCCCACCTATAACTGTTTTCCGATGCACTGAGCACAGCCTCCATTGCCTTTGCACCTCGGCTTAAGCTGTCTTCAAATATAAAAAAGGCAGTAAGAATGTATCAGTCGCAAACGTGCTTAGTGCCTTCCTCTCAGGGCCTCACCGGCGATCGTCCTGCAAAGAGGACAAAAGCATCGTTTTATTTACATTTGCCTGAAGCATCGTGCTCTTTATTTACCGTTATGATTTAAACTACGAAAAAGAACGACAACCATTTTAAGCGATAATAAAACAGATGGGTAAGTATCAAAATATGTTAACGGTTGGGGTGATCAATCCCAATAACCCTCTACACCAAAAGCATGCATTCACACGAAATTATGTCATACTACCTTCTGCCCGCGATTCCGTCCCCTATAGAACTCCTTTATATGGCAGCTCCATACAAACTTTCACTCCTCATTTGACCCCCTTACGGGATGATTTCCGGGATAAAAAATATCCCTTGTGCTTCCCCGGGAATCAAACTATATCTACACAAAATTTCATCTAGATCGTTTCGGCGGTTTAAGCGTGAAAGATACCAGATAGACAGACATAGACGGACATAGACACACTTTCGCATTTATAATATTGGTATGGATAATTGAAGTCAATATTAGAGAAATCGTAGTTTCAAGATTTATTTCCGTTCAACCCTGTTAATTCCTTTGCTTAATTTACATAGTATTAAATGGTTGAAGTAGGGGTAGAGTAATTAAGAGTAAGGTAGTCGAGTCGTCGACTATTATTGCGCAGCCAAAGCTGGCCGCCCGCCAGCGGCGACTTAAAGCTTTATAAATCGCTACAATATTTTATTACGCTGATTTATTATTCCGAAATTCATGCGTTGCCGTGTAACAAAGTTGTAAATTGTATTATGTTGTTAACCGTTGATCTATGCTTACGCGACATGAACATACTGTCTGAAAAATGTCGTCGGTCAGTGAAAAAGTCGAGCATCAGTCAGATTTAGCTTTCTAGAACTCCCGTCGTACGAGGAGTGGAAGCTTTGAATTGCGACTAACTTTGACGTTTGCTTCATAAGCCTAACACTCTTTCATACGGGGTATTAAACGGCACGGAAAAATCCGAACAATGTCGATGAAACCGAACGAACCGTGGAACTATAATCCAGAATGCAAGGCGGGAATCGACGCCCGTATTGTGAGCAGAAAATCGAACTTGAATGTCGCAAGACGAAACGCTCTTTGTGCACAATCAATGGCCCCACGATTGCTGATAACTTTCTTTGCAGTCTAGGAAGTTAAAGTTCGATCCTGCTGATGTGGCGTCCATTTTAAAACGGCCTCTCTCGCTAAGGAGTCGATAACAAGCAGAGATTATTTCTCTCTTTTATTGCTCGATTGCACTGGTAAATGAACTTCGATGTTGGACGGTATTTATAAATACTGCAATAGCTCGATTGTTCTGTTAAGAGCGCTTTTTTATCTTATAAGGTACTTGTTATTTTATTTAACGAAGCAATTGATTTGAATTTTATCCATTTATTAAAATCCGCTTTGATACGCATTGTAATTGTCATTGCGTGTATAATGTGTACATCGATCGTGTAAGGTGTTCATTTATTGTTGCGCGGATCGGAAGCGGTATTGCCCCAGATCCTTTAATTGACACGAACATGATCGCAGGTATACTGCCACGGTTTACTGTTTAATTATCACAAGTCCATTATTTCGACCGCACCGCTCTATGGGCGCAGTTAAAGCCAACAATGGCAATGTCCCCGTAAATTTCCAAGACGTAGGTTCCGCTTTCGTAATTTGTTAACAGGAAATTGCATGAGGTGCGATAGCATCGAGGCCTATCCTCAGACATCGGGCATTAAGTGGGAACGATAATTCAGTGTTCCCCTGTTGCCGTAGAAATTAAGTTCTTGCCGCGTTGCGGTCACGTACGGGGTCGTCTTGTATGAAATACGAAGGATCTCATCGGCCGAGCTCGTTAAGCGGGGGAGCGTGCTTTTATTACAGCGAGGCGTACGCCGCCGCGGTGGCTCTTGAATATTAAAAAGTCTACTGTGGGTCATGCATATTGTCCCACTCCTCCCGCGAACAGTCGCATCGGCCATTCGAATACGCACGAGCCCACGAAGGCGCGCCTATTGTTATGCGCGCTTGTCATTAAGTATAACGAGTCTTGACGCGAACTCGGTGGGACAAAGAAACTCACGAATACGGGAAAGCATCGTCTTGGTCTCTAAAGGACTGCTGATTAAATTATTATTTGCACGTCAATAATGAAAGCTTCCTTATCCAGGATTACGTTATTCGCACGACCCCAATTCCCGGCTAGTTACTTTAGGATGCGCTGAATAACTCAGTATATCCTCAAATCCTAATCCGGACAGGATATTCGGGGACGTGAGCGCAATGCGCAGGATGCGATAATGAGGCGGTGGAGAATCGCAGCTTTACATTTCACGCGGCGGCACATTAGCTGATTGTCCTCGATTGCCTATTGTTTTATTCATCGTTCTAATCTAAATGCTTTTTTAACATTAGCAATTTGAGAGAGCGTAAGTAAATAAACATAGATGTTAACATTATATAACATTAATAACGTCTACCCATACATCAAATAATATTATTCAAATTTCATCGCTTGGTAGGCAGCACGTCCTATTTCGCGTATTGTCTGTACCGTTTACAAATTAGCAGTTCTTCAATATATAGATAAACGGAAATACGCTCAGCGAGTGAGCGTCGCACGCAATACGCTGAGGAGAAATAAAGTGGCTTTTTTCCGTATGTGATATATTTTATGGGCGACTTAGGTTACTTAGGTGTTGTTAGAAGACAAATAGGATTGATCACGCTCGGTAGACTAGAGATGCCACGTCATGTTGTGATAAGTAGTTGATATTCCTGCTCTATGCCTATTGAAAAACTCATCTAGCTGCATAATTAGGCAACGGTGATGACCTCAGCGCATAAATACTATAGAGCGGACAAGCCGCCGGCGGCTGTGTCGCACATGTCAGCTCATTGGGCATACTCCGCCGCCACACATTTACCGTCCGTTGTCCACCGAGAAAGTTCCGTTTTTTGCCAAAACGCCGAGTTGTGCAATAATTACTTGCAAACATCGCAGTGATTTGATTAATTTCCACCCCAATGGATCACTTTACAGAGGTAAATACTATAAATATTATTTATTTCAAATAAAACCACGAATTCAAGAAGTTGCGACAGGCATATTCAATACAAATCGCGCGGCATGTCCGATCTCCTTATTTCCTATATTTGTGGTGATGACATTTATAATTGAGTGCTAGTTTTGACATTACGCGGATGGGCCAAACGTCTTCCAAGGGATAAACATCCACTTCAAGATACGTCATTGTTCTAACCATACCGCTTAGTATCAGTAGGATGATATAGTTAATCACATTGCATCATGTGAAATAAGGCGAAGAAATACACTACACGTGTATTTGATTCGCGATCAGAGTGAAAAATAAAATAGGCAACATATAATCAAGGATACAAGTTGGTTTTAGGGCATGTTGCTCGCGGTATATTAGAATAATAGACCTCTAGGTACTGTAAACGAACAACATTGAATACTTACGACACATTATGATATGAGTAGAATATCTGATTAATGATTAATGTAACGCGTATTGCGTTGCATTTAAGTGGGTTAGTACTGATACAGCTAACCTTGCAGCAACTGATGCGTGAGCAGACGTAATTACAATAGTATTCGATCCTTATTGTGCGAATTAAAATGCGGTGTGCGTCAGCGCAGCATCGCCTGATCGATGCGATGAGGTCATCTCGATTGTTCTCTATCAAATCAACACTAATAAATCAAAATGAGAAGTTTTAGATAGGCTGGAGTTAGGATTCAGAGGTGCAAATGCACATAAAGGTACTAATGGGTCAATGTATCGAGGGTAACATTGGAGTAAGTGTGTGTACGCCTGGGTCTTTGTATTACGCAGGCGGAGCCGCGGCGGCAGCTAGTCATTTGTTATTTGGAAATAGCCATTAGGTATAGATATATCGGCATTCTTTTATTTTTTCTATATTATTTTTAGTTTATACACTAGAAGAGGTAAGCCCTCATGTGTGTTCTAATAGAGAGCGAAGTGCTTGCAAACGCTCACATACGGTCATTCTCCAGATTGGTGTTCTCAGTCTCATTAACGCGTTGCTTTTTTTCCACTTGCTTTTTGATAAAATTTATATCAAATGTAGTGATAAATCAACCATTCAAACTTAAATGTTCATGTGGCACTTAATTATTATTAGCGGATAATTAACTATAAAGGTTTTAAAATTTGTGTGCCGCGTTAATGAGAAAGTCGACGCGTTAATGAGAATTTCAGCCGCGTTAATGAGAAAGTCGACGCGTTAATGAGAATTTCTGGCTTTCTAGGGTGAATATTTGAGCGTCTTAAACGCCTCCTTCCTATCATCATCACTTGCATAAACTACTATTATATATCAAAAACCTTTTTAAACTGAATATTTTCTAGATATTCTCATTAACGCGTTCTTTTTTTACGCGTGAATGAGACGTGTGAATGAGGATATAAGGGTAAAAAAAATATAACTCATTGTAGGTAGATGTAATAAACTGGAAGATCTAGTAGCTGGTAAATACTGAGTTTCTTAATGTATACAATAATTCACAGAGCTTTAGAGTTATTGGTTGATTTTTAAAACGTGAACGTGTTAATGAGAATTCTCGAATACCAAAATGCGTGAATGAGATACTTACGTTCGTTGTCTGTGGTCCGCACAACACTCACCCGTCTCCACCACGGGGGTCTAGGCACGACTGACGGCTTACGCGAAATGTGTTAGCGACGTAGGTATCTTACTTCAATGGACTCGTATGAACAAGAATTAACGCGCCGCGCGCATGAGGACGGGTCTCGGGACACAGTTCTAGATTTTCATATCTTAATTAGATATTATTAAATATATGTAATACTTTTTTTATAAAGAGGATATCTAATCTATTATTTAATACAAATACTTTCGTTCAACTTTCCTATGGTATATCATCAGGAAAAATAAGTATGTAAGTGATTTCGGAAGTGGGACAACACGTGTTAATGAGGAGAATGGGGTATTGGTATTTTTTTTGTCCAAGAAGGTTATTGAATATGTACTTGAAAATTCATGTACACTTCAATACAAGTACCTTCTACGATCCAAAAATATAAAATCTGCTAAATTCAATACATTTATATTTTTTAAGTGCGAGGACATACAAAAATGCCTGTCTGGAGAATGACCGATATATACGTACGTTGTTAACGAATTTGAAACGTCTAGAATACTTGGAATTTGCAAATATTATACTAATTTATATTACATTTTTGATAATTTTAATAGTCATTTGGTTCGTTTTAGTAACTCTGTGATTTTGTAATCAGGGCTAAACAAGGCTGTAGTTCAGTATTCCATTTGTACAGATGCCGTCAAACTTCTTGAACACTTGACCTTGCCTGCGCAAAGGCGAATTGTACCGGCGAGCTGCCCCCCCACTTCGTCCCGCATGTTCAAGAAGTTTGACGGCATGTATATTTATCATGTATTCGCTGTTATATTCGTAGATCACTCCGATGGACATATAATGTGTTGTGGTACAAGGCGTTAGGTATCATAATCAATAACCTAACACACCTTTAACAGCTATTATACTCGTTTATTTAATGGTCAATAATGCCAATATTCTAGAACGCAAGACGCCACCTTAATTGTGTTTACCAATAGGCATTAATTAATTAGAAGCTATTTCATCCGTTTATTGATTATTTGAATACTGGCGACACAATGGCTGTTAGCTAACTGACATAAATAATTCTAAACCTATTGTGACGTGGCCAAGCCCTTGGCGAGGGGTTGAACGACGATCCGAGCTGTAGTGATAATCTCACGTAGCCTTTTGGCGTACCTACGCCATACAAGCTAATTTAAACATTGTCCATAAAAAAACAAAGTCGAAAGTGTTTTGCGCATGATAAGTGACATGCATCGTTTCTAAAATCGCGCGTTATGGACTTGTATTTTAATTCTGACCAATTTAGATTATATTTGGCGCGTTCTAATTTACGAGAATTGAAATTACTATTTTCAGACCAAGGTCCTCTATGGTCTATTGTTCGAAAGCGTTGTACAATGTTAAGTGAATTGGTTACATTAGTTGATGGGAGTTTTGTGGTAATTAAATATTGCAGAGGTGACCTTGTTTTGTTATCTTTACAGATACAATTATGTGAAAATAGGAACGCTTACTTCTTACTTTTACCTAAACAAAATTATGGAAATCTCGGACACAAAGTAACTGACTTTTGTTTGTAGAAAAGATTTTCCTATTTCGTGATGAAGATAATCGTTTTGGTTGCCTGTCAGCTACGTGCCATCTGTGAGGATAATATAATTTACTTTAAAAACAAAGTTTTCACCGACTTCAATTAAGTACTCCGCCAAGCCACGAGAATATTTCCACATTTTTTACAATTTACCTCAAACTGATTTCCGATAGCAAATGCGTTAATTACTATACAAAAAAACCGAATCGCTGTATGTGAGACGATAATATTTGAGGGGTTACCTATCATAAGCTCGAAAATCGTAATTCCGAATATTAAAATCCCAAAAACGTTTCCCTTTTTATTAGTTGGCCGAAGTTTTGTTTGCCGGAAATTACATTTCCCATATTATTATTTTCCCAATTCTTAGTTCGTTGCAATTTTATTTCGCTTAATATTCGAATAGACACTAATTAAAATTCCGAAGGATCATTTGCCAACTGGTTTTTGGTACCGAAAAGTATTAAGTCCGAAATACTAATACCCCGCTATATCAAAAGATCAAAATTGTAGCATGGAACCTAACCTAACCGCCAGCGTGTCGACGTCACCCCGCTTCGCTGGGTGCTTATTTCCGCTCTAAGGGGCACAAGCTAACCCTATCCTAACCTAAAAATAATACCATTGTTACGATGTAAGAAATGGCTGATTGAGAAAGTGTACTACAATCTTAAAGACTTTTTTGACGACGCAGTTTTTAAGAACTATATTGTATGTCCGCAAAGGGCAGCTGTTGATACCATTTTCTGTACCGATCATCTATATGTATACCTACACAGTGGACAATAAAAACATTCTATTCTATTCTATTCTAAACTATCATTTGTTGTTTTTTTAGTGCGGGGGGCTTGCCCCCTGAGCCCACCTTTTTGGGCTTTTTTAGAACTCGTGCAGCACTTAGTTGCTTAAATGTTTTGACCTAATCTAATCTCCTTTTCTATCAATTGTTTATTTTGTAAGGTCACAGTTTTACATCTAACCTAACCCGCTTAGTAGCGAAAGAAGGTGCACTTCTGTAGGATATTTAGCATATCTAAATGTTTTTTTTAATCGTGGCGATAAAATTATATTAGGGAAAATGATATTTAGATTTATGTAGCATCGGAATTATGAAAAGGTGGTTAACAAATCGGTTGTCAAATAATAAAGTTGTCAATCGTTCTTCTGGTTATTGAGTTTCGGGAAAACGATAATGTGGGAAAAGAAACCAGCGACATTTCAAAAGTATGGTAAACAAAGTATATGGATAATGAGAATTCGGTTTACCGTTTTCGGACAAGTGAAAATCGGGCAAGTGTTTTTCGAAACTTCGATAGGTTACCTATTTGAGGACTTCCGTCGATTCCCCAAGATCATCACCAATGGCACTTCATTAGTTCCTATTTCAACGGAATCTTATCAGAACCTGTGACGTAGTTTTGCACTTTTAAGTACATAATTGAGGAATTCGAGAAGTCATCTGTGGTCTTTATCATCAATTCTTCGCCACCAAATTTATGATTTTCGGATGTAAATACACGAGTTATAATAGAAAATACCAAAATTACTACACGCGTGCCTAATAAAATTGAGGAGTTCCTTCATGGATCCCATCATCTTACTGACTTAAAAAAAATTGGGACCCACCTGGAAGCATATACGTACAAACAAAAAAAAAATTAATCGGCTCATCAATAACGGAGTTCTGAGGTCTGTAACAAACATAGAAAAAAAAAAACAAAAAAAGTACAACCGAATTGAGAACCTCCTCCTTTTGTTTGAAGTCGGTTAAAAATGGTCAATGTCGGTGATAAACAATTTTCAGGTGTCTGTTAATTTATTTACACGTTGTATATAAAGGAATATGCAAAGCAGCTCAAGTGTCTGACATCTAAATTCTTGCTTATTTCCTTTATAAAGTAGCATTCGGGACAGACGCTCGACTCGCCCCGAACGGAGCCCCGAAGCGCCCCGCATGAGACAACGCTAATTTAAATTTCTAACATGACCTTGAATGTCTCTGCTCACATTCCGTTCTATCGTTGGTATATTTATTTGTAAACATTGACAATAAATTTTAAATAAGAAATTTGTAATTTATTTTTAACCCCTGACGCAAAAAGAGGGGTGTTATGAGTTTAATATGTCTGTCTGTGTATCTGTGTATCTGTCTGTGGTATCGTAGCTCCCAAATGGATGGACTGATTTGAACGCGGTTTTTTTATGTCATAGATAATTTTATCCCGAGTGTTCTTAGCCGTTTCATAAAAATCTGTTCAGCCGTTTTTCTGATATCGGACTTTGAAATGAAAATGTCGGAGGTTTTTTTCAACTTTTCTAAGTTGTACTTATTAATATTCTCTTTATTCTCTCTGGATATAACTGCGATCCCCAAGTCACCATCAGGCGAAGCAGAATTTCCTCGGTCTCTTCATCACTTAGTTATAAAACAGGTTTTGGAAAAAATGGGATATGAATATGCTGTTTTTCTTTACCGTATAATAAAAAAGGATAATAATAAAATGTTACCTATGTGGAGTGAATTTTAATATTTTATTTTCACTAAAACTGTAATAGTTTCGTAGAAATAGGAAACAAGTGAAATCCCAAATGGCGTCAAAGCAAGTTGAAAGATTTATGCTCCACTGTGATTATGATTTCATAATGCTTTTTTTACGTTTTCCGTTCCACAATTTTGTCCAATTTATCGAGATTTAGATAATAAAATTAAGTGCTGTCCTCTGTAGCTTTACTGCCTGACTTTTTGATGAAAGATTTTGCAATATGGACAGTATTTGATAAGCCGCTGTTTTTTTTCTTAGCTTTTTTGTGATGTCTATAAATATTTGATTTTAACCAACTTCAAAAAAAAAAGGAGGAGGTTCTCAATTCGGCTGTATTTATTATTATTATTATTATTCTTTTCAATGTTTGTTACCTCAGAACTCCGTCATTGATGAGCCGATTCGAAATTTTTTTTTGTTCGTATGTATGTACTTGCAGGTGGGTCCCATTTTTTCAAAATTCAGTTAGTTGATGGGATCCATGAGGAATTGAGGGGACTCCTCAATTTTATTAGAGAAGCGTGTACTTAGTGATTTTGGTATTTTCTGTTATAACTCGTGTATTTTACATCCGGAATCATAAATTTGGTGGCGAGGAATTGATGATGAAGACCACAGATGACTTATCGAATTCCTCAATTACGAGTATGTACTTAAAAGTGCAAAAGTACGTCACAGGTTTTGATAAGATTCCGTTGAAATAGGAACTAATGAAGTGCCATTGGTGATGATCTTGGGGAATCGATGGAAGTCCTCAAATATTATCGGCCCACATACAGCGATTCGGTTTTTTTCTATAGTAATCAACGCATTTGCTATAGGAAATCAGTTCATGTGGTAAATTGTAAAAAAAATAGGAAAAGTTCTCGTGGCTTGGCGGAGTACTAAATTGAAGTCGGTTAAAACTTTGTTTTTAAAGTAAACTATTGATTTAGCCATTTAAAGATTTGAGCTCAGTTCATAGGTAACATGCATGACCATTGCTGTAACATATCATGGCGTATAGGAAAAGCTAGCTACACGGTACGGGATTCACTTCTAGGATGACTTTTAGTGCCTACAGCGATTGTATGCATTAAACCGAACTTCTCACTTACCGAGGTACTCGACCTTTTCGCCCCAACGGCCATTGGTTCTACATACCCCGCCCACCTAAATAATATTACCCCTGATTGGCATAAGTGAATCGCTTGACAGGATCCTTTCGAGTCGAGTATTTAGTTACACAGATACGAGTGATCCGGGGCAGTTGGCGCGGCACCAACGCTGTGTCGCTGCCGGGTCGTTTCGTTTTATTTTATGCTCTCATCAAGACCAAGTAATTTACAACCAGAACTAGGAACTAGACCACCTAATTGGACTCACTGTCTATATCTGTAAACTACTACTAGGCGCGACATGAGACATCCGACGTGCGACGTAATACTAAATATTATTGTTGTTTTGTTGGGGTACAGTGTGGTGGTATGTTTCATGTACTCGTAACATCGGCCTTTTGAAATTTTACCCCGCATTAGAATAGCGACAGCGTGCGTACACACAATTCACTCTCGAATAGCTTGGTTGAGCATTTCCAAGGAACGTGCCAATTAAGCATTCTCATTTTTAGATAGAAGACTCTAAATTACCGATTTCAATAACATCCTCACCTACCAGCGTTTGCCAGTAGGTATATTAACCGAGAACACGTGATCATTTTATACTTACTAACGTCCATGTTGAACAGATTTTAATAAATTATTTACAAACAATAAGTTAAGACGCCACTGTCGGCAGTTCCTAAATTATACATGTAGAGGTACCCTTTCGCATAAGCCGGGTAGCTAAACAACCCCGTTATCAGGGCACACGATTCAGCCTCAAAACATAATTTTCTGTAGGATTGAATGAGGTAAAATAATAACAGAAATCTGAATATCGGCCGGTACGTATGCGGGGGCTTATTATGTAAATGTGATCCCTCATGTATTTTGTTGATAAAATTGTAGGCGGATTAAGGTAGAGTAACGAGTAAATAATATTGGCGTAATTATAAAGAGCTTTGTATTCATTTTGAAGTGAATACAAAATAATTTAAGGTATGTATATATAATATTTTTAATCACAGGTCAGCCACAAATGATAGAATTGTTGTGAACTGTGGGTGTTTATGATATCTACTTTATGAAGTAAATAGTACCTACTAAATGAATGTGTTCTGCCGGAGTAGGATAATCCTAAGGGTTCTAATTATAGTAGATTGAAAAGAGCGACCTTCTTCTGTGTAGGTTGAGAAAAAGGTCCATTGGAGAGCCTCCTACGTTCAGATCTACAAAGGTTTAATACTTCCCACTCCCTCGTTAACTTTATATTTTGTCAGAGAAAAACAGATTCAGCGGCTTTATATGAATTAAAGCTGCACTGAAAACCTTAGCGCAGGACCGGTCACTTTGACACTCTTTTGGGGGAGGCCTCTTTGTCCAGCAGTGGACGTCTTTCAGCTGATGATGATGATGAAGACGATGATGAAAACCTTATAACTGGCATGGCAATTTTGGCAGTTCGATACGACGTTCGCTAAGAGTCATGTTACAATCACAAACGAAGCGTGCATCAGAAAAAATAGCTTTTGGGTCGCTGAAACAAACCCTTTGTTGAGTGTCCATTCGCACCTCATTCCGCGGGGCGCAGCGGTGCGTCTAAAATTCCCGCAACGCGTAATCGAGCCCGAATACGAGCGCGTAATTGCTTATTTGCCTCATTTCGGATTCATTCGCGATCGCCCGGCCCCGGTAAATATGAACGGGCCATGAGCGGCTGATTTAAGAACAATCCCGTAGGTGGCACACGTTTTCCGCTGGTTTCACCCGTTATTAGATCCAGGTGAAGGTCGTCAGCTAAATAAAGTTAAGGGGCTCCCATAATTGGCGTCTGGGATCGTACCTTCGATCTGAATCTCTTAGTTTCCTTAGGTTTTTGTTGCTTATTATGTTAACAACAACGGCTTTAAGCAATATAGTATCCCATATTTACTTCAAAATTCATTGTTTTCGAGATATTTGGCATCAAAGTTGAACAATTTTATGCCAAAAAACCGGTTTCTGGCCATAACTTTTGTGTTAATTAGTTTAAAATGAAAACCCTAGACCAGTTTTTAGGGACGTCACAGACGAACCCAAACATGTAGATTTCGTATGCGTTAGATCTTTCACGTCAATAGAGATACAAAATAAGTGTTATTTTAGACAAAGTTTAAAAAGATCATACAAAATTAAGTATTCATTTGTTTCAAAATCTGGTAAAACAAAATGAAGATAAAAGATTGAAGAACCGATAACCGTTTGATTTATACTTCTATCTGTAGTGCAAAAGTAGGAGATACGATTGAAAACTTGTCAAAAATCGATGGAAAACCCGAGGTTTCCCCTTAAGTAAAGGTTGTAGAAGTACCGAATCGCGTATATGGTGACCACTGAATATTTTATTCTGACCGTTTCAGTGCGCACTGGTACCTAACGACATTGTTCGTTTTGTATTTTTAACTGCAATGTTGCCCATTGTTAGGTCCACTACCGTTTCTAGGTATAGCAGAAACTGTTGTGTGTATACCATAACAAGCGTTATCATTCCGTCCGGCCTCGGCGAAAACAGCACTGGCCAAACTCCGCCGATGAGAAATGCTCCATAAACGCTATTTTTGCACACTCACCGATTGTTAATAAAACGAATCGTGCAATCTGCTTACTCTGTGTTTGCAATGTACTGTGCATTTAATGCACTTTTGCGCTCCGCAGTATAATTTCAAAATGTCCAGGAGTTTGCAATATGAACAAAACGAGAGTAGATTTAGTGCCAGATTTAAGGGTCCGTTGGTCATCTTAAAGTAATACTCATAAAAGTTAGTGTCAAATTAAATTTGTGTATTATTAACATATCCTGTCTATCATTTATTAGTTATTACAGTTTTCTATTGAACTTGCATTGAGTTTGTCGAGTTATTTCATTATTCCAAACTTCAATTTTAATGTGCTCTGTTTCGTTTGTTGCGTAGTTGTCGCTAATGTTTGGCGTCAAAGAGTACAGCGGGGTTTTGAAACGAAAAAAACCAGACCAGGGCAGCCTGTAACAACCGCCGACGAACGCAACGACAGTTTGTTAGTCGATCGTGTTTTTCTTTAATTTCGCACAATTTCGCGTTCCGTCGCTGTTTAGACTAACAACAGAAACAAGTTCGTTTGGAAACACACGTACATGATATACGGCGTGGCATTTGCAACGTTCCATCGTTGTTTATTTTGTATTTCTTAGATTTGCCATTTCATCATTCATAAATGCATGCAAAGGTCGGGCTGTCTATTTGCACACCTTTGCATTGGTCTATTTCATACGTAAACAACAACTTATTAGAAGCATGCGCGGCGTAAACACATTCCCTCCCGTTCCACTTACATGAATTGCCAGCATTTCCAACATCATTCTCGCATCGTCCCACCTTCCCTTGTTATTTAATAAAACTGGAATATTGTAAGAGCACGTTTAGAACACCTTGTTGTTTTCTGTAGCGTTCTCAGCATTCTGATGCGTTTTTTACATTTTGATATCCACTTTTTTTATCGTAGTAATTGTGTGAGTATAATGTACTCAGTATATAGCAGGCAACGTGTTGGTTTCTGAACCTATTCATTATGTGATCATCGCTAAGTTACGTAACGGAGAAGGAAATTGCTAGTAATTGCGAAAGTTTTAAACATTTCCTCGTTCTTCAATAATATTAAAAAGTCAGTTAGTTATAAATACTGGAGTGGTCCCTGAATGAGTATTCGAGTTTAGTGCTATTAAGGGGTTCGAAGGCTGAAGGGGAGTCAGTCACGCGCGATCTGTTTTGACCCTCCGGCGCGGTGTCCGACCGACTTTGATAATAAAAATAAGTAAAGAATTTATGGATTTTATTTAATCAATCAGCTAATTAGTCCACTTTGGCGAATGTTGAGTCAAAGTTAGCTCAACTTTTACTAATTTCTGTAAAATTAGAAGCTTAGACTGTTTTAATTGGAAACGGCAGCGTCTGCACAGTCGATTCATAGCAGGCTTTATTTCATGATTGTTCCCCTTATTTAAATCTATAACAACATCGGTAACAAAGTACCTATAGGTACCTTTAAGCCACGACTCCATTTGTTAGATCACGGTTATTGCTTGAATTGTTTCATAAAAATTTTGAAAGACAACATCGCGTTGGGAAAAGTGTCGATATTTGTAAAACATAGTCGTCACATTTAGCCATCTTGAATCTCATTACCGCAGTTTTTGGAGCTCGTAAAAAAACTATTGATATTTCGAGTCAAAATACCAAAGGATATCTTTTCTGTTGTCAGTAGTTATAAGCATATGAGCATATATAAAATGTTATAATCGCATTTAATTATGTAGGCACACTATGGTTGGGTTCTACTCGAAGGGATGAAACGGAGGTTGTAGGGGTGCCAAAGTGGATCCTGGGCTCCTTTCGGGCACAACCGGGAATAACGGATGATGATGCTCGCATTAAATTATATAAGAGGAGACTCAATTTACGCTAGTTAAAAGTCCAACCTTTAATTGGGTTTACGTCCACAGGAAAATCGGGAACTTCTCTGCATCACCCTTATTCTGTGAATTCCATAACATATGACTGTGCAAACCTACAGACGGTCAAACGGACGTGTCGGCAAAGTTGCACAATCATTGCGACTTCAGCAATATTGCACAAGAAAACAACATTGTGTTTGTAACAATGCTCTGAGAATCTCGGCTGACACTCGCGGAGCGTTCTCACTGCGGCGCGGGAACGTGACGCGAATGCATTTATTTGACCACTGTTGAAAGTTTTGAAAAGCCGCCTAATCGCATTTGACTATCTAATATCATTTCATATTGCACAGGAGTTAGAATGTACACGGACAAGGTAGTCAAAAATATATGAACACGACTTTATTGTTAAGGGCAGATTCCTCAGATATTTATGAACTTTTGGAGACGTGCATAAATATAATATTAATAAACTCTACTTTATTTGCGAAAGCAAACTCTATTTTTTATGTTTTGATTTGGTAACAGACATACTGGTTGGGTACCTTCTGAATAATTTTAAAGGGGATGAATCGGGGTTGCGAATTTGTATAGGAGTGCGATAGGCGAGTTCTCACTTATACGCCACAAATATAACTCAAGACCCCCAATGAGTTATTACACACAATGGTGTGAAAACAGCATATAATTCTATTAAGATTCGAATCTCTTGTCCTCGCAATGTTGTCTAAGCGTTATTAGTGCCATTAGTAAAACAATGTACAAAAGAGATAAACTTTATGTGCACGCGTGAGACATACAGAAAGGCCTTAAGCGTTTAAAGGGAGCATTTGTTCGGATCGTAAACGTCACATTAATTATATTTACCATTTACTTATGTCTGCACCTACCTACTGAACAGTGTCTAGACTCAAAATATACCGAGGTTAATTTAGTTATTTGTAAATTGCCTGATTAGTCGTTACCGATGTATATACATTTTATTCGTTTTGCACATGTTTCTCGGGTTTCCTATAAATGATGATCCCCAAAAATTAACTGGATACGTATGCCTTTGTAGATTCACGTCTATACGTTTACGAATGTATGTCGGTGGAGTAAAGTTGTAAATTGGATACAAATTTTGTGGAGTTGACCGTACATATGTTCCCTGCTCTCATAACTGTTGTCTTGTTGTTGTGTTTGTAAAGCACGTAAAGTAAAGGATGTTGATGTTTAAAAACATGTATTACTGAGTATTATTAAAAAGAGATAATGATAAAATAGTGATTTTGTACTTACTAGATCCGTTAGGTTAGGTTAGGTTAGGCTTAGATGCCTTAGATTCCTAGTAATATTGCCTTTCTTCGTCCTATAGGACTCTGAGTTCCATAGCGTTATAATTATATCGTCATTTATTTTCTCAAGACGTTAATCTATATTGACATTATTTCGACGACTTTCTCTCCACTTCCGTAACGTAGATAATTACAATCATTATTGCATTCTTCCGTTCATAGATACTTTCGGTCCTGAGGAAATAAATAATGAAATATAAGAGGTCAAGAACAATCTAACTTAAATTTATTTAATCCCACAGCAAGCTCAATATTAAGGCTTGTTTTATACATCTTTAGAAATAACTTCGTGTTGATCATGCTAATTTTGCCTTTACCATTTATAAAAAGCGATCTTTTCCGGGGAACTATTGGGTAATGGGTATTACCACGCATTCTATACCGATATTTTTAAAACTAAAAAGGTACCTATTTAATTAAAAGAATAACAAGTTCTACGTTCCTTATTGCTAAGTGATTGTATTTACCCACCGAGATACAGACCTATAAGGTTGGAAAATTGCACGTTCCTTACGAAACATTAAACATGTATTTACCGTGTTACTTTGTTTGATCTAATATACCATTCGCGTGATACCTATCTTTGCAGTACGCTGACTACGCTTTGTTGGAAAGATTTTGTTTTATCTCGTGAGAGTTTTTGCTTTTCTATTTTTACTCATTTCATAAATATAAATAGAACTCATACGATATTCGTAGAGCAGAACTACTATTATCATTTTTATTTTTACTCGTCATTAATTCAGCTGCACGATACCAGCAGTTGAAAACGATAATATTAGGTATTACTATTACTTATAATTTTTTGCTGATTTATGTAATACCAAAAATGTCCACAAACCACAATTCTCTCAATTAATATTCAAAACCAATTTCAACGTTTCAATAACTGTATTAATGTCTATATTTAAAGCAAATCGTTTGAAAGTAAACATTAAACCTGTCAACGGATTGTTTTGCGGTTTCAACTACCAGCGGAGACTTTTCTGCGGCCTCGACTTTCTGTGGTTATCAAACCGCGTATTAGACACATAGTAACTTTGTACTCGAATCAAGGTGCTCTACATTATTATGCAAATAACCAGCCCTGTCAAACTTACATCTAAAAGGTCAGTCGAGTAGTTAATATATTATACACAAAATATTATTTAGTAACTGACACCAGCGGGACGATAAAACATTTATAACTCGTAATTCAATAAAAGTCGCTGTAAACCCTCTTCCGTTCCACATACGCGATGTTTGAATAAACAGAATTGATTGCAGAGAAACGAAATTGTTAATAGAAACTAAAATATAATCGTTTTACGGGCAGTATTCGGTTGGCAGTAATATTTTGATTATTACATTTTTATTGATGGCAACAGTGTCTATGCCACGAACGCCTCTCTATATCTTATACATTCATCAATATTCTTCATGGACACTTAATCCTCAATGAATCTTAAATGGTTAGTTTTTGATCACTGTAAATGACGTTGTCAGAAAAATTAATAACCTGAGGACTTTTTTATATGTGGCATATATTTCGATATCCACTGTACATTTTGTAACGGTTACCATGAAGTTACGATAGCACATATTAATTAATTATGTTTAGCCACAATGGTGTAGTCATTAAAGTTTTACAACATTCCCAAACTCATAATAGCGTACTGTAAAGGCGTGGTCAGACCGTCTGACCAAGGAGTGGCCACACCGCACACGCGAAAGGCACATTAGTTATGGCGGCACACAACACGCCGATATTTCACCAGCTTTCATATATTACAGGCATCCGCATTACCCCGCATTTGTCATGACACTTCTTGGTTGACAGAAAAAATAATATCGCCCGACGCACGAGGAAGGCTTACGCCGTGTCGAGTAAATGTTGACTGTCACGTGGGGTTTATGCTTCATTATGCTGTCACGTTTTAATTCGAACACCGACGTGGATTGGCATTTAATGCGAATGCCTGATTTTTAAAATTATGTTATTTACATTGGGTATTCTTCCCGGCTGCCGGAGAACATTTTTAGAGCGTAAATGTGTTTTTTATGTAATGGCGTTATGTCTAATGTCTATTGTGAGTATACATTTTTTGATGTCTTACTTTACTTATTTGTGTAGGTAGGTACTTATTTCTAGTCGAGTTATGTTAACCCTAGATCAAATTACCAAAGATAATTCTGCAAATCTGTATCTTCCATGTGGTGGTGTCACTACCACATCAAAAAAACAGGGTGCAGCTCCAATAAACGAAAGCAGCGATAATGTACTTTACATGTTTTAATGAAATATTTTTCATTAAAGGACAGGCGCACGCAATAATAGCGATAACGCTCGTCGTGATATTTAAAAAGGGGAGCGCTAATTAAATGTCTCGATTAAATTATTGCGCTTATTTATGCAAAGAGTCACTATTAGCGACTGAAATATGAACGGCATTTACTGAAAGTAATGCTTCGCTAATGTCGTATTTTTGAGATAATTAGTATCCTCGTAATTGGCGTTGTGGTGGTTATCTATAACTTAAGCCTAATTAGGCTGGTTTTTCATGATTTGTAGGCGTATAAAAGTATGTATACTGTACTCGTATTGTACGTTATATAAATGAAAGGACAGGCAGTCTTTGTTTTTTCCATGTATTTGTTTACGAGAATTTTCTTGAGTTTGTAAAATAAAAAGAATTAGCTAACGTTAGGTCTAGAAGGGCTTTTAAAAATTTCCAGGACATTACTATTACTTTAAAACGTCATATTTCATACCCCATTAGTAAATGTCCATAATCATTGAAGTTCAAAAGGATCATTGTCTGTAGTCTGTTTGATACCAAACATTTAATGGAACGTATTTAGTTCTACGAGGCTCAAGAGTCTCAAGACTATTACACACAACTGAATTAGAAACTTGATGCTTTTTTTCTGTAACTTGCCTTCTAACATTACCATTGTATTATTTACGGCATAATTCTGTCCGTTATTAGCCCAGTTAGTGATCATGAAAGCTAAACCCACGCGATATTTTATACAATTCGTACGTAACGAAGGTTACTATGATTTATCGATCGCGCGATACGTTATCAACGTACATTTATCTCTATGCTCCGACGGCTTCACTGGGTAATAAAACAAAAGCGTATTGTTGTATTAAAAAGTCCGGTCGCGGATCATAAAAAAGTGCATTACGTACGGTTTTATTGCTAAATAGGCATTTTAGATGCAGATGTCGATTATTGGGGATAAAGTTGGTTGGATTACCCGTATCGAGAATCTCGATACACATTCATATATTTATTATATACCGTAAACAAAACATATAGGTACTTTAGGTTATTCTGTTGCGGATAGTTTATTGTTTAAGGATGGAGATCATGAATATCAATACCTACAGTAATCTCCGTTAGCAAGGAAGAGCTTTGCAAAAGCTATTTAAATTCAGAACCCATTGACACTAAATAAAAAAAGAGTCCTCTCCAAAACTGTTCATCTCTGATTAAAAACATATTTCATCAGGATGGACTTAGCCTACATTATCAGTATTTATCTTGTGCCTGTGCCTGGGTTCTTTATAAAATGCAATAAAGATAAACAGAGAGCCATATAGTAAGCGAAAGAGTTAAAGCCCAATTTAATTAACCTAAAAAGTTCTCAACTTAGCCTGTCTAGCTACCGTGCGGATGCGCAAGATACACGGATCAGGCGCCGAACAAGAGCAAGCCAAAAAAGAAAACTAATCCAAAAGCCAATTTTTAAATGCATGACGGCGACGGTTGAAAAGTCAAATAACTCCTCTACACAGCAAGTTCTCTCGATGCGTATCTACCCCTAAAACCTAATATCACGCGAGAACCATATGTTGATGTGAGAGAGCTATATAAGTTAGGGGCAGGGGTGAGTGAGATGACGAGGTATTGTGCCACACCTGCCGCCCTCACCTGGTTCAGGGCGGTGTCATGTCCATATTTGATTAGTTTTTTAACATTTCGCAATTCAAACTACGAATACGGGTTAACGTCACGGTTTTTTGCTATCTAGGCATTCAAATTATAAGTAAGCTTGCAATATTACGTTACTGCCAAGGCGAAAGTAAGGTTTTGTCTGCCAATATGTGAGTCAGGCAATCCCAGTGTCCGCTAAGGTAATATCTCTATTTTTTCCAATCAATAATGTCAGGACATAACATATATTGCAAAAAAAATGGTAACGCGGTGATATTTTTACAGACAAAAATGAGATAATTACTGTTATACGTTTGAGAAAAGTATTTTTCTTCCAGTTATGCCAACAATGAGCCCTCTTAACGAGATAAACGCTCGAGAATATTTCCACCGAATAACGAAATTAGAATTACTGATCGAAAAATATTCAACAGAAACGCCGCCGGAGTTGTTGAAAAGATTCAAATTTAGGACGTGTTTTGAAATACAATGTCCAATGTCTGGGGTTGTTTTATATTTGTGTAGGTATTGCCCCGGGTATTTGTGGACAGGATGACACCGCGGGCGACCGGGATGCGGACAGTTTCCCGATGCTCGCGCTCGACCCGGCTCGGGACTATCTACTTATTGTACTAACAGATCAATAGATATGTGATATTGGGCTTAATAAATCACTTGTGAAGACAATGTCGAAATAAGAAGTGCTATTGTAATCGTGAGAATGTGTAACTTTAACTATTTGTTTCTTGTTCACAGGTAAGCCAAAACAGGAGATAAAATTTGCAACATTGCCGTACGTAAGTATAAATATAAAAACATAATTTAACTTGTTCGTTTCTTAACCCTTTCCTGGCAAAAGAAATCGTTTGCGGCCTGCAGAGCCAAAAAATGTCTGCACATAATATAAACAGGGCATAAAAATGTGTAGGTATATTATAACATACAATGTCTTGGTAAGGGTTAACAATGTCTACAAGCTCAATTTTCAACATCGTTATTTAGTGTCCAGTTGACTTTGAAAATAATTTTGAAATAAATTTTCAACTTATATTACCTCTGTTTGAACTGCCTGTCCACAGATTGCCACTAATTGTTTTCAATCTCATTGGATATGCCTAAAGGGACGTCCCAACTTTCCAAATCGAGTGTGGTTGTAAACATTTGCAAATAACTATGCCAAAACACAAGATGTTTGAAGTGAACATTTCTAAAAGTCTGTGGAGTAAGATAATAACGCCATCGCCGCGCCACAACGATGCTTGCACATTTTCTTAAATGCTCGTTTCTTTTGAAGGCTCAACTTTCGAGATCATAGCCCCCGAGGTGAATTCACTTTCTTTTAAAGTCTACTAATAGGTCTGGCAATTATAACACTGCTCTCATTTTGTTAAATGACCGAGGTTTTGCTAAAGTTGGTCAGATTCATACTAAGAAAATCATGGCACCGTGCTATTTTGAGGTGAGTTTGTTGTTCTTATATAAGAAACAATACACTTCATGATCTACGTACCTAAATTCCTAGTCTTTCCACTTTCGCTTAGGGTCGCTACATACATACATTCACGCCTTCATCCCTATAAGGGGTAGGCAGAGCAGAGCATATGAAACTTGTGTCGCAGTGCCACTTTTAGGGCCGGTACTCCTAGTATATTGCCCCTGGAACATCTATCTATCCTGGGTCCTGCGTCTTGGATGTTCTTTTGACAAAGTTCATGCATGTTAGAGGCCTTCGCTCAGGCTTCTCACTTACCTTCTCGCAGCATTTGTCATGACCAATAAGATACGTCACATACTTGTGTAGGCACGTCACGCCCAATGTACCTAAAATGATATGTGATTATAATTGCGGCAATATGGAACTGCTATATGCTATTGGGTTTACCAGACAACGAATACATCGTAAACAGTCACCCCAATAACTTGGTCCATCATTGATGCAACAACAATGTTGCCGTTATTGCAATATTATATTATATCAGTTGACCAATTAGCTCTAAAGTATTTGCGTTTATTGGTTTCAGAGTAAGTTTCATACCATCGGCGAAGGTAATCACTTGGTTACGATCAGTGTCTCTAGTGTTAGTATAAAGAGGTACCCGTTATGTCGGAACGACTCATTTGGTCGTTATGAACATAACCCTTCGTTACGAAAATTAACTCCCATCATTAGGGAAAAACTAAAATGAACCTAAAAACCGGTCCTTACAAAAAGCTGGAAAGTTTGCATCCGATACCAGCCGGAAGCTCGCGGTCGTTAATTAATAACTGAGTTAAGCCTGTACTGGGCTCAACACATCAGTCTGGGGTTGCCGGGGTCGGCTTCCGGTCAAATCCCACGTTTCCACCCGCAAGCACTTCCGGTCGAAACTCTCACGGGACCACGCAAATATACTAGTGGATTAAATAAATTTTGGACGGCCGAAAGTTGGAGAATTGCGGTTAGGACGTGATAACGCCCGACTCCGATAAGGCGGTGATAAATGTGTAACTTTCATGTAGGGTCTGCTAGCTGGCTGGTATGACGCATGCTGACCGGGAAATGAATAAACCGAATGAAGAAACAATGAAAACGATAAATGTCTGCAAATATTCTTGAAAAACGTGAGTTGACTGCGGATCCTGATACTGACCATCATATTCATATTGGCATGCTCTCCAATCCGACCTTGATGGTGATGTGGTGCGGTGGTGACCGAGTCTGTGTGGAAAACTGCTGTCTCCAGCTATTAGACAGTTACATCATGCTCTGGATTGCACTATTCGAAACGTTAATCGTCGTTTCAAGACATCTCAATTAAGCTGTATATATGGATAAAGCATGAAATGTAAATCTAATTGAAGAAATGTTCAGTTCACTTATTGGCCTACCTATATTGCAATTTAATAGTAGCATTATGCCCTTTGGAATTGTTAAATATACCCACGATATTACGAACGTCATGTATTTACCAAATCTAATTACTATTACAAGAAGTTAAAAGATCAGCTGTTACTACATAAAGGCGGGTCATTGGCATTAAAAGGGAGGCATGTGTTAAGTCACCTGCCATCGCGCCCCTCTCGTCCCTCAGGACTCCCGCTATATTAAATGTTACTAATTTGGTGTGTTATGACGTTCGTGTATTTGCAGTGGCTTTGAGGAATTTTCCACATTATAACGCTACGATTGCGTATAACGGGTTTCTTTGGAATTTTCGACACATATTAAAGGAACAGGCAAGACTACGATCCATTTTAACTATTTATTCCATTAAGTCAATATGAGCGTAGAATGGAATGAGAATGGAATAGCTGTCAGTTAATTTTGAGGTATTTATATGGCAAAACTGTCAACTCCAATACAATTCTAATGGCGTTGATATTATTTTTGTGACACTAGCTCTAGCTACCAACTGTCTATGTCATTTAAACTACCGTTTTTTACTAACGCAATTTATGCTCAATTTAGTTTGAGTCTTATTATTACGTACTTACCTAAATAAATAATTATTCATGAAACGTTAATTGGGATGTACAGGTGCATGATTTTAGCAGCTGTACATTCCCATAATTGAGCACTCATTGTATTACTAAAAAAACAACCTTTACCCGTTTTGGTAGTAGGTAAGTGTAAGGCTGCGGTCTGGACGCCAGCGGGCAGCAGGGTGACGAGCGGTCGGCGTGCATACATTTGATCGAGTTTAATTTATGAACGCCCGCTCTGCGGCCCGCTACCCGCTCGCCTGCAGACCGCGGCTTAATACTAATGAAAGATCATCTGTACTGGCGCAACTGCCGCAACATATATAATTAATAAACTTAACGCGAGAAATAATACCAACTAATGTCAAACGTAGGGTGCATTATGTACATAGATATATTTACTGGCTTATCTTACAATATTATAAGTAGGCTAAATGGATCTGATGATATATTTTTTTACCTAGATTAAAATAGATATCTATATAATACTTTTTGTCACGTAAATGTTGTTATGGGAGCTCACGTGGACGAAATCGTGAGCAAAAGCTAGTAGTGTCATAAAAATCACAATGTTCACTCATGTCATGTGTCACTTCAGTTGAGTTAAACACTGCCGATATAAACTATTGTTATCTACTATGTATGTAGGCTAACTAATTGTGGTCAAGTTTGGTCGTAAATGCCACAGACCTAATGCTTGGGACCATACATCAGTATAGTTGCGTGTGTAGTTCAACTCACGTGCATCTGATATCTACTGACATACACACATACCGTCACCAGACCCCCTAGCACAAAGTTTTATGTCGGACATAAAGCATTCGTCCCATTCTGGCAAATATGCGAGTGCAAAAGGGACAAATGCTTTACGTCGGACATAAAACCTAGTGTGCTAGGGGGTCGGACCCAGAAAGGAGAGACCAGAGGATAACTGAATACTTGGAAATGCCTAATGCTCGCCCTGTCCTTGGTTTGCGGGAAGGATCCATTTTACAAGTCAATTGCAAACAAACTAATAATCAAAGGAATTGCTGATGCTGTACTGTTCCGAAAGTAAGATGTGCTCTTTTTTATTTGACTTATGCAGATTGGTTCTGTTATTACTCAGTTGGACTTTCCAGACGTTCTCTGCAAATAGATGTCCATTTTATGACAACTAACATTAACCCTGTTGATGGTAAATATTTGTATAATGAGCCTGAGTACTTTATTCCATGCTTAAGATATATAAATTAGGAGATTGGTTGGTTTCAAACTATACCATATGTACTGTATTTTCATCGTTTTCTTTATTTATTTTCCGTCTTTTTCGGGCGTGGTATTTACTTATATATCCTCAATGCTTCTTGTATATTTGCGTCTTTTCCTTTTGAAAATATTTGCTTACCGTAATTCGTTACTATTTGGATGTGGGTGGCGCAAGATCGGTCATTGTGCCACTCTTTGGGGGAGGCCTATGTCCAACCGTGGACGTCTTTCGGCTGATATGATGATGATAATGATAATACCGAATGTGTGCTTTATAACCTGCAAATGGCATGGGTTACTAAGCTGTCTCTATCTCCATCGGTACAATAACAACTGGTGATTACGGTAACGTGTAATCCTGTAATTACGTGTCCATTAGTAATAATAGTTCAATGTACAACGCAGTGATTATTATAATAGCCGCAGCCGATCACGATTGTCCCAACATTTAGTAGCTGTTACTGATGTACCAAAACTATCAAATGAGAATACATGGCGTGGTGACATTTTTCAAAATAATAAATTAAGAGTTGGAAATAATCGATAACCGTTTAATAATAAAATACCTACCATCAACTCAAAGCAGTAGTTTTGTTCAAATATTGAATATATTAAGTAGGTATGTTCGTATTTTTTGGAATACGATGTGAACGTACTAGTTTATCAAGGTTCTCATGCATCATCATCATCATCATCATCATAACAGCCGAAAGACTTCCACTGCTGGACATAGGCCTCCCCCAAAGAGTGCCACAATGACAGGTTCTCAAATATATATTTAAAAAAAATTATATTTAAAGAAATATTACGGCCTACTTGCAGAATAAAAAGCATTTATTTAGTTTATTTATCATGAATCATGCAATTATCAGATATAAAACATTCTACATTCCATTCATCAGCACCTTGAAGACCTTAACAGATAAAGTTATCTATTGTTCTGCCTTAAAGAAAATCTGAGCACCTGCAGTGACCTCGGCGGCCTCTAAATCGAAATTGTTATTGACCAATACATTGCTGTCGCATTTGTATCGATGCCAGGCTCCAATTTAATTACGTAAGCGCAAGTTAATCGTTCTTCAATGACAAACTCTATAGTGGCGGCCACTTGCCAGCGATATTCACTTTGAATTACTCAGACGAATATTTTTTTATAAAAAATATGTGATGATAAGTCACCCCTCACCTGACGCTTTTGTTATTCTTCTAATTATACTAATTAAAACTTAGGTACACACTTAACGATATTAGAAACAGGCCGACTGTCGTATACTTTACTACATTCTATTTATAGGTACATACAAACCCACGATTTCCCGCAGGGACTGGTAGGGATCATATTTCCACTTGCTATTATCCTGTTGTCTCTTTCGGTTTTTTAGCTTTCAAAGATTCGTTTGATTTCATTTGTTAATTTCATCTTGACATTCTAACGATCACATATCTCATGCATAATATATACCTACTTACACGATAACGATAAACTAGAAGCGCAGAATTAGTAATAGTGTAGAAGTAAAGCTATAAATTGCCCATAAACTCTACACACAACCTCACTTGCAATGTAAGTACCTAGTTAAGAAAATCTAATTTCACAGCGACCCTTTTAAAAAGCTAGCCAAACTTGGGCTGCATACTTTGTCACGAAACGCCATAAACTGGGACCTGGGCTCCTAAGGACGTTGTCCGATATGTTAATCAGCCGCCATACTTGTTACTCAGTTGGACAGTTGGTGTTAATTTGTTGACTAGGTTATATGTTGTGTTAACCGCGATTCCGCTCGCTTGGAACAGGATCCTCCCAGAAGCGGTCCCCATTCCACTTGCATTTTCTGCGAGGTCAAAGCCAAGATTACAACATTGTTCCGATGGCCTTAGTGGTGATAATAACACTTACGTTCATTGTTACAAAATAGCTTACCTTTATTTATAAAACTTACCTAAAATGTTTACACCTTTCTTACAAAATCAACTGGCAAAGTGAGAGATAAAAGTTTAATTAATTTGAAAGGCATTTTAGCCAATATAGTTTTACAAGCGTGAAGGATGCGGGGTTTCTTGAGGTAGCGAAAAATCACACTATAAACCTTCACCTTAAAAACACACGTTAATTATTGACACAAATTAACCACCATAAAATATCCAATACGTTCCGGCAAAATACTTTACAAGTCCAACCTGTCATCTCTATCGGTAGCCCTTGTGGTTAATGCACGCGACTTTTCGCAACTTATGTACGGAATATTTACCGTTATAATATAGCTTTTCGGTGAACGAAAACATCGTGAGAAAAATCGGTCTAATCCCAATGTGGTCTAGTTTTCCCTCAGGGTTGGAAGGTCTGATGGCAGTCACTTTTGTAAAACTAGTGCCTATGCCAAATCTTGGAATTAGGTTGAGAAGGCGGACCCCGGGTTCCTCTAGGGCACAACCGGGAATGACAGTTTTTTATACCCAGCTAAATTGAAGATAGTTAAAGACGCGATTTTGCGTCCGCTGCATTACGATTGAAAATCTTCGTGACGAGATTTCGCGTCCGCGGCATTACGATTATCAAACCTCGTGACACGATTTCGCGTCTGCGGCAACTGGGTAAAAGAAATAAGAACTATAAGTCCATTAAATTTAAAAAAATAAGTGTACTTTGAATATCAGTTTCTTTTTTACTGTTCTTCAAGGTTTAGGTAAATATATTATAATGACGCGATTTCGCGTTCCTGGCATTACAATTAACAAATACTTTGACGCGAATAAGCGTCGTTAGCAATGAAGGATTAATAAAAAAATGTGTTTTAAATTCTGTTACGTAAAAAGCGTACGCTGGAGTGTACGTATACGCTGATAGTCCATTCTAAAAAGGACATCGCATAAGCCTAATCTGTTTATTATATGAGTGTACTGTTTGTATAAAATTATACAAAATATGATTAATGTATTAGAGTGCGTCGGTCATTAGTGCTTTAAACAAAGGAACTCTGTTTCTTAAAAAAAGGATTAACTGTAGACCAGTGCTCTTATTTTAAAAGAGGCCTATGCTTATTCAATTAGGTACTTTATGTATGTATATTTACTCATATCCTTATTGATAATCGTTCGTCTTACGGCATTTTATTCGTACGTCTCTGTGGCTTCGGTATTTATGTCTGTGCGAACGGAATAACACAAATTTTAGGCAACAGAGGCATGTTAAGTTTTACGAATAGCGGCCTTAGATTTTATCTTATCACGTCCTTAGTTATAGCAAAGTCAAGTGTAGTATTATGTCGATGAAAAGACAACGTGCATTGGTCTCACTTGGGTCCCACGAACATTGCCAGTGGATACAAATCGAACAATGCTCCAATCGTCACTTGTCAAAATGTTCTCTAGGTCTAAACGTAATTTATTTCCACTGAAAGTCATTTGAAAATGGTTCTTGCTGTTATTGATTTTACGTTTGATTTTGACTGCTACGATTTGAGATTAGTGAGTTTGTGCTTCGAGAGTGCTTGTGCGGTAGTAGGGCTTAGGAGTGCTGGATGTTTAGATGCTCTAACGCCCTTTATGTTGTGGCATGGCCGAGTAGAGCGTGTTGCTTGATGACTAGGCTGGGCAAGTGCATCGCAAGGTCGACCGGTACAAGCTTCATGCTCCGGTGTGCGGTAATTAGGTACCACAGGTACAGCGGCACGGATTTTTCTCTATAGGTACTAAACGTGTTTTGACTGTATAGCGTTGCGTAGCTCCGATCTCTTACCTTTTCTGCTTGATTAGTGATTAGGTACTTATTAGTCAGGACCGAGATTATACCTCTTCGTAGTGTAATCTTGGTTCTTAACTGGTAATTTCCGACTTTTTATTGCCAAACCGCGATGTTTATTTATGTCTCTGTAAATTAAAAAAAAACTTTTTCATATATATATTAGTTACTACCACGCTACATTGTACGCTGCCTTAATCTATAAAAAAGCTCTGATTTATTTGTTAATGTTATCTCCTACAAAGTGAAACGGCCAACTATAAATATTATGGTTTATATTGCTACACGCAGCTCCCTCAACGAATATTACACGGCAGGCTTCAAGACAAAGCCTTTGATCCGCAAGCAACCTGTGTGAAAGGATATCGAATTCTGCTGGTTTATCTAACAGGAAATTATGATCTGGGAAAGTGTAGCGGTTTAAGTGTAAGTGGAAATGGAAAATGAATTCTTTGTTAAGGTTGTACGGTTAAGTTTACTTTGGCTTGTTGTGCTGTTAGCGGTATTAAGCGACAAGTACACGGCGCCTAGCTATCTATGATTAGTAGTAATAAAAATCCAATTCATTTGCTCTACGAGCATTTTATCTGAATAACGATTTTATGATGTAGTTACTGCGTACTCAATTAAAGTTAAGTCGAAGTTGTTCCTGGGGATGCGTCTGGTCGGTAACAAGGCAAACTATGAAAGAAAAAGAGTACCTACATTTCGTTTACCGAGATTACCTTGTCGTGATGTCCAAAAGTCCTGATTTGTTTTAGATTTTATTTTCTAAAGTTATATGTAATGTCTTATATGGTCGACGTCAATCATATGTTTACCCTTTTGCACCTAACACCCATGGCCTTGTAATTAGGCTAGAAATGTATATATGTCTTTGCTGTCGACTGTACCTCCTGAATTTAATCAGACTTTCAAAAACGCCAGGGAGTAACGGATGTCTAAAAATTTCAGAGCTCGCCAATTTCACATCAGGCATTTTATAAAACCCGCCTTAGTATAAACCTATTTACGTTTCGGCAGTTTCAATATGTTGTCGCCAAGCTCATTCCCGAGGATGAAAGAATATTGAATGTAAATGTTTATCTTCCTCTGTTCCAGGTAATTGATGAAAGACGATTTTCGTGTTTCCCCCTCTTTCCACCCTCGGGTATTAAGTAGCTGTCTAATATTATGATTTATCGACTTAAAAAATATTAGGCGTGAAACGTTTTTTCCAGTACACTCTTCGGGCTTCTATTAAATTTCTCGCTTAATTTGAGTCGCGATAAAATTTGAATTCGATTAACAGAATAGGATTGATTAACGAATATTTTGAAGCTGGTGTACCTATAAGTGTTCTTGAAATTAGGTACACTTTGCTGGCAGAGGTTTAGTATCATAACCAGTGGTGGTAATTCATATTAAGTGCGTGTAATGTGTCTAAATTAGATCTTAGTCAATGTACTTCAATCTAAGTCAAAAATTTTGCAGATGTCTTTGTTGGTATTTCAATCACTAAGTACCTATACCTACCTACTACTTGGAATTGTATGCATGTACCATCAGTGGGCACCTTTCTTGCTTGCAACTAATCAACTTATCACATTATAAATATTTTTTTATTATAGCTGCTTTTTACGATGACATCTATATATGCGTAATTTTACACCACTTCCATAATTCTCTCAAAACATCCACAGACGCATGCGTTTCGTCACGAATGTTTGCTTGCCCTCTCTGTCTGTTTGTTTATCTTTACCAATTTATAACGTTCGTGGATTTTCGGCAAGGACTGCCTCATTCCTTTGAACTGCTCTACATTCGTCAAGCGTTGAACGTTGACGTAAGCCAGGAGGTGCATGCGCGATGTTTAGTGTACTGGTTCTTAGTTAAAATGGTATGGAAATCCATCCTACTACAGATTTAAATGTCAATAGCATAGAATAGCTTTTAAAGAACGTGTGTATTTGATTTTTTTCACTGCACTAGTCGAAGAATTGTCGTCAGATCAACTACTTTTGTGTGGTGCATTCTACTTATACCAGTTTTGTTTATGGCCACTGCTTTAGTATTTATAATTTCCTATTATTTCTCTTCATTCATTTCTAAGCTCACTTTTGTACATCTCGCGAATCCCTTCTAGCCGAAAAACGAACTGATGGTGTTTAGTGAGCAACAGAAGTAGCTACACAATATAACACGCTCAAAATAATCTACCTAACAATCCTTATTATTTTGACAGGTAACCTATCACAAGTTCGAAATATGTTTGACCGATGTAAGTAAGTAAGTAAGTAAAATCTTTATTTGCACGATTTTAGGTCAAGACAGATCACAAAGAGGTACAATAGAGGTATCACTAAAATCTACCTTAAAGGCATGCAAATTTTTAAATAATCTTAGATCTAACTACCTACTTATATTCTAGGAACTCTTGAATACTGTAGAAACATTTATCTATCAACCATTTTTTTAGAGCCTTCTTAAATTGTAAAAAAGGCAGGTCTTTTATTCGATCTGGAACTTTATTATAAATTTTTATACACATTAAGTATGCGTTTTTTGTAACTAATGAAAGATTTGTTGCTGGGACATATAGCTTATTGCGGTATTGTGAACGTATGGGATTACGATATATTTCTTTAACACTCCGAAATAGATGGCCATGTTGGTATACAAACAAGGATGCACCGAAGATATAAATACAAGGAAGTGATAAAATATTGTGCTCCCTAAAGTATGGCCTGCAGGAATCCAACACTCTGAGACCAAAGATAGCTCTAATACATTTCTTCTGCATTACAAAAACATTATCTATGTCTATAGATCGACCCTATACTATTGTCCCATACTGCAATATGGAGTTTATGTAGCCATAGTAAGAAGTGAGAGCAGCTTCTTTTGAAACTACCTGAGTTATCCTTCTTAGAGCATAGACAAAACGGTTAATTCTTGAACACAGGTCCTTAATATGTTCATTCCAACTACAAAACCGGTCTAGTGTAATACCTAAAAATTTTATACTGGTAACTTCTTCAATTTGATCGTTTGGTAAATTTTCATTTGACCGAATACATTTTTTTCAGGAACCATTGACAATTCCAAGCTTTTGAAAATAGTAACGCATAGAACCCATTAGGTTAGGTTAGGTTTGTTTTATAAAAATACTGAAAACTTTACGTGAAAAAACAAAAAAAAACTTTCTCTGAAAAAAATGCATTCGGTCAAATGAAAATTTGCCAAATGAATCATCGGTCAAACAGATTTCGTACTTGTGATAGGTAACCCTTTTGACACTATAGTCGTGTGTAGATCATTGTGGGCACGCGTTTGTACTTCTTCTGACTGTATTTTTACTTAGTTTGATATCTTTGTAATTTAATTTTGCTCCTCGTTATTAACGGCTTAAGCTCTTGGATTCAAATTGACTGATTTAATTTGTTTTATCTGCTCAACTTTCCCCTTTTTGGAAGCTTCCAAGTTGCCGTAATCAATCCACCTTTTTTCTCATCGACAAAATACCACGGAGTATGTTTTTTTAGTAAAATTCGTTTCTAATGGCCGAAGTTATTGTTAGCCTTGGCATTATTTTTCATCACACTTTATATATGAGTTTTGTATCATTGAATTTACTTATATGTATGTATATTTTCTGAGGTTTAGGCTCGATTTGATCAAACAAGAAGTTAAACCTCAACACTTAATGGACTAATTCTTGTATAAAATCTCTTCTTGGTTGGTCAAAATAACACTAAAATTAATTCCTTAATCTGATACGGCCAAATCCACCCGCCATCCAAGTAACTTGTCAGTATTAATTGACGTAAATTATGTATTTTAACTAACGAAAAATCGGCAAAGGGCATATAACTGGGCACACACGTGTATACTTTGTGTAGAACTTAAAAGCGATAAGGCAAAGAAAAGTATCATTAACGGTCACGTACTCAATGCCGTTACCAACTCATCCACGCCGGGCTTAGTGAAGTGACACCTTTCCGCTCTAGTTTTGCCAAATTTGAGGTTCTTTTGTTTTTCCATGTTATTCTACTAACAAAAAGTGTAGACGTTTTTCTACTATTCTGACGGGAAACAGTTTCGAGATTCGTTCGACTAAATTAATCTGAAACTTAAACATCAAAATAATTGTGCTATCAATGTGGCTTCGTGCGGGAATAAACTCTATTTTGGTTTGTTTGAACATAATGCCTTACTGGTATCAATTTGATCAAACCATAACAGAATTTAATCTAAGATTAGTTCTTTAAAGAAATATGATTAACTCCCGGTCAAGTCAGCATTTCTTATAATTCAAATTGGACCTCGAAGGTGAACACGTATACATCAATTACATAATTTCCAATCAAATTCTCGTTAACAATATCAAAAATAACACAATTCCCGAAGAGCCATTGTTATGGTTAACACAAAACCCCTTGGTAACGTACCCCAGATTCCGTGTATTTACAAATTTCATGAATCTGGGGATCACAATTATATTGCTATTCATAATTGAAACCCCGAGTATCAAACAATAATCTTGATCAAATTGGACCAGTAAGGCATTATGTGGGTACAATGGGGTTAAAAGCGCAGCCCGGGTGTGGCCCTCAAACCTCGTTTCGTTTTAGGAAGTCACTAGTGAGGTGACTTTACAGTTGACATTGTTGTATCTATAGGGTACTTACCCAGATACCCTATAGATAATATAACAAAGTCATCACAAACACAAAAGTTTAACGATAAATATTACACTTTATCTCACGTAACGACGAATTTAAATACCAAAGATCTTTAACTCAGAGAGAAAACAATGAAGCGGACTTTAACAATCAAACATTATCATTAGCCGCCCGCTCCGGGTAGTAAAAATCACCTTTACTCAGATTTACGCACTGTTATATCGTTGCGTTTGCGAGTTCATTTATTTGCCTGTGTTTAGGACTAATCGTTAAATTAAGATGTCCTTAGCGACTAAATGCCTTTTATTGACGAACTCAAGAGTCCCCGTTTATGTGATCTAATTATCATTCCAACCGCGCTAATTGGTGAAGCCTTCTTACTTGTTCATGTTCTTTAACGGCGCGTATTTTAATTTCATTTCACACCGAGTCGTTAAGATATAAGTACGTATTAAAATAAACATTGTAAATTGTAATGCTAATTTATACACACAAGAGCACGAAAAAACCTCAATTAAGTCCTTTAATCCTGGAGATACAGGGGCATAAAAATAAAGCATGTTATTAAAAAGACGCGCACCGGCCAAATGGACCCGATAAAGCCAGGTTATGATGTGCGCCATAATGCAAAATGGCCGCTACAAATTAGTCTGGTGGCCCCTCGGATCGCTATATTCCCTAGACCATGAAACAGGACATTTCGCTGGTAAAAAATATTGGTACAATATAGGGCTGCACCGTTACTGTAGATACGAACAGTTTGGCGTTGTTGAGTTAGGCTAAACGCAATTTGCCATTTCGTACCATTGCTCGTTCGCCGCCACATCCTCTATCGATAAAGCTACGCATAGATAATATGTGTTTTTTGCGTATCTCTCTGCAGAGTGTATTTGAACAGTCAATGACACGTTTTGTACTAACAATTGGTATCTTAAGTTCCTGGTTAATTGTCGAATAGTCTACGATCTGAAAAAAGTAATTACACGTACTAAATTTTCTATAGATATGCCTCATCTCTTAACTGATCTTACCCGGAGTGTAATTAATGTGCATTCTAAGATCAACCGTCCACGGAATTTCTCAAGTAATGAATTCGTACGTGATACCCGCGTCTCGTCACTCTCATCAATTGTTCGCGTGTTTGTTTGTTTGTTCAGCGTTGCTTGTTTTCATAACAGCGTCTGCCTTTGATGGCGTATTTGCTAGAAGCTGTTAGATTGCTCCGTGCATAATATGAAGATGCCGAAAGTGTGTTTGTGGTGATGTTTCATTATTTACTCTCTCTAATGTAATTGTTGCTGGGAGATTCTTTTGATGTTGATTTAAGCAGGTTAGGGCCTTATTCGTACATATATGGTCGAATGCAGCCTAAGAGTGCTCTCTATGATTATTTTGTTTGTTTTTGATGACTATGATATGATAACCTTATCCTTAAGGTAACATTTTCATTTTCTTGGCAATCTACTCATTCCACTTGTTTTCGTTATTATTTCATTAAATTACTAATAGTTAAGAACAAATCTTATAATTAAATTACATCCTAGTAGCGTGCAGTACAGGCACAGATATTTTTGTGACTAATTTATAGGGAAAATCAAAGAGCTTAACAAATACTCTTTATTGCACACTCCATTATATTACATGCTTTCAACTGAAAAATAGAGGTGAACAACAGGCATCGTTAATACATTTTATTAGGTTAATTGTGTGCATGCACATCCCAGCACCAGCCTCTTAAAAACATGATCGTTAAAACGTTGGATAACGTTTTTCCCAACGTAAAAGCAGTACTTTTAAACTTGATTCGAACTTAGTACGTTTTTCGTTAGCACGGCAGTATAATGAATTTGACTCGAATCCCCTCTAAAACTGTCCTGTTACCGAACTGCTAATCCCAGGGAGGCGCATTAGCCGCTCGGCTGCTCTTGGCCGCCGTCCACCTCATGCGTCTTCTGCCGTGCTCTTCGCATTGTTAATCCATTGTTATTTATAGTCAGCGAGATGCACAATTATTATGCCCTTAGCACATGTAATTCGTTGGGCAATTTGCGAGTACGTGCTACATAGTTTTTTTTAATAAATCAAAACAGCGCTGGAATGTTGACGCATGGGCTCTACGATAAAATCGTACCCTTTACGTCATGTCGGGCGTACAGAAGAAATTCTAAAGCTTGTTCGCATTCGCAACGGAACACATCACGCGTTTGGTGTGCTACAGGCGTTATCTCACATACGGGGAATGAAGTTAATAATAGAGGGCACTGTTAGACAACTGTAGGTGCTGCTTGTTGAACACGAACGCTATTCACTGAGCTCGAAGCGGAAACTAAACCACTGCTCCCTCTTAACGTACAGTTGGCCGCGAGCGTCATAACAATTTGTGCTAATGCAGCTTACGATGCTAGAACTCGAACGCACTCGTTTTGTACATGTTAGCTGCCCGCTCAGTGTTTTAACTTTGTTCTATTCTTTTGATTAGTAATTGCTTTTATTTCCAATTAACACTTTCCCACCGCGAATGCAATTCATTTGTTGCAAAACTGAAGTACTACTACAGTACTACTTACTTTTGCAGAAAGTTAATGATATATTTTTTTTACTTTTATTTTAGTCGCGGGATAGTTTTTATCCCAGATAATGGTTTTAGTATTTTTGCATCTACCTTGAAATTATTGTACTTAATTATATGTTTTCAAGCTGTTAAGTACAAGTATGATGACCAGCTAACATTATGGCAGGTATTCAAGGAATAACACGGATTATTTGGTTAGTTACTTCGTAAATTAAACATGAAATCAGAACCGGTAAAATGATTTATAGGGCAAAATCAGCGGTAAAGCCGTAACGAAATACCGTCATGCGTAATGTGTTAGCTCGACGCACTACGATTGACAAATTACATCATTATTAAGAGAACAACGTCGCGTGCGATGATGTGTTGACTATACAGCGATAACCGACATTATTGTTGCAGTATTTCGAAGTACGCAGTCCTGGTGGGAAGGTACGCGTGTCGTGGCACTCGAGTCGTGACGATGGAAATAACATCGATTCGTTTCGGATGACAGCTAGCAACTGGATTAGAGCGGGCACGTCCGATTGGTCAACGAACGGTCGATGACTCGGCGGGAAGCACTCTGATTGGTCGCCGCAGGACAGCAGTGGCGCGTGCGCCGCAGTTATTCTCATTTATTGACCCAGCTTCCGTTAATTCGTTTTTGAAATAATTAAATATGCAGAGCGCAGTGAATATGGCATTAATGGTAATTATTGTTTTGAATTTCAAATGTTTGTCTGCATTAGAACTAATTAATTTTAATTTATTGAATGAAATTCGTAACGTGTTAGCTCCTACCATAAATAATGAATACGTACGTTCGCTATTTAATCTCTGTAGCTTGATATCCTGGCCTGAAAACAACGACGTATTCTCTGCATTCGCGGTAGAAACGAATTGCTGTCCAACGAGAAAATTTGTAGGTACCTGGACAATTGGGAACCCTTTCGCGGGTTAATCGACCTTGGGGATTGCATTTATTACTTAGTTAAATAGTTTTAAGCGTTTAGGTTTAAGTTTTATTTACTTTAAATTCCGTTCAACTTATCTTTGGCATAGAAAAGGCAAGTTTATTTTCTTCAATGTTTATCTTATATCATTTAAAGGCAATTCAACTCCACGTCAGAAGTTCTCTTTACCAACGAAATGGAAATGTAACACTTCCCGTCAAATGTTTGCTTACGAATTCTGCAAAAGGGAATTCTTATGTGTTATTCCTCGGCAGAGTGCACTTTCCAGGATTTTTTCCGGTGTCTGCGGGGTAGAATCCATCAAAGGATTAGGGGAATGTCTCGGGACTGCGATCGGTTGGGTTTGGACGATGAGGAATAAATTATTCTCCACTTAGCGATAGAACGATTCCTATGCACAGTCTTTAGAGTTTGATAAATGAATCTGCCTGCTTTCAAATGCTACTGATGACGTTTAAATGCATTTGCGATAAAACTTTAGGCTTGGGCTTTAGGCACAATTCTGAATTTCATGACAAAACAACTGTGATATTTTGTTTGCCTAAATGTTGAATCGGAAAAAGAAAAATATGTCATCGAATGAAATATATAATCGGCCAGTTTCTCGTGATAATGTGGACACGCCGGACAAAAGCACCACACATAACTTTAAGTTTTCGATAGGAACTAACTCCTCCGTCAGCCATCTTGAACGTAGTTTCTAGTAGTTCCGGGTGTCATTTACACCATTGCATACAGATTCATATAAACAGGAATCTCGAGTGATAAAATTTACACTTAATTCATTACATATTTTTAATACATTTTTAGCAGTTTGCTCATACTATGTAATGTTAACATTAAAGCACATTCGCCAAAAACATTTCGAATTGCTGACTATGTGCACGGGATGCAACTAGTAACGCGTCGTGGACAAAACGCGCGGCAAGCAGATTTCGCTTCAATCAGGCCAGATTGAGGCTCTCAGACTGAGATTATAGAATGCATGACGAGGCATTGCGGGACCCTAGCACTGATGGAAATTGGATGGCTTTAATTTAAATGGGCGGGGTTTTGAAGAAACTGACGTCTATCATCGTTAGATATTTAAGTGTAAGGAAAGTGGATTCTTAAGCACCTACACTACGTGTGTTAGCTGGAGTCAACAATTGATATTTTGTTGTTGGATTTATATGTTTTAGTTATACTGTCGTAGTATTTATGAAATTTACAACCAGACACATTGATGTAGTTTATTTATCTGTAATAAGAGGAAACCTCTCGCTTGATATGTTTTCCGAAAGTCCATGTTCCTGCCTGAACTGTCAACATCCCCATAGTAGGCGGGAAGGAATAAAGTGCTTAATATACTATTGACTGGCATCAACCATCATCCTCATCAGAATCATGAACACCCCAGTGCTGGGCACAAACCTCCCTTCAGGGAACAACAACCATTTAAAATAATTACAATTTACCATGCAGAATTTTACCTTGCGTAGGGCAAGGTAACATTGCACTAGGACTGTAATCGAATGTCTGTGTCACGGCATGAAATCGGAAGCCTTTATTGATTATTTAATGTCATGCGAGGTTTGGGTGCGGTTAAATTCACCTTAAGCCGACTACTCACAAACTTCAGGAGCTTTTCAGGGTATAGTTTGGTGAAGTCTACCGAAGATGTGTAGAGCTGAAACGAAATTATCGATCAATGAATTAGTTATGAGAGCACAGTCGAGGGCACCAATATGTATACACCACAAAGTCTCATAATAAGTAGGCAGACCTTATTTCTGCCACGATAAGGTTGTAGTATACATATTTATGAAACTTTGAGTGAATACATATTGGTGCCCTTGGCTGTACTATCGGCTGCATTAATGCATGGACACCTTACGGTCTAGTTTCGCTTGCACCGTTTGACATCTACAGCTGATATGATTGCATGCGTTGCGCACAAAATAAACTAGATGGCGCTGCTGGCCAAAAATATTGATATATAGACGAATATAACTTAATTCACTGATAATAATTGACTCCTGTAATCACCAAAAAATTTTCTTGCGATGCGAGTACAATTATTGACAAGTTTAGCAAGGTTTAATCTACTGTAACCGTATTTGAGTGTGACTGAACTGTCATCCTACCTACTCGTTTATCAAAGGTATATATTGCACAGTTGAAATATGTATACCCGTGCTAAACCACTGACCAGTGTCAACAACAAGATTGGATGGGCTTGTGGATTAGCCTATTAAGTGCAAATGACACGGTGCTGACTGCCTTTTTAGTGTTTTTATGATTTCTGTTTTTTACACTATTTTGCACAGCCAAAAGTAGTTTTTTTTAATATAAATAACAGTAATTAAATACAATTAAATAACTCAAAGAACTTTTCATTTTAAAATTATATTTATTCAGTAGTAGTATTAGTGAATTAGCCACTTTTTAACATGTTATCGAGGTTATAGCTTAAGTTTCATTCCCGAAAATCGGAAAAAGATTGAAGCTTTACCTCAATAAAAATAATACCTATTGTCAATTTTATTAATAATTTCAGACCGGGTTATGATAACATATATATCAGGCGAACGCATTCTGGTGTTTATTGGCATTTTCTATTTAAGTGAGATTTGAAATAAGTAATTAAACCCGCCATTTAAAATAATAAAAAAATACGAAACAATCTTACAGTTCACTAAGGCTTTTATTATTGATACTAGTATTTCATAGATTATAATGGTAGGCTTCTACGGTTATCTATCTCACTCGATCTCGTTAATTAACAAAATGATTATATTCTATTATGATAATTTTCCTTAACGTAACACATCTATTACTAATAGTGTCTACAGGGATAAAAAAGCACGATGAAAACAATATTCTACTCATATTTTACTTTTGTCATTTGTTTATATATAACCCGGTCTGTCTTTCTTCAAACCCTACATGTTCACAGTTAGATATACCACCAGATTCCGCGTTAGGCACTACGTGATCACTGAACGTGAACTTATATGTCCTTATGGATAGATTTAAACACTTCTCACTTCTCATCACTAAACATGACAAAAATCCAGTTGTCCAGTGTCCAAATTGCGACAATTTGCTGTTTTATGTGCTTCTCTGTAAGTATGGGTTTAACAGCACGCCCATGATAATTATAAACCCTTCTCGTTATGGAGACACGACGAACTCCACACTTGTGCAATAAATCGACGTAATGACTTGTCGATTCAAAATCATTTTCTTTATAGTCCATTGTCAATGGCTGGTGGCCGTTCTTTGTCGGTGTAGCAGAGACGTTTCCTTTTGCTCAACCTTTTTTTAGCTGTAACGATATTATTTGAAAATAAATCATCAGAAAAATGTATGATAGTTCAGTAGTAGTTACTAAATAATTATATCACAAAGGTGTAAAATAACTACTTACGTTTAGATCAGTTTCTGTAGCTTGTAACTTCGTTACATATCGCAAATATTTGCGACCTTTTAACTAGATCAATATTACGTCGAAAACTAGTTTTAATATTCATGTTATCCAGAAAAAAATATGAATAACAAAGCTGAGTAGTCCTACGAACGAACACGTAACATCTTTGTGATAAAAACGAATAAGTATGGTAGTTTTGATTCATTCGTCTACCCTCATCGATTATTATATTAATCGTAGTAGTAATGGATTAATATCTGAGCAGCAAATTAAACTTATGATAAATTTCAACTGCCAAGTCAATTGAACCGATGGTCGATTGGCTAACAAGGCAAGTAACTAGGTCGACTCCTAGCTTGAGAGTCGTGGGTTCAAATCCCGCACCCAACCAAAAATATGTTGGGAAAGATGTGTTTTTGGAATTGTTTGGATATTCACTGGTAGTGAATCGGAAACATCGCAAGAAAAATAAATGCACAAAGGTAGCACATAAATAGAATACACATTCCAAATTGCGTCATAATACCGCCATTATCGATCGATAATGCGTTGGCAAGATTACTTGACAATATAATATAGGAAAAATAATAACCCAAGAAAATAATTATAATTATATCCAAGACGAAGAATGAATTTTTGTTTCCATTTTTGTTAACAACGCAATCTAGTGAAACCTTGCTGATCCTCTGAGGTTTACATTTACATCTGTAATGATATTACACGTCGTGCACATAGATGGCGTTAGCGAGCGCGTCAAAGGAAAAAGTTTGTCAGTTGACCATGCACTTATGCTGTCTAGTGTACATTAGTTATGGCTTCAATCGTGTAGAAACAGAACGCAGAGGTTTGTTTTGTTCATTCTAGCTAATAATTTTAAGTTTGATTTGATTCCGTCTTCTCTCACAAGAAAAGCAACATGGGTAGTGTTCACTAAGAGGGCTGTTTCAACCAAATTGAACGGGAATTGCAGGTGCTTTGAAACAACTTTACCGAAGTAGCTTGAACTTCAAGCGAACTTATAGCCATGTTGGATTCGTATTAGGTTTTGTAAATCTTGTCATCTATTTCTAAGATATAAGGGTTTCGTTAGCCAATGTTGAGCCCGAGACTTAAAGCATCCACTTTATAATTATACCAGCCAAGCTATTATGTTCGCATTTACGTCGGACATATCGAAAGAACTTGTCCGTTACTATCAAGCATGTAAGTGCGGGAGGGACGAATGCTTTGTTGTGCGTCAAGCTATCGTATCAGCACAAAATTCTCGCGATAAAAACAAATCCGACTCAAATTCGATTTGTCCCTGAATTTAACCCCTGATCAACGGCCTACGGTCTATGTGAATGCACTTTCCGCCACAGTTTCACTGTAGGTGCGATGCACAATCGTTCATTGATTACGCGACCTTGCTCGCTTCCAATTGTGTGAGATCAAAGCGAACGTCCACAAAGGGTTATAAAATACCGCGTCAACTAAGGGGTGTTCGATTAATTACTGCTCACAGTGCCATTGTTGTTTGAGAACTCTATGTGTAAACAAAGGTCGGTTTGTGGTTACGACTGCGTGGATATTGGTTTAATTACGTTTATAACAATATTGGGGAATCTGTTATTATAACACCAATTCCCAGTTCCACATTCTTGGTACTACTGCGCTTAGAAAAATATAGTTTTTGGTCAGCGACTTGTATATCTTCAAGATTCATCGGTGGTAAAGCACCTTAAGGTAGAATCATGCATAGTTCATTGATTGATTGACTTAATTAAATGTTCAACTCTCTCAAAAAAAAAAAAAAACATGCATGTTTAGTTTATCTTTACAGTTTGTATTGATATTCCTGGAACACACGAGAATAAATATTAGTTAATTAACAATGTTCATTACATCATTACGGTTGAAATCAGAAAAAAAAACTATATTTTCAATCCGCGCTCCAGGTGAAAATGGCAAAATTGTATAGCAAATTACTAGTTTTTGTTATGCACGTAAAGTTAATATCGCTGCCGCTTTAGTACTAGTCAAGTTTGACCGGACTAGTATCGAATGCGGCTACCAATTGCCCAAGCACACATGGCGCACATAGCTATATTAACGGGTAATTAAAGTCAATGCGATTCTGTGCGCGTGCGTTGGAAAGTGAGTGGCCAGTTTGAATATGGAACCTGGAACGCAATCGTTGTCTAACTTAGGCGTCGGTTTGTTAAGGTTGACTAAGTGGCTACGATGCTTTTAATTTCATCATAGGCCTGTAAATACGACCCACTGCTGGGCACTAACCTATCTCGTGAAAAAAGGATAATGGGCAATGCTGGATTAGCACGGGTCGGGGACTTCACATACAACTATTAGATACATTTCATCGAAATACTAATAATTTTACTCTTTTGTAACCAATATTGTTTTACTTTTTTGTGAGTTTTATCACCATTTTGTTCAAGTTCTGTTATAGGTACTTAAGATACTTTCTTGATTTTAAATAATCTCGAAACATTGTAGTACAAGTTACAATACAATTCGGTAACAGTAGGTAAGTATAGGATAGTTAGAAACATGCGTTAAATTACGTATTTAAATTGGTACTAACATTAAACAATGCTCAGTTAGGTATTCCGTGCGTTAATTGTGGAAATTGTTAACAATAACTCCATAATTAGCGTGCGTGTTCGAAGCAAGAGATAATGAAACAAAACTGAACACGATTCGGGAAGAATGCATGCAATTTTCCAGTTGAAACTTGAAACGGTTTATTCATTGGGGTTATGCACCTGTCGAAACCCTCTGTTGCGAAATCCGATCGAATAACGAAGCACATCGCATTAATTACACTTGTTTGCACTAATTAAACCATTTCAACGGGAGATAGCCCTGGGCTCGTACGCCAAGCGCAAACGCATTCTTTCTTTGTACGATTGCATCGAATGTTACAAAAAATGCACACATATTTATATGCCGCTATGCGCATACCAACTGCCGATTGACATGGATTTATGTAGTACAGAATTTGCATTACCTGCGATACGATATTTCCGTTGAGGTCCATGAACGATGTAAGTGCCTATATACTCGACTATACATGTAAAGGTATGTCGTGAAGGTCGAGTGATTTTTACTATTTAAATAAGGCACATTTTATGCTATCTAGATCTTATAATAGTATTCGGATTCGGGTGAAATCGTTTATTTTGGCATAAGAACGTGTAACAGCAAGAATAGACTAGCAACCTATTCTAAATACCTCTAGACTGCAGGAGATAATATTGTATTTTTTCACAGATTTATTCAAGTATACACTTAACCGATCAACTTAATGTGGTACTTACTAAAAAGGAGCAGATCAGTAGTCCAATTAAAGGCTAGCATCATACAATACACCTCGAGCTCTCGGTTGGTTTATGCACAAGTTAGGTAATTATCAATTCAATATCGATCATAATATATCAATATTCTAATGTAGGAATCGCCTGTGAAATCGTGTTAGCCATGCGGATACAATCTAGATAGTATCTGTAATGGATGCGAATATTATAGTCTCCATTAGTCTGCCAGTCAACACGTCGGAGCTCGATAGTGGTGCCGATACGGCCAAATTAAGCCGCACGTGTTTACCTTCCACCTATCAACAACAAACGTTCACTTTTATGTGAAAGGTCTTCATTATGTTTCGGCGCTTTGGTAGTAACGAAGCGCCCCACACACACACACACACACACACACACACACCTATAGTGTCGTTTATTGATTAACATCAAAGAACCAAGTTAGTTGAGAAACTATGCTGTGTACGCCTACTCTGCGAAAATTTGTTCGCAAGCGAAACTCATATAGGTAAGTGCTGTTAACTAAACATATTAGAAATTAGTTGCGTTACTTACCCTAATCGACCTGAACGTCAAGTTTCACTATCGTTTTGATGGCCCCGAAATGTTTTGCTAGCCGCCGTAAAATTAAATTTCAACCTTGTGCACATGCTGCCGCTTGAGATGATTGTGTTTTCAACCCTTAACGGCACGCAGTAGAAATAATGAGGATTAATAGACACTGATTAGATTTGTTTTAAATTCAACACATGTGCCTGCCGTAATAGAATTGTTTGTTCGGATCGTTTACACAGACTATTTAGGCTTTACCGTCGGTGTAGGCTTTTCGTAATCCGAGATCTTAAGTTAGTTTCTCATTGGAAGCAACGTGACGTGATGCTTTCGAAAGCTGTTTATTTCACGGATTAACAACGCGTCTACGGAATCAATTATTTGGGTTACCGTCAGACAAGTTGAAACCGTTACAGACTGAAGTATTTCAATTTGAGAGCGTCGTTTAAACTAATACCTACCTATCACTATCACACACGCAACACGGGGGAGTTAACTTTGACATCACTCGGTTCATCACGAGTTTAAATTGAATTGGTTGTATACACTTTACCTCCATACGTGATGCGCGGAATTAAATAAAGGGTGCACAGCCGTCAACGTTCCGCAACTTTACGATTCGATTGTATTGTAATAAAATAAGCAACATTTTGTTAAGCGATAGTAAGATATTATTTGCTCTCTTCTATATTTGGGGAGTGCTCGTAAAATGTATCAATTTATTCAGTAGCGATCATTTGTAAACGGGCGGGGAAAAAACTATTATGAAGAGAGGTGAGGTAATGGCAAAGGCGAAAGATTGCGTGTGTCTCTTGCACGCCATTTTGTTCAGTAATCCAATAGTGGGGTAAAAGATAAAAGCGAAAAAGATAAAAAGGGGTGGTTTAATGGAATTAAACAGCGGAGGGGGGTGCGGTCGGACGGTGCTGTAAGCCGGACTTAGAGGAATGTCTTTGTTGGGCTTGCTTGTAGGTATTGCATTATCTTATTCCGCTTGCAGCGCTGGCGGGTTTCAGCGGGTTGGTTCTTGTAAGTAACATTGTAATAATAGAATCATATTATTTTTGAGGGTTTCATTACCTACGTTCCGTTCGTTGAACTTAATACCTATTCAATAAATAATAACATGACCTGTCAAGTTGTAATAAATATAGAGAGTAATGATCATGTTAAAAATTAAAAGTGACGCGCGAGAAATACAAATGAGATCAGTTTTATTTGAAGAATAATTAATAGATCAGAATAATTTCCTTAAACTTATTTTCTTAATACTCGCTGGTGTCCGGAACCTTCTTCCCTGCAACTGAACCTTATCCAAGGTGATTGTTTGAAACCAAGTGGTAGCTAGGGAAATATAAACTAATTTAAATTACCTTTCTATTTAGTCTGTAAACTAACGCAAGCTGTGTTTCACCAGCCGAGTTTTTTACCTTCAATTAAGACAATCGCGATCGTCGTAGTCAGTCTCTCACATGTGAGAAGTTATGGTAGAAATTAGTTGGAATATACATATGGCCAATGTTTGTCTCAATGCTGTGCATATTAACGCTGCGCGACACGCTGACGGCGGGCACTATTAGATGGTAGCGCGCGATGAAGTAACGCTCGACTGTCGATGCCGATCGACGGATCAATTATGAGCTCAGGGTTGCCAGCACACATTTAAGACAAATGGAATTAAAATATATTTCACCAAATCCAACTCCTTTTTTTACATGTATAGCCCATCACTCCCACGATTAAGAGGAATCCAACGAAATTCTCTTATGTAAAAATCTTCAAGCCGTTTGGACTGTATGTAGCCATTGAACTAGACTTAGGACGGCTTGCACCAACTTACAGTTACAGATCGATCAACGTTAAATGTGGCGCCCGGGCGATTCTTCGAGCGTTTGAACCGCTCGGTTTTAACGTCATTGTCGTCTCAAGATTATATTTTCATCAGAGGTAAAACGTACCGCAGAACCTTTAATCAAAAAAGATTAAGTACTGGTATTGGCTAACATCTTCATCAAAAGTAGACTCTGATACTCGTACCTTTTAATAGTATTTGCTGTCTCCAACAATGGCGAAAAAAAACCGCCTTAAAATCGCTGAATATTCGCCCGCCCCAAGCTGTCATTCCATTGAAACTCTTTTGGTGCCTCCTGACACAAGCAAAATACCTGCTTAATAGGAGGCTCCAACCTTGGCTATTGTTAAAAATATTTAATACTTAACCAAATAACAGTTTTTTTTAATTTCAAACTTATCAAACCTTCCGTCCATTCAGATTTTAACTAACACCGCTTACGATTGAAGATCTGGTGCAGATCTGGATCGTCCTTTCTCTCGTAAGCATCCATACTAATATTAGAAATGGGAAAGTGTATGTGTGTGTTTGTTTGTTTGTCCGTCTTTCACGGCAAAATGGAGCGACGAATTGACGTGATTTTTTAAGTGGAGATAGTTGAAGGGATGGAGAGTGAAATAGGATAGTTTTTATCCCCGAAATCATCCCCTAAGAGTTTGTATGGAGCTGCGATATAAACGAGTTCCACGCGGACGGAGTTGCGGGCAGAAGCTAGTACATACATACATACGCTCGACATCGACAAGACATAACCCTCCTTTTTAGGAATGAACTATTTCGACGGTCGCTCGTATTTCTAATTTTACATCCTAATTAAACGGTTCTCTGGCCGTGCTATTGCCAAGAATCCGGCTATATTCATGGACAGTCTTCTAATCGATTTCATATTTTATTCACAGTATTTTATTTCGTACTGTACAAATTAAGATACAGATTATCCAAAGATAGGCTGTAATATCGACTTATTTAGAATTTCCCTATATACCTGGTATTGCTTCTTTTAAATCGGTTATAGAAAATAGAAGCTACTACAAAAGGAAACCACATTTGGTGAAATAAAGCTATCGCTTTAATAAATGGCAAAGCTATCTCCACATCAAATGTAGGTACTTGCCAATCCTGTTGTTTATGTACACCAAGTAGGTAGGTAAATAGGTTTGATTTAACCCGTAGAGGATTTGTATGCAAAAGGTAAATATAAACCTACAAGGGTCGTGTCTGGGATGTAATCTGACGTTTCTGATTCACGATCTCCGCAGAGAGGACAATGTTGCGATTGTAAGCAAAATTTATCAGTGTTAGTTGTTACTAAATTATTCTAGTAGTTGCAATAGAATTAAGAATGTATAAATTTGGGAGCAAGCTCTGCTGTAATTGTGTTGATATGTTAGTTCTGGGCTAATCAGCACGGCTAGAGTCTGGCAGACGAAAGTTGAACCCACTGTTGATCAAAATGTATTCGTATGACGTTTACTGTTGCCGCGTAATTGAGTTTAGTGAGTTCATATTTCGTTTGCCAGACTTTAACTAGCACATAACCGCGCGCGAGATAGTGGGTCTTCATAAATAAAACACTTAGAAAGAGGCAGTGTAATGTACATATTAAGTGGGGTACCGTAAACGCGGGTTACTTTGGCCCTGGAGGGTAACATTTGCTTTCGCGAATCACTCGATCCACTGCTTTTTTATGAATTCGAACAGGGATCCACCTCATTTTCAGCGTCAGCTAACTGCTCACTCTTGTATATGATATTGCTGTGTATGGTCTTCATGCGGGCCAAAGATTTAGATTTAGATTTATTTATTTCATAATATACAATTTACAATGTAAATTAAAGGTAGCTTAATCCCTCCATTTAAGTAACCCTCCATTGGGCTACAGTTTACGATAGCTATTTGCAAAACGCTAAGGCATGTGCAATGTGATTTTCTGGTCGGTTAGTCTAATTACATATAATGAATCACCATACTTTGCCTTATATGGACGAGGGAGAGGTTATATATTATACATAGTGACACTGACAGTGGGATGCTATTTTACATGAGGCTTAGTCCATTCACGAATATTACTTTATTCTTTTGTCAAAAAAAATGTCCCGATAGACAGATGTTTGAAAGGATGGAAGAACAGATGGCTGAACAAACATCAAAGTAATTTTTGAAGGTTCCGTGAATACAATATTTGGAAAATCTCCAAGAAAGTATTTAAACTGAGAATGACCCTTTGTTGACAATCAAACGTCGCGTGGTAATTATTAGTCGCGGCGACATACAAGCTCATTAGCGACAGAGCGATTGTCGCGCGAAGGTTCGTTTGTGCTAATTGCCGGGGAACTATAGCGATTAGTCTTAATTGCTGGTATACCAAATTATCCGATCTGAGGGTCTAAATACGTACAGCAGGTGCTTTGACGGTATTAGTCGATAATTGATATGGTGGTTTTATGTCTGATTATAAATACGTAGTGTTGTAATTGATATTGTGCCGGTAGTTAGTGTTTATATCCCATTTAGAAGGTATCTGCAATGGTTGGAATTACTTGCAGGTCCTACACAAGCACTTGATGTAAATAAATATAGGCTTTGTAATCATAGGCTGACTGTAGATTTATGCTGAGTGAGCGTTATTTGTTTCGTTTATTTTATTGGAAGTATTATATTTAAATGTGTTTTTATTCGTCAGTTAACGTATTCACAATGCGATACAATGCACACTTTGATGCACAGTGCACAACTGCACACTTCCAAAAATAGTACAATACAAAGCATAAAGCTTATTTACAATACAAACATTGCTTAGCAAAAATTGTTTACACAGGAAACAAAAATAAATTATTCATAAACAGTGGCAAAACCTAGTATATTTATTTTTCTTTATTTTATCTATTTCTTCAAATAAGCTTATAATGCATTCATAAATTATGACAAAGGAAAATTCAGGCATATGCCCAGCAGTGAAATGAAGAAGGTTTAAATACCAATGTTTACTTCACTTATTTTTTGCTAGTTAACAAAACTACTCATTACTATGGAAAAAACAAAATTTCATAATTAAATGAATCATATTTTTATTAACTTGATATTTTTTTGGTGCAACTTCATTCTTCAAACAACACTAAATACAATTGACAAGTCACAGCTAGAGTTACGAAAAAGTAACCTAATCCCCATTTAATGACGCTCTAAACACGTATCATTGCCTTAACAGTTCCCTTAACTCGGTGCCATCGTACCTGCTACCGGAAATTTAGTTATCTGTGTAAGAAAGTTTGTGTATCTCGTATCTGTGAGTCGCGTGCCGGCCCTGGCGCGCACCTGTCGCCGCTGCTCCGCCGCTTGGCGCGCCGACATCTGCCGACGAGCGTGCGCCTTTTACCCCCTTTTTTGTACGAGTAACTCTTAATTGCGACCCGGACAAGCTGATGTAAAGTCATCTAGAAGTTGGCAATTGTTATCATTATATTTATATGATTAACATTTTATTGCAAGCCAACATGTAAAAATAAATACACACGTATAATTTTAAGACAATTCTCTACATTTGACATTTAAAAAATTGTACATTATTTCAAGAAGGCAATTCAGCACAACATATCACTTAATGAAAATTGTTCGATAGCAAAATATTACTAAATATTAATATTCAATCAGATAATTTAGCGAGTTCATCATTTGCATATTCGCATAGGTATAGATGCAAATTGTTAAATACCTAATAATATCGGATATGTAGTAAATTGAAATTCATTGACTTAACATTTTCGTAATGTATGTAATACCTAAGTCCAAAGTTTTACAGAGCAGTTCGGAATAATTAATCGACCCTATAAAGTTTTTCCTAAAGGTAGTGGAAACTTGAAAATCACCTCTCTAGCTTTTAGTTCGAAACAAAAGGTGTACAAGAAATATGACGTTAATGCAAACAATCTTTAATCTCTGTGAAAATTGCGAAGAAGTAGTAACTACTTTTGCGTGATATTAATTCTGAACTTAATTAGCTATACGTATAAGTTTTGTTTTAAATATTTTCTGAATGGCTCGAGTATTTAGACTCGTAACTGGAAACTCATTACAATTAATAGGATTGAGTAATGTTTTGTTATTTCACTAATAAAGTGTTTCTTTTTACAGGTAAGTCAGCTGCATCTTTAAAAAGCTAAGAGCTGATATTTATTGGTAACAAAATTCGTTATACATATAACGCAAACAAAATTAATGACATCTACCCGAGCAAAATCATATTTTCTCTACGTGGTTCTAGTTTTATGATTCAAGACAATTTTATTTCGTGAGACTGACGTCACTTTTTTCTATGAAAATGGTGACATTTATCGAAACATCTGCAATGGTAAAGTGCACCAGACATATTATTAATGAAACGTTTAGCAAAGTTCACTGGGACATCTCAATTAATGAATAAAAGTGCCCAATTTAATAAAGTATTTTTTTCATGGCGAATAAAAATTTTGCCATTTATCCGGACAGACGTCACAATATTACGGCGCGTCGGTGACGAGGCGAATTTAATATTCGACCGAGATGGCTATTATAAAGGGCGGTGGGGAAGAAAAAGGGGGCAACTTCCAAAAAAAAAATGCGAAATGTTTCGCTCGAACCTCGTATATCAATCATTGTCTTTTACTCGTACATGTTATGCCGGTTATCTATACATTAAAAATATTCCTACTACTGCATACACGTGGGTCTTTTATACCTAGGTACCTAAACTTCACTCCATTTTAAATATAATTCTTGCTCTTTCCCTTACTCTTCTCTTAAGACTCCCTAACTGTTGGTAATTTATTTTCTTAATTGCTCGATTTAAGTTAATCTCGGTAAGCAATCTAATTTCGGCTCCTGAAAAAGCACTTATATTTGTTACGAAATTACTCCAAATTTTTGAAAAATATTTTTACTTTCTTGCAATTCGCAATTTACGTCGATAATTCAGTCTAAATTAAAAGCCAGTGCATCTTAAACTGTGAGATACATACTAAATGAGTTTCCGACCTCTTTACTCCTATAACCAAATTGAAGAGTGCAGACCTACATTCCGAACGTACGGAATAGCCAATATCGGAAATTGAATAAAGAACAAAGTGACGTTCGGAAATTAGCTCCAAGAGTTGTGAATTCGAGATCATGACCGGAATTGCGTCAGACGGAGTTTCTGGAAAGTCGCTGTAAACTCGGCGCAAGGCGCGCCCGTATTTAGCTTAGCGGCAGGTACCGTACATACTTAATTATGAGCTAACTAATTACTCCAACCGGCGTCGCTTACCGCCGGCCGATATCCGATATCGAACTTTAGCGGTCTTAGTTATGGCTAATTTAAGGCGTTCGCGGATCGTTTGTAAAATCGCCATTATCTTCAACGGATAACGCTAACTCGGAGATAAGCCAAGATTTAATTTAAATTCAGTATATATTGTTAAGCACCATGAAATTTTAGATTAAAACTCAACATTTAAGTAAATAAATAAGGTATCGGATCTCAAGCATAACAAACTCTCACTATTTATAAACGCTGCGATTTCGGAATAGAGGAAAGTCAATCATTTAGTACAGTACCATCGATAAGTAGGTACCGAGTCTATTTCCATGAGCGCGACAGATTGCCAACTTTCTCGGAATTGACCGCTATTCGACTTATAGAATCGAGTCTGAACCCACGTTATGGGAATATCGAATACACCAAGAATCGATATGATATACATCAGATCGTTTTTTCTTACAACATGTGAGCCGGATTGCCATCTATAACGTCTTGATGTCGACCATCTGGTGCCTTGAAACCGAATTCGGGGATGAAGCTTTTTAACCAACATTTTTGTGCGTAGGGTAACCTACTGTAAATTGACATGGGTCTATCACCGGTCCTACGTAGCTATTTTATGGTTTGGGTAAACCATAGGTACCTACCTACTAAGCATTTAGTTACCTCCAGAGACACAATAGAAAGGACGAAACACATTTTGTTTGTCGTGTTGTTTGAGTCCGGAAAAAGATTGTAAGATATAAGTAATAAATGGTCAAACATTAAATAATGTACTCGTACCTGTAGAAAACTTTTTGTAAGTTCATGGAATTAATCGACCGTAGCTTGTGGAAAGTTAGTCATGTCTTTGATCTGCTTGCGGTATTTTCCTTATAAATTGATGCGAATTTTCAAAGGTCGTTTGATTGACTTCAAAACAAAAGCTTAACAGCGCCACACAGCGCGTCAAAATTGTAGGACAACGACTTCATTCAAAGTCCTTTCAAATCTGGAGGAAATCCATGTGAGTTGGTGATTATTATGATCTTCCTTTAAATGGGTTCATCCAGTTTGAAGTTTGAGTATGTACACAGATATGCTGTAATAAAATTTTCCGGACTGCGAGATAATTTAGCTCTGATGAACATTCTTACTATGTAATACGTGAAGTAATAAAACCGGATTTACGATTATACATATAAGAACACATGCATATAAGGTTACCCAGACCCGTGGGAATTCGAGCTGCAAATATTTGCAGACATATGCCGACTTAATTCAACTGTTCGTAAATATTCATAGTCCAAATCTGTGAAGTAATTTAGTAGATAGTGACAGGTGGCGATCATTTAATGTCGACTTTACATCTGAAAAGTCTTTAGTAACACATTCTTATTACAAAAATCCTGGTATTGGTTGATCATGATGTAACTTTGTCATGATTCACTCTCCCTGGTACACATTACATCATCATTCATAGTTATACCCTTATCTTATCTTGGGGTCGGTGCCGCGTATCTTTTTCTTCCGTACCCCTTGTGACTTTCGAGCGCTCGAAAATTTAATAAAAGTAAAAACAATGACAACTTCATACTCAATATAATTGAACGAAAGATAGAGGGGAAGCGAGTAAGACGAAGACCTAGAATAAACTACATAGAGCAACTCAAAAGGGAGTTGGTGTTAGATCGTATCGAGTGTCAAGGTTGCCTGCTATCGGAGTATTTAGATGGAGGGCCTTCACCGACACGAGCTTAGCTCTAAAAGAATATTAATAAGAAGAAGGAGAATGTTAATTATCATCTTGTGTATACTTTAGAAAATTAATGCTATTTCACGTTCTAAAATTAATTAATACACTCGCATTCGCTGTAAGTCAATGAATGTTACACTAAATATAAATGATGACAAAATTTACGAGTATTCTTCGGGTTATATGCCAAAGGTGTAGTTAAAGCGTTTAGGTGCGATTTAACTTCAGTTAACGACCGCATTTGTTACAATATTATGAAGAACTGGTAGCTAGCGTGATAAACGAGGTATTTATTACATGCTTACTAATATTTATGATTCCTTGTTATTTTTCGTGTATTGCTTTGCTTGACAGTTATATTGTAACGAAGGAACGATATAATCTGATGTTTACCATTGCAAGTACAGCCTGATTTTAAAATCATTGAATTTTCAAATCAATTGTATAAACATTGATATTTCAAATCAAGTCCTTCTATTATGAAAATCCGCGGTTAAGTAATGGATACTTGTATGCATCCGGAAGAAATGTAACTCTCCCACGGTTGCGTGGGAATTGTGAGTTCCTAAAATACGCCTGTGACATAAAATACCAAGTGGGTTAATCAACTATTCTTGTTGTAATTCTGCCCCGCCCCGGTAGCCAAGAGTCAAAATTACAGACTTTCTTCCATAAATTGTTACAACGTGGACTAGCATGCTTAGAATAAGTGCATGCTTTGTGGGTACAAAAGGGGCTTCAAAATGTCAACAGATCTCTGGATTTGGAGAACTTAAGCTTATGATAATGAATACCTAATACTCGACCAGCATGAAAAAGTTCTTCTGTCGTTTTATGCCAGTATGAATTTAAGCCAGAAGTCATAAAAAGTAACGGTCAAACTTAAATGCGTCCTTGTTACGTCAGCTTTAAACTAATATAACTACGGGCCCATTAAGGAAATGGTTTGCGGTAAGTTCAGCACATTTTGTGAGTTTTTTTTAAGACTTTAAAAAGTGTTTTGATCTGTTACACTCTTAAGATATACAACCTTTTTTACCAATGTCACAGATATTACGAATGATAAACCTCAAAATATTGAAGGTAGTAGCCTATTCCATTATGAATCTATTACATATTTAATACATCATTCAAGAAGCCATATTAACTACGAAAGCCAATTTATGTTGTATCTTCACAGATATAAATATCAATAACACAATGCCGTAGTTAACTATTCGATGTTTATTGCTGAAATAATCGCATAATAATGCTATCACCGCTCGTACGTTACCAATAGAGCGCAGTACGGGCATGCATTTGCCAAACTCACTTATCCACTTTCAATGGTATGTTGTTACAATGTCCCTTTTAGGATTTACCATCAGTATCGCTACTACAGAATTACGACATTTATCACGACTGGAATAGTTTACCTGTTCACCTGCACTGCAATACGTTTTAGATACCCCATATGGGAACGTAGAATATAATAGGAGTAATAGAACATACTTACTATTAGGCCACAAGTGAAAGGACAGTAGCACCTCTATTTATTATGTCTCATACAATCGCCTTTGTGTTTATTGTACACAGCATAATAGTAGCATTATCCACTTTCAGCGCATAGGTGAGGCTATACCGTGTTCTCACGTGTGTCTAAACTGAGAGACGTTTTCACAGAACGTACTTGTATTCATTCGTTTGGCGCTGTTTGTAAACGTTGCCTGCTTGCAATCTCGATAGGGATTGCACTATTAGGGACCTATGTTATGTCGATTGTTTTACGCTCGATTTTCTAGTCTAGGCCAGTCACTTTAAACTATTATATCCTGCAAGCAGTTGACAACAGTACATAATTTTTTCTATTATCACCAATAAACTAAATGTATGAAAATACCAGGAAAATATCACTCTACAACGTATCTTGACCGTTTTAAATATTAATAAATCCATACTAATATTATAAATGGGAAAGTGTATGTGTGTCTTTGTTTGTCCATCTTTCACGGCAAAAGAAGCGACGAATTGACATGATTTTTTAAGCGGAGACTGCGATATAAACGAGTTCCACGCGGACGGAGTCGCGGGCAGAAGCTAGTAGCTACATAAAGGTAAGGTGTGTTTGAACATAGAAAATAGTGACGTCACGAGTTCGTTAGTTCCCAAGTATGTCCCTACAAACTTCACACTCACAGAGCGTTTTCGTTTCATTATAATAGTCCCTAACATTTCTATGACTAAATGATTATTATATGACATAAATAGTAAAGTAAATCTGTAACACTCACACTTTATGGACACCAAATGTCTGAAAAAAAATGATTTTTTTAATGTTATTTTATTTTTATTTAATAAAAAGAAGCACTTTTATAATAATATAGGTTCAAAAATAGATGAAACCTAACAAAATTTAATGTTTTGAAAAACGTCATGTTGTTCATTCTACATTGTCATATAAATAGCATTTTAGCTACTTACGCATTTATCTGTGAAGTGAACATATTGATTGAATTCAATTCATAATGGTTATTCATTAGTATGTGTACATGATTTTGATTTTAATTAGTAAAGCATTGATGTATTAATATTCACACAACGCAATTCTTGGATATTACATGTACCTAACTGTGTTATTTTCGAGATCAAAGCAATATAAAACAATATAATACGCTACCTGGTATTCATCATCAGTCTTCGATCAAAAATGTCAAGCATGTTAACAATAAACATAATTATTGTTTTGGTACAGGCGTACCGTGTCGTACCGTAATCACTGCTCAAGGCAGCACTTAGCACGATTAATCTGAAATAGTGATGCGCGACTTCGAATGAATTTGAAATTAGCGATTACTAATGTCAGTATTCGAATTGGAAATGAGTTGTATACTAACTAATGCTAATAATCGAATGATGACTCCTAATTTGTAGTAACTAATCGTTGCTACTAGTAGTAGTTGAGTTTGAGTTTGAGTTTGAATGATTATCGAATTAGTCGACTTAGTCGAATGATTGTAATAATCGATTAATCGAATTCGTATCGATCAAAGTCGCACATCACTAATCTGAAACGACTTTCTGTGGAACAAAACAAACTTTGCTTTTGATGTTAGAACACAATTTTAAAATAATCAGACATCCAACATGCTTATTACCAACACTACCTGTCATACCATACCATATATGGGTAAGGCCGTTGAGATTATCACCTATAACACAAAAATAACACAGTCACTTTTGTGATACCGTAACACAAATGTAACACAAAAGTAACACATTTTTTTCTAAAGATTGTTTCATACTAGTATTAAAATACAGGTTAAGAAAAAAATATATTTTTCACGTATTTTAATATATTTATAATGACAAAATTGTAGATATGTGATCGATCGGTATTTGACTGAATCAGTATTTTTTATTATGATCTGTTTTTTTATACAGAATAGATCTACAAGAAAACCTTTGCAAGATTGGCATTTGAACCCAAATATCTCGGTAAATATCGATCGGAGAGAAAAAGTTTAAAGTATAAAACATGCTTACTATTAGGTTTTTTTTAACGAAAAGAAAAGAAAAGAAAAAATAAATAAAAAATACTTATCAAAAAAAATTCTAGTCCATAAACTGGCCCCCTTTTATTTATACCCTAACCGTCGCATGCCGCGCGTGTCGTTCGCACGCGATCGATCACGCGCGGCTGCGATAGCCGCAGTTCACGGAATTACACCTTAAGACCTAATACAAGTTTGATCGAATGCGGTATCACTGTGGGTATGTCGGTATCACGCCGGCCAATAATAAATTGTATGGGAGTGACAGATGCCGATGAAACATTTTTCGTTAACATCTGTCATTCCCATACATTCTTTTAGTTTTCTATTGGCTTTAGCGCTTGTCGATTGTAACCTTATCTAGGCCCCCTGGTGTACCTACATTGTCCAATGATAACCTAAACTATCCAATAACAAGTAATAGTACATGAAAACTCGACCTTATTGCTACGTTAAGACAGTTGATATTTGTTTTTTTTTTGCAAATGCACTAAGTAGTGAGTTTTGGCTGTCACCCGACGACCATAATACTGCAAAAGTAATAATAACGTTTAGTTAGACTATTCAAATTAACATTTCGAATAAATCTTACGATAATAATAAAATGTTATTCTTTACCATTTACAGTATTCTCAATCTGCATGACACTTGTTTTGTGTTACTGAACACAAAATTAGTGTTATGGTCAACACAAAAGTAACACAAAAGCGCCATATATATAACACAAAAGCAGTTTTTTACAAACGTTTTAGGTTATAAAACCAAATTCAGTTAAACCAGACGCAATTGTACATGTTTCATGTAAGCTTTAAACATAAACGAAAACAACCATACTAAAGTGAACTTCTGAAACGCTTACTTACTTGAGATATTCATAAACACAAATTTTGACGAAAATATGCCACTCACCTTGCCACTCACCTTAAACGGTTCTCATAGACAAACTAAAAATGCCAGTTTCTTTTTTTAAATAATGATTGACACCTCACGGTGTTACCGTGCCAAAATACGTTTTTCCCCAGTTTTCTGTTAATATTTAGGGGTCATTATGCATAACACAAAAATTTGTGTCACGAAAGCCAAAACTCTGCACACTCATCTAAAGACCTATAAAATACGCAAATCAAAGTATATAAACACTGTTTTTGTACTAACAAAAAGTACTGTGTCTAATCTTTCAAACGTATTTAAACATTTTTGTGTAATTATATATATATTATATTGTACGAAAAAAATGTGCTGATCGCACAGAAAGTAGATATGAGATTTTTTTTATGAATTTCGGTTGCCATTAGATACCTTGAAAATTATATAAAGTTTAATTAACCTAGAAGGTGACCGTTGAAAGTGAAAAGGTAATTTAGTGTCTGTAAACGTTTTCTTATTGTACCTAGCTGAAGTTTTTATGTTTTATTCAAAATATAATAGGAAAGACAACAAATAAAACTAAAATATAACAAAAAAGTATACATTCCTTCTTTACAAAATTAAGTAAAAAAACCCAAGTTTTCCCGTCAATTCTCCATCCATGCGAATAGGCAGTATTCCCCTGGTATTATTTTTGTCAAAGCATTTTTATGACGAGGCACTAAAGGTTAAGGCGTGCTCAGATATTGTTAAAGACTCCTCACATAGGGATGTTTTTCTTTCGCATCCAATACTGATATTGAAAAATGTCACATGAAACTTAACAATATAGATTACTTAGGACCTTTTATCGACAAGGACGTTACGAGTATATATCTTAGGTGTTTATCGATAGCGCCGCATGGCAGCACTAGTACGCTCAGTTCTCACGACCCTAATGAGCCATGTTGTGTTGAGTAGGGATGAGGAGTTTTTTAAGAATTTATAATTCATTTCGTTCGCATTTGAATATGTTCCCTTCTTCGGAAATGATCATCTAATCTATTCCGCTAGAATGATTGGGGATTTATTGTTTTTACAAACATTAGAACTTGGCATCATTCATCAATTTCAATAAGTGTATATAAGTGCTTATTCATTTGAATTCTTCAAATAATTATAAATGTATTAGAACTTAGTCCTTTTAAATTCATTCTAGTACTCGACGTATATCCATCCCGAACTGACCTAAATTAAGACAAACAATTATAATCAAATGGGTCATCAAAATGTTGACTGTCGTTATCGGCATCTCCCGCGCGGGAGGGCAATGACCTCCCCCCTACTACGTGACGTCACCAGATGCACTATCGTTGAACTGTCGCCAGTTTATAGCGGAAACGGAAAAGTCTTGCGTGTGCACCCCTTTAGTTATACATATTGAACTTTGGCACACATTGTTGTTGGAGGTATTATTTGAGGTTGCCCATTGAAGAAGCGATTGAAGCGAGTCTGAAAGTTTATCTAGAATCGGATGGGAAATGAACTGGTTGCTAGGCGCTAGCTCGCGGTTGCCAGGTGCCTCGACTGTTATACTCACATGCTTATTTCACCTCAAGGTTCACCCATAAATCTTTCAGCCAGTGCGTTCGATAGAACGTCACTTATCGCGTGATAAGGCCGACGATGATACGGGGTCAGAAGGCATACTTAGGCAGGTCACATAAAATTCAATTTTCAGTGTCACTTTTAGCAAAGACGGAGAAAATGTGATAGGATATCGCTAGCCTATCAGTGCAACACACCTGAACCCGATCCCGTAGTCGAATTTTACGACACTCACGAGAAAAAAGGTGTTGCTACTTAACCTAGGGTTGCCATTTTTTTTTGGGGGAGATATAGTATTTTCCAGAAAAAAACCGCAAAAAAATATAGTACACTGTAAAAAAATATAGTACTTGGCTGGGCAATGTTGCTATTCAGTAAAATTTAACTGAAACTTGGGCAATTTGAAGCACTTCGTAATACCTTCCAAAATATAGTATTTTTGCGTACTGTATATTTCTTCAACAGTATACACGGTGGAATTTAATCGGTGAACAGGAACCCATTTTTCTAATTCAGTAATCGATGGCGGTCACGTTTATGTAGTACTTAAGTGGAACCAAGTTTTTTTTTATCATAACTAATTTTTAAGTTGTAATTAAATTTTAATTAAAATTTATTGTCACCCTACTAATGGTTTAATCTGAAAAGTTTAATACCTCTTTTCAAACTATCAGCCATAGAAACTTAAAACATAAATAAGCAATAAGCTGTCAATTTGTCATTGTCAAATTCATCTGATCTGTCTAGTTTCCCGCCAAAGGCAGCAAGCACTTGACGTATGTACACTTACGAGTAACTTCCCTTCAATAAAAGTAGGGTGTCCATTTATTCAGTCAGTGTACATTTTACCGATGTTAATTAAGTGTGATTAATTAGATTTTGAGTTATATTGCACGAGATCTCACGTATTGGTTTCTGTGTAGATTGATAAATAAGATTTTTGGATTCCTGATCACCGATTAAATTCCACCGTGTATAGTACAAAGAGTCGAAATATAGTACAATACTATATAATATAGTACGGTTGGCAACCCTAACTTAACCCGACTTGACGCCGAGCATCAGAGCACAGCGGAAATAAATTTGATACCGCTGTATGCAGGTTCCATTTAGGGCCTATGAAGATTGCGTTTTTTAAACGCACCGTCGACGGGCGTATGTAACGTATGTTACAAATCACGTGTAGGTATATCGACAAAACGCGCATCCACGGCGCGTCTAGATGGGCAGGTTTACGCCGTCACGTTAAAACTTGAGACACATTGTTGATCCATAAAGAATTACCCAAGTGGTTCAGTAACAACAAAACCACTTAAATAATGCGTGTATTGAAGACTTTATGCCATTGTCATAACGTCTATTTATTGCTTAATGCTATACGTTTTTGTTGTGGCGTTCCTGTATTGCGTCCTAGGAATGCGTCGCGAATGTCTTGTGAGTACGTGACAAATGCAACACCATTCTCGATGCTTTGCGTCATCTCTGAATTGGAATAATGGAACATTAGTAGGAAACTTTAAGGTTAACTTGTGAGGAAAAGTCTGTGAGATTGTAGCTTTGTAAATTTGTATATAGTGGGTAATCCAGAGCCAATTGACCGATTCCGACAATTCTATCACCCGTCTTTAGAGTGGACTTTCTGAATGAGACATAGGCTACGTTTTATCCTGCGGGTTTTTGCAATACTCATAAGTCTATAAATAAAATGCTACAGATACAGGCCATAGAGACTAAATCTTTATTGTTGTTGCTTGCTGAAATTTAAGATCTGCGTAAAGCACAGCTTAGTGATACAAAGGTATCTTTATAATTTCTTACTCCTTCGATATCGTTGTGTTGTTATGATATAATTTGTTATGTCATCATCATCATTTAAAACTTAAGAGCCGCGCTCTCATCGGTGGAGTAATCGCCATTCTGTTCATGTGTCTGCCACTGTTTTGAGCTCTTCATACGACATTGCATTAATTTTATCTTTAGCTTGGTTCCCCTACCCGGCTGACATGGTATTCGACATGGTTCTTAGCTACATTTCAAAAAAATTGTTTCAGCCCTTTTGAGCCATTGAACCTTGAAATGAAAAATTCGGGGGTTTTTCAACTTTCCTAAAATTAAGGAGTTAATTTGTGATGTAATATAATATGTTTAAAAAACGAGTACCTATACCTACTCCCAAGCATGTAAAAATTTCGTCATTGTTTTTTTTATTTATTTTTTCCAAATGGCATCCTACATTATTTTAAAGCAGGATGACATTTCTGATTATCAATCAATTTACGATTATCTTTTATTCGAGGTTACGTGTCAAATACTTTGGACCACCTTCCTTTTTTTGGATACGCACGTACATGTCACACGTCTTGCTTTTATATACAACTTTCTATTACATCATTTATTAGTATAATTTTGACATCACAGTTGAGCCACAATTAAAAATCCATCTCGTTACATCGATGCAATATCTTAAAAAACACCCAACAATACTCGTGGGCAACAAAGAGTTTAGAAAGTGTAATGATGGATGCACTCGTTTTTTGAGATCGAGCGATGACGAAACTAGTTTTGAATTGTTGCTCGTTTCTGACGCACAGAAGAATGTCTTGAGTTGAGATGGACCACTCGCTAATAGCCGTCAAATAAATACAGACTAATATTATAAATGCGAAAGTGTCTGTCTGTGTGTGTCTTAACTTTGAACCGATTGACATGAAATTCGGTATGGAGATAGTTTGAATCCCGGGGAAGACCATATATATTGTTCCGTAAATCATCCCCTAAGAAGGTGAAATGGGGGGTGAGAGTTTATATGGAACAACGAGTTCCACGCGGACGGAGTGGCGGGCAGAAGCTAGTTATCTATATATTCTACCTATACTGTTCTGTTGCGGGAGTCCACTGGATGCGGGTGGCGCAGGATCGGTCACTTTGGCACTCTTTGGGGGAGGCCTATGTCCAGCAGTGGACGTCTTTCGGCTGATGATGATACTGTTCTATACTGATATTACAAAGAGGAACGGTTTCTGAGGTTGTCAGTTTGTAACGTTCTAATTTTGCACGTTTGTAGGCACGGGGTATTATTCCAACAACACAACATATCCGAATTAAAAAATCGTTTACTATTAATCGAATTTAAACTTTCAAGCGACACACCGCTGCGAAAACACTCACCCTGAAGAAGAACTCTCGAAGATGTGGCTAATATTTGAAAATCGAAACACCCCGGCAGATTTTATTGCTATATATTAGTATAATTAAAACAATAAACTGCATGATAAAAATAAAAAGACCTATATGTTTTTGGAAAATGATCTTACGAAGTGTGTTATATTCAAACACCACCCTATTTCAACTAAAATAACGACATAAACAAACTTGGATTTCTAAGTCTCCGGGGAGCCGAGTTTCAGTACACAGTGGGACACTCGGTTATAGGTATTGTAATATCGAGTTTCTATTATATTTTCTTAGGATTATTTTACAAAGCATCTATTTTATTTGTTTCGTCACGGATTACTAGGTAATTTGAATTTCGGGTGTCTCAATTGAATCTCAATAAAGTTATTTACGTCTTGCTGCCCTCGCGGCATATTACAAAGAACGTATGCGAAGTTTATCTTCGGAATTACTCAGCCGCCTTCAAAAAATCTTTCACCATTCTGTATATAGATTAGTCTGTTGGGATATACGTAAGCTATATAGCGAGACAAATCCTGCCGATTTGCTTATGTTCTGTGTCATACGCGGAAGAAATACCCAACTAGTTTTTTAAAAGGGTGATCATGCCATTCGCAATATTTCAATAGGTACGTTTGGCGTTCTCTTTCTGAAATGTCATCCCAGCACGCGTGGAAGTGCGCGCAAAACACATTCAGATGTGATTTGACATTGTAACCGAACGAACAAGCGGTAGGTAACTATTGATCAATTCTCCACTAAGTATATTATTTTTCGCTGAATTTTATACTTGATCCTTCCACCGCCGTAGAATTCTAAACATTATATAACAAAGCCTATTTGTAGTAACAGTAAAACTTGCTGTCTGCGAAATGTAATCGATTATTTGCTAACGCTTTTTACCGGTCCATCCAATTAATCGATTAGCATATTTTTTCGTTTGAAATAATTGATTATTTTACAGTAATTAAAAAAACTTGGCTTGATTTGGCTTTCATCGGCTACTATTATTTACTAAAGGCCTCCACCCACCGGACGCGTTTGCTGCGCTGCAGCTGCGCGGGTGCTGCGCGTGTGCCGCGTTCGATGTGTGTTTGAAGTGTAGTTTCAATGCTTTACAACTTGCGCGTGTGCTGCGCTGCAGCTGCGCGGGTGCTGCGCGGCACACGCGCCGCGCAGCACACGCATCCGGTGGGTGGAGGCCTTCAGGTAGGTAAGGTACTCTACTTCTTCTCTATGGCCTTTGATGTAAAGACAACTCCACATATTCCTATTCTTTTGTATTTTCACAGCTAATCAATTATTTCTAATTCTCAGATCAATCCGTTAGCGATTGTTTATGTCGTAAATGATAAAAATCCTTTATATGTCCAACATCACCGTTATTAAATAGGTAGGCATGAAAGAAATAATTCTATTTCATACTATCGACATTCTGAATACTAAGCTGTCTGTTTTCGTTCTATGTTTAGTCATGTGAAAAATGCTTTCGTCTGACCAGTTTCATGCTCCGCTGATCTCGTTCGAGAATCAATGATTCTTACCTATTAGCTATACTTGGAGGGCGACTTTTTTGTTTTCACTGTTTTAAGATCGAGTTGAGTTTTTAGTATGCTTGTGCCTTTTTTTGACATTGTATCTTATAATGTAACATACACAGTTTTTGATTCTCTTTTATTATATGATATTTGGTTGATTTATGAAAAAGGTGCAAATAGCATTTTGAAGCGTTGAAACATAAATTAATTAAATTAAAACGGATCACGGTGTTGGAAGTTAATGTTTAACGGAGAAACTTACCAGAGCGTTGATTCTAAAAACTACTTAACGGTGGCTTATCCGGACCGTGAACGGGCCGTGTCGCCTCGTTATCGGCTTCACACCTGGTCACTGTCTATCGGTAAATGCTTTACTTTACTCCCTAGAAACAAAATAAGTTAAACCTTCTTTGAAATCAGGTGATAATTCTTTGTTATACGGTGCCTCGGAGTTTGCTTCCTACATAATCCTAAGAATAAGCGTAGGGCTAGACTTTGAAATAGCGACAGCAAGATGCTCTCATTAAGTAATAAAAATCAAGAAATAATTGATATTGAAATAGACGTAAGATGCGTTTACTTTTTCCAAAAACCTCTATGGAAAGTTACTTTTAAAATGTTCTGGTTGTTTTTTTTAAATGGCTGTGGTCCAATCAATTTCGGAGTCTAGAAACAAGGTTCTTCTCGTTGTAATTTCCTCCCGTTTTTCACGCAGCGCCTTTCTTAATAGTATAATTTAAAATCTCAAATCTGTTTTATCCAACCAAGCGAAAATAATAATGCCCGAGGTTGATAACTGATAACCCTCCATTTGACGCTCTTAATTAGTTCTGGTTTGGGCACCTGCAGAGTTACTCATAAAGTTGAATTGTTTTTCTTGTATATTAGATACATACGATTCATGTTCGACCAAAACTTAAAGCTGCGAAATATGCAAAAAACGCGGTGCGAAATATCACCAATAAATTGTTTGTTCACTAGGTACTGCGACGAAACGCTTGAGGTTGAATTTGAGCTAGACTTTAAGGCGACTGTAACCCAACATTTTTGGCTAGCTCGCTCGCTATCTTGCGACGTTTGAATAAAAAAATCATAAATTTTAAACGGACAATTATTCCGGAATAAGCTATGTTTAGATTTTATACGAGAATCGAATAACCAATATTTTACCAAAGAAGCGTACAAATATCACTTGTAGGTACATAAATTGAGAATAGGCTTTTTTCAAGAATTATTATGACGTAGTATTCAGTAGATATCCTCATCATAATTAGTATCCTCCTAGCGTTATTCCCGTGTAGTGGTGCCCCTAAAGGAGCCCGAGGTCCGCTTTGACACCTAATCCCAAGATTTGGCATAGGCACTAGTTTTACGAAAGCGACTGCCATCTGACCTTCCAACCCACAGACAAAACTAGACCTTATTGGGATTAGACCGGTTTCCTCACGATGTTTTCCTTCACCGAAGAGCTAACGGTAAATATTCCGTACATAAGTTCCGAAAAACTCATTGGTACGAGCCGGGATTCGAACCCACGAGCGCCGCTTGACAGCCGCATGCCTGAACCACTACTACCGTAGCTCATCATAATTAGTAATTAATCAAAAATTAAGTAATTAGTAAGTAATCAAATTAATGTTGGTGCAATAACGATCTCTAGCTTGTTTTATTGTCGGAGTTTCAACAAAGCATTGTCGTGTTAGTTTAATTTATATGACGTTATCAATCGATTGTGTGATACTCCCAATCTCAAGATGGTTTTGTGATGCCTCGTGGTGGATCTGTCATGTTATCCCCTTTAAGCAATGTTAAACCCCACGGCCAAATATGTACAACCCCATTACATTACTTACCATGCTGTACCCGTAGGTACACACTCTCTAACTTGGTATGCAGAGTACATCTTTTCAGGTATACCTAATGCCAGAAGTTAACGAGCGTACTAAGAACGGTAGCTAGTTGAAGCTCCAGCGATTACGCGAACCGACGATCTGGTCACGAAAATCTCTTTTACGGTAACGGTAGGAACGCGTCAAATAACGATAGCGCTTATGGCGTTGCAATAGGATTCAAATTTTCATGCACGTCGTACATTGGTACACATGGTGGTATCTGGCTGTTGCGAGTACTAAAGTAATTTGGTTGGGAGGGCATGCAAAGCATATCGCGATATCCATGTGAACAAAATGTTTTTGATGGTACTTAACAAAATGCGATAGGTACTAGTAAAAATATAGGTACTGGTTTAAATTAAGATTTGTTAATATAATTATATGGACAGGTGCAATGTGTTGTATTCAATTGCGTTAATTTGCAATTAAATCATTCTTAAGTAAACTCCAAGTTAGTTCTTTGTGTGTTTGGCCCAATCGATCCACATTGACCAATGAAAACAACCTTCGCCTTTGTACTTTGATCTTATATGCCATTGTATTTTGTTAAACCTGTTATTGGTGCTTACATACATACATCGCGAGTTGTATTCAATTAGACTTATTGTAATATAATTATTCCGATTAATTTAGTTTTATTACCTTTTTCCATGAATTAAATGCTGAATTTTTAAGTTAATGATTAAGTATTTTCTGTGAGATGTGAAAATTATCATGAGAAAGCTTCATTCAATTCTATAAATGCTAACATACCTGAGTAGCAATAGCAAAGATATTGAATGTTTATTTTCGGAGTAGGATAACGGACTTTCTGAAGCTCAGCGTAAGCACTTTTTTAATTAGCTGTTAGATGATGTCCGTTGTAGTGCGCTGAACAGAACATATTTTTTTAAATGGTTTACTTACATCATTCCTCTTATGGTATACGCTTTGCTATAAAACTTTTGAAATTTTGCTAATTCGATGACTTCTTTTTTCTGGGATTGAGTGTTCTTTAAATCTGATAATAAAGCAAAATTCCCAATGTAATGAGAGTCACATTAATTAACTTGAAATATACACGTAATCCAAAACTGTTCACCGCTGCACTGGAGGACGTTTTCAAGACTCTGGACTACATCATCAACATCAACGGCGAGTACATGACTCACCGTCGGCTTGCTGACGATATAGTAGTCTTGGCTGAGACATGGAGGACTTAAGGAAGATGCTCGATGACCTCAGTAAAGCTTCTGAGCGAGTTGGTCTAAGAATGAACATGGATAAGACGAAGATCATGTCAAATGCCCATATCGTACCAAACTCCCATTACAATCGGACACTTTACGCTCAAAATTGTAGATGATTATGTATACCTAGGACAGAATATCAAGTTAGGTAGGTCCAACTTCGAGAAAGAGGTCAATCGTCGAATCTGATTCGGCTGGGCAGCGTTCGGGAAGCTACGGCACATCGTTTCGTCCAATAGTCCACAGTGTCTCAAGACGAGAGTCTTTGACCAGTGTGTGTTGCCAGTGATGACATATGGCACTGAAACGTGGCCGCTTACAATGTGCCTCATAAGACGGCTCAAAGCTCACCCAAAGGGCAATGGCAATCGCATCAGAAATGAGACTATCCGCAGCAGAACCAAGGTTACCGATATAGCCTTCCGAATCGCTAAACTTAAGTGGCAATGAGCAGGGCACATAGCACGTAGAACCTATGGCCGTTGGGGCGAAAAGGTTCTCGAGTGGCGACCACGTATCGGAAGGCGCAACGTGGGTGGGCCCCCCACAAGGTGGACTGATGACCTGGTAAAGGTTGCTGGAGTCCGCTGGATGCGGGTGGCTCATTGGGGGAGGCCTATGTCCAGCAGTGGACGTCTTTCGGCTGATATGATGATACACGTAATTAAAAATTGTAGTGAAATCTCATAGCTACTAATATGTAGACGTCAGGCAGCAATTATTATTACTAAACAGGAGTTAATCGTGTATTAACTGGCACTGCGGTTGTGGCACATTTGAAACGTCGGGAAACCTCAGATAGGTAAATAAATGAGTTAAATCCCATTTAGTAACGAAGATGGAAATGATAAGAATCGTGAAAGTTTGAACGAATATTAGGCAGCAACTTACGATGCACTGTGATGATAATGATGATGAGAGGTAGCTTTGAAGCGTCACTGGCGTCATTATTTATTAGCACAAAAGCCTTCGCGTTTTCAGATTTGGGAATGTTACTGGCAAGCCAAACTTGTTTCCTGTGGCTCCTGTAGCAATAGGGGTGTATTCGCTTAACACCCGTGACTGGCAACTTAATTGTTCTTCGTCGTGATAATGACTGATGACTTTCTCTCGATGTCTTTGTTTGAGGTTGACAGTGACGCCAAAATGTAATCATGGCCCAGCGCCGTATTGTTGGTGCCTCGAAATGAATCAACGAAAAATGTTTACACAAAATGTGGAGTTCTGCGTTGCGCCGCGACGAAATAACACTGTTGTCTAGGTTGTAAATCTCTATTTCAGTGATTAGGGGTTCATTTTGCAAAGAACTGGGGGTGATAAAATTATGACTGGCGAATTTAGAAAGAGCGAAAATGTATCTATTGGAGTAAGTTAGGGTCAACACTAGACTGAATCTCTTCCTAAGAGCTAGGTGAGCAAGGTCGCGAGAGCTCCCGAGGATGCGTCGTGTTGAGAGCGAGGGAATATGTTCCTTCAGCTGTCAACACGGCGAATCCTCAAACATATCTTAAAGGCCGGCAACGCACTCACAACACCTCTGGTGTTGCAGGTGTCCATGGGCGGCGGTAATCGCTTACCATCAGGTGATCCGTCTACAGTTTGCCTCCTATAAAAAAAATTATATAAGAGTTCTAATTAGAAAGAGATGGTCAGTCTTTCTTGTGTGCGGTCTTGTTGCTAGCCGTGCAGCAGCGATACACCTAAATTATGTACAAAAAGAGGAGTTTAATTTCAGTCTTATTCCACCGAGTTATTAGTGTTTGGCTATGTTACGCAACAAGATTTCCTTACGGCGAGAAAAATGTTTTGAAACTCATCATTGTTGTCACTGCAAATAAATAGTCTAAAGACTGAATTGGACTTACTTGTACCTATATACTTCTAGGAACGTCAGTACCGCTGCAGTTACTGTATTTTATTGTAGTGAGTTTATGTTGTAATTGTTTGCGTTGAAAGCTCTCAGATGTGGCCCTATTCGAATATTGTTTAAGACTGCGTATATCAAGTTAACTGTTAAAGATCATGCGAGTTATCTCTCTCTCTCTACACTTATTCTACGTGGAACCGTTATGCCGTCGCTGTTTACGCTCCGCGGACGCCGGCAGATGCGCATACATCTTCTAGATTGTTTATATCTTAGATATCTTTATAAACAATGCAATGTGCACTTTAATCCGTCAAAATAAAGGTGAAATAAGAAATTGAACATATCGCGGTGTTTCTAGACTTATCAACATTTCGTACACACGAGAAGGTGGGACGGTTACGATATTCGTGACGTTGTCTTTCTAAATTTTATCAAGTGTATTCTAAATCCAGCGCTCGGAATATAGTTTATTATCAAAACGGTTTCTGGCGTGAATTAACTATTTAAACAGTGTTAAGTGAGCACTCTGAAGATACCCTTTGATATCCGTGGGAGAAGCGGCTTATGATTTATTATTCAATGGTCCGAGCGGCCATTCAATAGAAATGTTGCATTTCAATTTTAAGCAGATACTATTTTAATATTAATCTACTTCAAGGTAGTATAGCATCCTGTGTTATAGGGGAAGAAACGAGAAATAGTGTGGAACAAAATAGTTGTAATCTAAAATGAAATGCTAAAATAGATTCATTAAAAATCTGGACGACGTTAAAATTTATTTCGAAGCAATTTCGAGGTTAAAAAGCGTGTTCAACTAGGTAAGACGTCTCGGAGAATGGAGAGATTAGTTGAAGAAGTAACGGGCCGGGTGCAGCGACAAAAACTGTATCAATTAACTTTTTTCCACCACCTAACTTCAGGCGAGTATTTCCAATCGCCGAGAGCGAATCTTTTCACTCTCGTAACTGTCTCGATTGTGTAATTGGAACACAAACCGTATTGCCTGAAGAATAACGTTCTTATTTCCTTAAACCGATAAGTGAGATGAGAGATGGAGAAAGTAAGCGGTCGATTTCGTCCGAGGGAAACGTCTTTAGTCGTGCGATTTGCTCTCGATGCGATAGGGATCGATTCGTTTTGCTCGTTTTATTCCGATTTAAATTGTATCGATGCCGGGGACGATTAAGGCTTGCGCTCGCAGGAAAGAACGAAAATTAGTTGTAGGTATGTAATTTAAAATGACATGTCAAACAGAGGCTACCGAGCGCGCGACGAGCGGTGTATTAATGTCATGTCGGTTAACGTATTTTTCATCACACTTGCTCGTCAACGGCGTTTTTACTTGCGTGCGTACAGAGCAGTTATAGCCGTTTTACCTCCCACGGGATGTTAAGTTTAGTTTTAAAATATAGAACCCACTCATACTTCACTTCGGACTGAGGATGTTTCCAATCAGCCAAGGTGTATTTCATATCTTCAAAAGTTTGCTACAACCAACTTTTAATATGTATAAAACATATCTTTATATTAAATTTGACTGCAATTTAATGTTTAATATGTAGTTAAGTGTCTATGTAAAACGTTTTAAGTGTTTTTAAACCGTGGCTGTATACCGAAGGGTCTTTGCCATACGCGCCTCACGTCAAATTCAACAAAATGGACGACTGACATGTTGCAGTTTTTATTACGATTTGCATTAATTTCTTCTAAAATGTATTTGTTTCCTCGCAAATGTGATGAAAAACATTGTGTATAACACGGGGGCGTAAGAATATTGCAAACTCGAGTCATCAAAAGCCCCTCCGCCTTCGGCGTCGGGCTTCTGATAGACTCTTGTTCGCAATATTCCACTTACGCCCCTCGTTAAACAATGCACTATAACAATTCCAAATGTAATGTAACATAGGTGCTAATTTAGGATTTTATTCAGGGACATAATTTCCGACAAAACATCATTATATTTGTGATTTGCTGGTGATCTACCTGCTAGTCCAATTTTAAAGGTGTTATTAAATAAATAACTCTTAAAAAACATTCGAAACATGCTTCATAAACAACTTGCACCGTTGTTTTAAAGCACACCGTACATTTATTACAATTACTTCCGTTAAAAAATATAGCGACATTATGTTCAGGTAGTTGATTTCACTAATTACGAATGTTTAGCGACATTTTAGCTGTCATCGCATGAACAATGTAGTTTACAGTTCCCAACGCAGATGTTTAAAAAGAATCAACAGTTAACAACATCGTAAAAAAAGGTCGGACGTAAACAGCCACCGTTGAAATTTTACAGTCACTCTTGTTTCCTTTTCTTTTTCCCCTATACCGATACGCGGAGTTAAAAAAGAGAGAACAACCGCTGCCAAGCGGGGAAGATTTAATTCATTGCTTTACGGGGACACACTTCTCTTCATGTTTACAAATATTCTTGCCAGCCAGTATGTCTCCATGATTTGATTTTACAACTGGCTTTCCAATTTTCGATTGGAAAATTCTTGTTGCATTCAGTAAATGTGTTTACAGAACAATGGATCCACGTTCATAACAATGTGTGCACGTTATTACGAACATTCTTATCGGTTTCATGTTAAAATGGAAGTTGGATAAGTATCGTGCGGGCTATCTTAGGGAATCAACTTCTGGCATCAAAGCAATGGTAGGTACAGACAAAACTGTCGTAACAACATATCAGTATCTACTTGCAGACTCTCGGATTTTATGAAGCCGTTAAATGTAATAAGAGATACATTGTAGCTACATTCATAACTCTACAGTATTCAATCGAACTTTGTTACGAACCGTGGATGATATTTTAACTTTAAATTGTTTACGTTGAGAAGTTACCGAATAAACACTCTGAGCAAAACGCAACACGTGTTTGTAGAATATTTCATACCTCTCAAATAGCTGCGAGCATTCATACCAACTATTTAGGTAAATTGTAGGAAATTTTACGGAATGCGGTGACGCTCAAATGTATGCCGATCGTTTTCTTTTTGGAGACAGGGCTGGGCTGTTAAGTATATAACAATCGAGATTTATAATAAATACCTGGGCAGTGGGCATTTTTAATAATTTAGTACCCAATTAGCGTGAGTTGTAAAATAAAAATTAACTCAGTGTCGGTTTTGTAACGACAATTAAGTATGAAAATCAATAAAAAAAAAAAAAACAATTTTGAAATCATATGCGTATACAAGTTATTTCAATGTGAAACGACGACCGCTTTAGCCTAGTTGGTAGTGACCCTGCCTACGAAGCAAGAGGTCCTGGGTTCGAATCCCGGTAATGGCATTTATTTGTGTGATGAGCTCGAATATTTGTTCCTGAGTCATGGATGTGTACTAGGTCGATTTGTGTAAGATTGTCCCCTAATATGTATTTATTTATTTTATTTATTTAAATAAGTTCTTTTTCAAATATTTTGTACTTGTGCTTAATTTTCGTTAAAAAATTGACTTTGAGTTAACTTTTATTTAACAACTCACGCTAATTGGGTACACGTTTTATTGAAAATGCCCACCTACCAGCGGCAGCGATAGATTCCAGTGTCTGCAATAGATACACTGTCCTTACCTATATTCAATATCAACTAATTCACCGTTTCTAATTGCCATTCACCATCGCCATATGACTTCATGATTGCCTATAAAACTGATTGCCGAAAGATATGTATTTCGATTGATTCCCGATGAAATTAGTGGAAGCGACCAGCCCACACACACCCGTTGAGAATAAATCCGTCAATAGAGAAGGCGTGCGTAATTTGTTGATTTCGGGCGGGAATGCAGCCAATTGGTTCACATCAAAAGGTGTTTTATATTCGCGTAACCTATCAACGTCATTTTCCAAGCCCCGACCTATTAAGCTTGTAATGCATTAGGCGCTGCATCCAAAACAAATGAAGTAGAAGGTAACGCGTACGCTGTTTAGAACTCCTAATTCATGACATAAGACCTTGACCGAGTTTGGTGCAACATAATCTAAACTTAGATTATATTACTTTGTATCATTATTTCTAAATATATGTTTTCTGTTGCAGGTAACACATTGAAATTATTGGAGGCCAATGTCTACTTACATTAACAATAGAATTGAGTAAGTTCGATAAAGTTGCATAGATAAGGCGTTAAATCAGTATATTTTTGCAAACTTATTGGTTGTGCAACATTACATAACTATATACTGATTGTACAACCACGACAAGACTTGATTTGGATTACATTATTTTAAAGAGATTATTCCTAATAGCTAATGGCTAAATCAATGTACCTATATCAAGGATTATGTCGTTTCTGACTGGAACTTAGACTGTATTTTTTACGGATTTTTCTGTAGATATCTACAAAGTCAATAATTTGTATTACTCCCTAGTGGAGTTGGAATATTTCGCATCACTCTGCCCATTTTCCGACGGATGACTATCGGACACGACGTTTGGTTTATGTGCTTTGACTCGTCTTATTATAGGTATGTAGTTTGATATTTTAATCTTAATGACTGAACTGAATGCAAGATACATATTTAAATGTGTCTCTGCTACAGTAGTTGATAAAAGTATTCTGTAGTGTTATGTCTGCTATGGTAGTATTTATATTGTTGTCTAGTACGCATAACACAAGCCTTTATTGGGCTTACTATACATATAAGGCTAGTTCGATTTGCGTAAGATTTTCCCTTAATATTTATTTATTTCTTCATCGTAGATACTCAAGCGCTCCACTTTCTAAATCTTAGTTTTAATTTATATTTCTAATCTGTCTCATTACTGGTCGTCTAAGGTGAATATTATATATATAAAATAAATATATATATATATTCGGGGACAATCTTACACAAATCAACCTAGTCCCAAACTAAGCAAAGCTTGTACTATGGGTACTAGACGACGATATACATACTTAAATAGATAAATAAATACTTAAATACATAGAAAACATCCATGACTCAGGAAAAAATATTCTTGCTCATCACACAAATAAATGCCCTTACCGAGATTCGAACCCGGGACCTCCGGCTTCGTAGGCAGGGTCACTACCAACTAGGCTACAGAGGTCGTCGATTATATGATATGTCACAAATCAACATTGTATTATTCTTTCTCATGCTATAACACTCAGCGTACCTAATTCATCGCAGCCCTTGAAGTTCAATCAATAGTGGTAGTGGCGTTACGAGCCATGGCAGAATACGTTGTCATCCGATCATGTGCCGGCTATGGCGGCCGAACCGCAGCCCCGGCCCACGTCACTGGATACCCCTACCGGCCCCCGCGGAAGTTGCAGTGTACGGTTACAACAGCCTAAACCAAAGGGCTGTCTCGATTCCACCCGCTGGCTAGATTGGCCCGTGCCTGGTTTTGTAAGCTTGCTGATTGAAATTCTGATTGGATACGCTGTTGCTATACAACTTCAGCGCCCTTTACGTGCCGCGTATAGTTTACGCCGTCATTTTTTTACGCCGATTGTAAAGAAGTACGAACGATACAATTATCAAAACAAAATATGTACCTACCTTAATAAGCATTTGTTAATTTAGTACTTATCACAAAATAAGAGATGTTTTCCTACAACTCATGTGGTCACGTATACCAACAACAATGTTGATACTATTTTCACCATTTTCTTTTCACGTTAGCGTCGCATCGTCAGTTGTCTCAGATCGTGGCTTACCGTCGACGTTCTTAATGATTGTTGTTAGATTAATCTGTAAACTAGTTCAGCGGTTAGTTGCAGCGGCTTGCACAACTGTGGTTCTCACGACATTGGACGGTATTACTGTTATTCTCTGCGGTGACTTCGCAAACATAGAACGTGATCTCGAAATACGCACCAACTATTAAAAGATACAGTTTTATTGCCTCGTATTCTTCTGTAGATTGTCGCTTTTGTAAATTATCATCCTACAACTATTTATCATTTGTATCGCTTTAATTGAAACTACCGTCACTCTCATCGCTACATCTTAGATGTCTTGGTTGCAACCTCACCTACTGTTTCGTACTTAGGCTCCTACTAGTATGGTCAATTGTTAGCGTAGTGCCTACGCCAATAATTACCAATACTTTTCTGTCTTTATTTAGCTAATATTCCTGTCTTAAGAGCTTTGCAATTAATTCCTACACATAGAGGGGCTGCAATATATATATCTCTCGCAATCTATTGGTATAGTAGGACATGTCCTTAGTCTAATTCTCTTCATTGATACGAGGTTGTGCTTTGTGTAGTAGATATACTACTAATTCAAACTGTTCGGTCTCGGACGGATTGCCTTTTCAACATGTACCTATACGTTTAGGTAATGTTGCAAACGTGTGTTGGATCGCTCCTAGACCGCCTTTTTTTGTCTTCTATGTTTCAAAGAAGTCAATCATAATAGAAGCGTCAATCCCGTAAATTCATACTCAAGAAATATTTTCATAATTGCTAAAATGAGATGAATAACACGGACGGGATATTTTGAATTTATTTATTGTCATTAGCGAGCGATATCAAAAGAAAACGTGATATCTCGGCTCATCGCTGACAGATATTTTCAATATCTGGGCCCGTCTATTTCTATTATCATGCTCTGGATGCTTTAGACTCTGGATATTATTATTTGTCACCCTTACTTGCTTCTACACGTGCCGGATATACACATTTGTATTGTGATATACATTAATATGTATTGTGTATGTATGCGGTATGTATGTATGATATAAGTGTAATCACTTATATCATACATACATACCTATATGGAATCAAATAGACCTCACTTACACGCGCGCTCGTTTTAACATAATTATATTATTATCTAGGCTCGAGTGGGAGTGCGCGCGTCAAACAGATTGCCATGTAGTTGGGATGACAAGCGATGGACAAAATAGACCTCCCGACATGAGCATAGTTTGGTACAACGGTCTAGTTGCATGCACTAACAAGCCGCATTGTCCGTTCGGCTGATTACTGCGCCTCGCCCAAGGCCGCCTATTGTTCCACCGGATTCTTACACGCGATCTCGCCACAACCGTAGATTATCTCGGGGATCTATCTGAAGCAACGTGTTCTATTCACATTAAATCTGCATATGTGGAACGCACTTGTTCTTGCACTTGAATTTAGGCGTGCAAGAAATATATCAAGATGATTTCAATACACTTACGTTTGGACGCGTGCTTAATCGACCTGACATCATTCGGGTTTCGGGGCATGGCGTCTTACTTTGTAGCATAGGTGGTCTTGCCCGAGCGTTAGTTACATATCGAACAGGTTGGCAACGTAAACTTGCTGAAGATGCCTATTATGACCCTGCTACCTTGCTTCGATATTCACATTGAGGAAGTTAGGTTAAGTGCAAGTACATTAATTCCACAGTTTATAGTGCCAATAAGTGTTCTGTTGGACCAATTTTGATAGGGAACCCTAAACAGTATCAATTGCGCTTTCCCTAATTTATTTTACCATATAGCGATGGAACTGATTTCACTTCTGACAAGGAGTAGGTATTTTATTTCACGTGTACCTTTATTATTACTTTAAAAATATTGTTATAAAGAGCCTTCAGAGCCCATAACACATATTTTCATTATATAAGTAGGCGGTCGGTACCCACACTGCCAACCCCATGTAAAGTGTAAGATACATTTAGGACACGAAACTTGTTAGGTAAGCCTTTCTTAATAGGTAAGCCTCGTAGTTTATTTGGCAAGGCGATACAGAACGTGGACGTAAATCAAGGATAAGCTTGGTCCCGCGTCGGAAATAAAACAAACGAGTTTTCCGTGTTGACGTTGACAAACAGCTCACCATAAAATTCAGCTTAGCCCTTAACTTTGCCTGTAATGTGTAAACGATGAACTTTCTCAGTTTTATTGCCTTTTAATGTACTTATTCACTAATCACGTATTCGGATGAAAATAAAAAAATTTTTACATAGAATTAAGGGCCTTAGTCTAATCTACGCTTTAACTTTTCTCATTTTCGTAACGACAATTACCCATATATTTTATATGGGTAATTGTCGTCACGAAAATGAGAAAAGTTAAAGCGTAGATTAAATTAAGGCCCTTAACTATTGTACAATTTATTTGATTTTCACCCATTCCTTGTTGCGAATCAAGTTCGTATCCATAGTAATAATGATATATTAATGCAAAAGGCTTGTGTTTGTTTATCGGTATTTTGCCTTTTCACGCTTAAAACGTTGAACTGAGTATGATAAAATGACAACAGTAGAAAGTTTGAGTATCGGAGAAGAGCATGATACCTTTGCTCCAGGAAATCGTCCCCTAAGAGGTTGTAGATTTTTATGATGAGTGTCTGTCTGAATAACGATGTCTAAGCGGGCGGAGTTAATGGAACAGTTAGTAAAATTTAAATTCCGTGTCACGAATGTTGTTATCCATCTTTTTTTATTTAAACGGATATGGCCAATTGTCTCCATTATTATGGAGACGGTTCGATTACACATCCGAAATTACAGACACGGCTATTCCTAAGTAATAAAAACGTCCGAGTTTAGCCACCGGTATAAAAAGTGTCCGAATTTAGAAATAATGGTATTATAAGCATTTGTCTCACGCATGGCGCGACGTCACCGCCGACCGGACGGGCGGACGGACAGACGGACGGGTCCTCTATTTGCATTCAGCGACGCGCGACCACCGGAAGTGGGGCGTGCCCCCAAACTGCTCACTTCCGGTGCTTTATTGCCAGGTACGACGGACCAACGGTAGTTTGTTAAAACATGCGTTTTACATAACTTGCGATCGATAACACAAAGGCTAGATGAACCAGAAACATTAAATTGAAAATAAAATTATATCCTACACATTAACGTTAACAATTTGGACTTTCCAGATTTCCAACAATTAATTTAACAGACTTCGTCGAATGTAAATTAACTTTATGGAACTAACTCGAAGTTTTGGAAGTGTCACAAGATTTTTAACAAGATTTAGTACCTACACCTAGTTGTTTTCAAATACTTCTACTTTCGCAAAACATAATAACCTGCACTTTTTTTTATTACATTTTTTAAGGGACAATATCACACAAAGCGACCTAGTCCCAAACTATTAAGCAAAGCTTGTACTATGGGTACTAGACGACGATAAACATACTAATATAGATAAATATATACTTAAATACATAGAAAACTTCCACGACTCAGAAACGCACATTCGTGCTCATCACACAAATACATGCCCTTACGAATACGAACCCTGGACCTCTTGCTTCGTAGGCAAGGTCACCAACTAGGCTAAAGCGGTCTTCGATCATAACGATTGATGACCAGATTTAGAAAAAAATATGTTAACAATTTGTATGAACCAAAATAATTAGGCAAACAACGAACGCTTTCAGCGATTAGTAGCTACTTCGGTTGTCTTGTAAATTTCCTTTAATTTAAACCCTTGTCTAATTGAACCAGCCCCGGATTACAACGACGACAGTTACCATAACTTTTACGGTCAACTGCGCGCTTAAAATCGCAAACTGTATCCAAAACTAATTTTCGCAAAATATGTAACGTCAGTGTTCATGAATATTCTAAATAATGTCGTGGGCTGAATGTCAAAGTGGGGCATCAACTAGTGCCCGGTTAAGCCGCGTACACACTCGCTGTCGCCTGTTGCGCAAGATGACATCCGAGCCACAGATTAGCATACGGCTAGTGATGTGATGTCACTCTACGGTTATCGATATTGGCTATTTGAAACTTAATACGGGATTGAGACTTGCTTTTGTTTGGCGTGGAGCTAGTGATGTCGTTAGATGTTATGGATATCGAATAGGTTATTAACACATTCGCTGCCAAGAATCGCTAATGCACGTAGCCGTTTCCGGGATTTTCCCGCTAAGTAGCAAATAGCGGTTACGCCGTTTGCGCCTGCTAGGCGGCAGTGAATGTGTTAATCGAAATGCTACATATTGACATGCGACGTTCGAGCTTCAAGTTAATTTGTGAACCGACTTCAAAAAAAGGAGGAGATTCTCAATTCGGCTGTATTTTTATTTTTTTTATTTTCAATATTTGTTACCTCAGAACTCCGTCATTGATGAGCCGATCCGAAAACTTTTTTTTTGTTCGTATGTATATATTTCCAAGTGGGTCCCATTTTTTTCAAAATTCAGTTAGATGATGGGATCCATGAGGAATTGATCCTCAATTTTATTAGGCACGCGTGTGGTGATTTTGGTATTTTCTATTATTGGTGATCGTGTATTTACATCCGGAATCATAAATTTGGTGGAGAGGAATTGATGATGAAGACTACAGATGACTTATCGAATTCCTCAATTATGTACTTAAAAGTGCAAAAGTACGTCACAGGTGCAGATAAGATTCCATTGAAATAGGAACTAATGAAGTGCCATTGGTGATGATCTTGGGAAATCGATGGAAGTCCTCAAATATTATCGGCTCACATACAGCGATTCGGTTTTTTTCTATAGTAATCAACGCATTTGCTATCGGAAATCAGCTCATGTGGTAAATTGTAAAAAAATGTGGAAATATTCTCTTGGCTTGGCAGGTACTAAATTGAAGTCGGTTAAAACTTTGTTTTTAAAGTAAATTATGGACACTAATTTCAATGTCATTTACTTCCATATTCAATGCGTTAGAATAAAATGAAGTTGGGTGGGCTGGGCTTACTATTTGTGAAAGATTTAAATCGACTTTTTGTTTACGTTTAACTTTATCTCCTAAGCCAACGTCGTTCATTCAAAAGGTGCAGTTACAATTCTTACTTCTATCACGTAGTTGTTTAAAGGAAATGCATCAATGTATTTAGCACAATGTAAATATTTTAACTCCGCGTATGTGCCGGGAACGCGATTAATAGACTCCACGGCCTACGCCGTACTTTGTTGCGAATTAAAGTTTAACGCTCCCTCTCTGTTTCCCGCCATATTTAAATTAAAAAGCATTAAGTTTGCGTTATGATTCGGTTATCAACAAAGCACATCACTTGACCCTATATTATTTTTATGCTGCGCCGTAATGTGAACTTTGTGCCGCTCACTGCAAGGAGGTTTTTCTATTTTATATATTGGAGAGGTACGAGGATTTGTAAGCATGCAAAATGTATGGCACCGTAAATCTTACGGGACTACTGCAGATATGTATCGGACGTTTGCCAATTAATCACAACCTTAACAAGAGCGAAAACTATGTGATTTTATTGACTTCAAATGTGAAGCACAATTTAATTTAACTCGGAAGATTTGTGAATAATACAGTGTTTACAGTACTTAGGACTACTTAGGTTATATTAGATACTTATATAAGAGTTTCATAAGATATTCCAAATGATGTTATTTATGAATATGTAAATGTAATTGCTGTGTTGAGGAACCTGCTTTTGTCTCTAGCTATCAACACAGCCGGTCCTCAAATCAGAAAGGCGTCACAGCGCGCTTATGATTGTTCTGTCGAAAGCGGCCATAACCTACGATGTATGTTTTCCTGCTATAACCTTATTTGCCACCGTGGTGGTATTAAAACACACGAAATCATCTCAGAGCTATCGATAAATTGACACGATCCATCGCAGCGTTGCACTGCACTGGCTTAACATTCGAGGTCACATGCGCGTGATTCACCGATGTCGCGATATGCGCACGTATATGGTGCACTATACGTGATAGTTCTACGTGACCATCATGCTTAGTGCGACTAGGAAGTAGCTAGGTTTTTTTGAGCCCATATGTGACGCGAATATTCGTCTGTGACCTAATGGAATTTGATACATTTAGGTAGGTATGATGTATCATATTCCAGGTTTTTTGTTTGGTAGCAATTTGTTATAAGTGTCAAGTATGTAGTTTTGTTTTGGTCGTATATAACTTACATACATACATATAATCACGCCTTTATCCCTAAAAGGGTTAGGCAGAGCACATGAAACTTTTGTTCCAGTGCCACTTTTAGCATAAATATGGGTATAAAAGATCGACAAAATGTGACATTGCAGTGACAGGTTGCTAGCCCATCGCCCACAACACACTTCAACCCTGTTCCCTTAGTCGACTCTTACGACACCCACAGGAGGAAAGGGGGTGGTGCTATTCTAACCCGACACCACACGGGGAACTAACATAACTTAGACGAACATAAACAATAATGGGCCTAACAAAGGAATGTAAATAAATACATTAATTAATAAAACTAGCTTATTTAGTAACTTATAAATGTTGTACATTAACTATGCTTGTATTTCATTTCACTTTTCGTTTTCGTTATACTTGTTTAAGAGATACCGGAAAATAACATATAAAATTGACAATTGCATAAAGCTCAGTAGACATCAAACATTTTGGCAAATATGTGTCGTTAAAAAAAAGAACCGCAGTTTAATATTGTTTGTCATAGATATTTTTAGGAAAATATGCCACACTATTTTGATGGGTTTGCGGTACATTTTGGTCGGCACGACGACACGGGAAGTAATAAACGCCTTGGTACGCGCCGTTCGGTATCCAAAGTACGGTCTGACTGCGACGAATTCCTGCTCATTAAATTCCTGGACATTAGTATTATATGTGAGTTCGATATTTGAATTCCTAACATTAGGCCGTCGGTTAAATTCGTAAGCAAATCATTTGAGAATGTTTCCTGAAGGAAATATGAAGAATGTCTCTTATACATATGAATGTTACAAGTACTTAGATACAAAAAAAAATCTCAATATGACTTTACTTTGATCCGATGTGAATGTATTAGAACTAGTAATAATTATAACATTGCTTTTAACAGTTATTTAACTGCTTAACAAAATCACATTATATCACAACACAATGTTTTGAGCACGTTCATACATATTTACACGTTTTCCTTTCAGTCCGTTCGAATGACACTTACGATCAGAATCGAATACGTTCCCTCCGCGACTGGGTCTCTGATGGCACATCATTCGTTATCTAATTGTGTGTGTGATGACAGAGTTATACGTTGATGGTTATAGACGGAGACTCAGCGCAATACTTGCCAAGGTCCCATATTTTTAGGAATTTGATGTAATCTTGACCATTCAAAACTGTGTCAATTCACTGGAAAATGTCATTAAATCATTTAGAGTTATTGAAGGGAGATTTCACGGCACGCAAGTATGAGTACCTATATATATACTTTTCAATACGGTCACTGATAATAGGGTATATTCATGTCTTTTTTTTATTTTTTTAAACTATTGTATAAGTAATTATATAACCGGAAAAAAATATAACATGTTCACAATATTATTAAATGAGCTAATAAAAAATAATTAAAACTACTATCATTTTCGGACGATTAAAACGCCGCCATCTTGGCGCGCTCATTTTGTGACGTCACCGTTCACTTAGAATAAATTAACAAGGAAGTGTTTGATTCACAGTTTTAATAAAAGTGAGTTATTAAAGCGTGTAAGATCAACTTATTGTAACGGAAGAGCACACAAAGGCTTATTATAAATATTGTATTGCCCCTATGTGTAAAAATAACATTGAAACTGCACCTGACATGCTATATTTTCATATGCCCGAAGAAGCAAATATAAGGAAAAAGAGGTGTGAGGCGATGAGGAGATATAATGTATCGTGCTTGAGTAGTTTATATTGTTGTGAAGATCATTTCGAAGTGAGTATTAAATATGTTTGTACGCAAAATCTTTTTTATTAGGACTTGCGAACAATATAAACAATAACCTAACCTAAAAATTAATTATAAGTATACTTATTCATAAAACTATTCTGATTCCCAATTTTTTTGTTATTAATGTTACAAATGTTATGATTTTCGTTGATCAACAGCTGAATACGTGTGTTGATTTTGATCACGAAACGTTTTAGCTAATTTTCTTTGTTTGCACTGTTGGTCGAAGTTGAAAGAATCTAAGTGCCCTACACTAATTCGTTTTATTTATAAGCCTTGACGAAAACAACTTAGTTTGTTATGCTCATAAAGATGTTCTCAACATATAACATTCCTTATAGGTATAAGGATATGTAGGTACATATCTTTGATTATGTAATATACATATGTACTCGTTTTTATTCCACTTATTTAAGAAAGACATTACAAGGTACGTACTCAGTCATCATGAAGACATCAATTTTAGGCAGATTATCGGACTGTGCCTTGACAAAACCGCTTCCAGTCATTGTGGCGAGTCTTTTTTCACAAGGAGTCACTGTTTTCAGTTAATAATTCCCAAAAAACACTGATTTTTTATCATAAACAACGGCTAAACATTGCGAATAACTTTCAATAATCATACAAACGACCTGTTGACAGTAGACACCGAGTGCACGGTGACGTCACGATTCGCTCCGCCAATAGCGTTGCGTTTTGGAAATTTGCGAGGGAATTTGAAAAATAGGTACTACTTTTAAATAATTATATTTGTTAATAGAAACATGATTATTTGCAAAAATAATCATGTGAGTATATTTATTAGGCAATAAAGATTACTCATGGTTTTTTTTTTCCATTTCTGAATCACATGCATATTCCCTATTACGTCTACGCTACTTGAAAGTTAGGACGCTGTTACGCTTGCTGCACGAGTTATCTCCTAATTAATTTTCTTCACGTACTACACCTGTAATGATGAAGCATTTCACAAGCCAGTCACATTAGCAGCTATTTTGAGTCAACGTGAGCGTTTTATTAGGCTCCAGTACTTAACCGTCTGCGCGAAATGGTAAGTAACTCTTGAATTGCCGCCATTTCAAAGACGTCTATTCTGGATCTAGCACATTAAGGTGTAATTTTGTCAACCATATTTCATCAGCTCGCACGTCGTCAATCGTATGTTTGTTAACTTAGTACACGAGTACATATAAATTAGAACGAATTTATGATTTCGATATCTGACATGTTTCAGACGTAAGAACAGATGCCACGTGATGTTTCGTCAAACACCGAGGTTAATACTCATTGACTCTCCTAGAATAGTCTAATTAACAGGGTAACGAGGTGGCGACTGCTCAATGCTCATTACAGAGCCCCCGTGCCCTGACAGATATATTGTCACTGACCACTACGCACCTACTCTCAAGTCTCATAGAATCTTAGAATGTGTTAGCGCTAAATAATGTATGAAGCGTTTGATGTTGCTTTCCACATATTATTTATGTTATCCTAAGTAAATAATCATAACGTTAGATCATCTAAATAGCTTTAGTCTACGTTAATATTTAAACAGCTATGAGAATTCAAATTCTTAATGCGGCGCATTGGCCTGTTACAAGTTCAGCCAATTTCGCTAACGCGATCCGCCGCGGGGTAACTGTCGCCAAGTTTATCTTCGTAAATTATTTAAACTATCCGCATATCGTTGTTTAACGCCGCTGTTTTTGAAACTGATGTAGCGAGCGTGCATAAATCACACTTTCAAGCTTACGTGTTTCCAGACTTTTTACAAATAATGGACACGTAAGAAATATTGACAGAGGATTTTTCATTTTAAATAAAGTGCTACAGATATTTCTGATTCATAAATTGATAGCACGTTGTTTTATGAGGATAAGGTCTAGACAGAGATGATTAATCATTTTATTTAATTTCGTACATTTACTTCGATATTCGTAGTTATAGACAACATTTCGTGGGTGTGTGGACAGGGGTAAAAAAAACCTCGTTCTTGATTAAAGTTTCCGCTACGCTGAACCGTTGACTCGTCGCCGGGGTCACAAACGCGGCAAAACTTTTTGGTTTCATCGCCATTGCTATTTATTGCTATTTTATTGGATACGTTGTGATGGAATGTTTGTTCAATATATATTTATCTCGTTGAGCTTGTTTCCATCAATCAGGTTCATTGTATATCTAATGAGTATTTTTTACCGCTATAATATATTCGTATTAACAATTTTTTCCTTTTCTTTCATCTGATACACCTTTTTAAATCCCTTGAAGAAAGGATCTAGTGAGACTTCATTTCTCATATCAATGAAAATGATTATATCATACCATACATTTGTCATGTACATAATTACAACTAGTGGAGTACTTAGGTACTCGAAGAGAGACCTATGCTCATCACGCGGTTATATACAGACTGAAAAGGATCATTCTTTGTGATGATCATCATGATACAATTTTAAACGATGTCCTTTATAACAGTTTTTAATCGCATCCGTTTCTCCGTGGTCCTGTAAAATACCTGTATTTGTAAAAGTTTTTCGTATCATTCTCCCATTAGCGTCATTCGGACGCTGACCATCCGTCGCGGCGTGTAAACACGCCGACGTGCCGTTGACACGCTCTCGATGGGCTCGCACCGCGTCCTACCGTGTTTCAATAAAACGCGTCTACAAATATATACATTCCCAGACTTATGTCAGGGAAATAAGACTCGAAATCGTATAAATAGTTATAAAGCTCACGCGAGAACTTCAATGGCACTTAAGCCTTTTGGAAGTGGTGGATTAGCATTGCAGTTTTGTGCACTGCGCACTGATTTATAGCCGCGTACCGAGAATTGCACCTATATTCATTGTACCGTGTAAATGACGTTACACATTTTTTTTAATCGGATTTATTGCCAAAACATAAATCTTTTCATCTAAAAACCGATTGATGTTTATGACATTTTGAGAAAAAGTTATTTAAATATAGGCTAGGTACTATAGATGATGTCAATTACTAGGTGCTACATTTTTTCTAAGCGCATACGATTCAACTGAGTCCAAATGAAATTCAACAGAAGCTTTACAGAATTGTGCTTTACATTTAATACCTCTTCAAACATCATCATGGTTTCAAACAATGCGAACCGGTAATTACTTATTGCTTGACATTTTAACCTGAAGCGTTAATGAAAAGTGTGTATTTCGAAGTATGTACTTTAAACAAAACATGTAATTACGTAATGTAGTCAGGCGTTGTCAAAGGCGCTTTCAGGGTTGGCACCCGGCCGCGACCGCGTTTCAATACGTACCCCTGGCACAGCCCTAGATTGATTATATCATCCCTTTCCGATGCTGTCACCTTTTACCCCGGCCGCCCCTTTTTTGCGTATCACCGTTAGAGTAGAAAGGGCCCGATTTCAATGGTTACACGGAACGGAACATTTATCATGCCGGTAATGAATTATCGGAAAATTTCCAATAAGCCCGGCGAACCGGGATGGATTTGTGGACGGATTGAATGAGAATAACTTGTGCGGTGATGTATTGTTTAATTGTTTTTATTCGAGTCGTTTTATGACGTACAAATATGATATACAGTGATTTCGTGGCAAGTTAATATACATATTATTGCTTATTATTTCAACAATTGAACTAGCTTAGGCCACATAAAAATCGTCTGTCTAGCTGTCCGGCTGTCCTCCTTTACAAGTCGAATTTCTCAACCGATGCTCGTGAAATTTTGTGCGCAGGTTCAATATTTAAATTTTTTTGGCGATTTCTTTTCTAAATTAAATTTAAGACAGACTGTCGAGTGTCGAGTTCTACCGCACACGGAGCCACTAGTAATAGATATAGGTACAGGAGATCAATCTATTACAATATGTTGCATTTAGCACGCTTCCCAGAGCAGAACAGAGCAGTTCGCAGAGCCAAGAAGGCAGAACGGATGTCGATATCGCATTTACCCTTTAAGGCGTCAAACCAAAGTATCTGCAAGTAATTAAACTATAAAACATAGGCAATACAATTTTTATTTCGATGCGCACATAAATATTTATGGCTCAATATAGCGGCTGGTGCCATATTTGTACTACGACCGGATTCCGGAATTAATGACTGAATATGTCCATCATACCAACTGCCGTCCGAAATTGCATGAAAATAAAGGTTCATGCCATTATGAGCACTTTTCGCTGCCTGCGGGCTACGGCGTAGCGCGCGCAACCCGCCCCTAATGTTGCCAAGTAATTAAATAGTAAGTTAAATTTTCATTTTCCAGAATTTAACGCACTCGAACGTTTACTCCTAGCGTCGATATTGTAATTGGAATAAAGTAGATGTCAAGATTTTTTTGAGTACTTTAGTGGGTAGATTGGATAGTTTTGCGAAACATTGAATGTTTATAAATGAAAAAAAAAAACAAATGTAGTACTATAGATACAAGTTTAGATTAACTCCCGAAAATGTTTGCTACCGTAAAAAAAAAGTACGTATCCAGCATTGAAAAGATGTTAATGCAAGTAATTTCAATATGGATCTTATGGACACATCCAAATACGTGGGGACACATCAAATCACGATGAGAATTATACTAAAACAAGTTATCCCCAGAGTTGGTATAAGTACGGCAAATAGGCACGTTGTATGGTGACTTCCGGAAAAGCCATGTGTAACTAACTGCTCTTCTTAACAGACATACTTCAGAAACCACGTCATGAAATTTACAAGTGCTTTGAAAGATAACTTGCACTTTCATGTTATTTTTAGTTGATACAAACATAATACTTATAACATTTCATTTTGCTGTGCCAAAAAAGAAGTGGCTCACCACAATAACACAACGGGAACTTTGTACGAGTCAAAATCTCGAACTCGGTTTCAGCTTAAATCCACTTGTAAACTTGAACGCGAAGACTTTCAATTCTTTAAAGAGGTCGGAAATCTTCGCATCAGCACATTCAGAAGGATGGCAGAGAGAAGCAATAAAATACAGGAACATGATTTACCTACATTGCTCTTCAAACGATTTTGTGCCTTAAATCATATAATATACGGTATTTAATATCCTCCACAGGAATGTAAGTAACCTACCGGGTACATAATGGATTCTCTAGATTAACGATGTCGAACCTCAAACTTGTGTTCGTGTAGGTAATGAAATTGAGAGTGTTACGAAATCTTTGTTAAAGTCATTTGGAATTTTGCTACCTTATTCCACCTTCTAATTCACCTTGTAATGTTTACGAATAATACCATAAATATCAAATAAATAAATACATACCAGGCCAGGGGATAATGGTACACTAATAAGCTAGCGCCTCAGTTTGCTCAATAATAACATAAGATAACTCACCGGGGTTCGAGGCCAGGATCGTCAGTTGCATAGGCAGGGACCCAATATATGCTAAACCGGTTGCCAGATAACTTTCAGCTAAAAATTGAAGCGTTATTTTAATGATGATCCATTGAAACTATTTAGTTACGAGTAAAACACCTGATTTAGTCGGCGAAACAGCGTGTCGACTCTAGTTTAGGATTCGGTGGGTAGGTTGCCGCGGAACCGCCAAAACACTATGTATGTTACTTTGAGCAAAATACTGTACTGTTGACATTTATTATGTTGCTATTATTTCATAATTGCCTATAAGTACTACAAAAATATCACAGCGCCAGACATATTCACGATTAGTTAAATCGTTTTCAACCACTAATTAACTCGTTTGCTCTCCAAACTTTTTCAAAATGTTTCATTTTGACGCGAATATGACTTCGGAATTTTTTGTATCCCCATGAGAATTATTATCACAGGCTAACTCAAACCTTTACGTTTTGCACAGTTTAATTACAAAGAACCGACGACGACCTCATGTGATCCAACTCTTATCTCTCAAATTCAACCCTCACCACTTTGAGTTGTGATTGACTTTTCTATTTGTAAACGGCTGTCTCTTAATTAAGCAAAACCAGTTTACGATGTCGCATAAGGAAATCTGAATAGAGTAAAAAGGACCAGAAAAACATTCTGTTTTTAACTTTGTAAAGAGTGGACTGGTACTAGTCGTATGCTGCGGCCCTTGAGCTCAGATTAAATTGTGAACAACGTAATATTCTTTGTATATCCGAGACTTGCTCTTTCTTTGATTTTTGTTTAATATCCTGACAACCGGTTAGTGGGTAGTGATGCTGCCTACGAAGTTAAAGGTCCTGGGTTCGAATCTCGGTAAAAGCAAATACTTGTGTGATGAGCATGAATGTTTGTTCCTGAGTCTTGGATGTTTTCTATGTATTTGATTTAGTATTTATGTCGCAAGGCAATGGAGAATAAAACAGAGGAGAGAGAAAAATAAAACAGAGATTTAATCAATTACTTATCTAAGGGATATGACCACATCACGCTGCTTGTTAAAATGGTGAATCTGTTTTATAATTTGCCTAGAAAAAAACAGTCAATCTCTGTTTAGTGATAAAATCGCTGAAACACGCAGTGAGTTGACAAAACGAACTAGCAAAGTCAACAACAAGATTTGTCCCAAGCTCTACTTTGGGCATTTCCCTGCGACATTTATATCTATTAATAAAATATCCTCATCGTGGGTACTAGAAGACTATATATTTAATAGATATAAATGTCGCAGGGAACCCATACCATATCACAAGCCTTATAGAGATTACTATGGGGTTAGGTGATTTGTGTTTTGTTTAACGTTTTTCTTTTTTTCGCGATTTATATTTTGTTAGTTACTCTCTGTGTTTTTATATTATTTTTTGTTTTGAAGCAGTAACGCTGCTAACGAAAATTATAAATTTTAATTGAAAGGAAAAATTGAAAAATTTAATGCTCCGAGCCGGATTCGAACCGGCGACCACAGGCATTCATGGCCCGTCGCTACTAACCAACTGAGCTATCGGAACAATCTGGTTCGGGCACCAAATCCTTCAATCAGTTCCTTCATACAACGCCTTAGGGCCTCCGCCTAACGCCTAACGCTTTTGTGTTTTTATATATCCTACAAAATCTACTTCTGATTAGTGATGTGCCGTTCTCGAGAAAGTGCGGGAACGTGAGAATGTTGCGGGCATGTTCTCGAGAACATTCTCTTAGGCGGAAATTTCCGAGAAAGTGTCCGAAATGTTTAAAATATTTGGTTTTTTTCTATTGACATTTAGTTCTATTTACTATTTATAGCTATATGTGAAACATTTAACCACCACGGAATATTCTAGGAGAAAATTCTCAATGTTCTCGAGAATTTCCCAAGAATGTTCTCGGGAATGTTCTCCGGAGAACTTTCTCCATGACTATCTGGATCGTGTTAAAGGAGTTTTAATGTTAATAAAAGATAGTATAATATGAAAAAAAGTGTTTTAATCATTTTTGTATTGCTGTATAATATAAATTTTACATACACTGTTAAAAATTTGCATCTTTTTCAATGATTATTGTATAAAAAATTAACAATTAGAAATATAAACTAAAACTACTACTACTAAATCAGGTAAATAATTGTTATTGTTATTATGATTAATACAAAATCTAGTAAATAATTAACTATAAAATGTAATGACTATACTAGCAAATAAACTCCTCATCAATTGAATCAAAAAATCAGCAACAACTTGTAATAAAAACTTAAAACATAACTAATACATAATATAGTTAACACTGCCTGTTATTAATTAGTTTTTTAAACTTATTATAATAATGACATAGTTAAGACATCATTCATTTTACCACAAAGTGTTGAATCAACAATATGAGCAATGAATCATTTGAAAGTAACCAGCAATCATAAAGAGACAATGAAATGTTAAAAATATTCTATTCTGACAAGTCTGTGTCTTCATCCAGATCTGTGACAGATCGAAAATCAAAGTTCTCGAATTCGAACGATAAGTCCCAGGAAGCTACGTCGTCGACAATTTGACTCCTGTTCTCAGTGTTTTCAGTATTTGAATCAGATCTTGGCGATCTTGCTGGCCCCCCAAGCTTCAGCGCTTTGTTCATAAGTTTCCAATTATGTGATATGTAGCAGATATTGGCTGCTCTTTCAGTTTTGAGTTTATTCCTTTTTTTTGTGTGGATGTTTCCATGAGTAGAAAAGGATCTTTCGACTGAGGCTGAAGTAGAGGGTACCGATAAGACTTTTTGAGCTGTTTTTGCAAACACTGTTTTGGGAAAGAAGGTTAGCCACCACGATATTGGATCGACATCTTCTGTCGCTTGCCATATCAACGGCCTTTCCCAAAGACCTTTTCGGCACTTATAGTCCGATAATTCCTGAAGAAGCGCTGTGTCACATTGTGCTATAGTCATTATTGTTGAACATCCATCTAGATATTCATCATTGTTGAGAGTAGCACCCTGGTTTTTCGGGTCCAAAATAACTGCAGCAAGGTGAATGGGTTTCACGCAGTTTTCTTTTCTAGTTTTGAATTTAAGTTTCAAATCTCTTAAAGGCACTTCTTCAAAAACACTTTTAGAAGTGTCGCTTTCCAGTTCTTCTTCTATTTCCTTAAGAGCTCGATGCACCAGATGGATTGAGCAGCTATCTCCTTCTAAGATTGTGATCCATTTGACAATCGGTTTCAAAAAAGTTATTTGGTTTGCGACATCGTGCCAAGTAGTCTCGCTTAATAATTTTAATTTATGTTTTTGTAGGTCTCTGTTATTTTCATTGATAACCATCGACTGAAGTATGCTTTTAGATTTTAGAAAGTTTTCTAAACAATGAAGATAACTACCCCATCTCGTTTTGACGGGGAACAGCAGCATGACATTCAATGATTTTTCGAGAGCTATCTTTTTGAATTCTGCGCTGTAGATATTTGATTGTAAAACTGATTTTACAATTGCGATAACTGATTTGAAGGTTTCTTGAACTGAATCGATTTTTAGCACATCGCCTATCAACAAGTTTAGAGTATGGGCCAGACATCCAACCCAAGTGGTGTTTTCATACTGGTCAGTCAACAGCTTTCCGCATTTCTTCATGTTAGCAGCATTGTCAGTGATGATGCCAAGAAACTTTGCAGATCCAATTTCGTTCATGGTTTGGCTTATCTTTTCAGATAAGTACTCTGCCGTGTGTCGATTATCCTGGGTATCAATTGATGAGTGGAAATATGGCTTTGGTGTGTAAATAATAATGTTGAGGATTGAATCTTTCCTTATATTCGTCCAGCCATCGGCTGCTATATGCAAAACATTGGCGTCTTCAATCTTTTCTGTGACTTTTTGTTTGACGTCTTCGTACTCTTCCTCTAGGAGTACCTTCGAAAGCATCTTGCGGGAAGGCGGGTTAAAATTTGGCCTTAGAAGTTGAAGCGCTTGTTTCCACAAAGTATGTTCAAATATGGACAGTGGTTGGCCAGTCACATAAACTGCTCTAGCTAAAGCTTTGTGAACTTCATTCTGAAACAAGATTAAATTAAGATAACATTATATAAGAATTATTAGATAAGTTCGGCTTTTTGACAACCTTACATTATTGATTTCTGAAGTATTTTCACTACTTGTTTATTAATTTTGGATTATAAATTATTTGTATGATAAAGCGATTTCGCGCAAGTCGTCCACTTTCGTCTTAAGTTTCAAACAAACACAATATAAATAATTAAATACAGCTTACCTCATTGAATGTGTCGCTTTCATTATCTACAAAGTTTTCGGCAATGGGCTCTTCGGAAACATCATGATTGTGAACAGTTTCTTTATGTTTTTTTGGTTCCAAATCCCGTTTCACCTCAGTAGGGCTATTTTTATAGTTCAAATCTCGCGCGAATCTTGTTACATTTTTGTTCGTATAAGTTACATCACAAAACAAACACACATATTTAACACGGTTATTGTCTGTTAACGTTCTAAAATATTAAAAAACCTTACTTTTATTCATTTTGAGTGACAAACACGAGTACCATTTTACGTAAAATTACAACCATTCGGCGTATGAGCTTTGATGACACTAGTAAAATGTGGCGGTGTGGTGTGTGGAACAAATTAAGCGAATGGAGTAGGGTCATCGCTTTAGTGGTCAATTGTCTTTATCAATACCGCAAAACCCACGTGTGGTTTAAGGATCTGTTTGTTTGAAAATTACCTGAGTTACCCCGATAGCGAAGAAGTTATCCGAGAGTCATAATCATTGTTGAAAATATGTCATGGTATTTTTTACGAACAGTAGTTGTATTATCTTATCTCTGTATACCTGGTGTAAAGGTTAAGTTAGGTTAGTCCCTACTCACTTTCTCACTTATGATATGATTTATTAGCGGGAATGCTAAAAATGATTGATTCTTAAGTAAACTCTTCTATAAGTGGTAAGACAAGGTTGTAAGTCTTGATAATTGATGCTTAAATAACAAAGGAATGAATAAAAGTTTGCGTGCTGCATCGATTAATTAAATTTATAATAATTAAATTATATTAATTGCTTGTACTTAAATATTACCTACATATCTACACCTCCTTAAAAGTAATAAGTAGTTAAAAAAAACAAACTTCGAAAAACAAAACAATTCATTTCTAAAAGTATACGCATACTGATGTAAAATTAAAAGCAAATTGTTAATTTCAAACATTGTCTCCTAACGATTTTATTCGAAAATTTCGCCACAACGTTCTCATCAAGAAAGTACCGAGAACATTCTCGAGAATATTCTCGTGACTTTCTTGAGAACGTAGAGAAAGTAGCCTTTGGAAATCTTTTCTTGTTTAACGGTCTTGCCGACACCTAGTAACCACTTAAACGAAAATATAAATACAATAAAAACCCAAATTTTGCTATTATTTAATACACTTTCTCTGAAATTTCCGTTCAAGAGAATGTTCCCGAGAAAGTGTGGAAATTCTCACGAGAAGGAATTTCCGAGAGCGAGAACATTCTCACCGGCACATATCTACTTCTGATACAAACCATTATGCAAAGTTAAAATTTAACCAAAATAAATATGTTGGTTGCCTTTGCTTAGTCGGCCTATACCTTACATGCACATAAATCAAAAAACAAAATAGAAAACAACATTGCCACAAAACCTTCTTATCTTGATCCAAACCTCTGTTCAAGGTCTAGCTAGCATATACCGGGTGGAAAGGCACGACGATCCTTCCCGCAAAGGGGGGTTAGTTTAAGTGATGGAGAATCGATTCGTAATGTTTAGATTTTTGTTACGAACAATTAGTAAAAATATTAAAATTAATAAATGTTCTTCTTAGTGACAACCCTACTATTACTAAGTACTAATAATTGTATTATACGTATTGATAAAGGTCACTGACCCTTGTGTTATTGTTAAAATGTTACTGAACCCAATGAGGGTTGTCACTTGCAGTTTTTTGTATTAAACGTTAACTGCCTATAACTTCAAAACGCTTACGAATATGAGCCTAGTTTCTTTAGAGGAAATACAGTACTCAACCTCAACAATCCCCCTTTTGCGGAAAGGATCGTCGTGCCTTTCCACCCGGTATATGGGATCCCAAGTATTACATAATCACGATAAACCCAGTACAATATTTTACCATATTAAGATTATCTCATCATCACATTAGGGGCTCTTGTCGGTCCAGTAATCGCCATTATGTTCTTCTTTCTCTGCCACTGTTTGAGATCCTGATACGACATTGCATTAAGTTTCTCTTTAGCTTGATCCCTAAATGCACGTTTTGGTCTTCCCATGCCTCTCTTTCCTTCTGTCTTTTCTTCAATTGCCTTCGATACATTTTATGTAATGGTCACGTCGTATCCGATGCCCTTTTTGTCATGGAGAAAACCTGCGATTCAGGTACCCAATCACCGGGGATGACTGGGTTATCTGGTTTTTCTATCCACTAAAACTCCACGGTGCCCTGCATCTGCTCTCTCATGCAGGGGACTTCAGGATCTCATGCTGAACATGCTGAACACTGGAGCCCTCCTCGCGCCTCGCCACATTTGGCTCGTCCTAGGGCAAAGAGATGTTGCCGCCTTCCCTGGGGTTCTTAATCGAGAGCCCCAGCCCCCGCCAGAACATTGCCACCCCGATGGCCCCTTGAAGTCGCCTTCTACGACAGGCTGGGGAGACCGTAGACCTATTCTTGTCTGAGCCTACACGGTAGGTATCCGATGCCCTAACATATGTATTTCCCTTTCTGTTTTCAATCGTCGACCGCTTTAGCCTAGTTGGTAGTGACCCTGCCTACGAAGCAAGAGGTCCCGGGTTCGAATCCCGGTAAGGGCATTTATTTGTGTGATGAGCACGAACATTTGTTCCTGAGTCATGGATGTCTATGTATTTAAGCATTTATTTATCTATATAAGTATGTTTATCGTCGTCTAGTACCCATAGTACAAGCTTTGCTTAGTTTGGGACTAGGTCAATTTGTGTAAGATTGTCCCCTGATATTTATTTATTTTATTTATTTATTTAATCGTTTAATATTATCTAATCCCCTCAAATCAGTATCTACGATGAACAGGTTGAGATAACTATACAAATACAGTGTCACTCGGGTGATACGTAATCCTAGCACACTATACTAGGTAAACATATGGTTCGTCGTGTCATCCGGCGCGACAAAGCGCCTAGCAGGTCAAAGGGCAAGGGAGCGCATTGTTAACCCGCTACCTTACTGAAGGGCTTTCGACTAGGCCCGTACGGTTTGCAGAGCAAGTTTGTGTAACAGTATAATACATTTACCCTGTATCCTGGTAATACGATAGATTTCACAGAACAGGATTATTTGTTTATTGTATATGTACAAACTTACAGGTGTAATCTCCAACGGATTCTCCGGCACCAGATAAGTCGTACCGGAGAATCCGTCGGAGATTTCAAAATTTGTATCAGGTGATTCTTTGCTATACCTGGGTTGGCTGATCCACTCGGGCATTTACTAATATGTGAAGTAGACAGACGGGAGAGGATGGCTGTATTTGACTTCTTCAAATAGAAGTGACACCTAAAAAGTAGGTAATGAAGGAGTCTGAGAAATCCAGGTTGGCATTTATTTCACGCAAGAAGGCAATTTGGAATACTTAAGTCACTAAGTTAGAAGCCGTTGCCCTCGTAACCCTCTACTTATCGTTTAAAGTCTATGACCGAGGGTGCACCTTTGAGTGGCGCTATTTTTCACTTTATAAAAAAGACTTCCGCTCTTCCTGCCCCGAATAAGGGCCGAAAAGGGCGCATGCTCTGGAACTTTCTTGTTAAAGAATTGATGAGATGACAGATACGAGAAAATATTGTTTTACGGAGGTTTCTGTCGGAAAAAAGACCTTTCACTTGCGTACGGATAGCAGAAAACCTTTCATTGCATGCTTGTTATATGTTGATGACATATTTATGTTGGTATACATTGTTTTGGTACTATTGCAAGAAAAGCTGTTACCATCAAATACAAGTTTTACGCACGTTTTAATATACCGTATAACTATAATAACACACTAAGGAATAGATTGAAGACTAAACGGTTTTATGTGCTATAAACGTAGGACAGGTAATATCCCAATAATATATAAAACAGTCTAATAAAATGTGCATAATACTTCAATGTGCTGGGTATTTACATTTATGTTCATCTAAGTGTTTTTAAACAAAAAATGAAGGTTTTTTTGGTCACTTGGTTGTTTACTTTGCCTTGCAAACAGTGGTACCGTTCGAAACATAGACTTACAACCATTCAATTAAATTTGAAACTACCAATGATGGTACAACTATCGTTTGAAAACGCGTGTACTATTCTTACCAAAGCAACTCGCTCATTTTACTCCAAGACTAAAATGGTTTTAAGAGGGTCCTCCAGAGAGTGACGACGAAGCGCGAACGTCTTGTCTAACTGTACTTCCTTTCTGGGGCCAGTTTCAATTTAAAGTTACGCGCAGTCGACTAAAGTAGAATTCTCGAGGAGGCTGAAACCCAGGCGACGAACGGATCTTGACTTGGTGAAATTAATCCATCTGCACTCACAATGGGGCATAGTGCACTGATTGTGAACAGTACGGTGAGATATGAAAGAGCATTGGCACTTGATGAGGATTGTTTCACGCCTGTTGAGATGAAAAAAGAATATAAATATATAGCATACTCAAAATTTGCTACGTATTTGGCACTTCCATGCAAATGTTTACTAACCTATCGAACACTGTTGTCACCGCGGTGGAGAAACTCACAATATGTGGTTATTACTGGTTTGTTTCCTTATGTCTAATTCTATGATCTGATTTTGTTCCATTCTTTTCGTACATTCAACTTCTATATGTTACTTTTGCACCTTATTCCACTGTAATAGGGCGAGAAACGCAAACATCCCTTTAACGTCGAGAGTACAGTACGAGTACCAACTGCTATTATAAAAACATGCGCGTGTCTTACTTACTTAATATTTTCCAAAAATCATGGAATTTCATTACTTCGTTTTAGATGAGTTAATTAATTGTAAAATTGTTAAAATATTGACTGTAATTTGTATAAAATTATTATGATACCATTTTCAGAAATTTAGTCCTGCCTGAGGGGTAGACATGTAACGTTTCGAACGCGCGTTGGGACAACGCAACTGACATTTTTTCCATATAAAAATTGAAATTTAGATCTACCTAACGTTCGTTGATATATCGACCTACTACACAAATTACTCAAGTTTCTGTGTGCTATGCTAACGCGAAATATATTAACGCAGTCCTTAGAGGCGCCATTTTCTATTCGGCTGCATCAGTAAAGGCCTCCACCCACCGGACGCGTGCGGACCCATGTCTTGCGCGCACACGCGCAAGTTGTAAAGCATTGAAACTACACTTCAAACACACATCGAACGCGATTCGAACGCGGCGCGGCGCTAAAGTTACAACTCGGCAGCGCGGCCGCGTGTCGTGCGCGTCGTATGAGCTGCGCGGGCCCGCTCGGGCCCGCGCTGCACACGCGTTGCTAACGCGTCGCCAAGCGTGATAGAGATAGTGAGATAAATAATAAATGTGTTGGTAGTGAGAGAGATATGACGCGCGGGCCCACGCTGCTGCTGCTCCGCAGCCGCGCGGCACACGCGTGGCACACGCGCAGCACACGCGCGGCTCACGTGCGGCAGACGCGCGGCACACGCGTTGGTAACGCGTCGCAGCCGCGTACCCCCGCGTTGCTATACGCCGCCCGCTTGCGGAGTGAATATACCGATTCAACCGCAACCGACGCGCGCCGCGCACTTCACGCGCCGCGCACGACACGCGTCCGGTGGGTGGAGGCCTTTATTTCCACCTGTTACGAGTCGCGTCACAAATTCCTTTTTTTTTAATTTATATTAAAGGTCGCTGAAACATCTAAGGTCATTAGCGACCGCTATAGGTATAGAATACAACATTAAATCAACTTATAATAATCGATTAGTTTTAGAAATTTAACAGTGATTTCTGAATTATTCAAACAATCTTTTAAGCATCCAGGAAGGTTAACAGTTAATCTTTCTGTGTTGTAATTAACAAATGTTTGACAGATAAATCACTATTACACCTTAGGCATTGCTTCCTGGCTTCCTTAGTGATAAGATATATATGGGTAACATTCCAATGACCTATTCTTAATCTGTTCGTAACTACCTGATCTCTTCTGTTTATCATATAGAAGTGAGATCTGTGATCTGAACTCGTTTGTTTATGGATAGACTAGACAACGCGAGTCAGGAGTGCCTAGCGTGCCACGTACTTAGTTGATTTTTCATTTTCGCCATTCCGCAAATAAGCATAACCGTCTTTGACTTTTGTCTTTATGTAAATGTGAACTCTACAGATTATGAAACACCGGTGGTCCATTTATTTATTTAATGGGACAGCAATGGAACATTGCAATTAATTTTATCTTAAACTAAAACTTTCTATATATACTGTCTTCATACCTTTGAGCCCATAGAAATAAAGGTAAATCATTATTTTTTTTCTACTCGTGTTTACTATAAAAACAATATTAAATTACATCAAAAAGCAGTTTATTATATCGAATAAGAAGCTCTCAGTTAACAAACAGAATACGCTGCAAACCATACAGCAATCTACAAGTTTGATTAAAGTTCTGTATTAGTGCAAGCAACAACAAAAGATTATAATTAAGAAGTAATAAACTTTGCGGCAAGATTCCATTAACCCAATCAGATAATACCGCAGCCTTGTAATTTTAAGTTTACTCACAAGAGCGAGAGGAAACTGTTTTGCCCGCAGAGGACTGCACTAAATTTCAATCTCGAAACTTATTTGACGGTTAATACCGCCTCGAAATCCTTTCAAACTTATTGAAGCAACTCAAGGGAACTATTCCTGTAGCGCCAAACTTGCAGAATTAATGCCATGTACCTATTTATACATTTATGGAAACTTCGTTAGTCCACGTAGTGGGTGGCTAAAGTCGGATTGTAAGAATAACACGAATTGCAATTCAGAACAACGCCTGGTGGTTGCGGAACTTTATCCAGTGCTATGAAAATATCCGTGGATATTAAATATTGCTCTTAATTATTGTGCAGGCGTTAGCAGCAAACACGTACAGGGGCTCCCGTTGTTAAATTAAAAGTTTATATTTTTCTATAAAGTACGCTTTGAATACAGATTATGTTTACTGTATTAATAGGGAACTTTCTATTGTGACGAAGTTCGCTTTACGGTCGGATTGTACCTAAATATTTATAGGATGGTTAACGGTTCGCAAGCAAAACAAGGTCTCGTGAAGTATTTAAGTAATTTTCCGCATTTCCCGGCTCCTAATCAGCTAGTGCTCGGCTGTGCGGGTGCTTTCCCTAATTTTCGCGACACCCTATTAACCAGGAGCGAGTTATTGCTCACTCCGGAGGGATCACGGTCGTTGCCGAGGCGACGCGCGCATGTGTGCGTGCCACTCGTTTGAGTTGTGTGCCTACGTATTGGCGAAGTTGTGTTGTAGTCTGTGGTTATCTAGTTTCTTGCCAATTCTTATCTATCGGCTTTTCGTGTAGCGCGCTCGAGGGGATTTGGTTAGCGGACAAACTTCGCGCGTCTAAACGACATACGAAATTTAACGTTCCGAGTTGGCAAAAAAAGACTTGATAGTTTTGAATCGGTATTTTTTATGATAACACAACTAAATCAATAATTTAGGGACAATCTTCCACAAATCCCGAGGATGTGTTGTATTGAGAGTGAGGAAATTTGTTCCTTCAGCTGTCAATACGGCGAATCCTCAAAAATATCAAGGGTCGGCAACGTCCATGTTACTCCTTTGGAGTGGCATGCGTCTATAGGCTGCAATGTCTGCTTACCAACAGGCGGGCCTTGTTTGCCACCGTCGTTGTATAAAAACATGATTTATAGATACTTATGATTTACTATATAGGCTTGAGGTATGACTCCGAAATTATTCATGCATGTAAGGATGAGCATGAATAGGATTCGAACTCAGGACCGTCAGTTTCGTATGCAGGCGGTTGTCTAAAACGGTTTGTTAAAATCCAATTACGACCGTGCAATAATGTGTTGACATTATCTCGTGCAACATTATTGCATTGATTCCGCTCGATCGCTGATCACTGCAAACACTTGGGCTGCATCAACACACCCCTATTACGGCTGCAACGTCATTAATTACTTGTAGTACGTAGATATACGAAACTTGACACTGGTTTGAATTAATTGAAAATCTAATTAAATGCTATATCAATGGGGTGAAAGGGATTGGAGTTTATTAAGTAATACAAATGTTAACGTGTTTGGAAAAGAGCAATGGTACCTTGCCTATTTGAAGCCCGTACCTAGGTACGGTACGTTTCTAGGTACCTAGGTACGTTTCTTCACTATAGTGTCCTGAGATAAAGCATTTTCATGATTGAGCGTTTGATGAATCGTATTAGAATCTTACTCCGATATCACAAAATAAAACTCTTCAAAAGTGCTGAAACCAAAAGCAACACCTTTACGATATCTGGAAATAGGAATACTACTTGTCTTACTTAAGATCAACAATTGACATAGGTTTAACATTTTTAATGCTGCTGTACATTGTAATAAAGACAATAAAATTTAGTAGATTCAAATATTACCTTTAACTACTTCGAGATTCTCGCCTAGACATAGGTAATATACTACCCAACGAAAGAAAATTAAACCGCTGAATCAAAGTATCAAAACTAGTTAGTCCATTCGGGCTATAACAGCGGCAGTCGGAAATTGGGGATGTATCGCGGGGACGTCCACCGCGAGACAACACAGACACATACAGTCCGCTTTCGTCCCGGTACCGCCGCATACCGGGTAGAGTCAGTCCGACGCAAGTCGGGCCTAGCTGAGTTTCTTGCTGGACTCTTCTCAGCTAGGCTAGGTTTTAGCGAACCAGCGATAAAACTCCCAGTAGTTCGATACCACTCACACCCCAGATTCGGTTGATACCGTTCAACCAATCTCACTGGAGCGCAAACTCTTAGAGTATTCCAGTGTACAAACTTCCCCGCGTGGTCGTGCCGGAGGCTTCCCCTGGATTTTCCCCAGGCCACCCTCCAACCACGCAGTTCGACCGCTATATTGGGTCCGTCCTATTATAGCAACAGTCAGGTTCAAAAAAAAAAAAAAAAAAAAGGGGATGTATCGCGAGCGGCGAGAAGCGGTGCTTCAAGCGACACGACCACGACCGACATCCGACAAGTAGACGATTAATTCGAGGATACCTACTTCTGATTTATTTTATGAAACTGTACGATTCTTGAGCAATAAGATTCAATCTCGCGTAAATGTCAGAGTTCCAAGGAGTTTCTCAGTTTGATTGTGTTTTTAATTATGTTGGTAGGCATCTGACAACTGCGTCAATCTGCGTCATCGCGTTTGGAACATAAATTTTGGATTGATGATGCCAAATATGACGTAATTCTTAACGAATGCCGCGTGTTCCAATTGCTTACCTTCCATTGATATTTGGGCAATTGATCTTATTTTCTATGGTTAATTATTGAGCAAGTATTGTTGGTCTCGTGTGTATTCATATTTTCCCTAAAGACTTTCCTCAAAGTTCCTCAATGATTCATTCATATAATTTGTGTCATGTCGATCACCGGTCTCGTACGACAAGTAAGCGAACGGTCGTCAACGTTGCGTACTGCTCTTACGTTACGATTACGACACGACACTACGTACATAATACGGGCTCCCTTTTGAGAGCGTGGGAACATTGTGATTCTGTTGGGATCGATTGGGAGTGTTGAATGGTATATGTTGATGTGCCACAGACAATGTGCGAAATAGTAATGTAAGATCATTTGCATTAATTGTATATTCACGCTGCCTTTTTGAACCCTAGCAAACAGAAGGATGCCAAAACTGGAAAGTTACTTTTTGCGTATATGTGGATCACAATCGCATGAAACGATAATGTTTTTATTTCTACAAGCTTTTATTTATGTTTTATTTTAGTAAAAATAAAGTTTTCAGCTCAAACCACGCACTGTTCGTAACAAGACACTAAATAACAACTTTTATTAAATATGTTGATCTATTGAATACAAGTAATTATAGTTGTTTAGAATATCGAATAGAAACACAATTTCAAGGAATGTAAAAGCAGTTTTGGCAAATCTGTTCAGAGTAAACTTATCTCGGCGAACTCTGTGACAAGTTAATCAATTAAATCCAATCCGGCCACGCCATTTTATTACATAAGGCGGAACGGCGGGATCGCTTTCAGCAATTAAGCAGAGAATCCCTCGGGAAAACAGTCTCCATGTCCATTTAAACAAGAGGCCTAAGCAAACAGCCGCGCGTGTGGTCACCCTGATAAGTGTGCGAGTACGGTAACCACAAATTGAATGAGACCAAAACGGACTTACTTAAAAATAATTTCAACCACTCTTGCACAGAATGTTTGAAAGATTAATGAGTTGATATTTTGTTCATTTAAATAAAAATTTAGACGGATTCGATTTTTGTGTTGCATGATGAAAGTAATAAAGGTACCTAGGTCAATTTGGTCATTGTTAGTAATTTATCATGGTGTCAATGGTATCCTCATCCAGATAACTAAGAGAAAAACATATCAATGATGTTATTTAAATAATATCATAAGGCTCCAAAAATTTAAATTTGGTTGAGCCAGCGATTTTCCCATTATTTTGCCTTCGTATAAAAAACGTACGGATCATTTTTGTCAAAACGGTCACCATGTCCATATAAACAGCAGGCCTAAGTAAACAACTGCGTTGTCACCCTGATACGAGTGTGAGTAACTCACGGTGACCATATATTGTATGCAGTGAAATTACCGTTCGACTTGCTTGTACTATGATTGGTATTTAGTGTGTTTGTTTCGGTAGGCGCCCTCTGTTTTATTAAATTGGTAAAACCACGGTATATACTTATTTATTTTATTTATTTATCGTATGGCAAATCAATATTTAGAACCGTGAGATCTTGGAAAAGACAGTACGGTGTATACTAATTGTAGTATTATGATTATGTAGGTAAAAATAAAGAATACGAAAATAAAACATTAGTACCAGAATCGCAAAAACTACGTTTGTAAAATAATGCGTAACTTTTTACGTATCGTAAAGTTAACATTATTGGCCCAGTTTTTGTCCCATCGAAACATAAATATACATGACTATTGCTCGTGTTTCGATAGTTTTTGCGTATAGTTAAACATCTAGTTTGCAAATAACTTGGAAAAATTCTTAACTTGAGAAAGTGAAAACAGACTGCCTTTAATCAATTCAACGTCAAGCGTCAGCTACAAGAAAAACCGTGCCAGCACGTATTAAACAGTGTTCAAAACATTTTTCCTTGAACCTGACTCAAAAGAAAATCAACATAAATATCAAACCTTGAGAAAATTACAAACAACATAATAACAAAGGGAGGGCTACAAAATATGAGCTTGCAAAGATATTGCCCGTATTTCAATGGCGGGGGGAGGAAATCGCGACCTTTCCAATAAAATTCCGCGATGTATGAAATTCACTGAAATCGTTTATAAAGTAAGCTTCATTACTTCCGAGAGAGAGAGGCGTGTGCATTTCAGGGTACCGCTGGAATAAAATGAAATGTTCTAGCCATTGTGTTCAACTTAATGAATCGAATATACTTAAATAATGAGATGTTTTCCTATTCATCCCTATTTTTAGACGACCTTTTTATAGGTCATTCGATAGGATTTAATAAGTATATCTAATATGTTTTTCCTCTTTCAAATCAGTTACATTCATGACATATAACCGACGTCAGGCTGGCTATATCTTGTATTATTTTAGGGTACGCGTCGTATTGTTTTAAATGCTTAGCAAACTTTTGTTTTGTGACCGGGCTAATAGATTTTAACGATTTTTTTTAATAAGGAGTCTAACTAAGTCAAATGCTTGGAAACTGTACAAAGACTGTATTGTGTTCAGACAGAGGCCAAGTGTCGGCCTAATCTAAGAATTATCTGTGTTATAGTTCCAGTCTAATGCAATATTTTGTATTTTTTCTGGAAATTTAAAATCTTGATAAAAAAATTACGCTTTCTTACTCTAACTCCAATATAAAAATGATGACAGCAAGATTCATCATCCTCATTCTTCTTTAATCGCACTCCACAGAGCATAGGAGAGCTTTCGGAGGAGGCTACCACTAATTTCGATCCTGAGCTAGTATTATCAATGAGTGACCCGCGATCTTCCTAGTATCGTCATCATCAGTGATCGTAACTTTTGTAGCATTTTTGGTGCAGCGTAGTGTTGTTAACGGAATTGGTATAAAGAATTCCAATCCTTATTCTTTATTAGTGTTAATAACGTTAATATTAATCTTAATTAACAATTTTGATTGATATTGACTATACAAATTCCGTTAACAACACTGCACCAAAAATGCTACAAAAGTTACGATCACTGGTCATCATAATGGTTACAGGTACTTCTTTAAAAGTTCGCAAATATTTCTGTTGAAATAACTATACGGACGACAGACGGTAGTAACTTCTGAAATTTTTAAAGTCTCTACGGGCCCTCTTGTTTGCTCGCGACTTTTTGAATATTCCTCGTGAAAAATAGGTGCCGCGGCGGGCGGCGCCTTTCATGCGGGGTTCAAAGGCGCCGCCCCGGGCGACGGTGACCACGCTGTTGCAGAACCCAAGATTTCATTAAAACTCATATTAAACTTTCCATAATGACTTTCGATTTCACTCAATGACCGATTGTATTCATGTTGTCATTTACAAACCTCATCAACAGGGCCCGTATTTTTCGTGCCGATGACGTCTATATAGGAGGATTTCAAATAGTATTTTTGTAAACAGTTACGATGTATTAACCTCTTTAATTAAACGATACTAACACTTAAAATTATATTTGACTGACATTGTCATTAAGATGAACAATAAATTGACCTTGTAATTGTTTAGTTATTGTACTTTCACAATTATATGTAGTAAGTATTATTTTTTTCAACTGTATAAAAAGTTGCTATACAATGCCATCTTTACAAGAATATTGTAAGGATTTTCCGTTTTTGGAGGTTCGGTAACAAGCTTCAGTACACTTATTTTACGTCACACTACTAGTTACACGTAATGCGAGGCATTCACGAATTCACCGCCCTAGTTACGTAATGTACTACTGTCTATCACAACATCCTGTGTCACAACTTACGTCATTTTTACGTCATCGATACGAAAAGTACGAGCTCTATTCGTCAACATCAATCATATACCTTTCATAAGCGTTCGCTTTTCCGAATAAATGGTCTCTGTATCCGATTATGGATTTGAGTTACCTGTCGGAATTTGCACGCGATTTTTGAATATTTGGTCACCCCAGTCGGTTCGCCTGACTCGTACTAGCGCGTTTACGTTCTGACTCCGCAAATATCCCTATACGTGTACACGCGAAACGTGACCCGGTGAAATATGGACTTGTTTGCTTGCTCAACCTCGTATCTTATTACAACGTGTCATACCAAAGTCGACCTTACCATATCACCATTAAGATATACATTAACATAACGTCGTCAGGCGTATCCGATATGAAACGCAACGTAATACTGTTACGAGGAATCATTAGTGATTTACGTGAAACGTTTTTGATACATACCTACGCGGTTTAGGAAGCGCAAATGCACCCCGTTTGATTACAAGGGTATGCAAATAAAGATGTCAGCTTTGAAATGTAGCTTCACTCAAAGACCAATAAAAATAGGTAACTTTTCTGATTATCCCATTTTCAGTCAATAAATATTTTTAGTCAGTAATGGTAATTTTCTACGAACCTTGGTTAAGTCCGTCTATTTCAAAGAAAAGCAGTAAAATAGAGGTTACCGAAACCTAAGATTCCAAAATTCGCAGAAATTCCTATAGAAGTCGTTCTTAACACATTCACTGCCAAGAATCGCTATACGCGCTACGATCGTAGCCGAGCCCGTGATTTTCCTCGTATCTAGCGGAATCCATCTACGGTGCAGGCTCCCACTAGGCGGATTTCTGGCAGTGAAAGTGTTAAAGGAGCTCTTCTAAATCGCCCGTTGGCACTATAAAAAAATGCAGTTCGTGTACGGTAAACCGCAGACCATCTGCCGTGTGCACTATTTTAAAACGACACATTTGCAGTCTAAAGTTCGGGTGGTCTATCTAACTCAACGTATTTTGATATCACATTTACATTTGCGCGCACTCGTTCGTAAAGACTTTGTGTGCTTGGAAGCAAGTGCGCTGTAAATGTGAGTTCGTCATCAAACCAAAAGGTTTATTCCGATATACCCTCAGTAGTTTTACGACATCCACGAGCACGGGGCAGTGTTATGGCGGGATTGTGACATCAATGAGCAAAGGGGCCATCCGATCTCAAATCTAGTTTCGGATCATCTCAGATAATCCAATCAGGCTGATAGTGTATTTTTCTCGGAAAACGCTTTTCACCAATTTTCTCATTTTTTAACAGCTTCTGTTTTATATTTCATCCTAACACTAAGTATACCAAACTGTATCCCAGTTAGCGAATGACACACAGATCTACACCAAGCAATCACTTGTTAACAGTACCTTAAAAAGTTACGTTTCTCGCGCTTAAACCTGCAATATATTTATTTCATCCGGGTATTAAATGTCTAAGACGTTTACATATTTAATCTCCATAAATGTATTCTATTATATATACGCCAGATTGTACAGTCAAGAAGTGACTCTATTTGAATTTTACCTATTGAGAAACATCTGAGTGAAATAAAGGTTTTGCTTAACTGAACCCAAATAATAAACTTATCGTTGACCATCAAGACATTTTTCATCAGACATAAATTCCAACAGGTGAACGTTATGCAATTAATTTTATTCTTACTTAATGGAATTTAATCTCCCAAATGATTTGTTTACGTCGACAATTTGAGCACTGCTACGCCCATGGGTAATTGAATAACTTTACGTTTTAATGTTCACATTGAAATTTATGTAAAAAATCTTTACTCATACAGTTTGAAAACCATCGATCCAAAGTTGAAGTATACGACGATGTTTACTCATAGCTCATCATTTCAACTGTCGGCCTCCAATGCCGCAAGCCACAAGATTATTGCTGTGCAATAATAATATTTGTCACCCCGCAGACACTGCGAAGGGGTGAGGGCGGGTGGATCAATCCACTCACGTCAGACCCGGGTCCAATCAACTGGCGCGTCCGGGGACGAAGGCCGCGCTAACCGGTATACTCGTATCTATCGAAATAATTAAGTACTCTCAGTTTCCTGTTCCTACTAGTAGATATTAATTAAGCTATCCTCAGAAGAAAGTATGCCAATGCCGCCGTGCACAGGATATTAAAAAACGTAGCTAGAGTTTCGGAATTTTTGAGGGGTGTTTGAAATCAGGTAAATTAAGTTACATTTTGTGCTACTACATAAATAATATAAAAATTTCACAAGTCTATTCAAATAAAATTAAAACAATTGATTAAATTGCTGAGTAAGAAAGAATAATTCTTTAACCTACTTTCCTTACCCTGTAGTTCTCTAGGGAGCTACTACTCTATATTAAAAATATTGACACAAGTACGATATAGCTAATTCTTACAACGCGCCGGCTCCCCTAGAAGTTACTGGGTTCGAAAGGTAAAAAAAAAATCTTTATCAGTTTTATCACTATAATCATAGTACCTAAGTATTGTAAGTATCGAAATGTACCTCAGAGGGGAGATCACGTTACTGGTCGAACTAACGTTAGGACAAATCAACTGTCATTTTCCGAAACAAAAGTGACATTTAGATACGCGTACAATGCGTTACGTGAACAACCTATATGATTTTCTCCAATCAGCGTGCAGTGGTGTCGGTGCTCTAATTGACGTATCTTGTTTCAGGTAAACTCCACGGCATCCCTGATTAATCGGTAATGGATGAGCTGCGAACTGCTAAGTAGGGTATGGTGCGATTCATTGAGTGCTAGCCTCCGAATTTCTCGTACGAAATGTGCTCGTGACTTGTGAGAGAAGTGTTCAATATCTGACTGATGCACTTACAAACATATATAACTAAAACGTACGTAACTAATAAAGTCACGCTTATATTCATCACTTGTATGCAGATTATATTAATAGTTATTTAAGATATAAGAGCAGAAAATTGGAAATTCGCAACGAGTGGTGATAAATTGAAACACGACCGAAGAGAGTAATTTTGATTCTGATACAGGTTCTCTACTTTTTCATGCATTTTCTAAATTAACTATTATAAGATACGCCATATAAAAAGTCACATAGTCAAATAGAATGGAAAAAAAACTCTCAACAACGGTTAGCACCTTAGCACTCTACATTCTGAATTTATTTTCTGACAATGCACGTGTATAAGAAGGTATTAGAGGTAGTAACTATTAGTTATGTACCTATGTGATGCATCATTCGGAGCTTGATCCATGCTATTTAGTGCCGCACTTGAAGCTAATTATTAGTGCTCTTGTCGCCGTTAAATTAACTTAATGCTAATGATGGTTACTCCTGTCACACTACGTTATGACTATTATATGCTGTATTATACAGATTAAAAGCTAAAGCTCCAGTTATTTTTCGAACAATGTCTGTTCACCTATATTACGTATTTCGTCTAAAGTGCTTTCGTGGTAAAATATTTTTTGATTAGACTCAATAATTATGATTTCTTCTTAAGGCTCACTTGAAGTTGGACATACAACGTCGCCGTTAGTCGCCGCGACAAATGGATGCTCCCAAATGAATTGACGTAATATTGTAACTACATTCATGGGCGCTCCACTAACAGTCAGCATCAAAAGGAACTGCGCAATTGACGTCTTTAAAAGCTCATATTCACTTTTAATTAAGACTTTTGACGTCTTCGTTTGCCCAGTTACTTTTGATGCTTACCGCTCGGCCAGAACTTTGGTCTTAAGCGACCTGCGACCAGCGTTTTATCTGTTCATTGCGCGGTCGAGATGCGCAACGCACTGTGGTTAGTTGGGATCACGCGCAATGAACAGATAAAACGCTGGTCGCAGGTCGCTTAAGACCAAAGTCGTGGCCGAGCGGTTACTGTACCTGGCCTTCGATATTCAACGGCGAGTCATTTAGCTCTGCGACATGTTCAAACATTTTGACATTCACGTGCGGTCTATCCGTATGGTGCGTTACCGCGTGGTAATAGTATTCCATCTATTCGGATATCCAACGGGCCGCGACAGCTATATTTTTACACGCTACAGTTTTGACATTCATGGGCAGATTTTGACGCGGTGGCACTGGCTTGTCGTAGACGTCGTGAATGCAGCATTACAAATACGATTATTAAAAAAATTGTGACTATGCCCCCAGTGGTTTGTTATATTTTGCTAGACAAGAATCATTGTCAGCTCAAAGTGCATCAAGCTATACAAAGCTAACGAAGCAGTTTTTCAACTAGTGTTGTAAAAGACTCGAGTTCTGGAGTCCCAATTTCATAGAATCGACTCAGCGAACTCGAAGAATCCTAGTCCCGAGTCGCGACGAGCGTGAGTCATCTGTCGAGCGTGAGTCCAGCGGCGGAGTTTTCTATAAAGCGTGTCTTCAAAAACAAACTCGAGTCTTTCACTACGATTGTTAGTTTTCTAATGAGACTCGTAGCTATATTTACATTACGACTCCGAGTCTAGCTGCGAAAATGTATTGTATTGAAATTTATAGAATGTTAATAAGTGAAAATTATTTACATCACTACTTATACCAAAACATAAAATAACAAGACGATTTATGCTTGATCAAAAAAATAAAAGAATGTTTCAGAGAGGAAGAGGAGAAGAAAGAATAAGCTAACTTAAGGATTTAAGGCAGTTTCCCTCCAGGGTTAATTTTTTTCCACACTGTTTTTATAAAAACAGCTATATAAGCTACTTCGCTGTACTAAGAACTGTATTGAAATGTAAGTATTAGTTGAAGGTGGGGCGGGCTCAAACAATAATACGGCTCGAGTACGACTTGTTGCACCAAAAAGGACTCGAACGCAGAAAAAGGACTTGAGTCCTTTGCGAGACTTGCTTAGTTCGCGAGACTTGCTTGGTTGGCAGTTCTGCAATAAAGGGAGTCCTATGTACTGAGTCGAGTCTCGCCATTTGAGTTTCGAGTCTAATAAAAAGGACTCCCAGAACTCGAGTCCTTTGCAACCCTAATTCAAACAGTTTCATGATATCACTGCCATGTCATAAAACTGGCTATGCCACGAGCTGTCAGAAAAATGAAGCCGAGTGAAGGCGTACCTCTGGTTGTCGTGTTACGCGACGCTGCTGACGGAAGCTCGTCCAAAGCTAGTATTTACAGGGCTCACCAACCACTCGTATGACCAGGGTAAGTCCAGTTTCCGACTGAATGTAATTGTTATAGATAATGGGATCAAGATATAGTGGAGCAGTAGGGTGAGCCGTAACAGCTTGTGAATCGCGTAGCAGGCCGCAAACAATTGACTAGCCGAAACTGACACAATGCACTCTGAAAGGTGGGGCGACCCTCTTTGTGAAATTTTAGTTTCAGTTAATATTTTGTTTCTAAGACCCGATTATACTTAATTGGAATAAGGACTTATTCCAATTTGGTCAAACTTTTATTTCAACTGTCAATATTATATGAAAACTAAAGCATATCTTGGAATACACTCTCCTTGTTTCGTTGAATAACTAATAAAATAACCTCTTATTCATAAAAGTCAACACACCTCTGTTAACTAGAATGGATGTTGTTCCTGTCCCACAAACAAAAAAGACATAGGAAATTTGAAGTTTTACGACATTACAGCCAAAACAGGTTCGCCGGTCTATATTTACAAAAACTTAATGAAAGTGCTAACGCTTGTTGCATTTTTTGTGTCCAGAATATGTCCCGAGTAGGAATAACTACGGACCACACATTTGTTCAGTATCTAACCTTAGGAACGATGATACTGATGTTTACTTCAATAAATAGGAGTAGATGCAGACAGATAAATAGAAGTAGCCCAAACTAGCTAAATCGCCTTTGTTGCGGTAGGAGTAAATGTGTTATGCAATTTTTGGTTATTTTGGCTGTAACTATATGATGCTGACTGTATTGTGAAACATTATGAGATTTATGAGTACATATTGCTGATAAAGATTAGATTAGATTATTTATTTTATGATAAAAAATACATTACAGATTTGCATACAAATGTCATTTATCACTTTTTATCACAATCGTCAAAAACAGAAAAGAAAAAAATTAAGATATAATAATAAGACAATATCAACAACACAATAACAAGTAAATATAAAAAACAATCCAAAATCAAAAGAAAACAAATATATCAACCTCTAGGTATCGTCATTATTTACAATATTTAGTGCATCATAAAATACGTGACACAATACATTTAATGTCAAATCATAATTTTACAAAAAATAGGTAATAATAATAATAATTTAACATGTCAAGTCTAGACCCATATACTCTTTAACTGAGTATAATGGATTTTCCATTAAAAGGTATTTAAGGCGGCGTCTAAATATATAAATAAATATAATATACCGATGTGAATAAAATATGTATTTATGTTTGTATCTCTTATGTTTTTTTAACGTCATACGAGTTGTAAATTATATATCAGCTTGGTTATTTGGCAATAAAATATTATCTCGGTATGTTTATATTACGCTTCGTATGACCTGCCGCTCGCTTCCCAGAACCATTTTAACGTAATTGGGTCGTCGTTCATTTTACTGAAAATCCAGCCTAAAAAAGAATTGCTATTTCGGTTACATTTAGCTCGCGCGTTTATTAAAGATGTTATTTGTTTACCCATCTGACTGTGGAGTATGCTAATTATACAACAAATACACGTGGGAGCTTATTCCAGACAAAAAATCGAGTTTCTGCGAGGGCAAAAAATACATTGAGGTCTAATCAAAAACACTAGAACGTAACATGATTTGAATCTGGGGTACTTGCAGTACGTTGAAGCAATTGCGCATTTTTAACTATCATCATATAATCTCATTGGAACCGTGACTCCAGCTCAAGGAGCACCGTCAAGAGACATTAATCTTATTTCGACTTTCAATCATCTTCCTAGCGTTATTCCCGGTTGTGCCTAAAAGGACCCCGGGGTCCGCTTTGACACCTAATCCCAAGATTTGGCATAGGCACTAGTTTTACGAAAGCGACTGCCATCTTACCTTCCAACCAATAGAGAAAACTAGACCTTACTTACTACTCGACTTCCAATATCATTCTTAAACTATTTCGGAACAAAACTGCCACGCCGTCTATTCAAAATGTTTTTAAATTGTATGCAACAATTATATATACACACAGCCACATAACCATGTGCTACAACCCCAACTATCCGATCGGATACCGAAACCGTAAATCAATCAAGCGGCGACGCTACACTAAAACAAAGTCAAGCGCTGTTTACTCATACTAAGGAGGGTAAACAGCCCCTCGCACTGTCAGTTGCGCGATGACAGGTCATATCCGGGGCGCCCGCTCTGTCGATTCTATTACACTGCGCGGGACAGATTGAGGAGCCAGTGAGTGACGACGATTTGTCCGTAACACGTTTGTGGGTAGTTAAGTTCAATATTTTCGTGTAGGTAATCCATTTTAGAAAACTTTGACTGGAGTCGAATTTATGAACAATCCTGGATTTGGGGAAGAAGGAAAGAATCAACAATTCTAAACTGATATACGAACCAAAACCCTAAGTGATGATGTTAAATGATATATTACTAGCTTCCGCCCGCGACTTCGTGTCCATGGACCCGGTATAAAAACCATCCTATATTTTAATCCAGACTATATACTATCTTCGTGCAATATTTGATGAATTGGTTGTGCCGTTTAAGCTTACTAGATAATTAACGAGTTAATGTGTCTGATATTTAGATACTTTTTTATGCCAAGGAAAATAAGATTGATATTATTGAGAGGTTCATAGATGATCCGGTCTGAGAGTAAGGAAGGGTCAGATTTTCCGCGGAGACCCGTGCGATTTGGGAACTTCCCATAAACCTTTGAAATACGACCCCGAGTGATAGTTATCGATTGAAAAAATAACGACATTTCGCGAAATAAGGACATCATATTATAGTACATTGTAATGGTTCTTTGGAATGGTCAGCTAGTTAAGTAGGTAATTCCTTACATAATATAGTACTTTTAAACAGAGCAGCTGTGGTAATAACTTGGTGCACCTGAGTTGCACAGCTGATCGCATAAAGGCCTCCACCCACCGGACGCGTGTCGTGCGCGGCGCGTGTGCTGCGCGGCACACGCGCAAGTTGTAAAGCATTGAAACTACACTTCAAACACACATCGAACGCGTTTCGAAGGCGGGTCCGCGGCGCTAAATTTACAACTCGGCAGCGCGGCCGCGTGTCGCGCGCGTCGGGTGAGCTGCGCGGGCCCGCGCGGGCCCGCGCTGCTGAGTATGATTTAGATAGTAAGATACATATTAAATGTGTTGGTAGTGAGAGAGATATGAGATGAGCTGCAGCGCAGCAGCCGCGCGGCACACGCGCAGCACACGTGCAGCTCACGCGTGGAACACGCGCAGCAGCCGCGCTGCACCGGCACACGCGCGACATACACGCAGCACCCGCGCAGCTGCAGCGCAGCACCCTCGCGGAACACGCGCAGCACCCGCGCAGCTGCAGCGCAGCACCCTCGCGGCACACGCGCGGCACACGGGCGGCACACGCGCGGCACACGCGCGGCACACACGCAGCACCCGCGCAGCTGCAGCGCAGCACCCTCGCGGCACACGCGCAGCACCCGCGCGGTCCCGCGCTGCTGAGTATGATAGAGATAGTAAGATACATATTATATTGTGTGCAGTGAGAGAGATATTACTGAGCTGCAGCGCTGCAGCCGCGCGGCACACGCGAAGCTCACGCGCAGCACGCGCGCAGCACACGCGCAAAACACGCGCAGCTCACGCGCGGCACACGCGCGGCATCCGCGCTGCACACGCGCGGCACATGCGCGGCACACGCGCAGCAACCCGCGCAGCACCCGCGTGGCACACGCGCAGCTCTCGCGTTGCTGCAGCGCAGCACCCGCGCGGCACACGCGCAGCACCCGCGCGGCAGCGGCGCGGCAGCCGCGCTGCACACGCGTTGCTACACGCCGCCCGCTTCCGGTGTGAATATACCGCTTCAAACGCGCCCGACACGCGCAGCACACGCGTCCGGTGGGTGGAGGCCTTAACATGCGCTCAGACCTGCTGATTGCTGTCGGGTGAAGTGAGACCGAGATAGATGTCAGACAGGTAACAGACTCAATAGCTATTATAGACAGTAACTTAACGTGCTCATCTTAGAGCGACTGTTTGTGTGACAGATGCTGTTGCAAGTTGATGCCTCCCGAAGGCATAGAGGGAATGGTTTTGAAAAGGCTTATGATCAAACTGATTTCAAAATTGATGATTTCGGGAGCACAGATCGAGAATGAAAATATGACACGTCCTCGGCATGTCATAAGGATATCTCCACTTTCAAAATTAGAAAGACAAATACTTGTCATGCCTTTAGCGATGTTCTGGGGATATACATGTAAAGAAAAATATACTTTTCTTTGGTTTAAATATTCCCGCGCCTCAAGTTGAAGTGTCTTCGTGACAGATCGCGACATACGCGGATGGATATTTATTTCATAATCTATGGTGAATTATAACCTAAAAGCGCTGTCATGAGAAAGCAATTTATTATTACGAATTTATTAATTTAGTTAATAGAACGCTAAGAAACAATATAATTGTGATTTAGGATCGACATTGTGATTAATAACATTAAATGTCGTTTCTTTTCTTACAGGTAAAGTTTGTTTGTAACTACTTAACTCATACTGTTAATTGTGAATATTACATGAATTTAATACAGAGAAACTCAGTTGTGTTTTGATTAACTGTGTCGTCCAAATCAATACGAATAGAAAACCATCTTATATACACTTCTATCAAGTTCTTTTTATAGAATCGCGCGCCCCACTCTTCCACTCATGACAACAGCGTGCTATGAGAATTACAGTTTAATGAATATTATTTGATGCGAAACAAATTTAAATAAAGTAAACAAGCACGCGACTCGCAGAATGAATGTAATAAAGAAATAGATGGGAAACAACGCGTTTTCCGTGAATGATTCCACGCCCAGGAGGGAACGTAGGAAACGTATGCCGGCGACGTACGCTACATATTGCTGCCTTCTTTCTCTTTATTATTATTTATATGTCTGTTTATGAATTTATAGACCCTTGGAGACTTTCCGGTGTTTGGTATTTCGGTTGTTTGGAATGCTAGCAAAAACACAGAAATCATGAAAATGAGCTTTTTCAAAAAAATACAGGTTGTTGAGAACTTTTATTTGTGGATTTTTATTCGTTCCAATACGTCGTAATTTTTTGTGACGTAGTGGTCCGACTTTTTAACACCGAGATTCAGAACTGTACGTGATGAAATAAATCCCGTTGGTTATAAAATACAAGAGCTTTTAGTTTAAGTTTAAGTGTGGTTTAAGTAAAACACAACGCCTGACACATTTTGTTAAATTATTTACGAGTAAATACCCTCGCTACGGTTAACCTTTTGTAATAATATAAAAACCCTGTTATTGTCAAAATAAAAGAAAAACCCCGGGAAGTTACATTGTATTGTGGCCATATTACAAGCCCTTGATACCAGGGGATCAGGAATGAGTAATAGCTGTCTCTGAATAACGGGCGGTAATTGCGTTATCTAGACTTGGAGTGGGCGGAGAGTCTCCGCTATCCATAACTGCGGAGTCTCATAATTGTCATCGGCACACTCGAAGCGTACCGCTGACGGGATGCAATGCGCTGCTGACTTGGGGAAGGAATTTTGATTTTCACTATGTTCTCGTGTGTCCCTGGTTCCTATAGAAACAACATAATGGTTCATACGTATTAAATGCTAAAGGAATAGATTTTCGTTCGAGCGCCTCGTTCAATTTTAGAACAATAAATATTCTAAATAAATCTTAACTATTATCCGAACCGCTCAGTGTCAATAACATGTAAAAATAGGTCGTATCCTCAAATAAATGAAGACTCGGCAAGGCTCTTGTCGCTTCTGTACGTCTAGCTCAACTTGCTGCTCAGTCGCTTCGCGCGCGACTTAGCGTCTCCTGTCTCACACGCACCGTGCAAATTAGAAAAAGGACGGTAGATCCTTCTCGACTCGCCCCCTGCAGTCGCAAGTCTATAGCCTATAAGGCTTCTGGAGTCACATTAAGGCCTCCACACACCGAACGCGGGTCGTGCGCGGGGCGCGGGTCGGGCGCAGCGCGGGTTGGGTGCGGCGCAGGTCGGGTGCGGCACGGGCCGTGCGCGGCGCGGGTCGGTATATCTCTCTCACTACCAACACATTTAATATCTCTCTCACTATCGGCGGGCCCGCGCTACTGTGCGATAGAGACGCCGCGCTACTGTGCGAAAGAGATAGAGATACCGCCCGACCCGCGCCGCGCACGACCCACGTACGCTGTGATGAGGCCTTAAATTACCGCTTTGCAACTCGTATACTTGTTTGCTACCGACGCCACCGTCGTAGTATTAAAGCATCTAGAGAAAAGCGTCTACCATAGAGGAAATTATTATATACTGAGATAGAGTCATCAGCTCCCTCCACGTACTAGTGCCATCTATGGGCCGACTCTCGAGTTATCTGTATCGAGTTATTCGTACAATGCTATGTATATATATATATATATATATATATATATATATATATATATATATATATATATATATATATATATAGTACACACACACACACACACATATATATATGTATGTATATATATATATACATGCATAGCATTGTACGTTCACTGCTTGTAGGCCACTTTTCCACCGAGATATTCGCAGCTGTGTTTCCATATTAGGCTTGATACTTAGCTTAATAGCTACACACAATAAGAACACCTTCTTCCGTCACCTTTCCGTCTTTAACATAATGGAAAAATACAGCTTCGCACATCTCTGGCGGACACAGGGCCTTAATATCCAATGGGTACGACGGGATTCGGATTTACATTCCTGATTATATTCAAAATAATAAAAAGTGCGAGATCATAATATTTCCTATTACGATAAGCGTATCTTTAATATTTGTGACTGACTGACTGACTCCGCCATTGGAATGAAATTAAAAAAAAACAAGACTGCGTTCCTCTACACCGAATTGTATTATGTGGTTAATGCACACAATATTTGTACTTGTTACTAGGGCTGTTGTTTCTAAATAAAAATATTTAATTATATTTCTTGGTAAATTTACTGTACTCTGGAACATTTACGGTTGTTTTCATTTACTAATTGCAATTTAGGAACATTAAACAAGTTAGTGGAATGGAACGGAAAACAAATCTAATCTGTGCTTTATGCAGTAAAGTTGCCAGTTATGCAAAATTACAATCATAATTCATGATATTTCCAAATAACGTCTTTTTGTGTTTTTAGAATGTGTTTATTTATAAATAAAATAAGAATTTAAAATCAGATCTCATCTTAATCATAATAATTAAAATTATAGAAATAGCTCCATCTGTTGAGTGAGTCTCACACTGAAACATGCAAGTTTTAATGTATGGGAGCTGTCAAGTACTGAGTGAAATGCCCCTGGCGTCTACGAGCTAAGCAACCACCTATAGCGAGTTCCAAACACTTAAAATATAAATAAATATGTTCTTATTTTCGCTATGAATGCCAATACCTATTCAATGAAAAACCCAATCACCAATAGGTAGGCAGGTAGGTATCAATCTGACTTTCACAATCACATTTGACTCGATCCGAGCCACTCCAATATCTCGATCGCTCTCATTTTGCAAGTATGTACCAAGTAAATCCGCAAAAACTCTAAGTACCCACTGAAATGGAGTGAACTTGATTGAGGTGTGACGATCTCCTATCGGAACGTCGCCCTTCTTAGCGCGGGAACGAGACATGTATACTTAAGATCCTAAGAGGGTAGGGGATGGAGAGTAGGAGTGCCGAACAGTGCAATTGATCACGCTAATTCTTGAAGCTTCGGGGAAAAAATGTCGCCAATTTGTCACATTATAACGAGCGGTGCGCGCGTGATGTTTTCATTTCTGTGTCGTTTTTTATTCATGTCATGTGGCATACTTCATTTCATTATTCGTAGTAATGCGTGAGTGAACTCTAATGGCCTTATTCATAAACGTTCATGTAAAATCTATTCTAGCTAAAATAATATAATTATCGTTATAATTCGTTTGTACAACACAGGTTTGTTATGTTTGGTAAGTAACGGGATTTGTATTTATATTTAGAAAGTCATGTTTAGTGTTTAATCTGAGTTTAGGTCGGGGCTATTATTAATTACAATTAGCCACACAAAAAGCAAACATTTGTTTAAACGAGGATACCACTTTTTTAATTTCTGTAAAATAATTATATTGCAAATAGAATATTATGCTCAGTCTGGACACGAAAACACTCCGTAAAATGTGTTCACATGTGAAACAAATCCATCTCTCCTTCACATGACGCAGAGTGAAGCTCTGAAATTAAACTATGAAACAAAGTACGCTTACTTTAGTTTTAAAGAGATTAAAAACGCGTTTGTGGCTCGTAATGCAGGCTACGCGAAGCGTTGCTTTTAAATCCACCCGTGGCTGGCTTCGTAATAAACAATATGTAACCCGTTCTCCTATGGAGTCCATTTACACTGAATTATCAGGTGTGCTATCGTAACTATATTTCCCAGAAGCGAATTTTCCAAGCAGAGCCAACACTAGAAGATTGCATTAGTTACTCAAAAATATACCTTTGTTCAGTATTCGACTTTAATCGGTCATGTTAAGAACGCATTTTAAATGACTCCGTTGGCGTGCATGCCAGATGTGTACAGAAACCTCGGTAGGTGGATGAAATATGAAAGCACAAAGGAAGAATCTCATTCCGTTCTTGACTGTAGCGATGCTTTAGGAGCTGGTTCGATGTTAGTTTGATATTAAATGTACGAGTGAACATGTTGACACACTATCATAACAAAATGGAGCGTAGTTACAAGCCAGTCAACTGTGAACAGGAGTGCTAAAACAACTTGAGAGCGTTTATCTATGTATCACCTGTGACCAGTTTAGAATAAGACATAAAAAATATTTTGAAGAGGAGGAAGACATGAGGATAAAGGAGCGAATAAAAACATCGCTAATCCTGATCTGTCCCGAAAAATCCGACCTGAAAGTACGCTCCTGGCCTTATTATACCGAAAATATCGTCCGTGTTTTGATTTATGGGTCTTAAAAGCGGCCCTTGCTCCACGCCTGGAGTTATTGTTTTTCCCCTTATGAAAATGGCGTATTTTCCCCACCCACCGTCCACTGTTTCAAACGAAATTTCCCGTGATTTATTCCCAGTGAAATTTGTGTTGCGGAAAGTCGAAAAAACAGTTTTACCGCGTCAAGTATATAAATTGTAGAGCGCTGAGATTTTATTGAGGACTTCGTTATGAGGAAAAATGTAATTCGTTCGAATTTGACACTATTTCAGGAATTGTGCTAACCATGATTTTACATTTCGCCCTGTCATCATTCATTCTCCTAGCGTTGTTCCCGGTTTTGCCCTAAACAAGGCCGGAGTCCGCTTTGACACCTAATCCCAAGATTTGGCATAGGCACTAGTTTTACCTTTCCTTCCAACCGAAAGGGAAAACTAGACCTTATTGAGATTAGACCGGTTTCGTCACGATGTTTTCCTTCACCGAAAACCGAACTGTAAATATCCTATACATAAGTTCCGAAAAACTTATTGGTACGAGCCGGTATTCGAACCTAAGACCGCCGCTTGACAGCCGCATGCCTGAACCACTAGGCTTCCGCTTTTTACAGCGTAATAATGGTAACTCCTAATTGCATGAGTTACTTCTTAAAAATTAATATTTCATAACTATATGAATTTGCTAATAGGTACCTACTACTTTTTTATTTATTTATTATGAAATTGTTCCCCAAGTTACTCTATACTTAAGTTTAACTTTAAGTTTTAGGCAACTTGCGGTGGAGTGAACGGGTTATTAAATAACACGCCTCATTGAGCGCTTTATGGGAGTTTACCCTGTATGAATATTTATGGTGTTTGAAATTATACGTTTACCTTACGTTAACGCTTTTATATAGTACATAAAAATCCATAATTTTGTATTTTCTACTACTGCGTCTGCGTCATGTCAAAGCGGACACCGTAGACTACGGATGCTTACGATTCCAGAACAATCTCAGATTCGTTATGTAAATAGCTAGAAACGAATGCGTGTCCCTCACTTATAACACAACACTTCCTCAGGACTATAAGTTAGTGTTGTGGGCGATGGGCTAGCAACCTATCACTGCAATATCACATTTTGTCGATCTTTTATACCCACATTTTGGTACTGGAACATAAGTTTCATGTGCTCTGCCTGTCCCTTTTGGGAATAAAGGCGTGTATCTATGAATCTATGACTTCCTCAGGAGCACGACACATCCACGGGTGCTCCGCGAAGCGAAAACGAACTTCGTTCGTGTCGCACTTGCTAGTTCGAGCGACAAAGACGGAGATACACAAGTTACGGGTGACTTAAAGACTGTATCGTTATGTCTAAATACAAATTGACTTAGACGTTTTTATTTGGTATCACATTTTTATTAAAAAATTACACATGTGTTTAATAAGTGCTTTAATAAGGTACACATTTCATCCTGGGAGCTCGACGTAAAGCATATGGTTTGGACAAAATTTACTCAATTCTCCCGAGTAATAATAACGATATCGGACAAATACTACAAGAAAATTTACAATGTTCGAACAAAACAATATTACACCAAAAAATCGTACTATGCGAGCCGCAATTACACATGATTCGTAAAGCGAAACATCTGGGCATAGTGTAATCATTTATTTTAGTTACAAAAAGGTTTGGATCTGTGCATGGTGGCATTTTAGAAAATATGGTATGTTACTTACGAGAACTCTGACTTTGACATTGAATATAACTGTTATGGAGCGTTTCTATCGACCAGCTCTAGTGAGGTTCAACGCCATGAATGTCCGTTAGGCTTTGATTTTTAACTGATTCTTTTAGCTGTCTCTCTCATTTCGCTTTCATCAGAATTTGAAGGGAATCCAAAACATGGGATGAAAAATCTTATTTATGTAAAAATAATAAATCACCACAGTTATTCCTCAGCTGCTCAATTGAGCAATCATGAAGAAGACACTGAGATAACATGTTTAGGCAGCTTACTAACCTTTTGTTTCTTTAAATCGTACCAAGGAGTCAGTGAAAGAGTATAAAATTAAGCTCGATAGGCTTGTCCGAAATGAATTTGCTAGACGATATTGGAACCATCATAAAGACCCAAAAATAAAAATAAAATATAAAACCTTATGTATGTATAGATATGGCTTAAAAATACCCTCAGATCAAACCCCTAGAACATAGTAATACGAAATAATACGCATATCAACAGTTACACCAGGTTATTTCTGTATTTAGACATAACGATACAGTCTTTAAGTCATAAATTCAATCTCAAGCTGAATGAAACGTCAACTTCAGGTTCTTAATTCGGTTAACCTTTTTCACGCCCCAATCACATTTCACGTTCGCGCGCTCGCTCTAGCACGTTCGCGTTGCGTACGATTGAATTGAGATTGGGTTGAGAAACGACGAATATAAATAGACATCCCGTAGTAAATAAGTAACGTTAAACTACACGGATTATTAAATCATGCGGCTCATTGAGCGTTTTGTGCGAGTTGACCCGTGTATGAATATTTATAGTCTTTAAAAACCATAAAATACAAGTCTGCGTGAACGTGAATTTTAATGTATATAGGTAAATGTGGGGTTACCGAGATTAAATAAATGCATGTATCGTTGTGCCAATATGTATATCATTTATGTGCCTGAAGCACCGATATGCACTGATTGTATATTGTAGACTAAGGGAGTTTCTTGCAGAGGTGAAATAAAATTCTTCGCTTGTAGTCAGGAGATGTTATCGCCGCGCCGTTCAGTTGAGATCTGGCGGTACGGTTTTTTTTTTTAACCTGCTGCTATAATAGGACGGACCCAATACAGCGGTATTTACAGCGGTAAAATATTTTATGAAATATGCTTACTGAAAACAAATTGTTCAGTTAACGTCAACCTTAAAACTAGTACCTAAATTCCAAAGGAAATGGTGGGTTCAATTGTTCATTAAAAATGCACAAAGTGTCAAAAACAGCCAAGTAAGTTATAGTGGTAAACTAAAGGGCCATTTACATGGTGCAACAACTCGTATGCGAGTTTTATTACAGGGTTTGATTGAATTCGTCGTATTTCGGTAGCCTCGCAAGGTATTCAAAATCGCATAAGAATTATTGCACTATGTAAATGGCCCTGTAGAACCTGACAGGAGTAATTTTTCAAATAATTTGATTGAAAATAAGTGCCAACCAAAATAAACCTTTAGCTCCCTTCTTTTTTCAATTTTTATCAACGGCCATCAAAATGATTTTTTATTTTATTTTATTAGCTGGATCTTATTTGGTTATATTTTTGGCGCAGTAGGCAAGTATCTTCGTAAAATATTATAATGATTATACTACTCTTTAAAACAGTAACAATTAACAATAATAGCTTGCACAAATCAGTTCTAGCATTCGCAATACCGCAAGACGATGTTGCCATCCTGGGCTCACATTATTTAGTAATTTTTTGGGTTTAATGAAAATATCGTGAAGATTCTTAAACAAATTATTCAAGTTTGTGCTTAACTTTTATGACAGGAAGTTTCATGTCCAAGTATGCCTCGTCCCGAAAAAGTGGAGTCAAGTGCTCCTTACTTCTGGCCCGCAGACTGGAGGCGGGTGAAGTGACTCGGATTTTGTCGTAAGATGACTTGAATGGCTAAAGTTTTGGAACGTCGAACGAAAATAATTATGAATACGGGCATATGATTAATTTTAATGTCTTACGCACCCCGATTCCAGTAATATTCAGAGCACTAATTGTACAATTCACCGGTATTTACGCCTTCATACATATGTATACAGGTTGTCCCCAAACTTTAATACACAGCGGGAAAGTAGGTACCTTAAATTTTGAAGATAAGAAATTTTACTGAAAGAAGACTTCTTTTGATTGTACAGCAACTAGAGGCCCCGCACCGTGCCTCCCACGCAAAATTGTCCATGGCAATTGATTGCAAAACCTTTTATTGCGCGTATTCCCAATTGGATGAACTTCGCGTTTGTAAGGTTGGCCACAGCGGGATGAAATTTCATGGGAGAGGGATGGCATTTGTGCATATCATTTATCACATCATACAAGACTAGAAAAACGAATGCCATCCGATTTCAACGATTTTAGGTGCATTTTTACTAAGTTCTCGTCCACCACCATTTTTCTCCGGCATCCAACTCTGATGGAACTATAACGATAGTGATGAAGAACAAGCATGCCAATTTTCAAGCGGTTGCCTAGCAATTTTTTTATTTATTTTTTCTTCGTTCACCTACAGGACTCCGGTCACACTAGGAGGGATGGCATAAAAGTTTCATTATATAAACAGCGTACACACTTTCAGGCTACTGCTTTTTCTTCCGGGTGCCTCGCGATATATATTTTTTTACCACCCCCCTCCTATTTCCAACCTTTAAATATAACAATTATAGAATGGGTCTAATGTCGACTGCATGATAATTGGAGTATTAATTAACTAGAATGTATGTAATGGAATAAATAAAATGTAAATCAAAGCAATGGAGGCGGGAATACTTTGTATCGATTATCTGAAACAATATTTTGCTATTCTTGGAAATCAATCGCACTGCGCTTTATTCAATTTTAATATTCATATTCATATCATTTATTTTCATAATTGGATTTTACAATCACTTTATGACGTCAATAATAATAATAAACAAATTAGGTACATACATTAAATTACATATTCATTAACTGATTACAATAATTAATTAATCATTAAAACAATACAATTTATTTCCACGGGTTCCGATCCTCGTGATATTCTGATATCCTATAGTAACCTTTTTGACATAATTTTCCTTTTATCATATATTTAAATTTATTTACAGGTAACGTTTGGATGTCTATCGGAACCTTATTATAATAATGTACACACTGACCTATAAATGATTTACTTATTTTATGGAGTCTACTATAATTGGCTACAAGTTCATTTTTATTTCAAGTATTTCTATTATGTATGTCGCATTTCCTTTTAAAAAGATGTTTGTTTCTGTGTACATACATAAGATTTTCAAAAATGTATTGACACGCAACAGTCAGGATACCAAATTTTCCAAATTTGTCTCGCAGAGAAACTCTACCTCCCAGGTTGTAAACAGCTCGAACAGCCCGCTTTTGCAAAGTAAAGATGGAATTGACTTCTGAAGCGTGCCCCCATAAGAGGATGCCGTAGGACATTAAGCTGTGAAAGTAGCTAAAATAGACCATTCGAGCTGTGTTCACGTTCGTTAGGGCTCTGATTTTCTTCACTGCAAATGCTGCAGAGCTGAGACGATTTGACAGTTTACTGATATGGGCTCCCCACTGCAACCTGGCGTCCAGTATTATGCCTAAAAATGTAGTCGATTCCACAAGCTCCAACCGGTCACCCCTAATTTTGACGTTTGAAAGAACTGAGTTAACAGTAGGCAAAACAAATTTGACACATATTTACTGTGAACCAATCCACCACATCAGAAACAGCGGCATTAATATCTTCGTAATCTCTCTGCTGTCGACAAACTTTGAATATCAACGAAGTGTCATCAGCAAACAATACAAGATTGTGATTGTGATTGTTGCCTACTAAGTAGGACAAATCGTTGATATAGACCAGGAATAGAAAGGGGCCTAAGATTGAACCCTGTGGAACGCCCATTCTGATCTTTCTGCCAGATGATCTTGCACCATTTACATCCACCTTTTGAATTCTATCGTTTAGATAAGATTCCAAGAGTTTCAACTCCACACCCTTAACTCCGTAGTGGTGCAGTTTTCTGATCAGGGTGTCATGATGCACGCAGTCAAAGGCTTTGGAAAGGTCACAGAAAATGCCTAATGCATCCTGTGACTCTTCCCAAGCATCAAAAATATGTTTCATGAGTTGGACACCAGCATCCGTTGTTGAACGGCCGCGAGTGAATCTGAACTGTGTATTGTGCATTAATTTATGAGTTCGGAAAAATGATTGCAATTGCTGTAATATAAGTTTTTCAAAAATTTTACTAAGAGTAGGTAGGATTGAAATAGGTCTATAATTAGTGGGGTCAGAATGGCTCCCCGCTTTGAACAGAGCTATAACTTTACTGCATTTGAATTTATCAGGAAACTGACCACTATCGATACACTCGTTAAATATATGTGACAGATAGGGAGCAATACAATCTATTATTGAACTAACAATATACACAGACAGCCCATCAATGTCCATGGACTTTTTCATGTTTAAAGACTTAAATGCTTTACATACATCGGACGATGAAACATAGTTAAATGCAAATGTGGCAGAAAATTCAGTCACATTGTTTTTAAGCATACCTTCAGCGACAGTGGGAGATGAGCTTAAGCACTGAGTTGTCAAAACAGGAATATCGGTAAAAAAGGTTTCAAAAGCTGTAGCAACTTCCTGGTCTTTATTTAAAACTTCATTATCAATCTTTAATTCGTAACTATCAGTACGAGATAATTTTTTACCCATCTCGTTGTTGATAATTTGCCAGGTGGTTTTAGGTACGTTAGAACTATTGTTTATTTTTTTCTGAAGGAAAAGAGATTTAGCTACAACGCAAACCCGTTTAAAAAGTTTTGAATATTTTCTTACATAATCGGCAAATTCCTCAGATATGTTATAAGATCGCTCTTCATATAGCTCGTATAACCTCTGCCTACTCTTGTGAATTCCCACAGTTGCCCACTCACTGAAGGAAGGCTTGTGCGCAATATTTACCTTTTTCGACTTAAATACATTTCGATGTTCTGACTGGATGAGCCCGAAGACACGGTTACATAAATCATTGGGATTGTTATATTAAAGACAATAAGTATGAGGAGGTATTTTAAACAACGGAAATTGGTACCTACGTATATGAACAATGTAAGTTAAACCGAACTGCCCAATTCGCGGTTCACGAAATTACGGTGCCCAACTTTCTACTCATTGCGTTTGGAAAGTAAAACAGAGTGCTCACCGACTTGGTTTTAGTCCAACCCTTTTTGGCTTCATACCAGAATAATTGGGTCTTTTGTGGTTTCCGACGACGTGTGTCCCGTAATGGGCTTGGCTTTTTGCGCATTTGAGCAGGCGTCTGCTTTTATTGGGTTCTTTATGGACGACACCCTTTACTGTTTTTTTTTTAGATTTTTTTTACCGTCCTGTAGGCTAACTAACTTTAAACGTGAACTTTTTTGGCTAAAAACATTCCTCGTGTGTTAAGTATGTCCTATATAAGTCCTTTTTTCGTTGTCAATCAATGTCAGTATTACGTGTAATTTTCCTGTCGTTTTTGATAAATTACGCATGACAAAGCGTTGGAACGGAGCGCTTTTTACGTATTAAGTAAATCCATCATTTCCGTGATTCCTAATGACTAGCTACTTTGGTGGCAGTAAGAGGTCCATAAAAATTATGCTATAACATAAAAGTCAGGGAAAGTTCATTAGCGGCATAAGCATTTTCGTTTTCCACCCCCGGCTTGGCGGTTATTACGTTAGGCGCCGTCCACACTGCCTGGAGGGGCTTTTTAAATTTTGTGAATGCTTTTTTTCCTGCGTGAACTTTTAATCGCTTCAATTTGGTTTAGGATTTTAGACTTTTTGTCATTCTTTTTTATAATTAATTAGTGTGTGTATTTATTTCTGTACTCCAACTCTTATTGTCATAACTTACATACAATAATATATCAATGTCGCTGTTGAGAATGCCTTTTTACCTGTGATAACTTCTAATCGCTTCAACTTGACTTAGTATGTTAGACGTTTTGTGAGGTTTTGTTATTAATTAATTGTAATTAATATGTATATGTATAAATTATATTTGTCCTTCAACTTATAATAATATATAAATGTAGTGACATTTAATACGTGAGTTTAACCGTGGAAATATTTGTTATTATTGAAACATATCTCACGATAGTATAAATTCGAATATATAAATGAAGTGACCTGCAAAACATGATCCATGATCTTTACCATGCTTCATTACAAGTAGGTCTCAGGATGAATATGTCCAAGACTAAAGTTATGGCGAACGTCTCCGGTAACTCGAATTCATCATAACGGTAGAAAACGATAAACTGGAGTCGGTCGACCATGAACATATTCTATGCTTTGACAAGGATCATCAACATAAAGAATCACCAAGAGAATAATTTTAATAAACTGGACGACATCCTGAAGTCCACTGAAGTTCCGCAATGCCTAAAGACTCGCCTCTTTAACCAATGTGTCCTACCCACCATGACTTACGATGCTGAAATATGGACGCTAACAAGTGAGGCTGTGCACAAAATACTAAGGTGCGCGACGTTGGAGATACCATTACCAAACTCAAGTGGAGTTGGGCAGGACACCTTGCTAGGCAGAATGATGGCAGGTGGACCAAAAAGGTGTCAGATTGGTGACCACTTCTAGGTACCAGGAGCGTAGGCTGTCCACCAGGTCGATGGGTGGACGATATTAGGATGATTGTGGGTCACTTCTGGATAAGATTAGCTCAAGATAGGGACGGATGGTGTACTCGAAGAGAGGCCTATGCTCAGCAGTGGGCGATTAAAGGCTAAAAATGATGATGAATGAATGAAGTGACCATATAGTCGTCAATTTTTATTGCGATAACCTGGTTTATTAATACCCAATTACCATATAGCGCGCTTTTGTTGTTTCTGATTTTCCATCCGGGAACCTGATATTTAGACGTTAGATAGAAGTTCCGGATATTTGATTGTCCGAAACTCGTTTTTCAAACCTGCGTTTGTCCCATGCAATTTGTTTTGGATATTCTGTTACGTTCTTATTTTATGCAATACGGCTACTATAACATTTTGCAACTTAACAAAATAGTATCGCGCAGTTCATATTTAAAAATGTAGTAACTAATAAGCAATTTTTTATCGCGTCTTCAGCTATCATGTTTTCAGTCATAGTGTGTGTGTACGTAAAAATATTAAAAATCGTCGTACTCTGCCCGAATCATACGCCTTGCCTCGTCGACGCTCAGCATAACAAATTAGATTTCATCTCAATACATCCAGTCGAATTGGCCATGTAGAACTGCGTGCGCGCTGCGCACATTAGCTGCAGTAATTGCGTCACACCCAAATGGGGACCAAATAACAGTTACCCTTACCTTACACCCTGTATAGCGTGGAACGAGCAACTTAGCGTAATTCTCCTTTTCAGCAAAGTGCCGACGGTTTAGGCTCGAGACACACCGTCGTTTATCATGTGTCTGGCGCGAGGAATTTATCTCGCTAGCTTTTGTTTTTCACTCAGACCATGGAAGAGTAGAAATTCATTGCGAAACGTTTTTGCGAGAATATATATGCAAAATGAAGTAATGTTTAGATGGTACTTGAAACGAATGTATCCAATCTCAAAATCAACAAACTGATGTGGATAACTGATAACTTAATTTGATATCATCTACAATAAGGATGTTCAGTGATAATGAAATTAGCAACTTTCATGAAGATTTCAACAAAAACATTCTGATATTAAGAAGTTTGTAGGGACATTGGAACAAGTGACTACACAAATCCATGACACAATTGGCAATATGATAAGGTTAAAACTGTATGGCAAGTTATCAACACTGAAACTGGGAAACGCAAGATAAGAGATCCGCACTACAGCCTACGAATTGATGATACTTTAGTAAGTTCTGACCACGAAGTAGCGGATCATTTTGAGCGGTTCTTTTCTAACGTACCCGTTGAGACCACGAAGTCTTTAAACTCATCACCAGATGTCGCTGAATCGTTATTGAAAGCAAATGTAACGGAATGTACAGAAATCTTTAGATTCAGTCACGTGACCCCACTTATTCTTATAAAAGCGTTTAAATTGTTGAACTTAAAGAAAACTGAAGATCTTTGGGGCCTTTCAGTCATTCCATTGTAGAATCAATTGCACCTTTCTTAGCTAATATTTTCAATAAATGTATTGATACTGGAGTATTTCCTGACCTCATGAAACACAGTAAAATTATCCCGTTGTTTAAATCAGGAACGAAAACTGACCCTACCAACTTCAGGCCAATATCAATACTACCGGCACTAAGCAAAGTTTTTGAGAAGCTTATTCTCCATCAGCTTATGTCCCACTTTAGTTGCAATAAACTGCTCAATACCAACCAGTTCGGATTCACTAAGGGTCGCTCTACCACTGATGCCGGTGTGGTACTAATTAAACATATTTTTGATGCCTGGGAAGAGGCTCAAGATGCTATTGGAGTGTTCTGTGATTTATCAAAGGCATTTGATTGCGTTGATCACGAGAACTTAATCAGAAAGTTGAAACATTATGGAATTAAAAACGGTGCTCTTGATCTTGTGACATCGTATCTCTCGGAGAGAACACAACGAGTAGTCATCAATGGGACCCAATCAGCAGGGACAACTGTTGCTCTTGGTGTTCCCCAAGGCTCGATTCTGGGTCCGTTTCTGTTTCTGATTTACATCAATGACCTACCAAATATGTTGCAAGATAAACATGATATAGTGTTATTCGCAGACGACACGTCGCTTATCTTCAAGGTAGACAGGAAAGAGGAAAACTTCGATGATATTAATGATGCACTCAACACTGTTGTGAAATGGTTTACAGCAAATAATTTACTGCTAAATTCCAAGAAAACAAAGTGTATCAGATTCACTTTACCTAATGTCAAGCAGGTAAACAATACCAAGATCAAATTAAAGGGTGATGAACTGGAAATTGAAGATAGAACAGTGTTTTTAGGTATCACCTTGGACTCAAAACTACAATGGCAGGCACATATCACCGCCCTAGCCGGAAAACTTAGTTCGGCAGCCTATGCAGTAAGACGCATAAGACAGTTAACAAACGTTGAGACCGCCAGGCTGGTGTACTACAGTTACTTCCACAGTGTTATGTCCTACGGAATCCTGTTGTGGGGGAAAGCAGCTGATATCCAGACCATATTCGTGCTACAGAAACGCGCTGTACGCTCCATATACGAACTAAAAGCTCGAGAATCTCTCAGGGACAAATTTAAGGAGGCAAACATTCTTACTGTAGCATGCCAATACATTCTTGAGAATATCATGTATGTGCGAAAAAACCGTCACGAGTTCAAACTCAACAGCGATATCCACGACTACAACACCAGAAGTAAAAACAAGATCGCAGTGAAGGCCAGTCGTCTCCGCAAGGTTAGCACGTCGTTCGTGGGGAACTGCATACGTTTTCATAATAAAATACCCACCGAAATTGTTAATTTACCGTTCAGTCAATTTAAGTCTCATGTTAAAAGTAATTTGCTAAGCAAGGCGTATTATACTGTCAACGATTTCTTAAACGACAAAAATGCCTTTAAGCCAGTAGTAGGCTAATTCTATTAGGAATATACCTAAATACACATTATAAGTATCTACCTGAAATAATTGTTCCATTTTATGTAAGAAGAGAGCACGTAATGCTGTTTCTCGCCGAGCAAGTCGCTTATTAATCTTTGCTTTTTAACATTGTCCGGTGGCTTGAATATGTCATGCTCGCTTAAAGGGCTTTGCTTACGGTGGCGTCGTTGATCGGGTCGCCACCTTCCCTAACATATGGTTGAGGGAGGCGATGGCTGAGATATGCGTCATACTCGTGATCGGGTGCTGTTTGTGGAGTCCGGACTGTTCATGCTTGCAAGGGCATAGTACCCAACTTCTTAAATACTAGTGTTATTTTATTATTATCGTATTGACGAGAGACATCATTCCGATCTTGACACGTTTTATTGTTATTGACCATGTACATCACTGACAATATTACATTAATATTCCTTTTTTTCATTGTTTTGTTTTGACGCTTAGAGACCGTATACATCTCTACGAACATTGAATAATTATTGATTGTATTTGGACGCTCAGAGACCTTATACATCTCTGGAATACTGAATTAATATCATTAACTTTCTGTTAATGCACAGACCTTATTCTAATCGAATGTAATGGTCGTATTTTGTTTTGTTTTCATTTACTTTGTGACATTTAGTGTGTTGTTATATCAGTCGTTAATGTGCAAATTTTAATTTATTATTGTGTTAGATTATAATCTTTTATTGTAAGATTATTATTTTTATTGTAAACTACCGTTTGACATGTAAAAGTGCCCTTGTGGCCTATTTGCAGAATAAATAATTTGTATTTGTATTTGTATTTTTCCAAACATCTTGCCTTTTCTGTTCTCTATGGTTATTAACAACTAAATTTTTTCTTTCATCTTGTCAAGCACTTCCACGAACAACATTGTTATAGGTAAAAAGTTGATGAATAATCAGAGTTGACTCCTTCCTTTAAATAAGTGTGTTTTCCGAACAATTTCCATCGATGTTTAATGAATCGGTTCGAATAAGGCGGCCAATTCGGAAGGTGAACTAGTAATTTGGGCGGGCACCGCGTGTGTTTGCGCTCCGTCGCTAGGTGACACACGCCGTGTAGCATGCCGCTCAATATTGATTTTCTAATGTGTAGCCATTTGTACGAACACAAATGAGCTTTCTCTATGTTTTATTCGAAGTCTATTTTTATTGGCACCCTTGACTACTTTGACTAGTGCCTGTACTGATCGTATCTTTTATTGATTCATATTTTATATTTCACCACCTTGACAATTGTCACCTGATAATGACAATTCCACGTACTGCTGCTTACGTGCTGGGTCATTAAGCTTTCCAGTAACCAACTTAACCTATCTATGCTGCCATATAAAGCGAATTGTCATTGACAAACGACAATTGTCGATTTGGTGATATAGGCGCCAGGTTATAAGAATACCTAACGCATAGTCTAAATTGTTTTAGTTATAAAGTCATCATAGTATTCAGTCGTATATTTTAGGTTGATATCAGTATTGATTTAGAGAACGTATCCGTGTGATTATTATCAAATAGACTGAACAAACACTCATCATTTAACATGAAAAAAACTGGCCCATATTTTCCCAACAATAGGGAGAATTTTCTGGGTGAAAAAAAGGAACCGACAAATGGAGCGTATAAGCTTCACGGATGAAAACAATAGTTACAGTTCATTCGGCATGACAAGAGCATTAGTTCTGTTGGGCCGTACACTGGGGGACAATGAAATCTATGCCATTGTTTGTGTAATTAATCAAAAGAGGTCTTGAGGGGTTTTTTACAGACTTGATTTTTGCCGTGGCTTTTTCCAATAGTTTGAAACAAACATTTGTCTGTATTGTATGAAAATGATAAAGGCAAATAACTGAAGTAAAGCCCCTGTTGATGTTTTCGAATAGGCTGTTACGTTTGTGTTAGACAATTAATAGTTACTTGTTAATTAATTAAATTAATTAACAATTAACAAGTAATATCTATTCCAATGTGTAATAACTACATACTAGAAGGCTTTTATTAAAAAAAAATACCTATGTTTATAGTGAATTCGAGCACGATCGTTTTCTACACAATAACAGAAGTTTTTCACCCAAGTCTTCGAATTAGCAACTTCAAATTCGATTAATATGAAATCGAATCTGTTATTAGTGATTCAAACAGAGCGCAAGCAGGACCAGTCAAATCCAATTTAATTACAATATGAGTACGTCAAATGAATGTTCCAGAATAATCCAGCGGCGACTAGCATGTATTTAGTTAGACATACCTTGCACATAGTTCGATACGTAATTATCTAAAGCTATGTACTAAAAATGAAGAAGTTATGTCAGTGAGTAGGTTAGTTTATAGCTTTGTAAGTTTGCATGTGGGGCTTCATATAATAAACTATACTCATCTGATTAAAAACATTCTTTCACCAGTATAGCTTCTTGTTAATACGCGGGCTGATCAGTGCGGGTAGCTAATTTTTAAAACGTAAAATTTTTATGTGAAAAAAAAACAACAATGGCTCGACGATCAATGAAAAAAAAAATGACGACATAATTACGAGTTAGAGCGAATTCGGGGACCTTCGGGTTCGTAACAATCATTGAAAAATGCCCCTTTTCCTTTGGTAACGAGGCTCACGAAATAACACTGCGAATAAAGCGGACCAATTGTCCCGCCAAATTGCAGGCGTATAGAAAATTGGACGCATTAGTTTGTTTGGGAAATATTTTAGTTAGAAACGGAGGCTTATATGAGACACTGATGCTGGGAGGTAGCGATGTTACTTACAATAGTCTATAACTTAACTGCAACCAAGATTTTAATATAACTTCTGAATATAAGTTATTAATAATTAGTTAATTTATCTAAGATTTATTTGTTTTACTTGATAGTCGTATTTAGCTTGTAACTTTACTAACGGAATAAGGAGGTAAAGTTTGTGCGTGTGTAGCATTTCAATGTGTTAGTTTGTGTGTAGGGGGTAATCTCCAGATATACTCATCCGTTTTCAAAAAAATCTCTCTAGTATAGGTATAGAATAAAGCTTCGGGATGGGCATAGGCTATATAATACTTCCATGCTTTGCTTCCGTTCTGTTTTATGCGCGGGAGTAGCTGCGCGAGCTGTTAGTGTTCTGTGAAGTTAAGTTACGTTTGACCTTCCGTGAACCACGTTTAAATTACACTGAATTATTTGAATAAATGCGAACTTCTTATGTTAGATTGAGATACACATCGTGACGTAAAGCCAATGATATCATTTTGTATATATAGCAATTAACGGGACTATCTGCAGAAATCGGTTCGCATATTAAAAAGGCCCGCCAACAACAGATATTTCAAAAACTTTTACACAACATGACATATTTCTTCGGGGTAACCGAAATTTACTGCTCTGAGCCGGCCCATACAATTCCACAATCATCGATCGTGTAAATCCGGCTTAAGCTGCCCTTTTGAGACTTAGGGGCGCTGGGTGGGGGCGAGAAAAACACGACTACAACTCTTGTAACAAAGGGAATACCTACAGGATAACACTTAATCACATACGCGTAGGAATGTGAGCACCTCAGACTTGCCGGAGAATTCAGTGAAGTATTAGAGCACAACAAATGTTGGATGAAACGGGGTTTACGCGCTGAATCGCCGGCCGCTGGACGAATAATAATAATTCGATGAAGATTCGGGTTGACCTGACGTTTTCGGGATCATTGGTTTACCGTAAGAGATTGCCTTTCATAGTTCCTCGTATTATACTCGAGCTTGTTATGAGTGGTTAGTCCTAACGTGATTACGTTAACCCTGCTTATGATGTCAGTAATTTCGAAATTGCAATTAATCTTCTTCAGTCTTATGTAAAGTAATTTCTTGGTCTTATATATTAGTATTATATCACAATGCTCGCTTTCACCAATCTGGAATCAGGTTAAACTTCTAAATTATATGAGCTAATCCGAGATTAATTTTTGGTTTGGTAAAATCGACACGAAGATATTATTATGACCAGCAAGTATTTAGTAACTCGGCTGTTGTTACTGATAATGGTTCGTATACAATTTCTTTTACATGCCTTTAAACCTCAGTATTCATCCGCCTAGCGTTTTTTGCAGTAGAAGGAAGGAGTACCTACGAGCCCGGGTCCGCTTTGTCACCTCCAAGATTTAAACCTCAGTAACAAATAGCTAAAATCTGTCGGGTTATTTAGCCTAGGATAGATAACAACGAATAGACTAATTTAAGGCGAATGTATACCTATAATCGTTACAACTTTGATGTTTATTCTTCAATTACTCCTTATGACCAAAACGGGCATTAAACCCACTTAAAATGTGACTAACCATCAAAAACCGATCTTATAAACGTAAACCCGCCTGGTAGGCACTCGTAATGGTTTGGTCAGATCCGGTTCAGCCCGCTAGCGCTAGGCGGGCAGTATGAACCTACACGGGTTTTGTCGGTTTCTAGTGTATTGTTCCATTTTTAGTCCGGTTGCGAATGTGTTAGTCCGGATGTTTTCCCTTCCATCCTAGCCGGGCAGAATAAAAAAATCAAAATACTGTAATGACTAAGCAAGAACCTGTTGCCTGGTCCCTGTTTAGCGGAGCCTCGTTAATCAAGACCGCCTTGCCGAGAAACAAAACTTGGTTGAAACTTCGTACTCGTACTTGTAATGCTATTAAAATTTAACTTAATGCTCTTTTAATGGCGGCCTCTTTATAAGAAACTAATTTTAACTGATGACAGCTTTCAAGTTTGACATACACTTGAGACCAAGTTAAGTGGTAGTTAGGTTTGTGTTTGTGAACAGAGAGCAAACTAGAACCAATAATGTTCCACTTAGAACAAACAATTGACTGAGGTTGTAACTTGTAACTATGTGTTACTAAAAGTACCTACGGTAGCACTGTTAATGCTCCATTTACTTTTAATCTAACAAATCACAGGTAAACTAGGTTTATAGAAATTGCAGGTTGAGATATTCAAGAAAAAAATGTATTAATAGGTATGTATAAGAAAACAGTTTCACCATAACAAAATCTACCGCCGTTACTCGTACAATTTCTAGATTAGCCGCACTTTTGCCCCAACCTTACAACTTAATAATCCGGCAACGTCGATAACCGTATAATTATCCCGAGGGAAGTGCCAATATACATTAATTTGGTCGGTAGTGTATTGCCAAGTACCTATTCGGCGGGCTCTTTTGTTTCGCCAAGCATTGTTGCTCACCCCCGATCCGTTGTGCGGAAAGTTGGGCCAAGTCGGGCGAGCGAGCCAAGTTTGGTGAAAATCAGACAAGTTACATCGTACTCCTTGAGGATTTTCACTTCTGAGTTGTCTGGTGCGTGACGCGGATGAAGCCGAGGGCCCGTTGGTTATCAACGGCCTCTGTTTATTACTCGAGTAAATTCTGTGCCTTAATTCAGTATAAGGTTATATTTTAGTGGAATCCTGTATTAGGTTAAGTTTCAAATATGGGAACCCAGCGGTGTCGCAGAAGTCACAGCACAGAAGACATTTAGTGTGAAGTCGGTCACGTCTACCCAGTTTGTCGTAATTTACCTTTGAAGAATCTAAGAACTTCAGTTTGGTTAGCTTTAAGGTGACTTAATAGTTGTAAAGCGAGTTTACTTCTGTGATAGCTTACGTTTTAAGCGTAAGAAGCATTACATTAAGAAGGGGTCGTCTAGTAGACGACGATAAACATACTTATATAGATAAATAAAAACTTAATTACATAGAAAACATCCATGACTCAGGAACAAGTGTTCGTGCTCATCACACAAATAAATGCCCTTACCGGGATTCGAACCCAGGACCTCTTGCTTCGTAGGCAGGGTCACTACCAACTAGGCTAAAGCGGTCGTCAAAGGTCGTCGAGTTGAAGAGTCAAAAACGCACAAATAAAGAATTAGAGTATTCCAAGCAGAGTATTAAGTATTAGGTACTATTTATAGTGGATCATTGGTACACAAGCTGTTACAGTTTGAGAATCCGTAATTGAAACCGCAGTGACCTAAATAAACAAAGTCTAATTAGTACGATTTGCATAAGCACATTGACGAAGTATCTAATCAATGTCGGACAGTAAGGATCACCTCATTAGTGACATTAGCGCTACAAATGCTTGATGGTGATGGTTAATAGCATGAATGGTAATAATATGAATGCCTGAAAATAAGAAAGTAGTGGATGCGTGTGGTGCAAGTCCGACCACTTTGGCACTCTTTAGGGGAGGCCTATGTCCAGCAGTGGATGTCTTGCGACTGATATGATGATGGTAAGCTAGTGACGTCATAGTTTTAGAGATTTAATATGTTAGAAACATCAAAACACAGAGTCATGAAACGTATGTTATTGTATAATTTATTATTTATTTAATACTAGCTTCTGCCCGCGACCCGTCCGCGTGGAACTCGTTTATATAGCAGCTCCATACAAACTTTTACCCCCCCCCCGCCCATTACACCCCCTTAGGGGATGATTTCGGGGATAAAAACTTAACTATCTCCACTTAAAATATCACGTCACGTTTTGCCGTGAAAGACGGACAAACAAACACACACATACACTTTCCCATTTATAATATTAGTATGGATGTATTTCACAAAATAATAACTTATCATACAAAAGGCGGACTTAATGCCGTAAGCATTCTCTACCAGTCAACCTTTGGGAAAAGCAGACAGATTGAAGGCGGTGTTTTATGTCTGAACATTGAAATAATTTTAAACTGCAAATACAAATCAATACAGACTTGATCAATTATAACGGCTACCAAACAATAACAGGTTTACTAGATAGCGGTGTATAAACGCATACACCGCACGCGCATGCATATAAAAAGTATTTTACAGTACATATGGTGCTACTTTTCCGCACTAGTGCGGAAAAGCGCACTTTCCGTGCATATGTCAAAACTTTAAAGAGCCATATGTACAGTAAAACGTTGTACCATACACGTGCGAATAGGTAATTCGCAACTCGTGTCGATTTAAAACACTCCCTTCGGTCGTGTTTTAATTTATCACCACTCGTTGCGAATTTCCTATTTTTGGCACTTGTATCGTAAATAACTATTATGAGTCTAGATTTTAATAGGTACTTTTAAGACAAAACACACCTCAACGTCAACTTAAATAGACTCTCAACTGGATTATCGATAAGTTGTCCGACAAACCCCAACAGAGGAGGTGGAAAAGGGAACAATAAATAAAGCGAGGCGCCCTGTAAATTATTTTAGCCCATTAGCACGACAGCTCAGACACAAATTAATCACGGGAATGACTTATAAGGCGTTTAGCACTTTGCGCCCGTGAGCTGCTTGTTTGTTGGTGAAGTTAAACAGATGCAACGTGCATACAATGAAAACTAGTGTCTTCTTTCGGGCCTGCGTTTCTAGGGGCGTTTCATGGTTGGTAGCAAGTATTTTGCGTAAAAGTTGGGGTTTGTACAAAAGAATACCTATAAGGTGACACAAAGCTAGTGAAGTTTGTACTCGTAGAAACTTTGAAACACGACTGTTTTTTTTTACCTTTAGTATATACTTATACATGTGCGTGAAACATAACATATTCCAGATGGGTATATATGAAAGGTATTATGCAGCTATGCATTTGTAGCGAGGTTATTTCTTATGGTACAAATATTGGAACATTAGTAAAAAAAACCAGCCAAGTGCGAGTCGGACTCAGGCACCGAGGGTTCCGTCCAAAAAAATATGGTTTTCGCAATTTTTCCTTTATCTTTGCTATAAAACGTTGCTTCGTACCAAATTTCAAGATTTTGAGTTCACGGGAAGTACCCTGTAGGTTTTGATTCCCTTGCGAGTTTCGAAAATTTGCGGAAATTCGCGGCATAAACGGCTGTATTTTTTGATTGCGTCGGCTTAGAAGTTTGATTTTTTCACAGCTCCAAGGGACAGTAGACCTGAGTATTTGGTATAAATTTTGGCTTGATACCTCGACGCGTTCCTGAGAAAAAGAGTCTTGACAGACGGACGGACGGACGGACAACAAAGTGATCCTATAAGGGTTCCGTTTTCTCCTTTTGAACCCTAAAAATGATCATGATTATTTGGCTGAACAAAACAATAAATTAGGTTGGTCTGCTTTGTAGTTCTTATTTATTACTAACATTCATGTATACTTTTGATTTTACTTGTGATATTGATATCTAACTGTTCCTCAAACCGCAACCAAACGAGACGTGTCAATATAGACACGGCGAAATAACTCAAGTTAAAGACAAATCACCCGCACGATATGGCGTCTGGCGTCATCTGTCACCATCGGAACTGTCAAACTGGGCTGCTAAATCGATCACGCGCGAACTAATATCCCAAGTTGGGCTTACAAGTCGCGCGAGTTTGACGACCGGTCGTCCAACTTATCGTTGAAAAGTTTTTATGTGCAACCGGCGAACAGCACACTTCGTTTTATTGGATGTTTCCGTGAAAGTTTGCTCTGTCGTCTTTTTAGGTGGATTGGCGACGTGATCTTTGAACAGTTTCTAAGTGCCGGTGTTATCTGACCAGAGCAAATTCGCTTTGGATTCCCCTAATAGAAAAGCAAATAAAACATTATTCCTGCTCGTTTCCATCGTTTAGTTGTTGAGATAAATAATGTACAAGATTTAACACGATTCGGCAAGTTTTATGTTATTTTTTTCACTAATTTATTTTCAGTGTGTGAACATGACAAATAAATATGTGGCGTGTAATTTTTAAATTATTGCAAATCATGTATTATTCTATATAACAGTGTGATCATGATTGCAAACATAAATGAAAAATGAAATGAAATTAAACATCATTTACTACTGTAAATAAATGGCGATACTAAATCTCAAATATAACAAATCAATCACCCCGCGATAATGTAAGATTTCAACCCACGCTGAGCCGAAACAATATTAACCAATAACAATCTTAGCGGTCGCAATAACCGCATACGGGCGGAGAAAAAAGACATTTTATATTTTTATGTATCCCTAAACGAGCCAACAAAGCTCTCGTGTAAAGGTCCAGTGAATCTCGGGTTCCGTCGATGTTTGCCGAAGGATATCCCCGGACAAACGAGTTCGAGGCTGGTGATCTCCCGGGATCGCGCGTTTAGGGACACAATAGCGATGGAGACACCCTGATATCACGATATATTATTATCACTGTTGACACCGCATCATGCTGGTCGTTTTTCGTCGCCAATTCAGCCTTTTGTTGTTGTAAAATATATCGTGCCCCCGAAAAGTGATTCTTTTCAACGAAAATGTGCGATATTACTTTAAGATTTTCGTGTTTACTTTAGGGTGGTGCGAAGAACAAAGTGCCGTTGCTTTACTTTGTGCTTAAACAAAAGTTGATGGTTGTCTTACCAGTAAAGTCAAACGCGTTTTCACAAATCCGATCTGGTTTACAGTAACGTTTATGTTTTATATTTGTCATTTATGAAATCGGTTACTAAGTATATTAAATACCTGTTTTCAATAACACTCGTAGTCCCGACTCAGATATCGTGAAAGCAACCCTACAAATGAACACAACGGTGAGCGTAGATATCATTTCTCAGGTGTCAACCTGCCGACTAGCTTTCAACAGAATCTAATCGATATCGGTCGTAAAGTGTTAGACAACCTTTGATCATATTATCTTGCGGCTCTCGTTGACATACTATTGAGGTTGTATGTGGAGCGGGATTTGTTATAAGCAGGTTTTAGATAGATACTATTCAGTGTAACAGTAAACTGTACGTACTATTTATAAATTGACGTGCTTTCAAATTAAATACATCTTTTTGGGGCTAAAACTGCATCCTTAACGAATTTGGATAAATCTGCTGATTGGCTGTCGTAGTTTTTTTTTATAAAACAAGGCTCAAGGCTCAGGAATTGAACTAAAAAGTGTCCTGCTATACCGAACATTAGCTAGTTCTTATAAATTAGTCAGACAACAATTTCTGGTTCTTATTCTTTCTCGTGGCCAGGAGACAATAAGACAGTTTCTTAGAACAAATGTTACAATATGGACTCCTAACATGCTCAGAAGATCCATACAAAAAGGGGTTGAACATGACAAGATAAGAGAAGAAGAAGACATGACACACTTCACATTTGGCGAAAATGAACCCATAAAATTGCAGTAACCATGCCAACTAGTGACAGAAAAAATTTGATTCACTCAAATACGAGCGTAATTTATTAACTAAGTAAATCAGTGAATCAGTTTCAGTAGTCGCTTCGTATTATTTCTTTACGGGTTACATTATATCCTAAGACGTGAAATTTCCAAGATTTCTAAATTGTATTGTGTAAAAAGGGGCTAAAAACCCAGCTTGTATGTATTCCACCTCGTTCGGCACACAAAGGATGTTTGCAAATCTCTCAGGGCAAACACGCTGGTGATCGGATCACTGGAACCTTGTCGGCTTGCGTAGATCATTGATAGTTAGATACAACGCACGTTTATTGGAGCCATGCGTCTGAGGTGCGTGATTGTGCGCTTTGTGACGGATTACACAAATCTTGAAAAATTTGTTGCTGTAGTATGGCTTGGGTTGTATAAAAATAACATTCATTGCTTCTCGAATTTTCTGTTACTGTATATATTCGATTGTATTATTATGGTTACCTATAGCAATCACTAAGTTACTTTTCCCAACTTGTATATCGTCTGTCTGATTATGCAGCTCTCTGAAACCACGAATTGTCGGGATTATTATAAAATAAACCTTACCTAACCTAATGGCATATACGCGATAAGTATTAAAAACTTGGGGTCTAGTTTCTTGCCAAAATGAGAATTGGGACAAACGATACAGTTGGGAAATGAAGATTAGTGATTGCGATAGGATACCTATTATTGAAACTTTGGATTGCAGCCACAACGGTTTGATAGGTTTTGTCAATTCTACCTAAAGCTGGTAGATCTACTGGCCTTACTGCCTTCGCCTACTGGCGAAAGATTTTTTAAATGCGTAAATTTAGAGATTATACCCCCTACATAATAAAACCTTACACCATCACAAACCGTCACCAAATTTACCTCTTTAAAATATTAGTGAGTAGTAGTATTTGACAGTACTACGGACGCATAATAAATAGTAAATAAAGCTTACCTGCAAGATGGTAGTGAGCGTTCAGAACTTCAAATCGGATTTAAGGATGGAACTAATGGTTATGAAACGAACAGAGGGTTATCATATACTGGACTTCAGGAATTAATAATTTAGCGAAGATGAAGAAAACCACGTAAATTCAGGATACATAAAGTGAAGTAGGTATGATTTATCACTTATGTGCAAGTGCGAATTCATAAACTAGTTTTATCATTATCAAAGTAACGATTTTCGGGGGATTATAATGTCTACATAATGCGTTATTTTTTACCATTTTGCGGTTTTGAACTAACAGTGAGAAGAAAAACAGCTTGTTAAATCAGTTATACACTGCCTGATACTTGGCTTTTTTACAAAGCTACGTATTATAGATTATTATCTGGCATTCATAAAAAACTTCCTCAATAATCGATATTTTTCCGGTATTTCATAATTGTATTTAATGAGCTGATTAGTACACAAAAAAAGGAAATAATAGGAGATATTACAATTGAATAGGTACCAATATTTTGGTATGAAAGGAATATCGGTATATTGTAAACGTAGCCATATTTATTCACCATACCTATAATTCTTATAAATACGATGAGTGAAGGAGTAACGCTTTACAGCAAGCTGATGATAATAATTGAGCCATTTCAACACCCCAGGGTGACGAATTCCATTAACTCAATTAAAAAATCGTTGGCCACGTTTGATTCCCGGCATTCCAGAGGCACGGGGCCTTCAGAGCCGTGGCGTGCAGCTTCATTGCCGCGCATATTAGATCACCTCGTGTAAGCGGGTCAAGTGGCTTAATTGTCAGCGGTCATATGCAAGGAGCAGCCGGTAATAATTTACTCGGGGTACAAACGCGAGACACGTTTAACTTTGATCTATACTAATAGCATAATTTGTTTGTTATTGGTTTGAATGTTAATTTAAAAAAGCAGTACTACTCGTACTACTACTATATATTGTCGAGATTGCCAAAGGCTTTCTTTGTTTCTGTAAAACACAGTGGCAGCTATAGGTACCCTGTTCCATGTAAGATTAGAAAAAGTGCATTATTCGTCACGTGGGAAAACCGTTGTAAAACGTAATACAAATATATAATACTTGTCGTTTGAAAATCACTAAATGATCGAAATAAGTAAAAGAAGTAAAATATTTCCATTTAATATCCTACGTAAATGAAAAAAACGTATACGTATTTGTTCTCTCGCTCTAAAGCGATAAGACCGCCTGTTGTTACCTTTATTTGTTGAATGTACCCTTGTAATTATTATGTATTATTATTAATGTATGTTTTTCCCGCCCACGGAACAATAATGTCCCGGACCTTTGGCAGACGTGCGTGGAGCTAGGTGATTATTATTATTATTATTTCTTTAAAATCTAGTGCTATCTGGAATGAGACATAGAGACTATCCTCTATGTCTCATTCCAGATGTTGTGTGTGCAGATGACGTTTAAGCCAAGTTAGAGGCTTTGGGGCGAATTGGAAAACTCTTGGTCAAGTTTCGTTGCCTACGCACTTGACGAATCTTAACCCCAACAAGGTCTAGATTCCCCATTAGGTTGTAAGGTCAGGCGGCAGTGACTTTGGAATAAACTAGTGTTTTGTCATGGGATGAGGCAAACGGACCCGAGGCTTCTTTAAAATAACCCGAAAACAGCACTGAAACTAGAAAATTTGCGACCGACTGATGATAGGAGCTGTCTGAAACAATTGTACATTTTTACTTGCGGCGGTATGGCGAAGGTGGTTAGGGTGAAAATAATGTTGTATCTGGGTGGATCAATTTTTTGTGGTGTTTTCTTGTCAAGTTTGACCCCTTTTTGTTTGACCTTCTAGGCACGTTAGAAGTCCGTATTATAAGAATTTCTAAGAAACTGTAATTTTGTCTCCTGGCTGACGCAGAATAACAACAAGAAATAGTTGATTGACCCATCCGCACTTCAATGTTTTCATTATTTTTTTATTAATCGTATGATATTTTACTGTGTGTTTCCATTTATTTCAAATCATGCGGTAAATAAGCAAGCCATGCATCTATCGAGAAGCCATTCTTATGTTTTAGACGAGGGCGCGTTCTCAAATTTTAATTATTCAAGGTTTGAGCGTGTTCAATGTATAACCGTAATTGGTTTTATAAACGATCTTTACGTTACCTTCATTTACGCAGAAGTAGATGTTCTCTCATATTAAATAAGGAACGCACATCTTTCACTTAATTATTATTTATTACACGTTGCGGGCTCGTCCGAAGAACAAATAGAGATGGAGCGCGTTGTTATTGTTACAATACTCCACTTGTTTTCTCGCTCAACCTTTCAGTTTTAGTGATGTGTTTCGGTTGGTGGAGTGGGCCAAATCATTAGATTCTGCCGAAAATTCTCTGTCACTTTCATTGAAGTACCTATTGTCGGCCGCGAGCCGCTTGCTATTCTCTTAAAGCGACGTCCCTAGGATCTCGTCTGATTTTGAATAGGGGCTCCCTGACAATCGATAGAACATCATATTTTGCATCTAGAATCGGGCCCCAGGTCTTCTCCGGCAGTTAAATTACAGAAAACAGATGACGTGCACCACTTCGATACGCGATCTTAATCTAATTGCACAATCAATTACCTATGTGACGGCCATACATATTAACACAACGCGTTCAATCGCCTAACGAACCGTGTGCATCGCACATTAGCAGTCTAATGTGCAAACATATCGAACCTGACATTACCCGCCTGGTTAGGTATTTACTACCCGCTTGTAACAATTGCCGTGATGATGATTAGCGGGAAGAGCTAATGATTGAAATCAAGATTAAATTGGGATTGGATATACAAGGAAAAATATGAATATCATGCAAGCCTGTATGATTTTCAGTAATGCAATGTGCAGAATACGCTGCAATATTAAGTCCTGTGAAATATTTGTTTCTGGTTTGTTGTAAAAGTTTGTTTGGGAGTTGTGGGACTCGCGTATAATTAACTTATTTATTAACCTCACTGAGGTCTCCCGACGTTTCGGATGTGCCGATGGTTAAGTCGTGTTTAGTAAAAACAATATGTGAGAATCGTGAAAGTTTAAATTAATTATCGTACGTTGGATGTTTAATCACGATAAATGACTACAGGAATGTATTCAGATTGAAAAGATATTTATTTTATATCCTATATTAAAACATATGATACTTTTTTCCCAGAAGTATTAAGATACCTTTACCATCACGCATTGTTATGCCTCCTATCGTACTGTATAGATTTTCAGTCTAATCGTAAGTCTAATTTGTAGGTACACTGTGTGTTTAATATGTGATGCTGAATATAGTTTTTCTATGACTGTCTATGAAATAATTCCTCGAAGTAAAATAAGTTATAACGCGGACGAAGTCGCGGGCAAAAGTTTGTTCTTATTATATGAATAACCCATTTCCACCCATAATAATATTTCTTTGGAAGCTATGCTACTGTTTTGCTACACTGGTGCTTCAATAAGAAACAGAAATAAATCACAGTTAATTAAATTTGTAATTTTAACTTTGAGATGCAAAGAACCCCACTTGTAATTCTTAATAGGGTTTTATCATTAAGAAGTTTGTAAATTAATTTCTTATATTGGCTTGTTTAATTCTGTACTAATTTATTATATTTTTTGTTTTAGGTAAGGCTAAATGATGACTCAACGCTGACGCACATTTACACATATAGGTAAATTATATAGTAAGTAATTCAGTTGCTTAGCCCGGGCCTCGGCGAAGCAAAAAATCCCATTCATAAAAGATCCCCGTATTATTCCAAGACGTGTTCACAAAGTTATGTGCCCGAAAGGAATGAAAAGGAATTTTCTATGTTGAGCAAAGAAAAAAAATTGTATTTGCGGGCCGTAGATCAAAACAGCGGTCGTTTTCCTTGACTCTGAAAAAATATTAAAATATCGGACCTTAGGGGGAACACACGATGTTAGGAAAGATGAGGCGGGTTCAATTTTGTCGATTCGATGTCCCCATTCCGTTTGCTGAATTCGTAATGGCGCCGGCGGGCCGGCTCGCGTCGTAATCGCGCCGTTTTTGTATTTAATCCGCGTCTACCCCCGCCGAGACCCGCCGACCGAACTGGAATATAACACGTAACACGATTTTAATTGGTATTTAAGCGGCTAGGTCAGAATACTAATTTAATTAGGGGAGTTAGGACCGACCACTGTTATATTTACAAAGGGTTTAATCTGTTGAGCAAGCGATGTAAATTTTGCTTTTCAGGATGGCCAGTTTCTTGAACTTGCTCACACGATACACACAGATGTTCTAAGGTCGTCAAATTTTAATCCCTAATTGGGTCCCAATAAGCGTAAGTAAAATTTTCTCTATAAAATGTTTAAAAAAAACTGTTGAATCCCAAGTAAAAGTTTTCCGACCAAACCCTCCTTCGTTTTGACAAATAATAGGCACAAAGTACGACAAATGACGGTCCATTAGACCTCCAATTAGTAATAATCCGATCCTTAATTACGGCCTAGTGTCATCGATCGTTTCTCTACAGATAATAACTCCGAGCGCCCAAACAAATGGATGAGCTCCCTTCGCTGGAAAAATCGTTTCCGAATTGTGTTGGATACAATTACTACACAATTAAGGATGCCGCAATGGGCGACGTGTTCGTATTGTTATGATTTATAAACTTCCTAGGGTTGTATTGGTGACGTTTTAATGACAATTTGTGACATGGCAGATGTCAGTGAAGTAGGTACCTATCTGGTTTTATTGGCAACACCGAGAGGTCACAAGATTCCTGAATTCTACATTAACCCTTTGAACGCCGAGAGCCACTAAAGTGGCCGACTGCTGTCGTGCCCACCACGCCAACAACCTTTAAAGTGGTTATGGCGGACACTGTCAAACAATTTTCTTACTGTCAGATAAGTTTCATATTCGCTCTTTAGCTGTCAAGATGCTGGCGTGTACGTCACATTATGAAACGAAAGTAAAAGCGGTCAAAGGGTTTAACAATCTTAGTTTATCAAGTGATTCTAAATTCAAATAATTCTGCAATTGTACGTGTCTGATTAATACTTCTGTTTGTGATGTATTCTGTATTGGTTTTTGATGTCACGAAGTCGCTAAATAATTCTTCTCATCATTTTAAACCTGGAAGTCTATCTGACTTAACCTACGGATTGAAATTAAATTATCATTAAGTACGCTCACGTTAAGCTTGTGGAGAAGGATGATGTGAATTTGGTTCCAAACCAATACGCTTAGTCAGTCAGACCTACATGCCAATTATGTTTCGCGAACACATTTAGTGAAACTGAAAATAGTGCTATTTTAATTAAATAGTGCCTCTTGAGGCTCAACATGAATTATTCCAATGAATGTTCCATAGTATCGAGGGCACTGTCAATTACGAGTAGCTTCCATTAATTTTGTGTAATGTACAACATTTTGTGTTTCACTACCCAGACGTAAGTTATGAAACCGTGTACATGGGCCAACTGTACCTAACATATTAATAGAATTATTTATACGAAACGGGACTTAATCGCGTATAATTAAAAACCTCGACATGTGAGAATCGTGAAAGTTTAAATGAATTATATTAATAGAATATTATTTGTCGTTGAACTGCGTACAAGGATGTTAATTGACTTAACACAACATTTTTCGGTCACGGACATACAATATAAAAAACAAAGTAGAGAGTATTGCTAATATTAAGTAGGTACATGGACTTATAAATAATTACGGCATGTCTGTGAAAAACTTATTCATGTTATAAAAGGCCATTCTAATAAGCCAAGGCTTCAGATCCAATCCTTGTCTCCTTGAGTATTTGACTACATGCTTTTATCAATGAAGCGTTGAGCACGATTTTTAAAGAATATCTATCCAACGGGCCGCCTACAATAAAAAAAAAATCTATTGTATTGAATCAAAAACCAACTTGATTAACAGTGCCTCGCATTAGCGCATGAACATGTGAAATGAATGAAATGAATGAATGAAATGAATGAATGAAATGAATGAAATGAAATGAAATGAAATGAATGAAATGAATGAAATGAAATGAAATGAAATGATTCGCCTCTCAAAACTGATACGCCTCGCCTCAGTTTTGCAGTCCTTTAGTTACTAAAAAATCAGCCTCTCACTTAGCCTAATATCGTTAGTGCTGATTTCATTACACCTACCAACGTTCGATATAATTTTCATTCGCCCTAATATTCGGATAACTAATCATATGGTATAATTATTTACTGGGCCTAATTTCATACCTCCCAATCTTTCCTAATACTAAACATCAAATGTGCTAATATGTTGGAAACGAATAATATTTTTTCCTAATGGCTACTAAACCTAATGATTAATGTGCCTAATGATTACTACTTTAATGTTCACTACACCTGATTTCGTCAAACCTATCTGTCACTTGACCTATTAACTTTTGCTCTAATGTTTCACTAGACCTAATTAATGCATATTTCTTCGAGATAGTGCAATTTTCGGGTTTTCTTTGAATTTCATCACACCTAATCTCGTCAAAATGGGAGCCAATAATGCACGGTCAAATAATGTACCGCCCGATATTCTGTGTCCAGTTTTTGTGGACGCGATTATTGGGTAGTGCATTATCAGGGCGGACAAAAATGGCTTGTTATAAGCGAACTCTGCCTTATGTCGGTTAGGTTAGGGTTCGTCCCTCAGACCAGAAATAGACACCCCGCGAAGCGGGGTGGCTTCGACTTGCTGTAGGGCTTCCACACGACGGCGCGCGAGCTCTCTCGATTTTTCACGCACTATACTTCTCTTTCAAAGTTTTGTAATAAGAGAGAGAGAGACAGATAGACATCGGATTACCTACCTATTCTACTCTAAGGCAGGACAGTGTAGGTACGACGACGAGCGAAGCGAGGAGTGTTAGGTAGAACTGCGACCCTACAGCACGCGAGCCGATCGAGCGAAGCGAGTGTGCCGCGGTAGCGGCCGGCAAAGCGCCAGAACCGACATAATACGAAAAACGAAAAAAATCGGTGAAATAAAATTAGTACTACTGACAATTTGGGATAATGACATTAGGCTAAAATATTTAGGCAAAATGAAGATTTGGGTTAGTGATTTTAGAGACATTGATAATAGTGTAGTCATGATTAGGCATTACAATATTAGGCCTAGGAAAAATCGTTTAAATAAAATTAGTCGGTGAGAATTCGGTCATGACAAATTAGACATTATGCAAATTCGGGATACTGACATTAGGGCTAGTGAAATTAGGTATGAAATTATAAGGGCTAACTGAGGGGAACCCACTCCAACATTGCAGCAGTCTGCCTCTACTGCAGAGTCATGATTAGTATTTAATAAAATTATGAACAATGCAAGTTTGTATTGGAAAATAAAAGTTTCGTAAAGTTATATTGAAAATTTGAAAATAACTTGATCTAAAATATGAAAAAGGAATAAGACGAAGTATTTCTTTTTTGTGATAACTTTCAAAGTAATGTTTCTCAGAAATGATTATAATCTAAAGCCAAACAAAGATAATACCGACGCCATAAACCTCGAGTGCAAAGTTTTAAATTCTTGGCATAGCCTGCGTCGGCCAGGAATCTTATTAACAATGATGTTCGTTAAACAAGTGGAGTTTATGAGAAAGCCTTAACAAAGGCAGGTCTAAAAAATAAAAACCTTATCCTGTGCCACGTGCGCGCAGTAAATAAACCACAGTAAACATACTATGTTCCTGAAATGAGAAAGGGAACGAACTTATTTACTTTCTATCATCATTGGTGTCTGCTTTCCTACTGTTTGATAGTGTCATGTGAGTGAACTGCAAAGCTTGGAAAGAGAATATTGTTGTTCGACTGTGTGTGTATTAACTAAAAATATTTTAACATCTTTTGATACATGTACGATGTTCGCTTATTCTTTTCAACAATGTTGATAAAGTTCAAGCGTATCGTCGAGTTCGCCGACGTACGAACCATGTCGTCTCAAGACGCTTGTAACGGCAAAGAGTGAGAAGGTTTCCAGTGTGTTTACTTAGAGCTCCAGATGTGCGTTTACGTAATCTTCAAATGAGCACTAGAACCCCACAACCGTCATTATATCATAGAGTAAATGACATTTATATGTATTTAACGTACGGTGTACGAAATGTTACCTAATCAACTACGAGTAGCTCGAGACGCAAGAAATATTTTACTTTGGATAAAATGCTAGGTAAGTATGTCGAGGTGATCAGTGGCACCAATTTTTCCTAACCCGATTGTTAGCTTATGTTGTCCTTTTTTTAAAAGTGTGATTAAAGTTAATTTTTATTCTGGCAAATCACGATTTCTCAATGGGATAAGTTCGCCTTTGTACATTATTTATGATTATTTTTGTATATACTGTATTCCATCTGTTTTATTTATGTACAATAGAGCTTAATCCATACATACAAACATTTCTCGGGTGGAAAAGGCTAAAAAAGGCTTGACTACTGTACTCATGAGACTGCGTCGTAGTTGCGAATGTAATTGATCGTCGTAGCCGCGGCAAGATAATTCCACGGCGAGTGACGTGAGCCGCATTGTTTGCGCCTCCAGTCTTTTATTGCGTACTTAATCCCTGTTACTCGCAATACTCGTCCTCGTTCTCGGGGACGGCGAAATGCTAAACTAACGCCATCGCATTTGATAAGTGACGCGGCTGGCGTTTACAGTTTTGTTAGTTGTCGCGTTTAGCGTGCTCGGCGTTTCTTAGTGTAGTCTTAAAAGCTGTCGTAATGAGATCCACACGTTTAGAACGGATTAGACCAAATCAAGAATAAGGTTATCCAGAACGGGGCATAACTATATTTTATTCCGCTGCTTCGCCTGGGTTCTTAAGTCTTTGGGGTTGTAGCTATGTAAGTTTGTGTATGTAAGGGTAATCTCCGGAATGATGTATTCGATTGTACCTGTGTATTGCAGGGACTCCCTGGGTGGATACGGGTGATGGTTTTATGCCGCGGCATTGCTTGAGTTCTTTGCAATACGCGAGCGAAATTTCGCAATATCATGTATATCTACGTATGTGTAAAATATATATCATGTCGAAACGCCATCACCAATATGACAATTTGACCGATAACAAACGTCGAGCGAATAAAATATGGGCGCGGAATATTAAATTAGATAACGTCACGATCGAGCGACACGATAAAACAATAACACGTCGACCCTGCTAATTATTCGATCCATCAATCATTTTGTGGGCCGCCGAACCCTCGGCTCAGCCCTTGTTTAGCCAACATGAATTGGAACAATCGTCTTTGGGGCCTGAATGTAAAGTTGTGCCGATTGAATTAATTCTATTGCTCTGTTCCGTCTCCCGTAACAAATGTTAAGTTTAACATTCCACTTGCGGTGCCCTTTTATACAGTTTATATGGCCTCCTAGGTTACGAAAAGTGCACACCGTTTATTCTCGCTATGCTATAGCGGTTTTCTAAACATAACGATTAAGAGGACTTTATAACATGCCTTCAGGCATGTAAATGATACTAAAATCAAAATTATACCATTTAAATATGAGTATAGTTAGAATATTATACTAGATACCTGTATCAACTTAGCCTTCCCTTCAAAGCTGAACATTAATGTAAATTTTAGGCTATGTACTAGCATATTGTACCTAAATGCTAATATTTACTAGACTGAAGTAAACTGTACCTAGTAAATTCAAACTCAGACTCAGAAGTTCTAAGTGAAAGTCCTGTTGATACAAACCTAGTACTAAAAGGCATACACAAATAATATGTAGTACCTACCGACGAAGTAGAGCTACGAATCTATATATCGTATCTATATACAAAGACTGCTTATTGACATTATCAATGTGACATAAAATTAGTACATTACTGTAGAGGCCGGGAAAATAGGGATGGCCGACAGGCCAAGTAGAAAAAGACAAAAAAGCGTAGCGAAGCCGGATACGTAGGCAGAGATATTTATGTTGAAGACGAATATACCTTCATCTGTTATTTGATAATGAACACTAAGTAAAATTGTCCAGCTTGGTGTCATATTAATGCAATGTGTTTTGTTTTGTTTGAACATTTTTTTGTTAACATGAAAATTGCTGAGATAAAGGGACCCTTAAAACAAAAGTAGGTTTCCAATTTTGTATGAAATTTCATTACGAACGTCTCGTCCGGTCTCGCCCGAAACGTGACACTCAAAGCCTATTCTAAAAAATACAAAGTCACTATTGCATTGCATGTTTGAAAAAACAAAATACTTGGTTAATTTTGCCACTAAGATAGATTTCTTCCCTGTTAAACCGCCCGAGCCCGACTTTGCTAATTTGGCCCGGCTTAGCGCCGACCGGTTAGCTTCCCTTGTTAATGCTGTACCTACGTAATTCTACCGTCCCACTCAAACGGACGTAAATGCTTTATTATTCGGTAGACACTTAAGCCCTTTTGCATTAGAATTGCAATTTAGTCCAGTGTTTAGCGCCATATTTTGAAGTTACTGGAGAGAACTTAGAGGAAACTGAGCGTCTACTCACACGGTCTTGGTTAATACGTAACTACTAACACTTGTTATGTTAAGAAGATTAAGTGAAATAATATGTATGTATGTATGTATGTACGCACTTCATTGTACACAATGACAGCGTCAGTCGGTCATAAATACCTAGTTATCATGTAAACAGTTAATAAAACCGTACATTCATACAATTATTACAGTGTCAGCAGATACTCGATATTCCGACCATTCTGAAATATCGGTTTATAAAATATTTATACTATTTCTTTTTATTTCGAATAGCTGGTACCTATGTTCGATATGCGGTACCTCTCGGGATTATCGATATCCATGGCGCGGACACACTTGGTTACGAGCTTACGTAAAGTACGTTAGCGCAGGAACCGAGACCATTCACGGCATATTCAAATTCGTTAAATGGGTGTGGACCAAATTCTTGGCCATTGTAAGCCTGGTTTGTCGGTAGTTAGCCATTACAAACTGAAGAAGTGAACAAAGTTTCGTTGTGACACTAAAATTAACCATAAGGTTGTATGGTTAACTTCCGTGTCATTCATAGAAAATTTAATTATGTGATTTAAGGTGGCCCAAGATTTGGTCCTTACCCAAAGACGGGTCCCTGAATTACCGACTGTTACCAGTATGTTTATTAGGATATCCTCAACCGGGTCACTAACGCCTTTAAGGTATAAAGTTATCTCTCAACATGTTTCAGGCGGTAGTATGTTATATGTGTCAAATATTATTTAGAAAAATAGGGACTTTATAAAATTATATATTCAGGTCACTTTTTCACGTCATCACGTTTCACATTTTGTTGTTTGTTGTGTAGGAGCGGTACATTTTTTTCGGAGCGTACGTTACGCCCGTGCCGTGGTTTTCATGAATTATTACCGAGGGTTTATCCCTGATAAAATTAAATTCGGCAGCCACCCGCCTCTGAATTACGCTCGCTAAATTACCGGTCATTGTGAAACCGCACCATTGTTGTTATCCCGATGATGATTGCGATGCCAAATATTGAATATTGATTTTAATATAGCTTTCCAGATTGTTTCGTGCTTTATTGGATTTGTCTCGGTTCGTGCACAGTGTTGCTACAGTGTGTTTGCTATCTACAAAGTGTTTATTTTTACGGGTTTGTATTGGCCACTGTTATATTGTATTATAGGTGTGAAATAGTGTTGTGATGTATCGCTCGCCCGAGCCGTGGAGATTCGAGCCGTTACACAATAAAATAGCGTTACGTAGTACTGATAACGTAACGTTATTATGTAACTATAATTGTGTACCTATGTTTAGCAAGAAAATAAATATACCGACTTCTCTAAATGTTTCGACAAAATCAATCATTTTAAGTTAATTTCAAAGCTTGAGAAGCTCGGTATTCACGGTGATCTCCTGAGGTGGATTGAGTCATATCTCAGAAACCGAAGCCAGGCTGTGGCGCTGAAGGGTTATACTTCCCGTTATCTCCCAGTACCGTCAGGGGTGCCGCAAGGTTCGCACCTTGGTCCTCTCTTTTTCATCTTATATGTAAATGACATGGCAACCTGCTTCAGAAATTCAGAACATCTTGTTTATGCAGATGACACAAAAATTTACAAAGCTATATCTTCTGAGGCTGATTGTCATAGTCTACAACAAGATATCGATAGTTTTTACGAATATTGTTCAAACAATTATCTGTACCTAAATCTAGACAAATGTTTCGTGATAAGTTTTTCCCGTAAACAAAATATAATCAATTTTACCTATCGTATTGCTGGGAAGCAGATAACTCGCGTTAGTTCTATTAGAGACCTAGGTATTATTATGGACTCGCAGCTTAATTTCAATAATCATATCGACAAAATTTGTAACAGAGCCTATAAAAATCTAGGCATGATACTTAGGATGGGCAAACCCTTTAGGCGCCCCTGCACCCTTAAAATATTATTCTATTGTTACGTCAGGAGTATTCTTGAGTTCGGTTCTGTGATCTGGTCTCCTCAATACCACGTCCATATTAACCGCCTTGAAAGAATACAAAATGTTTTCTTGAGGTCACTGTGTTACAGGACCGGTACACCTCTGGAATCGTCGGCTAAGTCAGCCAAACATTTTAGCATGGATTCCCTCTGTAATAGGAGACTGTTTCTGGACACAATTTTCTTCTTTAAGATTCTAAAAAATGAAATTAATTGCCCAAATTTGCTGCAAAATATAATGTTTCATGTACCGCATCGCTCCTTACGTCCACGTAATTTGTTCTATGTGAGTTCCGCACGCACTAATTACTCAAAACATACCTTTTCCAAACGAGTTTTGAAAAACTACAATGACTATTTCTGTGACATCGATCCGTTTATGCACTCTCTTGATGTTTTAAAAGAACGTACGAGATCTAAGTTGTTATCGATAAAAAATACTTAGTGTTCTACCTACTTATTTTCCTACTCGCTAAGACGCTTTTGTATATTTTTTCTTAATGTTTGTATTTATGAACCTCCAGGTCTGTTTTTATATAAATTTATAATTACCTCTATATTTTTATGCATGACTGTATGTGTTCTGAACAATAATAAAAAAAAAAAAAAAAAAAATGAATATGAATATGATGGCTCGGCCGAACTTTAACTCACAATACTAGTAATTATCTAGTAAGCCTCTCGCCTTCGCTCGCTTTCTCTCATCGATTAGTTGTTTTTTTTTCAAATGGTGCACCCACGCTATCCCGGACAGCTCCCAGGTTATTCACACCCCTGTTTCGCTCAATCTTGGTTACGCCCTCAAAGTTATGGAAATATAATTATCCATCTGACGGAGGAGAAGTATGCTATATTAAAAATTAAAAATAAAAGAGAAAATTTAAGACGATAACGAAACTATATTTATTATTAAAAATATTAGGCTAAGGGCCTGTTTCACAATCGCCGGATAAAGTTATCTGCCAGTTAAAATTATTGCTATCCCTTTATCCCGTCATATAAAAGAAAAGTGACAGCCATCATTAATCTGACGGATATGTTTTATCTGGAGATTGTGAAACAGGCCCTAATTTTAATAACACTTTGTTTAACTAACTAAGGTTCCCGTGGCACTGCTAATTTCCTTCCTTTAATCTTCTGAATGCTCATCTGTAAGTAGTTTAACACGTGCTCGAGGCTAGTTTAATGCTTGGAATGAAGCTTGAAGTCGTTACCAGTAAATTGTTAATACGTCGTCCGTAGTAATGCCATGTGTTCGGCATTACTACGAAGAATATGACAAGTTATTTCCCTTATGTAAGATCTTACCGGTTGATAAAAAAGTTGAATATTAATTAGGGTTAGAACATTATTATAGCGATGATCACAAAATAAAAATTAGTAATAAATATAATACAAGAAGGGTTAGAGAAAAAAAAATAGTACAACAGAAAACTACAAACTATTATGGTAAAAGAGTGTCTAAATATATTGTACCAAAAATATTTAACAAAATTAATATCCTAAGAGAAACTCCCAAAGTAAGCAAAACTGTGTTAAAATCAAAGTTAAAGGGCTTCCTCCTTGATAACGAGTTACTGTCGACTAGCTAGCTAAGATAAAACTTCAAGGATAAAAGTACTCACCTACGAGCATGCCTAGTTTTAAGTTAAGTTTATTAAGTTAAATGCATGCAATGCGCTTTATTGTACACAGAAACAGGTTAAAAACACGTCATAACATATAAGAGGCAAACTTATCCCTATAGGGGAAATGTTACTAAATAAAAATTTTAATGTAAGTAAGTCTCATTAAAAATTGTTAGATTTAAGTAAATAGGTTACTATAAAACATGAGCGTTTCTCGCCATCAAACGTCACAGTTTGGCGAGTTTGTATATAAGGTATAAAATGTAAATTCCTTTGTTTTTGAATAAATAAATAAAAAAAAATTACTAGGGACTGGGACTCGCCTGTGAAACTGCAACAATTACAGTAACGTGTTACTCATAAAGTTGACTGTGCGGAAGTTTGTGTGATAGGGAATGCGCGTCGCATCCAGACAGCCCGATTTTACTTTTGGGAATTGTTAAGTAGTTCAAAGCTTGAAAAATATGACTAGTATAAAATACTGAATGAAAAGAAAATTTACAGCGGACAAATTACGACGATTTATATACAAAATTTTATAATTCATCCCGAGTTACTAATGAGGCACATAATAAGCCCATTATTATTTACGCGAGTTCACATGTCGAGTTTTGGAAAAGTCCAATGTTCTATCGCGCCTCTACCTGCGACGAATGTAGAAAGTTTCTTTTTAAAGTCTCACTCGCTTTGGGCCGGAGTAATGGGGGGAATAAGTCAGCGTTCCTCGCGCCTAATTTGGCAACCCGACGCGCGGAATTTATAGGGGTGGGGCCTCTCCAGCTTGAAATATTCGAAGGCTCCACTCGGCCGTGAGTTATGAATGAATCCCGTTAAAGAACCCGGAAAATTCCTAACGGCATGCGGCCCTCAACGCTCCTGACCCACCGATCGGGATTATTGTTTTCTGATTTAGGTGACAACCGCCCGTCCGTCTCCGTCAACTCCGCTTTTAATAAATCCCGGACTCAAACCCGACGACTGACAAATTGTTATGCGCATATTACACGAGCGCCATTAAGTCACGTCGCCTTTCGAGTTTAAATGCAATTTTAATAAGTTGTAAATTGCGTACCCAGAACCTACAAGATTAAATCAAATTTAACTTTGCCCCACGCGCCAGGGTCGTTTCAGGGCGCTCTGCTCAGCATTATGTGGGAATTTAAGAGCCATTACCTCACAAGTTAAAGGAAATTTAAATTCCCTCCGGTTTTGAGAAAACTAGTACGGGATCAAAATTTTAATTTTCAATTTAAAGTCCGCGCTTGGGGAAAGAAGGCAGGGATGTTTTTATAGGAAACACAGTTAGAAAATTATACATAAACAGTCGGGTAAAAATGAGAGATTGAATGGGCACAGCATCGGCTACAGGCGCGTTGGTCGAATCCGAATCTGTATGATTTATGCGCAGCAATCGGTTGCGACGCGCCCGGTGGTCTTCCCGCATTTTTTCGCCATTTCCATGCCTGCCTCGTATACCAGTCCAAAATGGATCCTATTTTTAAAAGAACCAGCAATAAATTCAAATGAAAAATCTCAAATCTTTACGGCTTCACCTCGCTTCACGGTCCCGTCTGGCCTTTATTGTAAATCCCTATGAAATATCACTGTTAAAAATAATTCAACTTGTGGAACAGTTAACTAATGTAGCAAAGCAGTTTAAAGTCTGTAGACAAAGTCGACCGGAAAACTTGTCCGCAGTTAGTGTCGGGTAATAAATAACAGGAGTTGACTAAAAATATGTCCGGAGCGGGGCGGAGGGCGGCGCGAGGCCCTTTCTCACCGAGGCTTAGACAGTGCCTTATTACTCTCACGCTCAAAACTACAAATTGAATTTCCACTTGTGTGAATATTTTAATGCCCTCTGTTGACTTTAAAACGCTGGGTCGGCACTATGCCGCTTTGAAATGTAAACACGCAGTTTTCATGAAAGTTGGGCCCACTTGCTTGAAATGGGAAATGCGGCTCGCCAAAATATAGAGTGATTTTGGATGTTTCAATTAACTTCGCTTATAAAGGCGCGCATATGTGCCCAAGTAATTAACCCGATTATAAAGCTTTCGGTGTGTATATAATTTATTAATATAATAGTATAACATTGTCTCATATTTTATTCCATGGATATTTACTCTTTTAGGTACACTTTAGCTAACCATTAGAAAATTAGAAGTCAGTTAATATTTTCAGGCAGTACAATAACTTTCCCTGTTCTGTGCATATAAAAATGGCTGTCATACATCGACTCCGTGCAACCTCCGTTGCTTGCTGCAAATTTTACTTGTATAAGTACTTGACATCTGTTATAATATAAGACGCATGGAAAAATCTACTGAATATTCCGTCCGTCCCGCAAACATCAAGTCGCGCCCTAGGGTGAAAAGGTTATATTCTGAACCGAGTCACGTCTCCGGCGCGATAGCGTGAGGATACTTCTTCTCGATTGCTTGTAGATTCACGATTGTGATATGGAAACATAAATGAATAAAAAAATAGATAACGTTTAGTTCTTTCTCTTTTCAAAATGTCCATGCATTTAGCCCTATGTTCCATGTACATATTTTATTAGACATGGTAAGTATATTGTTTGTTCAAGTCTGTGGTTTGAAGTGGGCGGGTAAATTAATTGAAATAACACGGTAAATGTATTAATATTTCACTAAAAAATTTCATTAATCATGAAAAGGATGACATTTACGTCCATATTTACATACCAAAGGGATACTCTTTTATGTATATATATGTGTGTTCGTTATTAACGTATAAAAAGTTACTAGAAAAGGAAATATTAATTTATTAATATTACACATTTTCTAATCTAATCTAATTCGTCCGTAATGAAAATATTTTGCGAAATTCATGCTCGTTGACGTGAAGGGACCCACGACGTTATTCTTAATCTTCTTGGAATTACACAGCTCACATATTACAATTATTAAGTACAGTCAGTAATTTCGAGTATTTTTTTTAAATAACTATTTAACTCAAAAAATTACTTAACGTAGGTACGTAAGGTAAGCCATGTACATTTATTTCGCCAGGCGGTATATGATGTTTATTGGCGAGTGATGCGCTACTTATTAGTTCACCAATAAACTAATTCATGCATGTATAATCACGTAGTGTACGTACCCAACGTTCCGGCACTGACCAATATCTTGTATGCTATTTACACCCAGTCTTGGCTCCCCTCTCATTTCAACCAATCGTATTAACTTGACCATTCGATTCCGTTACTATAAATCTGCAGACCGATTGCGAATCGTTCCGTACGTACGTTTCGCAAATCTGGTTATGTTATGAGTTGTCCTAACGATTACTCTAAAAGTTACGCAATTATCCCACTGGTGTTTATAACCACTTAACGAAACAATTACGTTTACTCTTAGCAAACCATTTACACCATGTGCATTTCTCCATATTTCACTTGTAGGTAGTTATTGTAGTCACCAAGTAACTTTATGTCTCGGGGGTATAATTTAATCTAATTCCGAGTTACAAAACAGTGCGGCTGAACACTCCATTACTGTGCTATCAGCGCATTACGAACTGTCAAAACTTTAATCTGTACAATTTGTTGGCTGACACGGTTGCTTTACAGACTGGTAAGCATTTCAGTTTGGATGTTTAACATACCTTCGCGGGGTAACTTTGAAAGTTAGAATTGTTGAGGAAAGTTAGTCCCTTAAATCTGTAAAAACGACAATCAAGTTAATGAACATACACTTAGGTAAATTCGGAAGGGTCTCCCTAGATAGGATACTACTGCTTGGCCAGGTAAACACTCCTGATGTCTTCATATTTAAAGTTCGAATGTGAATAAATTATTTATGAACACAGGCTTTTGGAACTCAATCTTAGGTCTAATGTCTTGCTCTAAAGTAATAATCCAATTAGATGTAGCGACTAACAAACAAGTGTAATCAAGAATATGTTTAACTAACACGTATAACAACTTTTTCTAATTATTTCGGCTACTTTTCATATTCAATACAAATTTAATATAAACTTGCGTGACTGTGTTAGACCCAACAACAATCCTGATGTAAAATTAATTGACACTAGATTTATAGGAAACTTGCAATAGTTTTACGTTTTTAATAGATTAATCCGACTATACTCGTAGTTAGGGTTGTCGACGTCGCCATCAATAATAAAGCGGTGCGCATGCCCGCCGCTCGCTTGCTAATTTTCATACTAAACGAGCAGGTGCATTATTAAAATGTGTTCCGGCTTGAAAACCCTAACTCTAGCTGTGTTATTTCGACTCAATCAGCCGGTTAAGAATTTTATGTGCATTACGGGTAAATTTTAAACAGAAATAGACGGTATTTAAACCTGAAATTGCTTTTATTATCTACTAACATTTTTTCGTAACAATTTATTATAGATTCAGAATTGTCCATAGAGGTTCACTGGGTTTGCGCATGCTGTACGTTTTCTTGCTAGGAAAAACATAAATAAGTAGGTACCTGCTTGAAGTTCTTCATAACTGTTTTAGGACCAGGTATAAAACTACCTGTCAAGAGACAATATATCATATTACTTCCCCGAAACTAAAGCTAGAAAATTTCATTTGGAAACTTATTTAAACCATCCGCATAGGCTCTCCCCCAGTGGTTCGGATAATAAATATCCAACCGCAGCGCAGCGGCGACGTGTCCAACTTGGTACAAGTCGTGAGAAGTGTGCTGCAGCATTGAAAAACGTCGTTTGTGCCGTTGAAACTGGAACACATGTGGGACAATCTAGCGTGCTGCACCTATGACGTGTTTGTGCCATCCATCGCGCGGCGAGCAGGTGTCAAAACTAAGATAGGTACGTTAGCCTAATGTATGCAGATTGCATCTCCACTCCGCGCTGCAACTCTGGCCCGCGCGGAGTACGTTGCATTACCTTATTTAATGTAGTAAAGTGTCTAATGGTTGACAACAGCTGGCTTTTAGTTGTCTAATGTACGGCGGTATTAAGGAACTTTTAACCGCGTCCGTATTCGCGCTGCCGGTCTTTAGCGCGTTTTACGACGCAACTAGCAAACTTCGTGAACATGGTTATGTTTCGTATGTTACATTGAATAATGAAACAAAGGAAACATGTCACACATAATTATTTTACTTAAACTTGTAAGTTCATCAATTTAGAATGTTTTGTAGTATGATATTCATGTATATGACACGCGATAGGTATTGTTGTTTTTATCTGACTAGCTTCCGCCCGCGACTTCGTCTGCGTGGACCCGGGATAAAAACGATCCTTTATTTAAATTCAGGCTATGAACTGATATAGTTGTGTGACGTGCCAAATTTCGTCAAAATCGGTTGAGCCGCTTAAGCGTGATTGAGTTACAAACATCTAAACATCCAAACTTTCGCGTTTATACTATTAGTAGGATTAGACTCGGTAGGACGGGTTGTATCTTAAATTTCAATTAAAAAATGAAAAAAAAAACATATGCACAACACACACGTCCACTGCGAAAAAAAAACCAAAAGGATAATCTACGTTAACTCAGTGATTTAATAGTCACTCAATTTTTTGGAAAGTTATGAAACCTGAAGACGAAGGTCGAAAGTGAATACCTACAAATTATCATCTTTTTTCTCCTATATTTGTAAAAGTCTGTCCTCCAATTATTATGTTCATGTAAGCTCGTTAGTGAAGACTTTGACTGGTTCTCACGCAAAATCATGCCCAAACGACGGATTGGAAACTTACGTTACGCATTCCAATTTTATTTTATTTCATTTCGTTTGGTTTAGCGCTGGTTTTTTGCACGTTGGTTCGGTTTCATAAGTGGAAGTAAATACACAAACATATTGGCATCAAGTCAAAGTAAAATTGGAATTCGTGCCGTATGACTGAAATCGACCGCCGCCTGCTTATGAGGCGCGCATGTTTTAATAAAATATTTTATTATGGAATATATCGTCGTATATTTTTATTACTTCTCATATCCCTCTATATTACGTACTCGTTATTTATTTTTGATATCGTTTTTTCGTACAGCTTTCCTTTTCACAATTCCTTTTGCACTCTTACTGGTGGAACTTACCACTGTGCATTAAATCTGCGACGAAATAAATATGTATCATAAATGCGGAATTGGTCATATATTTTTCTTATGAACACACTAAAATAACCGTATATAAGGTGAAATCGAAGACGTTATCTGAAATGACTCTAATAGTCATAATCACGTAGGTATATACGTGATGTAGGTCTCAAATTGTGAAATTATACATACCTATACTTGCCAGAAGGGGTAGACCAAAAAAATTAAATTGATTATTTATTATTGCAGTTAATTATTGTTGGTTATTATTTTAGCTATTCATTCCTAGCAATTGTGGATTCAAAGACTGAGAAAAGAAAGAGGGAGAAATAGATTATTCAAATAAGGGTCACTTAGAATTACACTTCATAGGTATCCAAGTGACGCCACACTAGCTTTACATAGCCATCCCTCAGTATTACTTAATGGAGGTTGTTAAATAGTAATTCGTTCCATTAAACGGAGAACTGGATGCCGGGCGTTCCCCGGGGTCGTTAAAATGAATGAAATGGAAAATTCCCTCACACGTTAGCCATCGTTAAATAAATTAGAAATTACTTAGTTACTATTAATAATATTGCCTCTTAGCCTTAGTTCAGATTTGAACCAGTTTTGTTCATACTTTTGGAGGAATTCCGAACTACACTTTACTCTATAAAGGCCTAAAACCGTTTTTCATACTTGAAATATAAATCGGAAAATATTGTATATTCAAAATATAAAGGCGATTACTAATTAATATTATGACAAAATTTACCGTTCCTTTTTTTTCTTATATCTTGTAAGCCTATGTTGTGTCCCACTGCTGGGCCAAGGCCTCCCCCCTAGACTTCCAACTATCCCGACTCATTGTCAATTCTGGCCAGTCACTTTGAAAAACGTCCAGTTCATCCCGCCATCTCCTCTTCGGCCGACCACAGCGCCGTTGCCCATCGTGTGGCACCCACTCGGTAGCTATTTTAGCCCACCTCTTTGGGTGCATAAGGCGAACCCCGACAATGCCCGTTTTTGAGCGCTATCCTTCCTTTCGTTTCCTTCCGCATCTATCCTTTTCACTCCAAGTATGTTGCGCTCCATGGCCCTCTGGCAAACCTTCAGTTTGGTATTTTGTAACTCTGTCAGCGACCAGGTTTGGGCACCGTAAGTGGTAGACAGTATGTAGTTTATTTATTACTAACTATTTATTTACTTACTTTATATTGTTGGTCCCTCCTGTTGTGGAAGAAGTTGCACAATTCAAATTACACAAATACTGGTATTACAATAAATAGAAGAAAATAATAGCATTCTCAGAATGAACAAATTGCGAGGCGTAGCACGTAGTTAGTGTTCGTAGAAGGCTACGTTCAAATTTCGTAGCACTTTGTAGCATACGTCCGTAGTTATGCGTTTTAACTTTGCCTTGTACTTAACACACTAAAGTTTAGTTTAGGTTAAACATACCTTTATGTTCATTACATTTTTTTATAATAGGTCATAAAATCAACCATGTGGCCGATTTTGTAGCATCTCGATGATATCACAACCATTATACCCACTCTATATAACCTTCATCTTCGTATGACTTTCAACACCGTATCTATTAAGCGGTCGACTCATAGACACGTAGATATATAATAGTATTAATAGTTATAATTTATTTATTTATTTATACTTTATTGCACAAAAGAACAACTTATCGTACAAAAGGCGGGCTTATTTCACTCCCAGGAACCTGCGTAGCGGGCGCTTACGCCGTAGTTGCTTTCCGATACATACAATGCCGTAAGCTTTCTCTACCAGTCAACATTTGGGTAAAGCAGGTATTATTTTTATTTTAAATATTTATTTATTTAAGCTAAATGAATACATATTTTTACACGTCTATAAGCAATCAAACACAACTCTCCGTATTCAATCATTCATACCTATGGTAATTGAGAGCTCATGGGATATTTTTATTATATGCAAAAATTTGTTGATCGCAAACTCGCAGTAATTTACCATTTTGATATTAGTGGCAGCATTCTGACAATTAACGTTAATAAACATTGTTAAATGTTGAAAATAAGTGTGGTCATTAAATTACTATCAGGAGTTTACAGTTTGTTCGAAATGGTTTGTGATTTAATCAAATGGAAATGTTGTTTGCTGACTAAATGTCAGCCTTGGTATATTATGTACTTGTACAACAGCCAGGCTGAGGAAACTGGTTCCAGTAGAAGTTTTGAGTTTTGGGGAAACCACCACATTACTATATAAATATTTCCCAATTTGGAAAATGGTGATTAATAGAATATATATATAAGATATTAAGTAAGAACTAGGCTATGTAAGTATGTATATGTGGGTGAAGCAAGAAAGGTTTGTCAAGATCGTAGCAAGTGGAAATCCGTGATTTCTGCCTACCTCTCCAGGAAATAGGCGTGATTATATGTACATATGTATAATTTATTTAGCAGCCTAGTATATATATATGTTGACAACAATTAATTACGATGTATTCATCCCGCGTTAATCCTCTAGAAGAATGTTGAATTGATTATCTTGGTAGGAGGCTAGATTCAGATCATCGCTTTTGCATCGTATTGTGCGCTTGTTCAGACACGTTAGCTAAGCGTATGTCGAAACCTAGATTGTTACGCGAATACGGGGCTAAGAGGCGATTAAAATGGACAATGTAGTACTCGCGTAAAATTATGCAATCTGCAATCGTAAGCGGATTGGATATCCGGATCCTAAAAATAGAACCGGCTAACGGATAAATCGAGAGTCAAGTGAAAATTTAACTGAATAAATTGGTGTAAGCGGCGTAGAACAAACGAAAACAAAAGAAGCCCGCACCGGTCCGCGCGGACAATTTGGACAAGACGCGGAATTTAGTGCGGAGGGAACCGAACGAAATTGTGTCTCGATACAAGTTCCTATTTTAAATATTCAAACAAGTGCCCGAGTAGAGACGGCGCGATGCATATTTAAACAAAGGAGAGGGAGGGCAATGGGTTGTGCTTGTCCGTCTACAGGAGGGGGTGTAAATGGCAAAAGGAATTGTTTTTCATAAATTATAACCGAGTCCCCGAAAAATATTCTTAACCAACTTTCTTTGTTTTATTTTTTGACATCTCACTCAATTTCCTTATGGACTTTGGTCTCACTTAGTTCAGAATTAACAACCTCAGCCGTTCCTCTGCGTGTATAAAATAACGTACCCCGTTCAAAGTTCTACCGAAGTTGTAGAGTCACTTCTGAGGAAGTAATTAAGGTAATTTGTTAGCCTCATTCATCATTTTAATTACGAATGTCCGCGTATGCCAAGTATTTTCAATCTTCTTAGACGTAAATTAGGGGTTATTTTATTTAATGTATCATGTACACAGTAATTTTATATTTGCATGTAGGTAAATCGTTCTATCCGCGGAGACGCGCCTCTCGTAAGCTAGGCATTTACCTAAGCGCCGCGACGTTCCTACCTCCCATAAATGGATGTATCCAATTAGATGGACGTAATATTTTGACTATTCATTGGAGCACCACGTAGCTATCACCTGATCGTGGTCGTGTGTGTTGTATCGACATTCACGGGCGCGCCATTTGGCTCCGCGACGGATGGCTTCGATCCGTTTGGGTATCCAGAAAGCTACGCCAACTATCTTTAAATGCTTGTATTTTGAAATGACTTCCGGCTTTTTGAAGCAATCGTGAATGCTCAGCTTTACATTACAGTGGACAAACACAAACTAGCACTCAATGAGAAGGAGTCGGTAGCTGGAACGATCTTCAATTATAGTTATAAACACTTTCAGACCCTATTAATATTAGGTTCAAATGTGGTATACCACTTTCTTGGCTTACTGTAACAAAGTATACAGAAGCCGTAGAAATAAAAGTACAAGAAATTTCAATTGTATCCTTATAAACGGTGTTATTATATTCCAGAAATGCGTAAATGAATCGCGAAATATTCACGAACTCGACTAAACGGCAGCTGACACGCCGCTCCATACTCAACGGAGCCACACGGCAATTTATCTCAAGACAAATCCGGCGGCGCGTAAGACACCTGTCAGATGGCGGGACGGGCCCCGTCTTGTCTCGTCTGCGCAACACGGCCGGGTATTAGCTTGGGGTAAATTAGAATATTCCTAACATAAATAAAACGATAATTAACGTTTAAACAAACTGAGTTGAAGGGATAAATTTTGTCAAGTTGTCGTGTCGCGACTCGAGACAGTGTTGTCTTTGGATCCAATGCGCTTAGCTGGCGCTCGGGCTGATTGTACCGTTTATCATTGATTTTATCTTGTGTTTCCGAGGAACGCGGTATTTCAGCGTATCTCGTTTTATTAGGTACTATACAAATTCCACGCATTTACAGGTAGAGGTAGACCTACCTACATTTGTAAGTAGATGACGTAGTGACATAGTCTAAAAACACGTTGTTATTAACTGCCTAAAACGAGATGTGAGCCTGTCAATATGTATGTTAAACCCTTTAATTGTCGGTAATTCATTAGCCACTTTCTCAGTTTGTTGACAGCCAGAAAATACGTGGTATCAGCTAAGCGCGTAGCAATATGAAAACTTTGGCAGTAAATGATTTCGAAAGAGTTACAGTATTTAGGGACTCATTTTGACATTTGACTTAAATAATCTGGCATAATACAATCATACAATCATAATTCCAAGAAACTAACGACAACTGTTCGAAATTGGTTTCAATTAAATTCACACCAGCACCATGCAAATGTATTAATTTGGCGTAACAATTTTCGACATTGTTACGTGTCTCATTTGCACGAAGGACGGCGTCGGCGGGGGCGTTGCAATTTGTCCCGAGATAAATCCGGCCGCAGACAGATATCTTGCATAGCACTGCTTGTAAACCTCTTGCCTCGTTACTTCAATCAATGCCTAGAACTTATATTAAAAACTGTGCAGTAATTGATTGACATTGGAGGTGAAGTGCGATATCGTCCTTACATTGAGTGCAAACAAAATTCAATCAACATATTACGTTGATTGTAACAGCCTGCCACCCTCCCACCCCTCTCACCTCGTTACGCGATTTCCGTTTCCGACCTTAAATATTTATATTTGGAACGAGCTGTCGACCAATTAGGTGACTCGGAATTTAAATTGGCAGTTCGTGTTGACAGTTGCCAGGTGGTATTCGCACGTGGCGCACGCTTAGGCATTCCGGATTTATATCGCCGTCACCGTCTCTCGACATTTAATGACCCACCTTTGAAGTATCAGGAAATGATCGTAAAGTTATTTTGAAACACTTCGCTTAGCGGTGTTTGTTTCAAATCACCTCGCCGCCAATTTTCTCCAACTGATGTTTTCGAATTCAGATGTGGACGAAAAAGTACACTGTAATGAGACTGTTAAATACATTATTAAGTTTCCGGGAGATCGTTTTACCCCAGTTAACAGGGCGGGAATGTTTCTGGTCTATTTTCTCTTGCTACCGTGTAATTTGTTGTAGCGTTACTAATAGTAGCTGGCGGTATATAGCGCGACCTTTTCCTTTTATAGATCCAATTTGTATTTAGTGTTACCAATTTATTTGATACGCAAGTAGAATTTCGCTTTGGTTGTGAGTTAAAATATATATAGTGATCTCAGTGATAAGCGTCATTAATATTACCTAGACGAAAAAAATATCGAGTTCTGCCTTTTCAAATAGTCTACTCGCATTTTTTCCTCAAAATCTCTTTAGAAAATCAAGTACGTACTTATTTATAAGCAAGCAAAGAGTAACGACAATGTGTTAAACAAGCTAAGCTAGTAAATTCCTGGGAAATATCTTTGCAGAAACCTGTTACTGACTCTATGGAGTACCTACCCTTGGAGCCCTCAAATTATGTAACATATGGCAGTGCGATATTCCGCGCAGCCCGACTCCGAATAGGCTACCTTCCTGATTCCCGGCGACCGCTTGTAATTTAGAGGGTAGTATTCTCCTACTCATGAATAAATTAGTTCCCTGATTCCCTAGTGGTTCGATTTAGTAGTTAAATAAAGTGGTTGATCGTAAGACGACCCTAGGTCTCTGGCTGATTTATACGGTGCGTATACCCAAAATCCATGTAATAACAAAATTACCTAATTTTTTTCGATCTGCTTTTAAACTGGTATTATTTGGGTTTAGGAAAGTGTAATATAGTAGCTAAATACATCTTGTTCATTACATACATAAACTGGCCGTCAATGGAATTTGCTACCTATTCAAACAAACCGCCATATTAAAAGACAAATAGTTAGCAAATTCTATCGACGGCCACTTTACATACATAGATTCACGCCTTTATTCCCAAAAGGGGCAGACAGAGCACATGAAACGTATGTAAACGAAATTCTAACCCGACACGACATGGGGAACTGTCCTGTTCATGAAATATCATAATTACTGTAAAATAGTTATATCTAAATGTAAAAGGCAATTTGAATAACACAACAGAGTTTGTGTTTTGGGAAACGGAACGTCGCGATGCCGTACGGAAATCTTCCCTCTACCTCTTCAAATATTGTATGCTAAACTAGCTATTTGAATGCCTCGATAGAGGATCTCGGAATATAGGTAGCTAGTTAGATCTTCGGAAACTCGTTATCGTTCCCAGCTTGTATAAGATAATGCAATATTCATACAGGAACGTGGAACAAGAGGCGCGTAACTTACTGTGCTAGAGATAGATGTAAATAGTGACATTTGAACAAAATCACAGAAAAGAGAGAAAATTAAAAACTGAAAGTAATTTAATCTTTAGGCTGTATTTAGCGGTTAAACCCTTTAATTTTCCATGTAACTGCCTCTACATTCATTTTACCTCGCTTCTCTCATAATCATATGCCGTATTTATGAACTGCACACTAAAACTAGAACAGTAATGAGTATCAGACACATGTTCATGCGTAAAAGTCAAAAGGCTGAAATGAGCAAGTACCAGGAACTCATATTAGGAGCGCGGCGTCACTAGCCGGCTTATAAAGGAGTCTCGAGTGCTCCGGAGACCCCGGCTCGCTCACGAGTGCCGAGTAATGAAGGCTACACGCGTTTGACACTTGAAGATACTCCTTGCGTTTTATGGCGACTTGGTAGGGACTTTGCTAACAAACTTCGGATTAAAAAATATAAATGTAATTTCTAATCCACGAAGACGTCAAAGTAAAATAAAAGGAACATTGTCATTGTCATCTGCAACATTAAACAAAGCTTGTCGTTATTGAGACATACAATAAAATTAAAAGGATGCATTCCTAGGAACACTAATTGGAAGAATTTTTAATCCATTCTGAGCACCTACGCGAGTCTCACATATAGCTTTAAGAAAATTCCTTCAAAACTTTACTCCGTACGTTCCCTTTTATTAAGCCTGAAATATACTGTTTTCTTCAATGCCTGTATAGTATGTACTTGTTCACGCACGAAAGTGGAGTACTTTTGCACTACGTATCCTTTCAATTACAACGAGAAATATTCATAGTAAAGTTAAGAAATACATATTTTTGAAACGTTTAATATAATATGTCTCACTGCTCGGCAGAAGCCTCATCTTTTTTCCGCCACTAGAATCGATCTAGTGCTACTTCCCACCAATCCGTATAAACCGCGTTGAGTAAATAATATTTATGATGAAGTTAATTTCACTGAGAAAGGTTTACACAACCCTTGCGAAGACTAGTATCGTAAATGAACATATATTTATTTATTTATTTAAAGGTTCACCAACACTAATTATATTGATACTTACAGATAGTTTATAGCAAAGTATAAACAGGGACTGAATTATAATAATAGAAAAAAGCAGTTGACGTTAATTAACTAAATGAATTCGTTTTTAATCTTGGATATCGAGTCAAAGTTTATGTTGCTGTAATCACTACCTATATTAGTTGACTAATTTGCTCAATCGTGGTAGAGGGGAGGAAGAGTCCAACATAGTTGGTCGCAGGGGATAAGACAGTGGCTTGGCAGCAAAGCGTGGAATTCTAGGAGGCGCTGAAAATCGAGGACTCCTAAGGAGCTGTGAACAATCAATCTTGTTACTTACAAGTTTAAAACTAAATTTATGGTCCCGTAGATCTCTACGACTTCTAGACATATAATTTTCTCAATATATTCATAATTCATGCCTAACTTAGTGATATTTTGGTGCGGTTATGTCGTGTTCGTTTGTTTTATGTCTACGAGGAATACAGCTCGGCGGGAAACTCGTTGTTTCCAACACAAGACGTCCTCGTTCTTTGTACACTATTAGCGTAATGACGCGGCGCCTGGCGCTTATCAGCGCAGAGGTGTCTTAAGAAAATTAAGGTCGAGTTACACAGCCGTCGTAAAAATGTGGACGTTTCTTTCATACGTCCCCGGCCGTCCTTTGCTAATGAACTGTGTGGTTGAATGATATTCCTATTAGTAAATTCAAATGATTCAGTGTGCCCCTTTTATACGAACTTATATTTTATGGTCTGAAAGTACAAACATCTGAGTTCAAGGACGTTTGATCGTCTCTCAGTAAAGTCAAATAAATGGTAATGGCATTACATTGCTGGTAGAAAAAACTTTAAAACTATTGTTAGTAAAAATATAGTTTTGTATGGAAGACACACGGCGCCAACGCTGTATTAAAAAAAACTATTTAGATAATCCCCCATTCCATTATCTGTATCTTTATTATCTACGTAGGAAATGCAACTGACGACAATGAATTATGTTTCCCATCCATCTTCCGAAGACCCCTTCAAATAGTACGTAAAAATACAAATAAATCCCGTTTCTGACATCAAATACGTCGTCGCATGATAGACATGATATTGATAAATAAAACGTAACCTAGTCTAAGCAAATAATAGTATAACGTTTATAAACATAACAATAAGCATTGAGCGTGTAAAAACAGAACCGTATGATCCGAAAAATAGAGTAGTTCGAATTTTGACCGACTAGTCCGAAACGGTGCATGCGCTGTACAAGCTTAATTTGAGAGACACTGCCGCTGTGTTAATTGGCGGGCAGACATGCGCTTGTATACATTTAATACAGCGCGAGGGTCAATTAGGTATTTAATACTTACGTTTTGAATTGCAATATATCAACGTAGTTCTTGCACTGGCGGCTCACTGCGAGTGAAAACGAGAATATTGGAATACGAAATATGTCTCTCAGATGCATGGAACTATATATAGTTTTGACGTATCAGGCGTCGATTTGTTTTTGGTTTTATGGTTGTTTAAGATTTGTATGAACAAAATGCGGTTAACCGAAATAAAAAGTACATTTTGAAGCGAAAATATATTATACTTTTAAACAACAACTTAGGTACTTACTACATAAAAAAATTAAAGGCCTATTTTATATAAAGTGTCTTTGGTTTCTTCCTTCCTTCTTTCTCTTGGATTCTTACGAATACAAATATAAAAGACAAAGTGAGATTCAAACAAATTTTAACGGGACTTCTAAAACAGGTTTGTTGAACGTTTATGAATATGCCCATTAGTAATTAACTAAATACCTATAATATCATTTGAATAAAAATAGAACCCCTGTAAAATTAGCTATGGAATGAAAACAGCGGCAGTTAAACCTTTATGGTTTTGTCCGCTGTACATTTTTTTTTCTTTTGTATTGTTCCTTTAGTAAATAAATGTAGGCAACTGTTATTCTCGTACGAAGTCTATTGGAATTTTAAAAAGATTTGGCTAATTACTTTCCAATCTACAAATGCTAAAGCCAAAAATATTTCATATATTAAGAAAGAAAACCAAAGACCAGATAATTATTTTCAAAAAAAATGTTAGAGCATTTGTAAGTAGGTCTCTAGGATACAAACAGTCCCACGCGGAGCTATTCCACCTCGGGTGAATGACGCGGAGAGTTCCAGGCATGTTGTTAAAACTCAAGTCGTGTTGAGTCGCGCGCGCTAATTGTGCTCGGTGGAACCACCCCCAACCCCCTTCTAGCACTTCTTGTTTTTGAGATTCGTTTCGCGAAAGGAAAAATCTTTATCACTGTTGACATTGAGCTCACGCGTTTATTACGGAGTTCAGAGTTCCCTTTTAGTTGCATCGCGTGATATGTTCTCATTTGTAGCGAGCGTGCATTATTAAAAACCTGTGTCTCTAGATGAAAAGCATTTACTAATGCGAGTAAAAAATTGTATGTTGGAAACAATAAACGCTGAACAAGTATTGCTAGTTTAATCGCAGCTGCACAAAACGCGAGCGGCAAAACCAACCTCGGATCCGAACCACAACAACCGTGCCGAAGTTTAATTCAATCGCTGTGCCCCACTGTGCCCACTGAGTGTTGTAGGGTGAGGGAGGGGCGCGGGGGACGCGTGAGCAGCGGGGGGCAGGGGGCGGTGTTAATTACTACTCGTGTGGCGTGCCACATATCGCGAACTTTGGCGCCCAACGTGGGCCTCCGCCGCCATATTATCTTTTAATGTCAGCTGAGGGGGGCATATGTTTAATCTTGTTTTCTAACAAAGGATGGTAATAGAAAAAGTTTTTGCAGAACTTTCGCGTAGATTAACCAAGAACTACAAATGAGAGGGGCAACAACAGCTGTTCGACTTAAACTCGAATGTATCAAAAGTAGTACGCGTGACAACGCGTCTAAATACATTCGCAATTTCAATCAAACGTTCAATTCGTATTCCGCAAAGCTGTCCCGGATACCTCAAACGTTCCCGGCCCTTGTTAGACGCGAATCCCGAGATATCCCGGGAATGCAGCCCTCTTTCCGCGGGCTTTCTCATGTAAATTTACGAGATTTCCTCTCCAAACTCGATATAACATAAGTTAAACTGCGAGCTTAGACGTGCTTGATTGTCAACGCCAACAACTGAAGGCTTTTTTAGAACTCAATTGAAATGCGTAAGTTACACAAATATCGTTTTAAAAAATAGGGTACTTATACATATAATAATACATTACTAAAATCAGTAGTACCTACTGCTTTCGAATTATCGTTAATTCGTAATTCAACAGATAAAACAATAGAAACTAACAGTTCTTTGTAACTACATATGGATAGAAACAGCAAGAATTCATTTATTGAGATTCATTTATTTTCATAATATACAATTACAATATAAACTAAAGCTAGCTTAATCTATATGAATTTATAAAGTGTTCGGCAAAGAGAATGACAATATTTTGTAATAAAATGTCAAGTTACATTTAAGTTACATAGAATATAGTACAAATATCCTTCGATAAAAGTGCCTTTAAAAGTGCCAACCTTTCACTCAACCTTACGACGTTGCCATTGTGACCTCTGTGAGAAATGTTGTTTCCAAAAAAAATTCGGGTATAAATAATACATTTTGTCATTTTCTTGGCATAAAATTGGTTTATAAATTGAAACATTTATAGGTGGGTGGGTCGATATCGGCAAGGCGCTGTGGGTCCATCGACATAAATTCGTATTAGTGCCACCTCTGGTCGACTTTACGACGCCTCAGCCGTACTTATTGCCTGGTCTAGAAATGTGCCCGTGGTAAATGTTTACTCCAACTTAATATCCGTATATTTATTTTAATAGTCGAGTGCATTAAACCAGAAGTAGCTGGGTATTTTGCTTTTGGTGCTTAAATACCTCACCAATATGTATATTATATTGTTAAAATGTTATTAAACCCTGAATATAAACTACTAGTTTTTATCCCTTTTGTTATGGGGTTTAGCTGAATTCTTTTCGGTTTAGGTGGCTTTTCTTTGCTTTTGTTTCTTCAAATCCGTGAGGACAGAAGTGCTACTAAAGTTAACATTGACCAACCCACAAGATTGTTTAGAACTTCAAACTGAATTAACTGGTTAATGGTTATTCTGAAAAGCGAGAAAGTAAAATCCGGTAAGTTAGTTTTCTGTTCAAGATGAACTCTTAAGCGAGGAAGACATCGTTAGAGGTGCCGCGAAGTTTCTACAGAATTAATTTAAAGGGAATTCGGACAAACTTCAAATTTTCGTGACTCAATGTATTAATGAAATTTAGTTTCAGAAAGCCCCTACCTATCTCGGTCGTAATTGTCGTAGACGCTCAAACTTATCGAGGCTTTGCCTGGTAATTATTGTTTTGCTTAAAATCTTTGTGAAGGAATTTCTTGTTTTTATGATTATCTCTTAAGGATTTTGGGTGTGTGGTATTTTTGTTTACATTTTATCACCATTTAGTAATTTTCGTTTAGAACACAGCACGAACGTAGTGACCTACTTAGTTGTGTATACGTTCAAAAATTAGTCATTAGAGAAGACAATTAACTGAAAATGTAGCGACTACGCGAAGTTCAAAACTGATAGGAAACAGCGAGCAGACGTGGACTAGACAGTTTAATTCCGGAAACCCAGGCGCCGGGCGAAACTGATTCAGCGGAATAGCGCCGAGTCATCACCTAACCTTACTATGTTTGTTTAGAAGTAATAGGTTTTTATCACGGGAGGTCAGTTGAAATTACGCTTTATAATTTATTCATCAAATGATTAAGTTAAAATACATATAATGTTACTTACGGGATACGTCAAAATACATATTAAAAATGGATCCTTATTACCCTGTCAAATTAACTCACCCTGGTGCTCTTTGAAATGTATGGATGACAGGTTGCAGAGTTAAAGACCAGGTTATACCTACAATCCGAATATTTGACTAGCTTTGAATTCATTCCACGCACGTGTTTAATTATAAACTGGTATTTCGTAACCGTAAGTTCAAGTTTTGCTGTGTGTAAAAAAAACAAGTACATTTTGATTCATATATAGCTTTGCTCTGATTCATATATATTGATTCATATAGATATACATCGGACTTGGCACCTGCCAAGTCCGATGAGTATTGTAATTCACTCAACCTCTGTCCAGCATTCAATTACAGTTGGATGCCAAATGTAGAAAGACGTCTCGTTGGTGCAAAATTAAGTGAGTTTGTTGAGTGTAAACAGGGATAATCCTTGGCTTGACTATGATTAGCATATCGCGGGAGTCGGCGCTCCTTCCCAAGGGGCATCTGCAATTTAAATCAGGGACTTGGTCGGGACGGGACGCTCCTTAGCTGCGTACTCAGAATTTGAGATTTACTACGATTGGATGATTTCGGGTTCGATTTTCCGCTTGTTTGGACTGATTGAATTCGCTTTTAAAAATGACTTTCACAAACATATCGATCAGGTTTAACGGTTTGTCGAAAATGACAAAGTCAAGCCAATCCTTAATATAGAACGATACAAAATCAATGGTACAGTACCTACAAACGATCTGTGACAGAGAACTCCTTTATCTTCACCATCTAATTTATTAGCTTTTCTAACACTGACAGCGACATAAATCCAGGATCTGATATATCGCAATATTATTCTGATTCATGTGAATTGTTACAATACTTACTCAATCACTTGAATAAGATAGAATGGCCTTAAATATATCACTTTATCCCAAATATTATGTGTGCCTCAGTATCCAGTGTAGTCGAGTTGTATATCTCCGTACGAATTCTATAGTCGCGGAGATTAGATCCATCAATCAGATGGTCTGGAGCGGTAGCTGAGATACTTCTATCACTGAGGAGCAAGCCACAGCGGACAGCGATCGGGTTTTCTGCTGTAAAATATTGCGGATAACTTGCAGGATACCCGATTATGTGGCCCGAGGGGCCCGATTAAATTATGATATGGATTTTAAATATGCACCATTTTAGAGGTTTTTATCTACACTAAAATTATCGTGTGATTATTGATAGAATAGTGTTGAATGCTGAAATTAAGCTTAGCAATTATACTTCTGTATGAAACAAGTAAACTTTCGAATTGTTATACAGGCAATTTTTACAAAGGCTTATTGCAAAGATTTTAATGCAGCGGTCACTTTCAGAATATGTTTCTCGCCTCTCGAATGCGATAATCGACCTAATGTACCTACACAAGTTTTTTTTCTGTTCTAGATCATTTTACTCGATCGCAAATGCCATTAACATTTTTGAAGATGAATACAAAATAATTATCTCAAAGAACTGGGTAAACTTGTTGCAGCCAAAACTTGTACGTTGGACCAAAATACACTTGAACCAGCGTCTACCGATAGAGTTGTGAAAAATTACCTCTGAAGTAGACGTCGAGTGGAGGTATTCCCTGTACTTTCCCGGATAAAGAATTTAACCGTTCTTATGGGAGCGTTATTTATGGTACATTCCTCAATTGCTTATGCGATTGCATAAATCGTAAAACAATACATAAGCGCTCTTTTGTAACGTCGTGAGTGAGACTTGAGTTATCGTTTGTTTTTTTACATAATTATTTTTATCGAACAGTCGTTTTTTAATATTTATATTTTTTTTTTCAGGATAAAATAATCTCAATTTTAGTTACTTAGGTATTGTACGAAATACGTATTTTAGAGTCACTTTAATTTTTTGATTCGTGTTGTGGTTTTTCCATGAATATACACAATAAGGCAACAGAAATAAAATCGTGTAAAGCGGCAGGTAGAAAAGTCGAGCTTTCTACTACAAAGTGCTTTGTGTCTCATTCGACTATATTGGTTTCCGCAAATAAAATGGTTTTTTTTTGTTTGCTTATTTTCAGAACAACTTTGTATTATGTTCTTTATTTTAGATTGGAAGGCTCTAGAATCATCTAGAGTACATTATAAGGATAGGAAAGTTAATTTATTTTGTCATAATGAATATGCCTAAGTAAACTTACTTTTCTATCCTTATCTACTTTAGAGAATACGTCAGACATAGTTATAAAATCACAACACTGGCAGTAATGCCAGGATTATGCTGAGCTGAAATCGTTTCGTTTTGAAACAGTTTAATTATTCGTTGTTATAGGTACCTATACCATCGCGCTTTCACCTACTGCTGGGCTTGTTCCTTTTCTCATGCACGCCATACCAATAATCAATCTTGTGTCAATTTAAAACCGAGTCATCGGACATACTCGTAATTATAAATAAGTATGTCTACCATGAATGGCACGACAAAGACACCGAACACTGTTTCACAGCTAGACTAGACAATATCCAAACACAATATCACCCGCGCACAAAGCAGTTGTACCAATTTCATAAGCTAGTTTACCAACAACGCGTGTACAAGTTCCGACGACAAGCCCGATTCGATTGAGCTTGGTAAATCTAAACCGTAGCGGAAGTTGAGCCCAATCGTGTCCTCACCTGGAGCCCAATCTGAATTTCAAATAAGATAACACGAAACCGGGCTGCCAGTAACCGTGTATCTTTATCGCAGGAAATAGTTTCGCGGCGCCCTTAAGGCTGCCGAAAGTAAAGGGATTAGAAAGTTGTGTTCGCTCTGAAATTGCGTTGCCTTAGGAACTGTGTAAGCTTAAGATTCGTGTAAATGATATTTCGGGAAGACGATCAAAGTTAGTGTTTTGATAGACTAATTTGTTTTGAAAAACTTTCGCTGACTCTTTAAACTAACACACAATAATATTGTCAATACGTACACTGTTTCTGCAGTGCATTAACATGTGCAAATACCCGTGCTCCTGAAAATTTGAGTCGTGGTAATGATCCAGATATGACGTTCATTGTTATCAGCGTGAATAGGCTCAATTAATTACCCATTGAACATAATTCGGGCGGGTCTGCAGCCATCGCTGTTGCCGAGTGCTCCGTTTAAATTGATATCGACTGGCTGCAAACTATTGATTCGTAATAACACTCAATTCGAATCAAATCATATTGTTTTGAGTGAGACCCTCATTAACATTTTATAGCATGAAGTTAGCGATTATAGATACTTTCGAAAATACATGAATAAATGTTTTTTATTTGGATATTAAAACAGGTGACGGAAAAGATAATTGCAACGAATTAGCTATAAAATAATTTATTGTTTTCCGTCTGTCGACGTTTCTCGAGCAACATTTATCATGGCAAAACTTTTTCTTCCTTATGGTGGAACTTGAACCCCTTTTGGAAACTTCCGACGAATTCGCTGAATAACGAATTTGTGCATTTGAAGATATCTGTTTTAAATGGCTTCTGGTGCCTTTATTTTAATTTTATTTGTGATGTTTTTAATTTGTTGTTATATTTGTAAATAGTGATTGATTAGTAGCCGGCACGATATCTTTAAGTTTGAAGTAATTACTATTTGATAAAATGTAAACAATAATACAAATAACTTTATTTATCAAAGCTGCATTACAGGCATGAAAATACACCTATATTAAATGGATATGAAAATCTTTAATTTATTTCAAAACAATCTAAACCAAATGAAAAATCAATATGAAAATAATTTCACTAAGTATACCGACATAAAATGACGCCATTAATAAAATCATTTTAATAAAATAACGACGCCTTGATTTATTTTCTCCACCAAAATTTAATTACATCCTCAGTTTCAGCTCGCGCTTGAATGGTCTCATTTCGTATGTCAAGGAGATAATTATTATAATGCTCAATTTCTCTTAAAGTAATACTTCGTTCTTGTACGCAACATTACGCCTCGTTAGTAGCCACGAGTTTTTTTTCTCCTTTGCCTCACATTGATTAAAAAAGAATATTATAAAGCACATCTATTTAAAGCAGTCCACTTAGCGCATAAAAGTTACATTTTTGCACTTAACGCCCGCACCCTCGACTTGTTTCCCAAGATGTATTTATAGTCGCCAACTTTCCCTAACTTCATGGCGGCAACGAAATATCCTTTTAATAGCGGCCGGGGTGTCGGGTCGTCTGCAATTTAGATTAGTCCTTTAATTAAATTAACATTATGATCCCTATCTCGTCGGAGCAGGTGGTCGACAATATTGCTGGAACTCTTTCTGCGCTCTCTGTCTCCAGATTTTATATTGTTTTCCACAACTTTGATTTTGTTTTGAAATGTTATTGCTTGCGCTGTTTTGATTTCTTTTAATTGAGTGCGAACATTAATTCTGTTTTTTTAGGTTGTTTCTTTTTATTGAATTTACTTAACGTCATTACGTATATTTCTTGTTTTAATTACTTCCTGTCAATTTGATGAAACAAGAATAGCGTGTATCCATGATTAAGTATGCCATGAATATTTTACTGATAAAAAAACGTGAATTCCAACCGCATTGGCAACGAAGAGTAAACAAAATAAAAAGAGCACGTATTATTACATCTTATAAGTAACTGTAAGTCAGTAAAATTGCTGCGTCTGTTTTGGCTGAAGATATAACCGCAATTTCATCAAGTAAGTATATTAATATAATTATGTATTCGATATCCCTTTTATCCGAAAAGTTTATACTCGTACTACCTTAAAATAAGTAGACCGTGATTTGATATTGTAAATGCATATAAATAACCCCCTTCAATGTTTCCAGATTATTTGTCTTTACGTTGTCTTGTCTACTCCCCTAACTGCCAATCTTCGGACGGCGCGAGTCGAGCGAAAAATTAGAAATATCTCTATCGGAGACCCGCTCACCGCTACATTGAAGGCTTACAAAGGATCAATCTTTCCGTTTCTTAAACAAATAATGTTTGGTTTAATTCTATTTAGGATGCGGCGAACCATAACGATTTGGATACTTGAATTTATATATCAGTAAGTATATGTAGGAATACGTTTACGGTTGGTACCTTAAATTTTTCTATCTGGTTGCTCCATTTAATTGTACTACGAGGCAGAAAGTTTGACACTATTGTCGATAGCTGTAGCGTGGGAAGTGGAAGTTGTGAATTATGGCCTCAGAGATTGATGTTTGAAGAAAAATTGCTTCCGCACTCGGGAGCAATTCCAACTTTTATATTACGTTTACTTTTTAACAATGTGAACGATCATTGAACGAATCTGTATGCAAAAACTGACTGTACAAATCCATAGGTACCTTAATGTAAAAAATAAATCGTTTCAATGTTTTTTTCACATTCTACTCTCGATTCTAAACTAACTGTTTTCAGGTTTTGCGTTATTTTACTAACGCGTATAATTATAATCTGATTCCTAAATTAAAAGACTGTTCGTACTACACTTGAATTTGGCATACTTATGGTAATAAAGCCAGTACTTAAGAGGGAAGAATACCTTTGGAATACAACGTCGCCCATACAAAAAGAGAAAATGTTTTTCCACTTGTAAAGATTTTCCAATCTATACGTACGTTATTGATAAAATGATCAAACATTAAAAAAAAGCGAAACCTTTAAACCTAGAATATAATTTAGTTAGTGGAAACTGTTTTCTCCCGAAATGGAAATTTCATCAAAAAAAGTACCCTACCTATTTTATATTATAAAGTAGTAATGAAGTGGCAAAAAGGAAAAATATATGTCGAATTGTGATAGCGGCGCCACCAGTTGGCAACGATGTTTATAATTTTAAAGTGGGTAATCTTATGTAAACAATCTGTTGCTGTTTGATCGCTGTCAAGTGGTAGTGACTCCATTTGACAGTTAACGTAATTCATTCGATTTTATTTGCTGGTAACACCCTACTTGATTGAATGAAATTGTGATTTAACTGGCAATGTTATGTTTAGAGTTAAGTTGGCCAACCTGTAGACTAATGTCCGGTGGTTCTTTATTCTGATTGGCTGTCGATTGTAATTTTATGTTGGTACACTGGAAACCCAAGCGCTGGGCTGATATCTTGACGCTGATTGGTTAAACAACTTTGTCCCTCGCTTGGACATGGCTCTTGGCGGGAATCGGTATCTAGCTGGCGGGAATAAACCGCCATTGCGGGACATTCTGTATTGAGCGCTTGTACGAATTAGACGTTCTCGCCAAGAGACTTGTCGGTTTCCGATCTAGTGCATACCTAGGTACCCTAGTACAATGTTAAGGTCTATGGCAAATAAATAGCTTACCGTTAATAGTTGTGTGAATCCGATTCGATATTTAGTTTAGTGTTACTATTAACTATCTTTTAACTATGTGAATGCGAATAAAACATAAGTGGTATATTTCGTCTGATTTTTATTTGCAAACGTGATAGGAAGTCCGTCGCCATGCCCGATATCCCAGAAGAAGCCCAATTACCCGCTCCGGTCAACCTTTCTCCAACATATATATTATTAGTTGTAAATAATTGGCGTAGTTAATTTACAGACTTAAGTGTGACCACAAACCTATTAGACCGTTATTAGTCAGCCCAAAAACAAAACGATTCCATTGCCTAAACCATTAATAAAGCTAAAACAAAAAAAACCATGGGAACGTGATCCCCAAATCTTGTTTTATTTTAGCAAGAATGAGTCGTAAAGGTGTACTGCTAATGGATTGATACAGGTCTTGCTGAATTGGCCACGGGGAAGTTGCTCCGCCGATTTTCTATTCAAGGAAACCGGTGTTTCAATCAACGGAAAACATAGAAGCAAAACAACAGGACACTCTTGTCCTGTATAATATCAGGGTAGTGTTGTTTCTATACACGTGCCTAGTTTCCCTATATGGATTATTCACCCCTGGGGAAGCGAGTATTTGCAGAAAAGTGTATTTCGTATTTTTCTAGAGCAGTTTCCTGATGTATTAATAGCTGCCAATTATTGGAACACGATTACCATTCTGTTGCCTGTATTATGTATTATTACTCTAGAAATCAGATGAATATTAATATTGTTGTACGTTTTTAGATCGCAGAAAGGTTTTCTCATAGTAATGCTTAGAGCACAATGAATAGACTAAATTGCTAATAGTGAATTTACCACAGTTGTGTTGAAATCTTTTAAGGGATATGGTTAAAGTGTGGTGCTGCTTTGAACTGTCGCTTTAAATTTGCATGTAGAAAATAAATAATAATATTATAATTATTTTACCATTTCATATTCAGAAAGACTGCAGTTATTAAAACTCAGAAATATGCAGGGTTACCCACATGGAAAGAACATGTCTAGGCATTTTTTTTGGCAAAATGAGATTTCTATTGCAACATTTAGAGCTATGAACTATTAAAAATATCATTTTTAGTAATAACTTTATTTATGTAGTAGTTTTTAAGTTTTTATGTACCTAATTGTATTGTGCTCTGTTTTACTATTAAGTGACATTAAACTCGCATTTAAACAATAGTACATTACTGCAGCCGCCGGGAAAGAAGGGCTTGCCGGGTGAGTAGGTATAGACTCGGATAGTGATACGAAGCCGGCAAGCCCTTTCCACGGCTCGGCATGTATAGTGCTTTTCTCAAACATATGCAATGAAATAAGAAATATCACCACTCAAAAAACCAACCTGTATTTATGTACTTGTCCTTCGATTTTGGCGGCAACAAGTTATTCACGGTTAATTCGGCCTCCACTCTCAATTCCGGCGGAGTACAATTAGTTTCTTCGTCGCTGTTATCATCGGAACTCATTTTATAATTTTATTTATAAATATCAACCACAAATATAAAATCCAGCTATACGACAAAAGACTTTTCATTTTCCCTCCAATCCCTCCATAATGTTTTTTTTACGGAAGTCGTCCGTATTACGTGTGTGTAGTGTTCGAATAGACCCTATTAGGGCCATTATACACAAACTGAAAATGAGAATCTTAATTTCTATACTAATTAAAATAAATGCAGAGGACATAAATAAAATAAATGCACAGGATTTGAAATATTGTCTATGGTCTCTGGTGACTTTCGAATAGACAATATTTTAAATGTATTCATCAACACACAACATTGAATCATACAGATTTCTATTCTTAAATCAGTTCGTGTGTAATAGGCGTTACCGCGAATATTTTTGGTCCAATAACCATTCAGCCACTAGAAAAAATTAAAAAAATATAATTCAGATGTTCAGCCTGTTCATGAACACAGACGCCATATTTAGTTTAAAATTTTAAAAAATGCTTCCCGGCCTAGGCCTTCAATTTTGTTTGAAATTGCTTTACAGGTCCCTCAAACTGTTCCGCCCGAAATGTGATACTTCGAAGCCTGTTACGACGCACGTAACGACATTTCATTGGATGTTTGAGTAAAAACAATTACTAGACGTGTCCTTTCCGAGTACCCTTCATATTTTACAATCATTGTCAGTAGACGTTTAATAGAGATCTCATTATTTCAGTAATAATCCGTTTCCATTATCATCCTTTTCGTGAATTGAAATGACATGTGTCCTCCCGTGGACATGTGCCGGGCACAATTCGATTAACCCTTTCTGTTGGGGGAGGGAATTTTCATTTTCTAATCGTTTATGACTCTCACATTTACCTTTTGTAAACAATAAAATTGGCGCTCTGGGACTAAGCCATATGAAAGTATTTCATTCGTATCGACTCACCAGCGTAGCCTATTGTGTAAACATAAACAGGGCCTCCATTATGCAACTATAAGTTCTGTATGAGTTCCATACCTTTTTATATTATTTCGTGTATGATTTATCTTAGTATAGGATTCAATCTCGTCTGTCTATGCATTGACGCAAAAGAGAGCCTGAAAAATGTATCCGGAATATGTTCTGTTCGCATTAAGGAACATGTGACAGGTGATTATGCTTCATCTGTGTTCAGCATCAAAACTTCAATGTATGTAAATTTTATTAATTTCTAGTGCCACAAAGGAACTTATGTAAGTTGTGTATGTACATACATACATTACGTCAATCGATTTGTTTTAATCTGGCTGATGTCACTGAAGACAAGACGGTAAATTCAGAATGGCGACCACCGGACGCCATAATGTCAAAAACCGACCAAGTGCGAGTCGCACTCGCGCACGAAGGGTTCCGTACATTATCTATAAAAAACAGCAAAAAAAAACGTTTGCTGTATGGGAGCCCTCCTTAAATATTTATTTTATTTTGTTTTTAGTGTTTGTTGTTATAGCGGCAACAAAAATACATAATCTGTGAAAATTTCAACTGTCTAGCTATCGCGTTTATTGAGAAACTGCCTGGTGACAGACAGAAGGACGTACAGCGAAGTCTTAGTAATAGGGTCCCGTTTTTACCCTTTGGGTACGGAACCCTAAAAAAAAAAGACATAAGTCGATGAACTAACGGGTATCGTAGAATAGGTAATCACATTTTAGTTTAAATAACCGTCTAGGATTTATAACGATTGAAGATAAAAATGCAGTTGGGTTTTTTGATCGTTTGATTTCCCTTTTTTTACTGATATCATTTCAATCATAAACAAGGATCCGTGTGTTTAACGTTTTAACGAACCAACGGCACATAGTGCAAAGGTGCACGTACTCGTATACAACGGCGCATGATAAATCCCCGTGCACCGCCCCGGGGTTTCCGCTCCGTTCGCTTCGGATATGCGCTGTGCGATCAATCGTTTGAACACACCTTTTTCACCATTTTATTTTAATTCATTGTGAACTTTGTATAATACAATTATACGGTAGAAAAACTGGTAGGTGGGTGAGTACCAAATTCTTCGCCAGTGGTTAGCCAGGTTAATCGGTAGTTGTTAAAAAGTTCCGTTGTGACACAAAAATTAGCCATTTGTATAATAAGAATTGTTTCTATGGTTAATTATTGTGTCGCAACTGAACTTTTTATCTCCTACCGATTAACCAGGTTAACTACTGGCCAAGAATTTGGTCCTCACCCCTGGGTGAGTACCAATAGTACCTGTACTATGCACACAAATGTAGTGAACATATGGTTAATATTAAGCCGCGATAGAAATGGGATTGCAGGTGACTACATTTTTACATACGTAGATACGTGAAACTGACAGTTATATTTAATATCACATTCTCAAAACTATCACGGCCATCACGGGCGAAATTCCGCTGCATACAACTTTTAATAAATCGGACAGAGTGCGTTGCCAGCGTATGGACTTTGTTTAAAGCAAGATAAATTTACGTAGTTCTTTAACACGTTCACTGCGGCAAGCCAAAACCTGTACCTAAAATGTAGTGCGTTACGAGGCCTAATCCGCCCCGTATTAGTTTACACCGTGATGCGTTACGGGTATAAAAGTGCCCCGTAAAACTAGGTCTGTTAAAACTGCTAGTCCTGAAATATGTAAAGGGTATGAAATTTCCTTCGTCTTAGTCCCTTCGCACGTAGACACGATAAAAAGTCATGAAATTATATAGAAAAGAAAGGACGGGGTTTTCTTATCCCCGTATCGCACTAAAATTGAAATACTACGGGGCTCAGCAAACCCCGTAACGCACACACCGTATTTATGTCGATAAATAAATAGTGATGGGAAAGAAAACAAACGATATTTTAGTACATACTTTATTACACCTTAATTTTTTACTTAATTATTTTTACACTTACCGTACTTTATTACACCTTAATTTTTTTGCTATTTATTTTTTACACTTAATAAAAAAATCTTGCGAAACAAAGGTGAGGATGTCGACTGTCTCGGTAATCTTGACGTTGATGGAGTAACTTCATCTTTGTTTTTGCTATAGGCCAACTCTAACATGCGTCGCGAGAGCTTCATTTTTTATTTACCGATAACAAGTCTTGATAAGGTGACTGCACTAGCCATACTGTGGTCATAACCCCGTCCGGGGCCGCTAAAATCTATACGGGGTTCACAGGACCCCGTATCGCATTAAAGAGCAATTTTTGTTCCCTGGTCGGTACGGGGTTCCTAGGACCCCGTATATGTTTAAACTGGCACTTGATAATACTTTTAATGAGAAATGCAAATGTATTTTTTTTTTATCGTACGTATAAAAATAACAAAAATACAGCTTCCGCACCAGCGAGTAAACGCGATTTTTGTCCCACGCACTGAGTGATGACATCTTACGGGGTTCGTAAGCCCCCGTAACGCAGTGAACGTGTTAACTTAACCATGACCTGAGTTCTATTAATTTACTAAAATTCGAACTTTATAAATCTCCTAACTAAACTTAAATTGCCGGTAATGTGTATGTACAAGTGAATTGACAAATAAGTGTAAACGGCAGCTCTTCATACTTTGTTTTTACAACGTTATTAAAATACGTGTCTGTTTAGTTCGGATTTTATTCTACATAATTATGATTTAAAGATGAACATGCAAACCATTCACAAATGGAACATATTATTGTCAGTTTTACTCAATGCCCGCCGCGTGCCGGCAACATACTGTATGTACAGTCAGCATCATACAAATACAAATTATTTATTCTGCAAATAGGCTACAAGGGCACTTTGACATGTCAAACGGTAATTTACAATAAAAAGAATAATAATCGAACACAATAATAATTTAAAATTTGCACATTAAGGACTGATATACCAAATGACAACACACTAAATGTCACAAAGTTAATGAAAACAAACATGTAGGTATGCACTTTTCGACTTTATCTCTAAACATATAGGATGTATACGAGTCATGTAATTACGATGCTACCACCACTTTGACAATATTAGCTTCAATGACAAAACTTTAGAATTATTTTAAAACATAGCTCTTCCCAATTAGGCAACATAATAGACCTCGCCCAACATTAGTTCATTTAATTAATATTCATGCGCAGCATCTAACAATGCCGGTCTTTGTTGTGTACTAGGCTTTACCAGTTGCTTCCAGAGAGCCCGTCTGTTTTCCAAGTAATATATGTTACAAGTACTGGCTATATAACTAGCGATTACGTGCATGCGGTAAATTAAACAGAATAATTACCTGCTGTTGACATGGCTACGGCACTTGTCCCCCTGCCGGCGAGTACACTCATAGTAAATCTGTTGAGCCTCCGAGGAATCATATATACGATATAAGTGAATGCAAATACTATTCCTCATGACATACCTCTGACTGGAACCAAATATTTCAAACTATTTTTAAAAGCCTTACCTACACACTTAACTTAATTGCTTTTTGGGGTAGTAAAGGAATAGCAGAAATGATTCATCCTTCCTGCAATCAAAGTGCATTTAGTACTAACTCAGTCGGATTAGACTTCGCACTTGAATAATGCTGTTGCTGTGTTATCAAAATAAATATCATATAAAACCATTCAAATCTTGTTGTATCTTCATATTGAATTTAATTTATCGTATTTCCTCTTGAGCTGATTTTTTTATTTCACTGCAACAGCCGAAGCTTCGGTTGGCTCTACTCCCGTTACTCGGCGTGATTTCAAAAGCTGATTCGCATATGGCTGTATGCAATTGTCACCCGATTGCGCTCCGGTCATCTCACTTTGGCTTTTTGGCAACAGCCAATATGCAGCATACTAAAAATAAAAACGTGCCTTTTTCGGCACAATGTTTGTAGCGAAATAGTCATAACGACTTTTGCCGAGGTGAGTGCTTGTAATTGACTCTCTTCCATTGATATTTTACACTACAACGTACCTATTTTCGCAATAAGTAGGTATACGCGATTTTGCATCATGTATTACAGGCTAATAAAATTCATGAAAGCCTGAAGGTCTAAACGGTTGTATAAACCTAATGGCTTCATCTACATAAAAACCAGTTCAACTGTTCTTGATAAGCACTAATATTGCGACAGATATATTGCACACTAAGCTATCTCACTCTGGTTCTCAATACAATCTACGTTTCTGTCACATTACTGTCACCCGTGAATGTTATCAAGCCAGTGTTCATTCAAAGACCGTGCCGTTTATGCTTTGCCTAAGGAAATTGGACTATAAATGCATAGATGGTTCCCCTAAAAAGATATGAATCACGAAAGGTGTTTTGAAAATTATACGTTTGGAAATACAAGGATTTTATATGTATTGTTCATGAATTTATACCTAGTGGTATATCCTCTTACAAGTGTTGGCCAATACCAAAGTAAACACTGTTTTCGATGTTTTCCCTGTTTTCCGTTCCCTAGTAGAGCACACAAGTATGAAACATAACTCAATAGTGGAGCGGAGGGATTCCGAAGCACCCGAGTGGAAAATGGTCGACACAGAGGGGCATTTTCAAACTGACCGGACGCCCCGCCGCTGGGTGAAATATGTTGGCGGAGCGAGTATTTGACGTCCTTATCTGATAGATATTTCACTCGCAGAGGTGTGGTGGGACGTGGCTTAGGTGGAAATCTGTAAGATCTAGGCGACGATCACTTATATGGGGAGCGGGGTTATGATGAATTTTTCTTGCTGGAGTACGTGTCGGAAAGAAACACTCCAAAAATTCATGCACTTTCTGAAAAACATCACCTACTAGCGTATTCGTACGTAATTCCCTTTATTATTCCTACAACGACGTCAACTTCATTGTTAGAGCCATACCTTTTACATAAGTCGTCGTTTATCAAAGGGTTCGTTTATCTTTTACATAAGTTGCTTTCGCCCTAGGCTATTTCAATATTTGTCCAAATCCTGGCTGGGCCCCGAGCTAAAACGGTAATGCTTATTCGTTGTCAAAGTGAAATATTTTCCATCGAGGACAGGGCGCATTCGCTTGGAAAATGACTAACGTAAAAAGAGTTTAGCGAATATTTCAACTCCAAACTAAGCCGGATGGACTGACTGCGATATCAAAGTGGACTTTTAGATTCTCAGCGCTGAATATATATAAACATATTATGATTACATTGTATTAAAGATTCGCGTCAAAATATCGCGTATCGGCGAACCGGGGCATTCCCATGCAGTCGACCGGAAAATAGCCGACATTAAGGTCTGACATTCTGATACTGGCCGAGGGACGGATACGATAAAAATATATATTGCGGGAACCGCTTCTGCTCCGAGCAGAAGATTTCACGTTCGGGAACGAACTTCAAATAACGTTTATGGCTCCTTCAGTGTAGGATTTATTGAGAGTTGCTGTTAAAATATTACTAATCGTTACAGCTATTACGCAAATTGACTTTTAAACCGTTGGTAATCGATGGTTACCGAAATTTGAGTATTAGAAAGTTAGATGCATAAATAAAGCGCGCCATAAGATGGCGGCGGCGCGGGCGGCGGGCAGTGTTTGTTGCCAGCAATTAATCTCCATTTCCCGCGCGCGCCAAATCGCGCCGCCATTACGACCTCTGTTTTATTTCATTAAATGGACCCGCCGAATTAATGCGTTGCACCGTTTACAAAGGCGATGAAAGAATCGAGAAGGAGCCGTTGAATAGAAACATTTCTATGCTTCTTTTGTGTAGCCGGTGAAAAATTACCGGTTTTTTTGTTTGCGGTGGAAAAAGCCTACTTGGAAATGACATCAAATGTAGCGCAAAGTTTGAAAGGGCAAGGTTATTTTAGTTCAGGGATGGGATCAATCTTCCTTACATGTTGCTCATTAAATAAGACGTTTTAAAATTAATAGGTACCTACTTACATACTTTTGAACCTGGAAATTAATTAGGTTTTATTGTTTGTTACAGGTGCGGACGCTATTCGTCAGCGGATTACCCATGGATGCAAAACCACGCGAGCTTTATTTACTATTTCGAGCATATGAGGTGAGTAATGTATTTATTTGTGACGTTATTTTATAAACTGCAACTACCAGTTCAAGCCTAATTAGCAACCCATTTAGGGCCCATGATGACACATACGCGTCAGACCGCCGTAGTCGCTTTACGCTACATACGAGGATAACCACGGGATCGGCTACGAGCGTAGCGCGTAGCCATTCTGGGCAATGAATGAGTTAAAAACGAATATTCTAAATGAAATTTCGCAGCTAATTACGAGTACCTGCATACAAAGTTAAATTGTATAATGTTTATGGATGGACGCTACGGAATACCAGAGTTGAGTCTATTTCATGATACGGCATAGGCAGTTTATTTGTTACCTGTTTATTTATGTGACGAAAAAATGTTTGAATCGTTTTAGTATTGTTATGAGGTTTTTGATTTCATTAATATAAGACCTGATAACCTACAGTGTCCAAAAAGATGAAAACGATTTTATTAAAGTTCTACCTACAATCTGTTTCGTAATCATTTAGTTTAACTAGGGTTCTCTTTACTCTCATACATTTTTGTATGATTCACATATGTACTGAAAAAGGCTCACATCATTGGGGTTAATAGATGTACAATGACTTTACAAATAGGACACAAAAGGCTCAACCCTTTTCTCCTTAAATGAATGCCTGAGTTACACCTGTTGAGATGTTATTTATTAGGTCGATTCAAAGACTACAAAAGATTTAAAGAATAAAAAACTTAGTAACATATAATATCCGTTTGCCTATGTGCCTTTCATTTTGCCATTCTGCGGTTACTTAGTTTTTACCAAATACATTTCACTTGCAAATCCGGAATGCTAGTGCTAACATCAAACGTACGCGACACACGCAAACCACTCTGCCATAAGGAAACGATGATATTAAACTGACTCCTGAAATGTCCAAATATTTACTGCTAGAGAAAATAAAGCAGAAAGCAACATGGCTTACCGTCACGCGACGTAGATCTCGACTCGGATTACTGCGTCGTAAATATCAAATGTCATGCTCCGATTCCTAATATTCGGATTGAATCGATTCAGTGTACCGATAAGAGGGATTACACTCGATTCCCGGCTGGCACCGATGGTACCGCAGACATTAGGTGCCTAAACTTAAACTAAGGGTCGTAGTTTCTGTGCATCGCGTGCTCAGCCCGTGCCAGGCACCGAAACCTACTCTTTTTCGACCGTTTAACGGGGTTTGTTGAATAGGATGGAACTATGACGTATTGACAAAAGCATTAAAGTAATTTGGTAATGTGGGCTCGCCTAATGGACCCTGCCACGAATAATATGGCCTGGCAAGTTCTAAAGGTTTGTTACGGTATTAATTTATTTTCTCTTTTGTGCAGGGTTATGAAGGTTCTCTATTAAAAGTGACGAGCAAGAATGGAAAGACTGCATCGGTGGGTAGACAGTTTTTTTTTGTTTATTTTATTGTTGCTAGTGTCTTGTATAGCATGTTTACGGTGTTTTCTTATTGCAGCCGGTCGGGTTCGTCACATTTCACACCCGGGCCGGCGCAGAGGCAGCTAAACAGGATCTTCAGGTTAGTATCGTCACATGCATTATATACATACCCGAATATTCCATATCTAATAAACTTACTGAGTTCTTTCTAAACTTTCTGGTATTCGACACCAACTAAAATAATCTTTCAATATCAATCCGGAAACTTTAGAACGAAACTCCATGGTTAATTGATATAATAGAATAGGCGAACAAAAACAAAAAAAAAGTTGTAATAATTGGGAGCTAAGAATGTTTAAATACCTACTAGCTGACAATGTAGGAGAAAAACACAGTAACACTAGAAAATAACCACACACACAATGCCTTATAACCAGTATGAATGGCTTTCCAACACAGTAAGATATCGTAAGTTCTAACAATAAAATATCTCTTGAAAAGACTGAGATATCAATGTTAAAAAATCTAATTGCTGTTGTATATACTAAACAAATTGTAAGACGCACGGTGTTACTAAACCTCTTTCATCACATGCCTAAACACAGCCAATGAGCACTATAGATATCTCATTGTAGACTTGGAATAACATTTTCCTAACTCGAGTAACCGCATCGTAAGTTATGCTAAACCCATGCACATATCGAATAGACCACATCGGGCCATCAGTGGGCCACGCTCGGCGTCGGCGTGTGACTTATATTGAAGGTGTAAATACGCAAATGCATGTCACGGTTTGACAGGTTTTGATGTCACATCCCGAGCACTGTGTTCCGTCACTAGCAGCAGGCGCGAACTTCTAAACTTGTCCAATCACCCGTCATCTTAAATTCTCAAGAATACAAATTATATTCCAGTCATACCTATTCGGTCCATAAGCAGTATAATATAAAGTATTCTGGGGGATATTGCAAATGGTTCCTCGACTCTGTTAGACGCAATTGGCTGTCCGTATCCAAGTGCAGTATCCTCACACCGATGTACCCTGATGACGCGAGTGCCCTCGCCGCCGAGGCACGCGGTATAGCACGCGGCAACCGAGCCTTCCATCTTCATTATATCGGAGCGCCGCGTCGCTCGCGGCTGTTCACAGCAGGGCGTCCGTTTCGACCCCGACATGCCGCAAACGATTCGGCTGGAGTTCGCTAAAAGCAACACGAAGGTCAGCAAGCCGAAGCCGGCAGTTGCCACAGCCGCGCCAGCTGCACACCCTGCATTGATGCACCCACTCACTGGACGTAAGTACCGCAGAACGCACACACCGCCCGGCGCTGCTCGACCGCCCCACACCCTTTCATGTACGTTTCCCACCGTACGGGTCGGGCCGTCGCGCATTCTATTACATGCAAAGGAATTTGAACCGTCTATACAGCAGATACAGTTCATATTTGATTACAATCCCCACTGACCGCGTCGGTAGCCGCCGCATGCCGCCGCCTCGCAGTGGATGCATGATTCATTTCAAATATGATATGTAACTACTGTAGAGACGGTTGAAATTCCTTTGCATGTAATAGAATGCGCGCCGGCCCGACCCTTTCGGTGGGAATCGTACATAAGACCTCACTCGACCGCCCACTCTAATCATGATCGCAACCTGATCCAGTGATCCTCCAAATACACCATCAGTTCCGAAAAAAAATGAAGACAACTTTAATTGTCATTTGTTGTGTCTCAAAGTCCACCCACAGTGAACCGCCAGCACTGTTAGCTAGTTTACATTTCACACAGTTCCTTCACTTTAAAAACAGTATGGCATCGTTGGGGCGTCGAGCTAATGCAATGGACAAGTATCTGTGATCGCTTACACGTACCACGCAAGGCCTAGCTCCGCGAAGCTCTTTCAACCAAACAATCTGTCGGTTTCTATTACCACTACACATGTTTTCATGATACTTGATCTAACTACATAAATTGTGCGAGCCGTGAAAACATGTCGAGGACTTCCTTAGTTTCCTTAATAATTAGTCGCAAAATGCCAGCAATCTGATCAGTGGTACTCCCAGAACGGAGGATATTAATAAAATGTGACTATAAACACTGGTCGTGGTTCTGGCACCTTGCGATTTAAGTATTTGGAGAACAAAGGCCGAGCGAGCACACTGTATATAATAATTTCCAATAGATAGCTAATCGTTTTTTTATGGAGTTGTTTTTGTATTGGATAGTGACGTGGTACGATTGCGCAGACTTAGCGAGTCCGTTCTTCCCCGGGGGCGGAGAGCTGTGGCATCACCCGCTCGCGTACGGCGGCGAGCTGCCGACGCTGTCGCACGGGCTCGTGCACCCCGCCATCCACCCGCAGATGGCGCCGGTTCGATCTTACCTCTGACTAGCTGCCGGCGATAGGCCACACCACGTGAGTATTTTATTCACCACCCACGTAACTCGCGCGAGTAAAAGCGATTAAGAATTACTATGAGAGTACTCGCTACTCGCCGGCGGTGGGACAGTCACCGGAATCAAAATGTGCCGAAACAAAGCTGGCAAAAATATCTGACACGTCCTTATGGCATTAGACACAGAGTCGTGTCAGATATTTATGCGTGCTATGTTGTGGCAGATCTTATTGCTGGTGACTGGCCAAGTGCCTGGAGTCCTTTTCCGTGTAAATTGTCCCTATATATTAAAATTGGTTACCTCAACCCGCGTAAAAAGTAATTTCGTTAGTAAAGATTTCTCCATAATACATACATGAAAGCAGACTTTCAAATCATCATTATATTTAAGATTCAAAATCTTGTCGGTGGAGCAATTTCCATTCCTCTCTGTTCTCAGCTATTGTTTTGACCTCTTGATACGACGCGCCGTTTACTTTTTCTTTTATTTGGTCCATAAAAGATCTTCTTGGTCTCCCTCTCTTCCTCTTTCCCTCTATCTTCCCAATAGCAGGCCATATTCGGAAGAGGCTTATAAAAGTGTACATCTGGAGCATAGCGTTGTATGGAAGCGAAACGTGGACAATGACACAGCGTGACAGAGAACGATTGGAGGCCTTCGAAATGTGGTGCTGGAGGCGAATGGAGAGGATTAGTTGGAAGGATAAGAAGACGAATGAGGAGGTGCTTGAGAGAGTGAAAGAGAAAAGAACGTTGTTGAAGACCATTGAGAACAGGAGAGGCAGGATGTTGGGCCACTTGTTACGACACGATGATTTTATGAAAACCATAGTAGAAGGGAAGACTTTCAAATACGCTGTGTATTTTCATTATTATTATTTAATTAACAATGTGTTAAAATAAGCTCACTTGACAAAGTAGGTTGGTACTAATTAATAATTATAATTATTTACTAAGCAGTATTAATTAATGATTAAAAGTCTTCTTAGTCTACACGTAAGAAACTAGTCTAGCATTAAAGTAAGTTTCTTTCAAAAAATATTTTTTTGGTACTAATCATTGCCAACTCTACTATCCTGTATACCGTCATTGAGCTAGCCTAAACTTAACGGGGTGACGTCGTTTAAGTACTGAATTCCCATGTCCACCTTCTGTCTCCATCATCAGAACAGCTCGATGGTACTACTCCGAAGTATACTCATACCCAATTATATAGCTCAATCGGTTGAGATTAACGGTTAATTGGTTCAAAATTAAGTTCCAAGATTTGCCCCACTCTAAGGAGCAGGTCAAGTTTAAAATAAGCTAAGTAGTTAAAAAAGGTTTTATCTGAATTAGAAGTAGATATTGAAACTGATCACTCTCGTTCTTATAAGATTATAATCAATTACATTCGAAACGTCTCAATCGCTCGACACGTTTCGTATATACTTAATATAACCGCTTGCGATAGTGCGATATAGCTCAACGACAAGCAATCGACCTGTTTAAATATATTGTACTCATATTCCAGTGATTGAAATAAACTGTATGGTTTTTTGTATTTAATATGACACAACGAATCGTAAAATCTATAAAGGGTCTGCATCGCGCTTGTGATTCCTCTGGAGCGACGGTGTCTGGTTATCAATAGGCAGGCCGCCATTTTAGTATTAACCCATCCACTGCCAGGAACCCGCCTAGCACTTGCACTGCCAGGAACCCGCCTAGCGTCGTCGTAGTAGTAATAGTCGCTTTCCGCTACATACGAGGAAAACCACGGAATCGGCTACGAGCGTAGCACGTAGCGATTCTTGGCAGTGAATGCGCTAGCTGGCGCTCAGTTCGTAGCGACGTCTACGAGCGTAGCGATGCGAATTCTTTGGCAGTGAATGCGTTAAAATTTCAGCACGTCTATCATGGGACAGTTTTTCTCGCACTATACCTGTTCTAAGTGTTCTAATAAGAAAGAGACGGATAGTGCGAGAAAAATCGAGAGATCTCGCGCGCCGTTGCGTGATAGCCGTGCTGAGCTAGTTTTCCATTGAATGGGTCCTCTACACAATGGGCCATCATACAGGACGTAACTATGCATCAGGAGGAGACAGACATTCTTCCAACGCACAAATGCGTCCTGTCCCGTGGTCATGATGGCCCATTGTGCAGAGGAGTCTTAATACAAGAAAAGCTTGAAAGATCGCCGGCTACAATTAAATGTTAGTATATGAACGGGCAGACCCCCCTGACGCTGGGCGCCTGCGTGCTGCCGGCGCCGGCGCTGGGCTCGCCGGGCGCGGCCGTGCCGCACGCGCCGCCGCCCGCGCACCCCGCGCACCCCTCGCACCCCGCGCACCCAGCGCACCCCGCGCCGCCCTGCTCCACCCTGTTCGTCGCCAACCTCGGACAGTTCGTCTCCGAACATGAGTTGAAGGAGATATTTGGCAGGTAAGATTTCGGTGCGAGATGTCAAAGGCAATCTGTCGTGAATGTGTTTCGTGCGCTCACTTACACTTGCGCTGTTAACGTGTAAGTATGAACGCACAACACATTGATGTTAAATTGAAATGCGTCATGTTAGTATCGAAACGACATGCTGGCTTGTTCGGCATCTTGTATTTTGGTTTTTGTCTGTTAAAGGTCGAAATTATTAACATCATGAATCCTACGTTATGAAGATGCTGAACACCCATTTATATCTAAGTATTTATGATTATGAATGACTCAAGTGTAACATTTAGACTGGAAGTATTAAGGAAGGTTTAAAAAGAAGAGACAATACAGAAACATCGCAAACATAATACCTTTTGATCTTCCAGTCCAAATCACAACTTCGAATGTCACATGCATGACCACACACGATTAATGTTCAACTTGAACTATTAGAGAAAAAGTGATAATCAATCAGTCATATAAATATGTCGGAATTAATTATGTCTATGTAATCTTCCACAGTGCATGTTTCACCGAATATCACAATGTCGTCCACGTATAAAATAATTAGGTCTTACTTTTTTGTTTGTATGTCTCACACAAACAATTCTGATTATGTTTTGCTTAGATGATTACTAATATTTTTTCTGCGATATGTTTGTGTGAGAACTAATGCCTGCACCCGTACCACCCACCGAGCATGACAGTGTACCGTTACGTCAATTGTATTGCTCCACACTTTCACAACTAGCCATAACGATATCAGCACTACACTATAGCCACACACAAAGAGCCATTTTCTGTTCTGATGTATTAGATTGCACTTCCACAGAAGCCTCTGCGCCGTCGGTTTAACTAAAATAAAGGTTTCATCAAAGGTATATGAAGAAGATGTCACCGCATTAACCGTATGAAAGTTATTCGATTATTTGTTGTTTGAACATGATTTTTTTTATTTGAACATGAAGTAACGAACTGATTTCAATTTTATTAACAAAATTTATATTTTCAATAACGCTGCAAATTTTAGGCCTAACACTTATTAGACTTAAAGAAAGAACGGGGTTCTTAATTAAACATATTTTTATGAGTGTTTGGGAGTAGGCCACCGGTCACTGGTCGCGGAGTAGCCCGGTCGCTTTGCCGCCGAAACTGTACCTCCTTTCAGGGTTTAAGGCGCCGTAGGTCTAGCGAAGTTAAGCGAACAGAGTTTTTAAAACAATATAATGCGTCTGTTTATAATAATACGGTTTCAAAAAAATACGAATAGTAACCTTGAGGCTTTTCTGCTGCGAGATGAGTGATTCGAACCAGATAAAGCAATTTTTGCTCGATAAAAAAAAACACGAACATAGGTCTAAAAGTGTCTAAAATACATTTAAAATATTCTTAACAAATTATGCATTAAAGCTAAAAATATTAAAATGGCTTCTAAAAAGCGACTGTTTGAGAGAACTCAGTGATTACTTTTTTATTTATTTAAACGGCAAAAGAAACTGATATCCGCGCTTCCGAGCACGCACTTCCATCTCACTCACGTTATGCTCAGTGAGAGGGAGAGAAGACCATGAACCTACGGCGCCTTAAAAACACCGGTGACCGGACACGAGCAATAACACACACTTGTCAAAGCGGGTGGGTGGCGCGAGCGCTGGCATCTAGTATGGTGATGACAGTTGTGCGGGATTCTCGCGGCTGCGGCTGCTGACGGCCGGCGGGGGCGGCGCCGGGCCGGTGGCGTTCGTCGACTTCGCCAGTCCGACGGACGCGGCCGCCGCCATCGCTCGGCTGCAGGGCGCGCTGCTTCTCAGCTCGGAGGGGGCCATCCATCTTGAATACGCGCGGCACAAGATGGCGCACAACGGCTGGATTCTCGCGCACGAAGTACGCACGCGCACTATGCTCAGCGTCTTTGGGGTGCAGAACCTTGCGCAGATCATTGCTATTGCGTCGTACAAACCTCGTTCATTAGGACTTGTCAGCTGTAACTGGCGATAATAATTGGTTCAACGTGAACAAGGAACTGCACCCTATGGACTTATTATAATATCTTGGATCCCATATAACTGAAGAATAATGAGACCAGTTTCTTTGAATAACATTAATTTAACAGACGGAGATATGGGGTTCAAACGTAACATAATTCACTAAATTGTCACCATGCACAGTGCACAAAATGCTTGTCTAGTTTAAAAGAATGTCATTAACTGTAAGTTGAATTTGTAAAAAAATTTCATTTAAAAAATGAATTAATTTCTAATGATAACCTTTGTGTCATTTACCAGGGAGCCAAAGGCGGAGAAGAGAGCGAACAGCATTAGTTCGTTCGTTGCTCTCGGTACTTGACAACCAGCGAACTGAGGGGCGCGCAATCTTGATCCTCTGCAACGCATCGGAACCGCGGCTATGGGAGTTGGAGCCTACTGCTCCAACCAGTGCACATACTACGGCTGCTAGGATCAAGATTTAACCGACAACACCTTCTCGTAGATTGTTCAGAACCGGTTTAAAGCTGAAACAAAACCCGATCATTATGTGTTAAGAAAAACCGGTTTTGTCCACCTACTCGTAGATAGCAATGCTCTCATCTCCTCACAACATTGTTGTTTTCCGTTCCAGCGTCAGGGGTGTGGTGTCTTAATTTATACCAAAATTAGCACAAAGGGTTATTTTATCGCATTAATATTAACATTCCATTTTTATTGTTCACCGTTCATAATAAAAACATGTTTATAATTATTAATTTAAATGATTAGTTCTTGGTGTAAACTTTCTTGTTTATTTATTATCGATATTTTATTTTAAATGTGTAACATGAGATTTATTTACAACTTATTGCGAATTTGTTTCTACAAGACCGATGCAAACATGCAGTTGAGAGGATTTATAATTATAGCGTAATACCAGAAATTAAACATTTTAGGATAAATCTCATTCGAATAAGCTAAAAACCAAAGGTGCCCTTCATAGAAAGATTACGTTTTGTTAAATAATATTTCAAGTTGAATGATTTTAAATGAAGTTGTGTGTAATAAATACGATGCTTTTGTTTTAGCCTCGATAATGTTAGCGTATTTAAATGAATTTCATAACTATTTCAAATTATATTTATCTAATACTTTCTTAGTAATTTTTATATTGTTCAATCACTCGTTAAAGCGCTGGCACTCTAGTGTTGGTCTTACGGTCCTTTCTGTCTGTTAATGGAATTATCGGAATAATTATAAAGATTGAGTATACTCGACGCGAATGGACAGGGACGCCCCTTGGTGCCGCTTGCTGTGGAGTGCGACTCGCTGCCCCGCGGCCGCCGCCCCGCGCCCCGCGCCCCGCGCCCCGCGCGCCGCGCTCGCGCCCTCTCGCTCGCACACCGCGCACCCGCCACTCCTCTCCCTCCTCCCGTCTCTTCTCCACTTGTGTCTCACACATATTCCTTTCTATGTGCCTTGCCTACGATTCCCTTATCCTTCGACGTTTTAAATTTTTGTACACTCAAGTTGTTGTTCCTGAGTTGGACTGTAGGGAAATGGAGAGTTAGCGATGCGGGGCGCGGTGCGACCGGCCGCTGTCGGTTCAGTCTTGTTGCGAGAATTTAGCCTTGGCCTTATGAGAGTTAAATAACTTAATGTAATCATTATACATATTAATTAATTGTAATAGTATATTAGTTGGCGCCGCGCGGGTGCGCCGACGCTGATTAGTGAAACAATTACTCTATCTGCATGCTTTGACGAGCTTTTTGGTAATAATCTAATTTTAAATTTAGTAGTTACTTTTATTGTGTAATCGTTAGGTCAATACCATAAATTTAGATAAGGGTATTTATTGTAGAGCATCGACATAGTTACATTACTATTTAATGAAAGTTATTCATACATAATAATGAAACAATGTAATGAATTTTAAATTTACTGAATGTAAGGGTTAATCAAATGGAAGATTAATATATTTTTTATTTTTAGCTAGTTGACTATCGCATACAGAATACTAGTTACCTACTGAAATAACGCCGGAGAGTGCTCCGCGCGCACGGCAGTGCGAGATAGCAATAAACCAAAAATAAAATCTTAATGTTATTTAGGTACCTATTAGTGACATATTCTGCTGGTGTAAACATGTAAAAATTATATAAAAAAGTAAAAAAAAATCCCTGCTTAGGCTATTGTAATAAGATATTGGAATATTGTTTTGTTTGACGTTGACGCGACGGAAACGGACGAGGCATTCACGGGCCGCGGGCCGCAGCCGCGCCGCCCGCCCGGCCAGAGGTTCCGCATGTGAATTCTTATGAAAATGTCTTAGTCAATATTTAATAAAAATCTCGTCAATTTTTGACTTAGCAAAATTTTATATGTTGTTTATAGTAACTCTAACTTCAAAATGTACCGAGCGTCGTGACGTATAGACCAAAGATAAAGGATATACATAATTTTTAATACTAACCTCAGACGGTACCAAATTTGTATTTTATAGACAATCCTGTACTGGCATTACATTTTGCAACGTTGAGGACATGCGTCTCAAGGAATTCGGGTGGACGATAGCGAAACTTATCGTGAGAACTATCCGTCATCATCATCAGTAATGAAATAATAATCACTTAAAAAAATCGAATTCTTTAATATATTTATTCGTAATAAATTCATTGTCGGTTTTAATGATTGAGCTAAGTCAATGTTTACTTATTTATTTCGATTTAATGCTAATTCGTAAGTAATTATGTAGGCAATAAATAATGTAGTGATCTCCCATACCTTCGGCGGTTGGCAATCTCGGTAACAGACTAAAAATACAACGAAAAGTTATTGATTCCTTTTCTGTTGTTAATTTTTCAGGTTCATTGATGACTACGATATGCGAGACTTGGCATTGACTAGTCTCTTTTCGGTACAATTAATAAAGACAACTTACACGAGACGATCACTCGAGTCATCAGTGGGCCTTGATAGTTTTGATTTGCCTACAACGTCACCGATCGCCATTTTGTGACCTGTGGTTATTCAAGATGGCGTCCGGGGCGGCGTGGCGCGCAGAGATGCCGACGCCGCCATGATTCCGTCCAACAACCGTAGATAGCGCGTAAGAGACGTCCAGTGGCTGAGGACACGGCTACGTCACCTTTTGCGGGACTATTCGATACATATCATCGTGTAATATTAATGAGTAATTAGAGTAAAGAGCGGTTTCATAGAGACGTTTATTCTGTATCTTGTCTACTATTTATTACTTGTAATGCAATCGGCTACATGTCACGCTAAATTCAAAATTTAACCGAATTCTGTTGTCGACAAATCACGCTTACCAATTTTAGTTGCATGCCTGTCTGTTACAAAATTGAAATCGGACTTTTATAAACATATTGTTTACCCTTGCGACATAATAATATTTGAAATTGAAGAAAAAAAAATCCTAAAACGTTATTTTGTAAACGTTTACTGTGAAATCGATAATGATCGTCACCAGGCAGACGCGAAGGCGTGACATTGGCCCGCATGTGATAGGGTAGAGTAGGGGTGGTAGCAGCGCCTTGCAACTTAGGTTAAGTGAAGCGGTATCACACAAACGCCGTGCATCGGAAACATATCAATTCTGTGCCCCTAATAAATTTATTTAAATACTAAAAATCTAAGAGATACATATGAATAGAATAAAGCAACAAAATAGATGTTTTGAGTATCAAATACTGTGTGTTGTTTTCGTACGTAATGTTGTCGATTAGATTGTGTTTCGACGTGGCTCACAGAAATAGTACCCGAGTAGCGGCGCAACTTTCAAATTACTTTGGTTTTACCACTACTATAGATTTTAAATGTTATTGTTATTTTAAACTAATAATTATGGCTTAATTACCAAATTAATTTAACACTTCGCTTATATTCAGTATTAATGACCTTGTTTTAACTGTGGCGAGAGTTAGGATGTCACTGAAACTTATTTGTATATTGAGCAAAATAAACAATACAAACTATATAGCTAAGTAATTAATTGTTAGATTTGTGTGACTTGAATCATTTAAATGCTTTTAGAGCAGAAAAGTAAGGTGTTATTGTGGTTAAAGAAAAAAACATAATGACATTGTAAAAATAGTGATAACTATAGCTTAATTATAATTATTATAACTTTTATAGATGTTCATTGATTTCTTTTCTTACTTCATGGAGTAATGTGGCATTGGAGACATCATTGTTAATTCAAATAAACTTGAGCTCATCCTCAATCGAAGTTTTTATTCAACGGTACCCTGCTCTTGGTTCAAGTAGGCGGCAGCCTAAATATAATACCAAGGTTAAATTCAAAATTCATTCATGAATTATGAAATCTGTGAGAGCCCCAACCACCATTTCAAAAATTTTAATAAAAGAACTGCCCTTTGAGTACCTACATTACGAGGTCTAACGGTTGTTATACTAATCTTAAACAGCAATATTTTGTTATTTTATTTGAAAGTTTTGTAATCAAAATAGAACTAGGTATCTAATTTAGGATTAATGAGATTAGATATAAATGACAGTTGAGCTTTTAAGATTTGCTTTGTAGACGTGAACGCTTAATGCAACTTTCTGTAAAACTAATTTAGGAAAATGTAATGAAATGTAGCATAAGTGTGTGTTTCAGAATAATTTTCTAACTAAATTAATTTTACAGACTGTGCCCACAACTATCAGTGAAAATGCTAGGATATCTCATTATTTAATTGACTAGGTATTAAACTTACGGCGGTGTTGTATTTCTGTTATTAAATTAGTTATAAAGCATTATAGGGTCCAAAGATTGGGAATAAACAATATTAAAAAATAAACTTCCTTGTTTATTTATTTCACGACGCTGTAGTGGTAATTGATTTTAAACTATCCCCCTTTCGTTCCGAATTTTTCATTAGAACTTTTGAGTTGTAAAACTTGGCTAGATGAAACATGTACAAAATAATAAAAAGAAAAAACACTAAAATCCAACGGACCGGACCGGTTTTATTTGCTATGGGTGTGAAATTCCCTGCAGTACTCAGATAATTTCCGAAGCGCCTTGTCAAGAATTGTGGGAGTAAAGTAAATTACAAATACTTTTATCCCGGACTTTGTTTAGCAAGTTGTTGCCAATAAATAAGTGAGTAGGGAAGTTTTGGCAAGTCTCTCAGGGGCCATCGCTCAAACAACTCCGAGGTTGATAGACAATTTCAAGCTATGTCAAGTCCGCTGGTAAATAATATATGAGAATCAAGTATCTACAGGGTACAGTCAGGGGTATTAATATACGTACATAAATAAGGACATACATATTTGAACAGGACTGTATTGTCAATGTCATAAAGGCGTGTACGGGAATTTATTTACGTATATTAATACCCCTGACTGTACTGAAAATATTGCGCTTTAGTTTACTGTTGAGCAACACATTAAGTAGGTATTTGTATAATTAGGTAGCTAAGGACTAAAATCTACTTAAGTACAAATTCTGCAGCATAAGGTAAACGTCCGAGTGCTCGACGCCGTACTAGTATATGGCATGGGCACTCTATGTCAAAGCAACATGGGTTAAATTCTAACTAAAAGAATTATTCTGCATTCGAATTTAAGCCATGTCATTTGACATAGAGGGCTCATGCCATATACTAGTACCTACAGCGCAGCGGTGGCGGAGAGCAATAGTAGCAGTGATCTTAGGGCCTATGCAGACTCAGAGCTATTTTTATTCAGTCTGAGTATGCAGACTGCGTTTTTAAGCGCGTCTTTAAAGCGTCTAGCGCGTATGTGTCGATTTAAACGTGATTGGAAACTAACACGCGTCGATGGCGCGTTTAAAAAACGCTGTTTGTGTAGGCCCTTAGTATCAGATAGGCAATTGATAGGTACTAATTCATTGGGTTTTTTTTAATGTGTAAGGATCTATTTATAGATGACAATGTGGCGTATAATATCTTAATGGTAAATAGGTATTGGACACGCGGCGTGGAAATTTATTTCTTTACTTGAAAAAATTCAGCACGAGTAAAAAGTGATATGAGTAAGTACCTATTAGATTTAACAGAGGTGTGGTTAAACAAAACGGGTAATAAATTTCATTTATTTACACAAATTATAGATGCAATGGTTCCGTAACGTCCTGACATGGGGAATTTTGTGTCATGAACTCATTAATAAGCAATATCTCAACTTAATTTCATAAAATGTCCTGAGATTTTTGGGTCAATTTCAAAACACCTTCATTTTATTATTACTTTGGTGAAAATCTTTAGATTCAAGTATTTCGTTGATTATTTAACATGAAATGGCAGGTTTGACTATTTTATTTAATGAGGGTTAACTGGGTAAGTAATACGAGGTATATATAACAACTAATCATATAACGGTCATAATATATACGCTCACTGTGTATAAGTTTGTTTAGTATAACGTTCATTGCAGATAACGAACGTAAGGTATAATGACAAAATATATAATTTCGTAAAGTATACCGTACTTAAGACATAATATCAATTGATATATCGATTAAAGCGTATAATATTCATAACACCTAAGGTTTATAACATATATTATTCAATTTATCTAACATCAAAAAGTATATTGCTCGTATATTATAATCGTCTTCAGTTATTTTAATAGCAATGTATGAAGGAATATATATGAATTTGAATAAAAAAACATTAAACGTTTTTAAGATTGAAATTAAATTTATTTTTATATCAAACACGCCAATTATTTTAACCTAACCTTACCTAAACACCAGCGTGTCGACGCCACCCCGCTTCGCGGTGTGTCTATTTCCGCTCTAAGGGACACAAGGCAACCCTAACCTAACCTACAAGTAAAAACAACAAGTAGTACTTGTTGTTTTTTACTGCGGGGGGGCTTCGCCCCCCGAGCCCCGCTTTTACTTACAACCCTAACCTAATTTTCTGTATTGTAATCCTCATACGAAAATATACTATGCGTTATGATCGTTATACGTTATGTATGTTATACGAAAATATATTATATGTTATGATCGTTATACGAAATGAAATTATTCAATTTGAGTGTTATAGAAAAAAACGTTATATAATATGATTATTATGGCTATTGACCGTTATTCCTTATAAAAGTATTGGTATTATTGTTATAGCTAACGTTCATTATATCTTGTGAACGTTATTAATATGAAATTATATATACTGTTGTTATATCTCATAGGACGCACCCGGGTTAACTGTCCTGACATACCATAAACAGTTACGGAGATATTTGATTTCTTTTTTAGTCACCGAAATGAATAAGAATACTTAACCCAAATGATTAAAATCTATCACCGATGTGATAATTACATCACCGAAATGACATAAAATCTCAGTGAAATAATATTTATAACACCGAAATGATAAAGTTTTCCCCGTTGTGATATAACACTCACTGGAATCATAGTAAAAATAAAATAACACATGTACAGAACCCCTCAACATAACCTTAAAAAATATCCTCGGTGATATTTTTCATTACGGTGAGGTGTTTGGACCCGCATTTTCAACGAATTAACCGAATGAGAACGATGAAATGAAAAAATGGGGTTAAACCCTAATTAACACTTTCGCAACCGGACTAAAAATGGAACAATAGGTACACCAGAAACCGACAGAACCCGCTAGGCGTGTAGGTTATACTAAGACAGAACCCGCTAGGCGTGTAGGTTATACTAAGACAGAACCCGCTAGGCGTGTAGGTTATACTAAGTACTACCAGGTGGGTTCTTGGTTGCAAACGTGTTAAGCGTCCGCAGTAAGCTAGGCCACCTTCCCATAGAAACGTAGTAACGCTCTCATTTTAAAACTGCGTGTTGGATTGTGACGAAACTTTGCATAAACAGTGACATGAGATGTATCTATGTCTGTAATTAGTTTATATGCTTCCAGTTTATAAAACAAACGAAACACAGCAAAAACAAGTTTTGTATGAAAAACTTAAACTCGCTGTATTTTTTTAAATATGGTATCTTAAGCTGTTTATGTAGCGTTAGCTAATCACAGACCTGGATATACCTCATCTCATTGTACATGCAAAGTTTCGTTACAATCCAACACGTAGTTTTAAAATGAGAGCGTAAAGACTACGTTTGTATGGAGAATCGAGCTTACTGTGGACTCGAAGAAAGTTTCTTGTAGATATTCAAATTAAACATATCAGATGAAAAAGAACGTTAACTTACATCATATCCGATTCATCAAAAACTCGTGGACAAATAAAGGTATCAAAAACCGAAATTATATTTTGTTCACTGGAAATGAGGTAGTTTCACAGGACCAATATATACACTGACCAAAACATATACAAGCGATTTGTGGGATTTGTAATATTTTATTGCCAGCTAATGTAAATTCTTCTCCATATTTATGTTATGAGGCCTTAAAAAATGTTTGGGCGACAGCTCACTGTGATAATAAATTCAAGCTTCGTATTTTTTAAAGTGCATAAGACTATTTTAATTACAATCGCATTATTTCGCCCGCACCGCTAGCGCAAAGCAGTTGCATTATCGCTGTCTCCGTCATTATAAATTAGTAACCGTGTAAAATTTTGGAATATTTTAGTGTTGTGTTATATCGTCGTGTAGCCAGTGAAACAAGGTTTTCAGGAAAACAAACAGTTTTAAAAAAGACGCTGCAGTTTAGAAGATATGACAAAATACATTTTAAATATTTTAACAAACGTCTTCTCACTGACCGCGCGCGCCTAGCGAGCGGTGAGTCATCCACGCGCCGGTCGGACTCGATGCAGCGCCCGGCTTCTGACATACGATCGAAACGGACATTACAACACAGGAGTAAGACGGACATCAGGTATAAAATGTCTAAATGCATGAAATGTAAACAAGATGTCACAGATAGATTATTTCTTGCTTGCAACAGATGCAAAAAAATATATCATGTAAAATGCACAAAAATTTCGATTCCACTATTCAATTTAATGCGAGTTAAGAAGTCCCACAATTGGACTTGCGATATGTGCCCAAAAGTACGACATGATTCCAGCTCACCAACGCTGAAAAAAAAAGCGACGACGACATCCGCATCATCCACTCCATCCGCACCAAACGTACGTAACATACATACTCCATCCAACTATGTTACAGAGCGCGCAAACTATAATGTCAACATATCCACTGAGAATTCTTTTGATTCTCTGCCGTCGGACGATGATAGCGACAACACGGAAGACTGCTCAAATGTACTAGATCGAAGTTGTCCGGCCACGGGCTACAGTCTAAAGGAAGAGCTGGAGGAAATTAAACTCAAAAATACCGAATTGCAAGGAAAATTAATAAATGCAGAAAACGAAATAGAAAAATTAATAATTGAAAATGGATCGCTTAAAAAACAAATTATGATATACGAAAAGAAAAATGAGACGCTGACCCGTATTTGCAAATCAACACCGGTAAATAATAATAAGAAAGGACAGAAGAGCATTAATAAAACAAGGCTTAATTTTACGGACATAGGACATAGAGATACCGAAGTCATGGAAAACTATATTGCTTGCTTGAAAGCAGAAAACCATGACTTGACTTCTAGCCCTAGACAAGATCCAGACAGTTTACCAAACAGTAAAGGGGCCGCTCGGAACGAAAACACAGGACTTAGGGAAGATTCAGAAAGTACACCAAGCAGCACAGGAGCTGCTCGGAATGAAAGCACAGGACCTTCTACTAGACAATTCCCTGCCACGAAGGAAGTTACGCCACTTCGAAAAGTAATTATTTTTTGCGATCAGGTTGGAAATGGTGTTCGAAAAACACTTCAGAATTCACTAGGTGATGAGTACTTTGTTACAGCAGTAGTTAAACCTTATGCGCCAACCGAACAGGTATTGCTTACGTGTGACAAAGTATGTAAAAACTATACAAAGTTAGACTATGTTGTAATTTTAAGTGGCTCCAATGACAAGAACCCAAGGAGTTTTAAATGGCTCATCTTCAATTACTTGCATTTACTAGGCAACACAAATGTTTTAATTGGGGGGATACATTTCAACAAGCACTTGAATGTTTACAAGCAAAATAATTTGCTAAGCATAGTCTGTACTCAGTTCTCTAATGCCTCATTTGTACCATTCGACTACCAGAACTCTCGCAGACAGGTTACTGGACTGTTATTAAGGGAAATGTTGAGGATTCGCTATTATACATCTTATAAGCACCGAGGTGAACTGTCCCCCACAAAGGAAATTCTTATCGAAAGCAGCGAATATACTGTATCGAAAAGTAACAAAACGCAAAGTTCACGGTTAAAAGAGTTTTTTCGAGTCTAAGTCTCAAAGTAAGCAAGTAGAAGGAGCGAAGAATGATTCAGATATGTATAAAAGTAGTAATAAAGTTACAATATTTCATCAGAATATACAGGGTCTTATTAATAAGTTAAATATAATTGAAACGTGTATACATGAATTTAATGAAATTAATATAAGACTAGAAGTCCTTTGTTTTTCAGAGACTTTTATAAAGCAAGGCTGTGAGAGTAACATATTTCTCAAAGGCTATAAAGTAGCGTCATGTTTTTGTCGTGATAAAAAACGTGGTGGCGTATGTATTCTAACTCGTAGACATATTGACTCTAAACCAATACCAATTTGCAAGGAGTTGTCTCAAGAGAAAATGTTTGAATGTTGCGGAGTAGAGATTCCTAGTTTAAAATGTGTGGTTATTTGCATCTACAGGATTCCTGGTAATACTCACCATAATCTCGCAATTTTTTATCAGAAGTTAGATATGTTATTAAACAAATTATCGTCAAAGAAAAATGTAATACTTACTGGTGACCTGAATATTAACATATTAAAGGATAATTACGCCTCTGTAAATTTTGTTAATCTACTACATAATTTCAAGATGCGATTAAATATAAAGGTTCCTACTAGACACAATACTTGTCTTGGTTTATTTGCAAGTAACATAACAAAAGATGTAATTGGTAAAGTACATACGCTTCACCTGTCGGATCATGACACTTGCCAAACATTGGAATTTATATGTGATAAAAATAAAACCGAGATTAACTCATGGTATAAGTATGTTAAAGACTACAGCGAGGCAAATATCAATATTTTCAAAGAGTGTATGAATAATTTAAGTTGGAGGGAAGTCTTTAACGAATCTGATTTTAATAAAGCATTTTCTTTGTTTCATGATGATCTTTGCATGTTCTATGAATTGTGTTTTCCGTGCAAAAGAATTAAAATTCATTCTAACAATTCTAAACCGTAATGGATCAGTAAAGGAATATAAAAATCTTGTAAAACAAAGCGGATTCTTATGTCTCGTGGCTTCAAGGGAGAACACAAGATACAAAACAAGATATATTATAAGAGGTACACTAAATTGCTAAAGCAGTGCATTGTGCAATCTCGGAAAAATATAAACCGTAAATATTTCTTAACCGCAAAAAACAAATGTAAAGCTGCTTGGGATGTAATCAAGGATAAAAATGATAGTGTTAAGCTAGTAGAATGTGTAGAATCCATACAAGTAGATACATCAAACATTAAAGACGCACAAGCAATAGCCGAAGCTTTCAATAACTTCTTTGTCAGCATTACCAATAAAACCTCAAAACAGAGCAGGAGACACAGTATTGTTAGTATTGGTAGTGTCAGCAATAGTTTATTTCTGACGCCCTGCACTGAGGATGAAATTGAGAAAGTCATCAAATCTTTGCGTGATACGAATGCAGTAGGCATCGATGGAATATCTACTCGCATATTAAAATCGATTGCAAAGGAAATAAAATCAATACTGAATCATTTGATCAACCAATCTCTTGAGCAAGGTTTATTCCCTGAAAGATTAAAACGATCCATTGTAAAGCCGTTATTTAAAAAAGACGACAAAAGAATATTAAAAAATTATCGTCCCATTACATTAATTCCAATTCTCTCTAAAATATTTGAAAAGATTATGAGAGATAGAATCGTCAATTTTATAGACAAAAATAACATTTTGGTGAAAGAACAGTACGGATTCGTGAAGGGCAGATCGACAACACATGCTGCATATTCATTAATGCAGAGGGTCACCGAAAATATTGATAAGAAGAATTCTGTAGTAGCTGTATTCTTTGATATGTCGAAAGCATTCGACCTCGTTGATCACACGATATTACTGGAAAAATGTTACAATTATGGTATCCGGGGCGGTGCTTATAACTGGATACAGACATATTTATCAAATAGGAGCCAATGTGTAGAAGTTAGTAGACTTAGCAATAAAAATGAATTGACACAATATAAATTTTAAATGAAAGGAAAAATCGGAGCATTAAATTTTTCAATTTTTCCTTTCATTTAAAATTTATAATTTTCTTTAGCAGCGTTACTGCTTAAAAACAAATATTGACACAATATAGATCGACGTTTCAAAATACACAAAGCGGCGTGCCCCAGGGTAGCGTTCTGGGACCTTTACTTTTTGTACTCTATGTAAATGACATTCCTCATGTGACATCGAATCAAATTATTATGTATGCTGATGACTTATCAATTATTGTAGCCGATAATAGGGACATTTTGACATTGGAAAAAAAAGTAAATAATGCAGTTAATGACATCGAAAAATGGTTAGATAATAATAAATTAGTATTGAATATAGATAAAACACATTGGGTTCAATTTTCTAATTAAAGGACTAATCCAGCATCTCTAGCTGTGAATTGTAAAGAAAAACCCATAAATAGTTGTGATGACGTATGTTTCTTGGGTCTCACACTTGACAGGTGTCTTAACTGGAAGCAACAAATTACTAATATCTGTAACAAATTAAACAAATTTGTTTTTGCCTTAAAAAGACTGAGGAGTGTAACAGATGAGTCAACTGCTCTTACGGCGTATCATGGCTACGATGCATCTGTTCTCCGCTACGGAGTTATCATTTGGGGGAACTCGACAAATGTTAACCAAGTGTTTGTGACACAAAAGCGCTGTATTCGTGCTATCTGTGGAGTTAGAGCTCAAACATCTTGTAGACCGCTTTTTAAAAAGCTTAATCTCCTTACTTTGACTGGAATTTATATATATGAGCATGCAAAGTTTGTAAGAAACAACCCTGAGCTATTTGAGAAACCAACCCAACATCCACGTTTACGCAACAGGGATTTGTCCACGTTTAAGCAACCCGTTTTTAAGACAGCCATGTACAACAAAAATTGTTACATGATGTCTGTCAGAGTTTACAACAATATTCCCATAGACTTAAGAAATCTGCCATATACATTGTTCTTGACAAAACTTCGTCGTTGGCTCCATGACAATTGTTTTTATAATATGAATGACTATATGCATTTTAGAACGTAGAATTTATTAATTTTGTTTCTTTTTGATTATAATTTGTAATTTGCATGCCACTAAAATGGTGAATTATGCCGAACATATTATTTCGAAATCCATCAATTATGTAATGTAATGTACCATAATTCTGCAAATAAATGATTTTGATTTTGATTTGATTTGATTTTATTTGCACCGGATAGTAAATCGACTAAACTAGCTGAAAAAAAAATCACTAACATATTCGACCAACCAGCACCCTTTTATCAGCCATGCCATTTCAATTTCATGCAGGGTGAGATTTTGGACCTTACTCACCACCTTGCTTCAATCAATGTCCATATTTGCTTAGGTAGTTAGGTACTCGTAACTTGAGTTTAAGTTAGTTGTCTAAATAATATTGCATACAATATTGTGCCACAATCTAGTTATTGTTGTATTAGTCTTCTATCTCGCTCCTCTTGTGATTCCTCTTGATACGTCTATCCCATCTCAACTGCAAGGTTCAAGCAGACTTAGATGGAGTTTGAATGGAAAGTCCTGCTCCTGCATGTATACGAACTAAGTACTCACCAACTTGATTGCACAGCGTAAATAAGGTAGCCACCAGTACAACGACTTCTAATAATCGGTCAGAATCATCTAATCCTTGTTGTTTGCTGTAAAGCGTATTTGAATAAGCATTTAAAATTAAGGTTAATACTTCCTGTTTACTAACGTAATAGAGGAAGAGAGGGAGGGATTCATAGGAGAAACTAGATGGACAAAATTAAGGAAAAAATATCGGATTCGTCGTGTCGTATTAAGACTGTCAAAAATAGCTCAAAGAGATACACGGAGCTTGCTCCACCGACAAGTTCATGATGATGATGAGGAACGTACAGTAAACAATAAGGACCGAAGTATTAGGCGTGCATTGTTCTCTGCCTACCCCAATGGGATACGGGCGTGAGCATAATAGGCTTGTGTCCTTAGATTTTTACGATGTCATTCGAACCAGATATTGGAGAGGAACAAATGTTTGTATGGGAGCAACTACAATTAAAGAACATAAAAAATACACAAAAAAAATAGTAAAGACGAAATGATTCATACTTATTTATTTAATGGTATGGCATACATTGTTTCGCCTTGAAATTCTACTACTTAATTGATGATGTCCCAGTTTGCTATTTGTACTAAAGTAATCGTTGTATGGAAAAATCAAGTAAATTGCTGTCAAAGTCACGAAATACTGCGTTTAGGGCCGTAGTTGTGACACAAATGTACCTAAATATTTTATAAAAGCATAAGGATTCTATTGGCGGCTTCAACTTTTCGACCACAAGAATAAAAATAAAATTCTAAACCTTAAATATTTTTATGATTTTAAGTATATTTTCTTACTTATACTTTATAACAATAATTTGAGTACACTACGTCATTCCGAAGAGTCATTTCGTAATTCGGAATCTTTGTGCGTTATCAATTTTAACATGAGGTAACTACCCCATTACGTAGATACTTACTTGCATATGTGTGAGTTAACGCTGCCTAACATTACGCTCAGGTACTACTCAAAAGTTATATTGTGTAGAATGTGTTGGAACTGGCAAGTCATATCCGAGGTGCGCAGGGGAGTTGGTGATTATATATTTAGAGAGTTAAAACTAGCTGCGACCTTATTCCGTGGCCTGTGGCAAATTAGCTTAAATATCGTATGATCATATCGCTAACAACACGTTAGCTCCGAGCAGAGTGGATTATTATGTTGCTGAGTTAGAATGATCAGAGGTGTGGAAGAAATGCTAGTATGTAGATGGCACCTAGGTGTGAATTAGATCTACTATAGGTAGGTAAGAAGTATTTATCGACGATACCATTAATCAAAAAAGTGGACTACCAAAGAATGTTTTAAAATAAAAGTGGTTAACAAATAATTCGAGTTATTTCCTAAACCTAATAAAAATAATAATAAACCAAGTAAAATAGTTTTTACTATGGTTTAAAAATGATACACCACTTTCTTGACTTACCTACACTTAACAGGGTTAATAAACTAAGTCAACTACAGGTTTTTTGTACAATGAAGTACCTGATTCGATTCGAGTTAATTGATAGGATCCCATAATAGTTGACAATCTCGACTATACATAAATCGACTCGAGGTCTTAAAATTCAAATGTGATGCCCTCTCCTATAATTATTAGGTAGATAAAAATGGACACGAACCTCCTTAGGCCTGCAACACACTGGCGCGGCCTGCAGTGGCGGACAATAGAAAATTTGACAGCGGCGGACAAGTTAACTATTGTCCGCCGCGGCCAAGCCGCGCCAGTCTGTGAGAGGCCTTATTCACTCTGGGTGGGTTGCATCAAGCCGTCTGTAATCGTAAGCGGTGTTCGTTAAAATCAGATTGTATGGAAAGTTTCACAAGTTTCTACTGAAAGACAGCTGCTTGCTCTATATTCAACGTTGATCGGTCAACAGTTGGGCATTAATAGTTACAATCCGCTACAATATCTTGAACCGGGCTCTAACTTCAAGTGACGCAGTTGACTGGTGAGCATACCTCGAACAATTCATGCGGATGACGTCAATTTAAAAATTATTATTTATCAACCTCTTTAACTTGAAATGAGCCGAATAGTTACATCAATAACAAAAATAATAACATAAAATTGTCTTCTTTAACCCCCGGCGCAAAGAGAGGGGTGTTATAAGTTTAACTCGTGTCTGTGTATCTGTCAGTGGTATCGTAGCTCCCAAACGGATGGACCAATTTGTATGCGGTTTTTTGTGTGATAGATAATTTTATCCCGAGTGTTCTTAGCCATGTTTCATGAAATTCGGCCGTTTTTGCGATATTGGACTTTTAAATGAAAGTGTCGGGGGTTTTACAACTTTTCTGAGTGGTAGTGTATATTTACTTTTATTATAAATAATCGTGCGTACGATACCAAAGTACGTAACATTTATATTGTACACGACATCATCCCGTCGTCCTGTAAACATTTCCTAGTTATACTCACGATTATTTTGTTACTTCGTGCGATATGTCACCATGTCACACGGAAGTTTAAATACAAACACACTACAAACATCACCTAAGTGCAAAATTACGTCAATACATTTTTACGTCATCTGCATGAATTGTTCGAGCCATGCTGATGAGTGTCTTGAATTGGCGCTTATATACAAATTAGAGCTCTTTTGCACGATCAGTGCCCAACGCGTGAGTGCACAAGGCCTTTTAGTTTTAATTAGGCACACGTTGTTTTTCCGAACATTACAACGGGGTGGTTTAACAGTTTTACGGCGTCTCATTACGCCGGCTATGTCCCCCATGGGCGCAAACTTCGCCAACTTTGCTCTACTTGGCAAACTGCAGGCATTGGGACAGTTTGCGGTACTTTAATTAAGTCGTATTTAATGCACGCGTGTGACATGTTTATCTGGGGAAAGCATGGCCCACAGTTATGTCACTCGTCAAGTCTAACACAATTCATTTTATACACTGTGTAGTTCACTCATAGTCGTGTTTCACCAGTAGGTAAAGAGTTGACAGTGACTTGAGGAGATTATACTAGGGGAGTTTACGGGCCCGTTGGCGCTTGTCAAATAAATCCCATCAAAAACATTCTGTAAAAAACTAGCCAAGTCTCGATGGAGCTACTTGCTGCGATGAGCCGCCCATAACAATCGGTATATCTCTAGAACCGTAATATGTAGACACTTGAAATTTCCGGAGATTATGTGTACTACGGAACCCTAAATAAAGAATCGATTCTGATATGATGAGAGCTAATATTATGCGCAAATTTCATATTAAGGCGTAATTTCAATAAAAGTATGAACAAATTCGAACAAAGAAACACCAATTTGTAACTGTTTTAATGGCATCACGCTTTTGGCGTTTTCAGACAAAGTATGAAAACGAGATTGAAAAAATATACGGGTACCTAGTATAATATAACGACATAAGTTTCATATTATTGAAAGACAAAATGTATATAAAGCTTTACATATATTAAAGATAGCAAGTTGACGTATAATAAAAGTCTCATCTTTCCCTGACCAGACTATCCATATCCATACTAATACATATTATAAATGCGAAAATGTATCTGTGTGCTTGTTTGTTTGTTTTTCCGTCTTTCACGGCAAAACGGAGCGACGGATTGACGTGATTTTAAGTTTAAGTGGAGATAATTGAAGAGATGGAGAGTGACATAGGATAGTTTTTATCCACGAAATCATCCCCTAAGGGGGTGAAATGGGGGGGTAAAAGTTTGTATGGAGCTGCGATATAAACGAGTTCAACGCGGACGGAGTCGCGGGCAGAAGCTAGTAATCTATAAAATCGTGTAACCCAGCCATACGGACCCTTTTCGTTTCATACAATAAATGCGGGAGTAGCTCTGACTGTCTGTTACCTTTTCATGCTTAAAATGAAATTTGGTACAGAGATACTTTGAATTTCGGGAAAGGACAAAGGATAGTTTGTATCCCAAAATTCATCACCTAAAGGGGTAAAAAGAGGGGAGAACGTTTGTGTGGAGTTACGATATAAACGAGTTCCGCGCGGATGTAGTCGCGGGCAAGAGCTAGTATGTATATTATTTTTTGTCAATGTAACATTGCAATGTAATTTTGCAGTGCGTGAATAGAAACGAAAATAAAGGAATTGCGTAACTATCAAGGATTTGTTCCAAATCGCGCGACAACATAAGTCCTGTAATGCGACAACGTTATTTATATAGCTTGCTCGAAATCTACGGTAAACAGAACGTTGATCCGGTAAATCGAGGATCGTTCGATCGCCTCGACATGTTAGAGACATATCCCAGATGTTTCTGAAGCGTTGCCACATCAAAGACGTAACCACTCGCATATAGGATTATTTCTAGCAAAATTTATTTCATTGATTCTGAAGAATTCTCGACGGTCTTATGTTGAATGGTTTGGCCTGGTTTTTTGAATAGTGTATGATGTTAGGAAATCAACGCTTGTATAAATGTTTATAGAAACGTAGGTGTTCAAGGTAAACGTGGAATAGCATTCATGTATGTAATGAAGGGCGCTTATTGGTCAGTTTGGATAATACAGCTAAAAGAACTTAACTTCAACGTTGTATACGAGTAGAGTAATCTCGAAATAAACTGTAATCTTTTTGTTACGTTGAAGTACTATGAGTTACTATTAACCATATCATTACCCTTACACCTTTTAAACACAAGTCTACCACTCACGCTTATTCACATTAGCCGTTTGGAATCGTTCGCATTTCGTCTGATACACGTAAACGGGAGCGAGATACTATACAGATCTACAACAGAAACATTCCTAAAGTTACCTCAGAGAGTAATACGTAGACATCAAGGAATCTACACTTTGCAGTGCCATCGCATATTGCATTTATTTATAAACGACTTTATTATTCAGTTTGTTCTGAGCTCAGTCATGATTTAATTCCCCAGCTCGGTCATAAAGCTACAATGCTGCAGAACTCATAAATACGACGCAATATCTGACGCAAGACCTGGCAAAAGAATAACGCTGTAAACTAGACTTATAAAATGAAATAGCAACAATAACTTGAAGCTGAAGAGATAAAAAGTTGGCCAAGAACAGGCCACACGTGTGTTGTCCAACTACTTTTATTACTTTGAGATCGGGCGCCGTCGTAAAACGCTGCCTTAGATTTAGGACTACGGTCCCCGAACAAAAGCTTTATGAAAAATACGTTCACACATCTCTCTACCCAAACATATGTTTTGGTAAGTGTAGTCTAAAGTCGGTTCTAAGTATTCTAAATATTCTCATAGCTCCCGGTAAGGTACGCAGGTTAAGTGAGGTTTTAATGCAGCAATTGAAGGGTTATAAATAAATAAATAATAAATAAATAAATATAAGGGGACAATCTTACACAAATCGAGCTAGTCCCAAAGTAAGCTCAATAAGGCTTGTGTTATGGGTACTAGACGACGATATATATAATAGATAGAAATACTTAAATACGTAGAAAACATCCATGACTCAGAAACAAATATTCATGCTCATCACACAAATATTTGCCCTTACCGGGATTCGAACCCAGGACCTTCAGCTTCGTAGGCAGCGTCACTACCCGCTAGGCTAACCGGTCGTCAAAACATCCGGTCGTTATACATGGTTAAAAATACAAAAAACCGTCTTTGTTGTGGTCAGTTGTTGTGGTCAAATAGTAGCAGCGTATAAGCTTGGAAACACGCAAACCTAAATATCTTTATGTAATATCTGTGTGAATTCTCGTAAATAAAAGGAAGGGACTGTAGGGTATTCCTACTAACCTTCTGCACATCATGCTAAGTTTGTTTTATTTATAAAATTGCCTATACAGACTGTTTGTCCAACCGAAAAATCCTACCCGCAATGTTCAAGGCTTTTTCTTATTCAGAGTTCAGGTAAATCGTTATTTCAATGAACTTAGTGGTTATGAGAAGGGAGGGTCAACATATATTATTAATTCATATGGAACTATAGGCGTTAGGTTTCCAGAGGTTCTTATGGTAACTGTTATTAAGGAAGCAGATTCTAAGGAATATAGGTATTGGCAAGATTAACTTGAACCCATTACCACCCTACCCAGTACTTACCCTACAAATGTACTCGTATACGGCCAGTTTATTTAATTTGTACTCCAACAGCTGAGTCGAGAATCACTGAAACACTTTTCAGTGCTAAATTTACTTAATTTGATTAATGTAAATATTCTTAATTTTCATGCATCCTACAGTATCCAGTACAAATTAACAGTACCGACTTCTGAAAGAGTATGATACTGACATAAAAATTATGATGCAATCAAAATTTTAATGTATTTACCAGCACAGTGCCTACGTTAAGTATATTCCAAATTTTTTGCTTAATTTGTCGAGTAATAAGAGCTTTTATTGGATTGGAGGAAGTAAGCGGCGCGGTTGGCATACGTAATATCGCGATATTAAAAAAAGCAAAGTTTGCCAGCAGAGATCATACTCGTATACTTACGAAATTAAAGAAATTCCCATGTCGCAAAGGGCTCATTCATGTAAGGATCTGCTTGTGAAAAAACTGCCGCTCAGTAATGTCGACATATCGTAAAAAAGGTCAAGGAGGTGCTGAAAAAAACGGAATAAAGCGCGTGTTGAATTTTTTATGGCTTGCACTGTCGTGTAAAAAGAGTGTTAGAGGGTTGTCTTTGCTCTTTACATTTGGAATCGCTCGCCTGGGAGTCGCGCCCCTTGAATTTAGAGACGTTTAACTTCTTCAGTTTCGACTTCCTAAATCTTTATTTGCTTGTTGAAGCCGAAACGTTACGGGTGTTAAGCGGGTGCCGCCTATTTTCCCTATACGCCCGCGTCACACCGCCTCCGCCGGCGGAGATTCATCCGGTTGCAGATCATCCAAATACGCTCCGTACACTCCGCCGACGCTCATTGTAATGCAAACTAAATTATGATTTCCAGCCCGCTAACCCGAATAGCTTAGGTTTTCTAAATAAACAGAGGTCTGGGCTCGGTAATGAGCCATAAATCACCCAATAGTGAGAACATCAAAAGGGGACTATTTCAAAAGGAGTCTGTACGTCATAAAGCGAAGTGTAGTGTAGCAAACTGGGGCAAACCATTTCGTTACTAATTACATGTCAGCTTGTGTGAACGCACCTGTGATTCGAAAAAGACTTTTTCTTTTAGAGACTAAGGCCTCTCACAGACTGGCGCGGCCTGGCTGCGGCGGTCAATAGTAAACTTGTTATTGGTTGTAAAATCTACTATTGACCGCCACCGCAGGCCGCGCCAGTGTGTTGCAAGCTTTAGACAAGCAGTAGGCGAATGCGAACAGATGTTTTGTTTGACCTACTGTAGCGGTAGGTATACTTTTAATAAATACCTACAACTAGTAAAAGTGTTGTGTTATTCGTTTTCCTAATGTAAGACTAAATACACAACATAAGTATCTGCGTTATTTAATTATCAAGGTCGATATCAAGTTACCGTTTTGTTGTTGGAAACAGGCTTGGTATCCGCTCTATACGTTTTAGCTAATTGAATTTGTTTGTATTCATCGAATACTCACCCCCAAAAAGCGGAATTTGTTTCTTTTGTTTCTATCGATGGCGATCGTTTGTTATCCCACATAAAACCGAAACACTCGAGGAAAAGCCGAATGCATAAAGGTTACACAAATCAGCTAGAACGAAAAAAGAGCGAAACTAGTGAACCAGCGGACGGAAAGCGGAGTGGAGAACTCTTTGTTTACGAGTCGATTCGGATCCGTACGATGCAGCATTAAATCAGAATATTGACATAGCCATTTTACATTGCCGTCCTTTATCGTCGTAGGTAGTTAGATTGAGAAAAAAGAACAAGTTTGGTCTATTGCTTTTGCTGCGGATTGCTAATGAATTAGCCTGCTGATCTGCTTGTCGATCATTAAGCACTAAGACTCGAGAGCTTGTCAGTGCCCGTTGCATTGGGATGTTTTAATTCCTTTTTATTGATTTTTGGTACGTTTTAAGTATAACGGAACAAAAACTACCGCTTCCAAAACTTCTCTTTCATTTCTGTTTGCCTCTCAGGTTATAACTAACCCTATTAAAAACTTTTTTAGGTCATGCGAGATACGAAAGCAAAAAAATAACAGCTCACTCTACTCGGGTGTCTTTGTTTGCGGAAGCCAGCGCTGTCGACCGACTCTTACAAACGAATAGTGACAACATTTTATAATTCTAGCTTGAATCCTTTGACGAGAACTTTGCTTCAAATGTTTTCCACGGGACGGAACGCATAACACCAAAACAATGTGAAATCTGTTTTTGTTAAAATCAGCATCATAAGAATAATTCTTGTAATAGCTTTTAACATTTGCAATTCTAGTACATCCAAAGCGGGTAAAAGAGGAAATAGTGAAATAACAGAGTTAAAGGATCCTTAGGCCAGCCGGTGGTCGGGTGAAATGTGGCGGAGTGCGAGCTCGAATATCAAGTACCCCGCACTCCCGAATTACTAATAATTTACTTTAAAAACAAAGTTTTAACCGACTTCAATTTTGTACTCCGCCAAGCCTCGAGAACATTTCCAATTTTTTTTTACAATTTACTACATGAACTGATTTCCGATAGCAAATGCGTTGATTACTATAGAAAAAAACCGAATCGCTGTATGTGGGCCGATAATATTTGAGGACTTCCATCGATTCCCCAAGATCATCACCAATGGCACTTCATTAGTTCCTATTTCAACGGAATCTTATCAGAACCTGTGACGTACTTTTGCACTTTTATGTACATAATTGAGGAATTCGATAAGTCATCTGTGGTCTTCATCATCAATTCCTCGCCACCAAATGTATGATTCCGGGTGTAAATACACGAGTTAGAATAGAAAATACTAAAATCACTACACGCGCGCCTAATAAAATTGAGGAGTTCCCTAAATTCCTCATGGATCCCATCATCCAACTGAAGTTTTGAAAAAATGGGACCCACCTGGAAGCATATACTTACAAACAAAAAAAAAATTTCCGAATCGGTCCATCAATGACGGAGTTCTGAGGTAACAAACATTGAAAAAAAAAATACATCCGAATTGAGAACCTCCTCCTTTTTTTTGAAGTCGGTTAAAAACAGTAAAACAATCCCTATCTTACTTTGTGTTAAACAGACATTTAAGGAATTAGAAATAAAAACAAACTAAGAGGAAGCATTTCCAGAAACACATAAAATCAAATGATCATCACTAACATATAACATTATTTTTTTGTGAATTTCATAGTTGTAGCGTAGTATATGCCTTGTATATGGTAAGGCGAGGCGAGTAGCGGCGCGGCAAGCGTGCTGGCAGGCAACTATGGAAATACTACGCACTACACACTGTACATGTCAGAGCTTGTGACCTTATGCCACAGTAGAATTAAACATTAAATCAGTAAAACAAATCCTTACGAATGTCCGATGCGACGCCCTCACACAGACTCAGAGAGGTAGGGCAGAGGGAACTGTCATACCGCTCGAATTTAGAGCAGCCCAACTGGGGAAGTACCAGACCTTGCAGAAGACCATAGCCATAATAACACTACTACTTGCTCTGCCAGAGCTCCCGAGGATGCGTTGTAATATCTCTAAAACGTCTGGGTACTCTCTTCGTAACCCCTTCATAGATTACTACGTCATTAGACAATGAGTCTATATCCAAAAAGGTAAGTCAGTACCTAATTACGTGTGTCTTTGTGAATAAAATCGATTACAAAGTATAGGATCGTATACAAGTATATCCCTTTCTTTCGGCCTTGCCGTAGTCGGCCAAAAACGTAATCGTAACTGCCTAATCGATAAGTAGGTGCGTAATTCGTGTAACCCAAAAATATCGGCAACATAACCTCGCAAAAGATTTCCCAGAATTGAGTACAGATCCAAATCTCGTTATCGCCAAAATCGCGTTGTTTGTTCCCAATAAATTAGGGTTGAATGTGAAAAGAATAAATACCGCGGATCCAGCGTCGGCTTGATTGTTGAATAACAAATTTTGTTTTTCCTTTTGCAAAAATTGCATCGGCAGCTAGCTCCACACAATTTGTTGACACTGGGAGATGGAAATAACCTTAGCCAATACAGTGAACTATATTTACCGAAGGCATCCGTTTTTCCAGAGTAACGAATATATATTTTTGTCAGATAAAGGTTTCAGTTATAAACGTGTATTAAAGTGCTGTCCTTTCATGGATCTTAAAATAATAACGGAAAGAAATACTTGTAAGTATTGCGAAGAATATATAAGGATTGTTTTTGATATGTAAGATATGTTTGAACTTCGATAGATTGAAGTCTTGTCACATTTTTGCGAATCCTGTACAAGCTGCTGGAGAGTTACATAGCCAAGCAAATATCAAAGATTAGAGAGAAGGAACAGACAGGACTCGTGATAGGCAGAGTTACCCATGAGCAAATTCTCAACTTGAGGTAATTAATTAAAAAATCCAGAGTGCAAAGATTTGCACTCGTGTAGCATGTCTAGAGTGGGAAAAGAGGATGCTGTGTCACAACTCTTTAAATCTGAGAGAGGAGTTCGTTAAGGATGCATTTTATCACCACAGCTATTTAATCTCATTGGCGAGCACGTAATGAGAAGAGTATTGGAAGACAGGTATCCAGGTAGGTGGCCTCCTCATCAATAACCTCTGCTTTGCGGATGACACAACCATAGTTAGGTGCCTCTGAAAAGGAACGAGCTGTCATTCTGCGAAAGATTATTTTCGAAAGTACTGGAGTCAGCCCTCAAATCAAGGATTGTCGATTTTTTCGAAGATAATGATCTTTTCACCTCCTGTCAGTACAGATTCAGAGCCAATAAAGGTACAGGAATAGCTATTAGGCGAGTAATAGACTTCATACTTGAATCCATGGATACGTCACAACAATGTGCAAGTGTATTTTGTGACCTATCTAAGGCATTCGATTGTTTACGGCATGATGTCCTTCTGAAGAAGCTAGAACACTGCAAATTCAAGGGGACGGCTCTCAAAATGATGATCTCTGATTTGCAGAACCGTAGTCAAATTGTACAGGTTGGGTCAAGCAAATCTAAGATCAGAAACAATGACATCGGAATACCTCAGGGCTCGATTCTGGGACCTGTGTTATTCTTGATATACGTCAATGATCTGCCATCAAACGTTCCAGATTGGGCACAGGTTAGTTTGTTTGCTAACGACACTCATATCGGACTAAGACATAAAAACATTAATACAATGGAAGCACAGCTAACACAGGTCCAGCGTATTCTTCAGGAATGGTTTCAGGCAAATGGCATTGTTTTAAATACAAATAAAACAAAGTAAATAAAACAAAGTTTTAAATACAAAGTATAAAATATCAATCCAATTCACGAAATCTTAAAAATTCACTACAGCTAAGTTATCAAAAGTCTACTGGGATATATAGTGGATAGTACATTAACACATAAAGAACCTTTGGAAAAACTTATCAATAAATTATCTTTGCCAAATTGTGCATTACTAAAGTTAAAAACTGTAATAATATAGAAACATTAAAAACTGTACATTACGCATACATCCAGTCATTACTAAATTACGCTATAAGTGTCTGGGGGAACGCATCAGAGATCCAAAAAATACTAGTGCTTCAGAAGCGTTCCATCAGGATCATGTGCGGGATCAACCGACGAGACACAGCCAAACCACACTTCGAAAGGTTAGGCATAATGACGGTGATCTCACTATTTATCTACAACTCCCTTTTAGAAATACATAGACAAGCTTATTGTCTCCCTAAGTTGTCTGATATACATAGCTATAATACGCGATCTAAACACAAACTAGTACTGCCAATGTTGCGGCTTAAGAAATGTCCAAAACAGTGTGCTTTCCTAAAGATAAAAATGTACAACAAATTACCTTTAGAAATACGAGTAACATCATTGCAAATTCAAGGTTTTAAGAAGAAAATATCAAAATATTTCAGGAAACATGCCTTTTTCTCAGTATCAGAATATTTGACAAGCAACATTAACTTACAAAATATTGAAATACGTCATTAGCCATATAGCACTAAGTATGTGTTTTTTTTGTATATATTTTAGTTTTGCGGTTTATGCATCTGTTCCTCGATATCCTCTCGAGTTAGTATTGCTTCTAATAATTTTGAGACCATATTTATTTATTTATTTATTTATGTATTATATATATTTCGCAGTGAAATGACCAAAACAGAGATTTGAAAAAATCCCTAAGGGATATGATCAAATCACGCAGGATGTTAAAATGGCGAATCCATTTTATCATTTACCTAATACAAATCAGTCATTTGATCAAATCTCTGAATCTGTTTAGTGAAATGACGAAATCGGACAAAAAAGGCAACTCGTTTTTTCATTTCACTAGACTTGTTTAGTGATTTGATAAAATCCCTGAAACGCGTCAGTGAGTTGACGAAACTAACGCGATAAAGATTTTTCCGCTCTTTTATAAAATAAATAACCACGAAGACGGTGGCGGGAGCAGAGCTTCCGCCACCATCTTCTAACCTATCCGCCATCCGAGTCTAAGTCCCAGAACCGTTTAAATGACTAATGATTTAGGAGCCAATATCTGCGAGTTAGTTTCGTCAATTCACTGACGCGTTTCAGGGATTTATCAAATCACTAAACAAATCTAGTGAAATGAAAAAACGAGTTGCCTTTTTTGTCCGATTTCGTCATTTCACTAAACAGATTCAGAGATTTGATCAAATGACTGATTTGTATTAGGTAAATGATAAAATGGATTCGCCATTTTAACATCCTGCGTGATTTGATCATATCCCTTAGGGATTTTTTCAAATCTCTGTTTTGGTCATTTCACTGCGAAATATATATAATACATAAATAAATAAATAAATAAATATGGTCTCAAAATTATTAGAAGCAATACTAACTCGAGAGGATATCGAGGAACAGATGCATAAACCGCAAAACTAAAATAAAACTGAACCATGAAAAACCTGAAACATAAAAGCTTGTAATTGTCGTAGGATAAATTCATATGAAATGGGGTGCTGGTGCAGAATGCTCCGGATATCATAAACTGAACGCCGCAAATTACGTGATTCTCTACAAGCTCTGCCTCACCTTCTTTGGCCATCTGATTAGATCTGGACCGACGAGCCTAGAAAAGCCAATGATCACTGGCCACATAGCAGGGAAGAGGAGTAGAGGACGGATGCCTATGCGTTGGTTGGTAACATCTGTGACTTAAGCTTCAGGGCATGCACCATGCGGCCAAGCCCAAAACCGAGTAGCTTGGATAGTGATGGTGAAGAGAGCCCATAGCTGGCACGTCCCTCAGCCGGCACGTCCCTCAGTCATGAGGATACAATGAGAAGAAGATTGGAGTCGTTAAGAAACTTTCTAAGGATAAAAATCCCAATGTTTAACACCTCAAAGGCTAAATAATAGTTGGAATATTGTTCACTTTTATTGTTTTAAACCGGAGACAAAGTGTAGTGTGGACGTAATGAATAACATAAATTAAAATCAACACCTTGCATTAAATGAAAACACATGGTTATTCTAAGAACGTGCATACCCTGAGTAAACGATAACTCCCACATGGAACACGAGTAATAGAAAGACAGTGCACAATGATATAGCTTTATACAAAGCAGCCTGGAACGCGGATGTTTTGAATCGTTTGTGTTTTATTATTTAAAGTCGGTATTTGTTTCTCGTTTAACAAAACCGAAGCTGGCTACGGATAAATATTGGTTACCCTTGGTGCAGACTAACTTGGTTCTCTAATTCCCTATTAGATCAAATTGTTTATTTGGAAAGAGTGCTGCTTTTCTGCAGTCAAATAGAACTCACTAATTGGGAATAACAAGACTCACTTTTTAAAAATAAGGGATTTGGGGAAGTCTGTAGGAAACTCGATTTTTTTCATAACAGCCTAAAGAACCAACAACACTCACTTTCGTCGTTATAATTGAAGAGTGTAACCGTGTGAGTAAAAACATTTTTAACATATCTGTTTAATTCGGGCAATCGGACTATATACGAGTAAACCAAAAAATATAAAAAAGCGCTATATTAGTTTCGTAATCGAGTCGGTTAAATAAGAATCAGCCAATGGGATGTTCATCAATACCTACTAAGACACTTCATCAGAAACTTCAAACTTATTAAATTTCAAAGGCGCCAGAAAAGTCTGTCAATCTGTAAACAATACGTTTTAATAAAAGCAAACGGATATTAATTTACATGCGGCTAATGCGGCAAGAAAATAATTAGTTCGCATTGAAACCTTCATATTTCGAAGCGCCAGGCGCCGAGCTGCAATCGATACGATTGACCCGGCTATGCGAAAGCAAACCTTGGAACTAAATGACACAACGTTCAGATTTTATAACAAGCCTTGATTTCCTTCCCGATATAACGATTCTCGCTAATTCCGCTTCGCATGTGGCAATAATGGCAACTTTTATTTTCTGGTACTTTGCTATTCAGATTGCCCAGACTTTGGAATAAATGAAGCGAGTCTTATAGTATTTATATCTACCAAGTACTTACATAAATGCAAACAGTTCTTAGTAAAATATGTTAAATTTTCGAATATGATGTTTTTATGAACGAAAAGCCAAGGAGTGTTATATTTTTAGTAATTTAGAGAGGGTGACCACCGATGAAGGCTTGTTTTAAAACTAGATTTATGGTGATTCTAAAGTTGAGCTAGGCTTTAAATACATGTTTCGCTTACGGCCAGGGCGTAGCGAGCCTTGAAGGAGTATAATGGCATTTTTAACGCCATCATGCTTTTAGTAGTAGGTATTCATATCTTACTAAAGACTAGCCGCCCGCGCGGCTCCACTCGCGTATTACAAAGAATACAGGCCGAGTCGCGGGGTAAAATATAACCTATATCCATCCTGAAGGTCCATATATCCCATGTGAATGAAGTTTTAAACATAATCTGATGAGTAAGATCTCACGTAGATCTACTTCTTTAGAACTACCTACTCACCAGATTCCAATAAATCCTCCTAGGTACACTCAGTTACAAAGTTAAATACCTACTTATTTTTATAATATTATTAGGACTACATGTAGGTATGCCGTCGGAATCAAATACATGGTACCTGACCACTAGTTCCAAATGCGGTGCACTTAAATGCGTTGGTGAAAGAGTCGTGGTCAGTTATTGTGACCACCTTGTTCGTAAAAAATATCTCGTAGGGAAAAATAAATGTAGGCACGCTACACTCTCTCTTCTCAACACCATACAACCTTGTAATAGTACATTACGTAACTAGGGCGGTGAATTCGTGAATGCCCCAGATCGCAGGTGTTTGTGGCCTGAACCAAAGGTGAGGGTCATAAATAATATAAATATGCGCTCTGGGGCTTTACGAATTACCACCCGTGTTGAGTACAAAATTTTGCGTCTTCACCTGGCCACAATGCGAGTTTTCCCGTACGCGCAGCGTGCAGTAAAACTCGCATTATTGCCAGGTGTGACGTAAATTGTGTTTACTTGGGTTCCCGGGACTTTGAAAACAAGCTAATCACTCAATTTGAGCAATTTATACTAAAAAAACCCAACACTGGCTTACGCTACCTACCTCTTCCAACGATGTTCCTTTCTAGTTAACTGGCGCGGTAACTGGCTCATAATTACCGTCGATAAAAACTAATTGAGAATATCGCAGAAAATACTTGCCAGTTGCCAATAAGTTGGTAATGGAGTCCATGAAGCTAGTTTACCTAATTATATATATTATAAGGTTACTTTAAATATTCTCAACTATATTTTAAACATAAGCTTTAACGAAAATACCACACAGTCAAAGTAATTCAGTCTTCAATTCAGGCATGTGTACATGCACGCACGGGGCCATGCCGTTTCGTCGCCTAAATAGTATTATTTGTTGTTTTGGTTTCGTGATGCATTGATTACTGTAATGTCACGTAAATGTATTTGCCAATAAATATATAAATAAATGAATGTCAATAAACTACAATTGACTCTGAAAAATGTACCTCTGCCATGAGTAAATAGAACCGGCGGTTTAAGATCTAGGCTAGGTGAGGTGTGAATGTAGGGGATCAGTAAAAAGCACACGAAACAGTGCGTGTGGATATTTGTAAAGCACCGATTTAAGGGTAAATTATCTTAAGTACTTAATTTTGACAAAATATTTTATGAATGATAGTTACCAAATTATTTACTTTAACACTTAGAAAAATTGAAAAATCTTTTCATTGCAAAGTCCAATATCTCAAAAACGGCTAAACAGATTTGGATGAAACATGGCTAAGAACACTTGGGATAAAACTATCTATAACACAAAAAAGACTGCATTGAAATCAGTTTATCCATTTGGGAGCTACGATACCAGAGATAGATACACAGACAGACACGTTAAACTTATAACACCCCTCTTTTTTCGTCGGGGGTTAAAAATGCACACGAAACATATTATTTTATTAAATTTTTTTTTTTCAGTTCAATTTAACGTGGGAGTTACCACGATCTTTTAAACAATATGATACGGAGTACAAATGTAAACCATCGTCTGAAGCCCAGCACGTCTATCATGGGACGGCCGCGACATACTCTCGATTATACTCGCACTATCTCTTCTCTTGCTCTTGTTTCAAGTGTTCTGATAAGAGAGAGACGGATAGTTCGAAAAGAATCGAGTGAGCTTGCGCGTCGTCACTTGATAGCCGTGCAGGGCAAGACTCGAACTTGAGCCCTCTGTGTCTTCTCCTGGCTCGTAGTAGTCTTGGCCTGGGCTTCAGACGATAATGGTTTATTTTTCCATTATATTTATTTTGTTCTGGGTATCATATCACATAAGCGATGCGATCCCATTGTATTGAAATGTTGAAAGAATAAATATAATCGTCACGGAAAAAATATCATTCATTTGAATAAGCTGAGTTACGTTAAAATATTCGAAGCGAAAAACAAGCGACGAGTTTACCCACTTAGTAGTTAAATGGCTTCCGTAAACAAAGTAAACAAAGGTATCCAAAGCCTATGTATACGCTATGTAGTCACGTGTTGTATGCGTCACGATTACACCAGCGTATTTTTAAAGATTCGGTGTGATCCCTAAATCAATGGTTGGGTCAAAATCTGGAACTGGAACTAGGCGGATTTTCTGGTGACAATACAATAATGAACGGGTTACTTAGGTACGTAGGTATAAAAAAACACCGATCCTACGAGTCGCAATGCGCAAATATCGCGAGGTCCGTAAAAAATTGACTTTAAACTCTAGATGTATCCACAGGAAAGACTATCTACGAACTCATTCTAAAACTGATTTTGCTTGCGCTCAACTTTTACAGTAAGTTTTTTACAAACAAAACCGTATTTACCCCAGTTCTTACCCAGATTCTAAAAGCACATAGTTACCGGGTGGCAATCGGTCCCTAATTACCGGCACTAAAAACTAATTACCGTCGGACGGAATGTACTCGCCGATTTGTGACTAATGCACTGGATTGTTTGCTGCGGTCACGTTGGGATAATTCTGATTTTGTAGGTACATTAGAGCTGTAATATTATTGACGGTAATTAATCTGTGTTCCTGATTTCCTAAAAATACTACTGTACTTTAGAAGCAAAATTTAGATTAAGTAACAACAAAATACTTAATGCCTTTGTGTTATGCGTAGAAGTAGGTACCTACTTACCTACTTGTATTTTAGTAAGGAATTTCAAAAGAAAAAAAAACGGACTATTTAAGTACTGGTAGAGAGCCCCTGACTTTGAGGACACATTTTGTAAGTAACGTTAACGTTCCATCTTTATTGTGTAATAAAGTTTAGATAAATTATTATATTGGGATGATATGAGTCTAGCAAAAAGTAAATACAGCGTTACACATATTTCTGAACGTTACCTACCTACTATATTTTGCCGAAATTACATAATTGAATGTAATAATTGTAATATAATCGCATTGTGGTCTGGCTTTAGTTGAATATTACCATATATTTAATGGAAATTGACTATAACGTGTATATATAAACACTACAGCAGAGTTCAGTGATACGCTAGATGTTTCGTGGTCTGTTTATTTACAGCAAGTGACAATACAAAGGAACGTAAACAAACGGTTTCTAGCTATATTTAAATCGTGACAGGCATGTCGTAATAATGATTACTTATGGCCAGTAGACACATATGCGACCTCCAATAATATTACCATAATGTGGTATGTGACACATATATGTACAAACTGAAGCTAGTTGATATAAAAGAATATCTGAAAATATCCAGTACAACGGAAATGGTCCGGAAGCTCGCACCGGAAGTCCCGGTTTGGCTTAAGCACGCGCATCATGGGACACCCAATTTTAGTAGCACCCGTGCCAATTTTAAAGTGGCATTAAGTGAGATTAACGTGGTAAAAGTTTAATAAACTGTTTATTTTTATACCTAAGGGATTAAGTACCATGTGGCCGTGACACTTACTACTTGTGTATAATATGTGCTTACTGCTACATTTGGTCCTCAAGGCAAGGGGCGGACACTCCGCGATTTACGTTCATCGCTACAAGTACATGCCGGTGCCCCAACGTTGGGAAACCGGCATGTACTTGTAGCGATGAACGTCGACGTCGTCGTCGACGACGTAAGAAGGCTTGAATCTAAATGTTTTGGCTTGTGTTGAGAAAAAAGCGCCTTTTGTAAAGATCAAAGGAGTGCCCCTTCTGTACTTGTACTATTATCTATTCTGTGCTCAAGGGTACTATTTGGGAATATGAGCCAGCATGTCATATGCTTCATTGTTGTAGAGTTATTCCGAGTACGTCTTTCTAGCGGTCCTTGTTAACTGATTTTTATTTGTCGCTTTCCCGCAAACACATCGTCAAACTGCCCCATAAAGACAAACAACATTAAAATAGGTTTGATGAGTGGCGGAAACCTTATTATTTGAACTATCGTATTAGAAAGTTAAATTTAACCAAGACGTCGATCTTATACAAAACGTTTTAATAACGTACAGATTGATACAAGTAACTCAACAAAACAATTTCATTATTGGTCTGCATATCATGGTCTGGTAATTTGACACAAATTCAGGGTAATTTAATTGCAGACGGGGTAATTCAGCGGACGGGCCCTGGCAACATCACCGTAATTCATAATTCAAAACGTGGGAAGGTCCGTTGCCCGGCAACGGCATATGGCGGAAAGGGTGAGCAAGATGCGAGACACATTTATTCGTTCATGCTGCACAACCCGTTAAGTAAGGTGTTTATGCTTCCTCATTTCAGATTAGGTAAAGCAACCGTCTCCCAATTTCATGAAAGCAATTTTACTGTACTCGACTCATAATTTAATAAGTAGATTAAAATAAATAAATAAGTAGAGAACCTCAGTAAACTGAAATAAGGCTTGGTACCTACTAGACGACGATATATTTAATAGATACAAAAACTTAAATATATGGAAAACATTGAAAGAGTCGGAAACAAATCTGCATCTGCATGGTGGCATCACACAAATGTTAGGCAGCGTCAATACCCTCTAACCGGTCATCAAAGATTGTATGCTCACTTCATATATCCTTATCTGAATATTAAAATGGACCTATGTAAACCTACAGCAAGCAAACATGTATAGATGTAAGCAAGAATACATATATTTTTACATTGATCGTCATACTCGTAACATTGTTGTATGTTTTGATGGTTGTACGTTGTGGGTGCATGATATTGCTTTGTCATTGGTTACATTTACGCATATCAAATTTCGATCATAATATGATTGATATTATGTACTTAATGCAAAATTATATAGCCTAAAGACTTGAGTCTACTGTCAACCTTTATCAGTATGAACATATGGACAGCGTTAAGAACTCGGCTGCCCTACGCAGACATCAAGTATATTTTTTTTTGTTTTCCTTTTTTTGGATATTTGGAAAAGGATCTGTAAAGGCATCTACGATGTAGTAATTTTCTTTCAAGCCTCCTATTTTCCGAGTTATTGATAGTTTTAGTATTCTAGTATCTTTTTTTGCTGTCTTAATCTACGCTGAATTCAAGTATCTTGACCATATATGTACTGCACTAAAAAACATGCAATTCAATTGGAAGTTACTTAGTTTAATCGTTTACAAGACGTGTGTAAAGGACGTTAACTAGTCTTAAAACGAATATCGATCCTTCTTGAAAGACGTCCACTTTAGAAATTATTTTCTCGAAATTATGTACAATTTCCAAAATATTAGATGATTACATAATTCAAGTATCTTTTAAAAAAGTATATTCTACGTTATAAACCATAAGGAAAGTATGGGCAAGTAAGTGCCACTTAAGACAAAGAACCGACAAAAATTTTGGCTTCAGTACCTACATACATATCTAAATCTACAAGTATACCTACGCATACTCGTACATGTCCAATTAGATCTATTCAACATGTGTCATCCATACTTAATATTATAAATGCGAAAGTGTGTCTGTCTGTCTGTCTGTCTATTTGTCTGTTACCTCTTCACGCTTAAACCGCTGAACCGATTTGGATGAAATTTGGTATAGAGATAGTTTGAGTCCTGAGGAAGGACATAGGATAGTTTTTATCTCAGAAATCATCCCCTAAGGGGGTGAAATTGGGGGTGAAATTTGTATGGAGCTACGATATAACAGAGTTCCACGCGGACGGAGTCGCGGGCAGAAGCTAGTAGTTCATATGCTCGATATTTTTTATTAAGTTATGAAGTAGTAAATAGTATAAAATGTATTCAAAAGAGATTACGCATTCCCGTACATGTGTCATCCATACTATTAATATTATAAATGCGAAAGCGTGTCTGTCTGTTTGTCTGTTACCTCTTCACGCTTAAACCGCTGAACCGATTTGGATGAAATTTAGAATAGAGATACTTTGAGTCCTGGGGAAGGACATCGGATAGTTTTTATACCGGAAATCATCCCCTAAAGGAGTGAAATGGGGTTGAAACTTTCTATGGAGCTACGATATAATCGAGTTCCACGCGGACGGAGTCGCGGGCAGAAGCTAGTTTTTAATATATGAAGATGATTGATATAGGTACTTTGTACGCGTAATAAAAAAAAATTTGTTGATCAAAAACGTAATCTACCTGGATACCAAGTTTCATGGAAATCCGTTAAGTGGATCAACAGTTATAACTTTTTTCTTTTTTTTTCTTTTTTTTATTGTTCAGAACACATACAGTCATGCATAAAAATATAGAGGTAATTATAAATTTATATAAAAACAGACCTGGAGGTTCATAAATACAAACATTAAGAAAAACTAACTAACTAACTTAACTTATAAATAATCGCATAAAGAATTTTTCTACAGCCTTATTTTATTTAAATATTGATTAAAATCGTAGCTAACGTATTTAACTTTCAATTTAATTGTATTTCATAAGGCATCGCAGCTAAACTCGAGTATTTCAAAATACCCGTACTTGTTTTCATATAGACAGTTATTCAGATAACGTGCTTCCATTCTATACAGTATAAGATATTTTTGCGTGTCAAAAGCAAAATAGGCCAAAAAAATCTAAAATAATAATAATCGGTACATTGAATTAACCATACTTATATAAATTTACATTTGCTTTAAATTTTGCTAGTAAAAGTTACTAAAAATGACAAATCATGTTTTTTCTCCCTCCTGAAAATATGTAACATCTGAGTTACTACTCGATTTCTACGTACGGCAGCCAATTACCGCAGCAATATCCATCTAAGTAGTTGCAGAGCTTATCGCGAACTGGCAAACAGACACGACCGAGTTTCTTTTATAATACACGCACAGCAAATTTCGCAGGCGCAAACTTTGTGAGCGGCTCAACAAAAATGCACGTAGCACCAAGTTAACATAAATGAACACATCGCACGCACGCAGTAAGCAGGACCAACATATAATAACTCTTCGGGTTCAGCGCAGCAAGCCCGTGTTTGTCTTGTTCGCGGTGCATGGTTAGTTCGGACTCGGGGGGCGCTCGCTGCGATAGCTGGGCTGTTATTCGCTACGCGCTAATGCGGTTCTCCCCGCCGGTCACCCGTCACGAACCTAGACCTCTACCTACGCTTAGTTACTACGTATTGAGGTGTCAAGATATATTTGTGGTTGAGCGTTGAGGTGAGATTAAAACAAGTTACAGAATAGGGGGGCTGGGCTGTTATTCGCTACGCGCTAATGCGGTTCACCCCGCCGGTCACCCGTCAAGAACCTAGACCTCTACCTACGCTTAGTTACTACGTATTGAGGTGTCAAGATATATTTGTGGGTGAGCGTTGAGGTGAGCTTAAAACAAGTTACAGAATAGGGGGGCTGGAGACAGGGAACTTTAACATGCTCTTACGTTCAAGAAAATAAATGTTGGGTAACTGGGTGCTTTAAAAAGTACCTACTACATATATAAGTATTGTATATATATTGGCGATCACAATAGATCAGCAATGGTCGCAGTGATATAAGGGCTCTCACGGTCCGGAAGCCGCTACAAGAAATAATAATTGTATATATATTGTTTGATTGAATAAAACTTTATTAATTCCCACAACATACATAGCATTGATAAAATACAAAATTGAATTGTTAAGAAGCCATGTCTCGTGGCAGAAAAATGGCTGGCTCAAAATTATGATATGGCCAGCCACATCGCTTAGCTCCATAAAAACTTCGACCCCCAAGTTCACTATCTCAGGGGATGATTTCCGGGATAAAAACTGTCCTAGTCCTTCCCCGGAACTCAAACTATCTCTATACCGAATTTCATGTAAATCGGTTCAGTTGTTGCAGCGTGAAGAGGTAACAGGCAGACAGACAGACAGACAGACCCATACATTTATAATATTATAGTATGGATTGATTTTATTAGGCATTGTTAATCTACCCTACGTACTAATGATCTGTAACTAGTGAATTATTTACGTGGTGTATTTAAAAGTTTTTCGGAACTTATGTACGGAATATTTACCGTTAGCTTTTCGGTGAAGGAAAACATCGTGAGGAAACCGGTCGTATCCCAAAAGATCTAGTTTTCCCTCTGGTTTAGAAGGTCAGATGGCAATCGCTTTCGTAAAACTAGTGCCTATGCCAAATCTTGGGATTAGGTGTCAAAGCGGACCCTGGGCTCCTTTTGGGGCACAACCGGGAATAACGCTAGGAGAATGATAATGATATATATATAAGTTTACCAGGGTAGTATATATATATTTTACTAGCTTCCGCCCGTGACTTTGTCTGCGTGGACCCGGGATAAAAACTATCCTATATTTTAATCCAGGCTATATACTATGTTCGTGCAAAATTTCATTCAAATCGGTTCAGCCGTTTAAGCTTGATTGAGTAACAAACATCTAAACTTTCGCATTTATATTGTAATATTAGTAGGATAATACGACGGTGGCAAAGAAGCATGTGGCCTGCTGGATGGTAAGCAGACACCGTCGCTTATGGACGCTTACGACAACTGAGTAATCACAAGCGCGCTGCCGACCCTTACCCTTATAATTAAACGGAAAATGGTCCAGTTAAAATTTAATGCTATATACAGCCAATTTTGTCTAATTCGAGTACCTACACTGAACTTACAGATAGCGGTTTTTTGGTCGGCGATTCCTTAATAACACTTTCACTGCCAGGAACCCGCCTAGCGGGCGCCTACGCCGTAGTCGCTTTCCGCTAAATACGAGAAAAAACAACGGGATCGGCTTCGAGCGTAGCGCGTAGCGATTCTTGGCAGCGAAAGTGATTAATGGGAAACCCCGAGGCACCGAGAGAGGTAACGAAACCAAGAAAAAGTTTGCAGAAATAGAGTTATACAGTGTGGATCAAAAATGGGGTGTGAACCGATCAAAGGCATGTTTTTTTTTCATACTCATATATATTCATTGCAAAACCATGGTTACAAAAGGTGGTAGAAATTAAGTACATGGGAAGAAGAACCTATTAACATTGTAATGAATTCTATTTTTTATGTATTGACTTTTCTTTGTTTTTTTCTTTTTTTGACATTGCAATGTAGACATACTTAGTATTTTTTAAACGTAGGATTATTTATTTATTTAACTTATTTTTTAATTTTTTAATGTTCATGTTAGTTTATTTCCTGTTATTATAAAAATTGTGTGTGGTATTAATTGTATAATAATTTAATAATAGTGTAATGTTAAATGATTTAAAGTATTTATTATTAATATTAAATATATGTTGGATAATTAGTTTAATATAAGTTGTAATAATTCAGACACAATGTATATTGTTATATGAATGAAAATAAATGAAATGAAAATGAAATGAAGCCTGTAAGGGCGTGGCTATTTCTTATAGCTAAAGTTAAACTATACATGCATCATTTCCTCATTAAAGTAAACCTTATTTTATAAGCCTTTACCTGTACCTTATATTATAAATGTTTTTAATTATGTACATTATTTACTTTTGTTAGTATTGTTTTATTTTTCTTGGGTATCCTCCAAGAACTCTTGAAGGCTGTAGTAGCTCTGTAGCGTAGATGTTCGTTAGCGTATTGCGATTCCAAAAATGCATTTGTTTATTTCTTAATTTTTTAATTTGTTTTTGATTACATGATAGTCTTTGTTTTTTTTGTAATTGAAGTATGACATCAACAACGTAAAAGCTGTCACCTGCGTGTCAGAAAAAACATTTGTTTTCATAAAACGACTGTGCGCGCAGCGGTTGGATATGAAATAACCCCTCCCAGCCTTCACCCTTGCGGGGGAGTGTTATCATACACAAGCAATGTCAACTAAAAACACAGACTGTACTTTAAACAAAAAATAAATAGATACAAAATAAACAAAAAATAAAAAACATATTCAAATGACTGTTTGGAAACGCAATGCTTTACCAAATATGCCCTTGATCGGTTCACACCCCATTTTTGATACATCCTGTATAAATATAGGTTATTTTCTCAAAAATTACCAAAATATACTAAAGACACGAAATAAGCACCGTCACGTCCGTAAAACAGAATGGGCGGATTTTTATAACATATTGTCCAGATATAAATCCGAGCACCTGGTTATGAGTAAGGTCCGGCCTTACAATGTTCCTTTCCCTCCAATTGAATCACCTCTCATAATACCCGTCTTGCTCATAGCGCACATTCCTGAAATGGTATTTGAAAAAAATTCATTTTCGAAGACGCGCGGTATTCAGTTCGCTCAGAGCGACCATTGGTAATAAATGTGAAATGAAGTCGCGCTACAGTCCTCCGAATGAGTAAAGGGAGTTTATAAAACCAACTTAGAGATTATTTTTGGTCATCATCATCATCATCATATCAGCCAAAAGACGTCCACTGCTGGACACTGCCTCCCCCAAAGAGTGCCAAAGTGACCGGTCCTGCGCCTCCCGCATCCAGCGGACTCCAGCAACCTTTACCAGGTCATCAGTCCACATTGTGGGGGTCTACGCACGCCGCGTCTCCAATACGTGGTCGCCACTCGAGAACCTTTCCTCCCCATCGGCCATCGGTTCTACGCGCTATGTGCCCCGGCCACTGCCACTTAAGTTTAGCGATATTTTTGGTAAAATATAGCAACTACAGGGGATGATTGATTGTTCACTTACCGATTGAAATGTATGACCACATATTATGCAGAGAGTAATCAAAAATATTGCATGTAATTAAGTTAGTAATTCACTAAAGTAAGCCTGAAAATTGAAAAATAAGCGCCGACTCAAAATTACTTCGGTACACTTAGATTAATTAAAGAACTTAGTTATTAAACTAAATAAAAAAGGTTTATTATTTTTTGTTAAAAAGTTTTTATAACGCGCTCTCATATGGATTGGACATATAACCTATTTAATCAACCAGCCGATGTGACGTACGATGTGTGTGTATTAAATCTCACAAAGTATCCCAAACCAGTGTGTAAGACACTTTGACACTAATGTGAGCTTGGCAACGAGGCGGCACTGTTACGACTACCCAGCGTCTGTCTCTAAAAAAAACAGGAATCTGAATGGACGAAAAAATCTATTTAATTACTGAATCTGTTTACAAAATTTCACGAAAATCGGTCGAAAAATGCGACCTGTAGAAGAGAACAGCCAGACTGATGCCGGACATACGAAAGATTTTTTTCCGAAGCTGCCATGGAGAATGTCGTTCGCTTCGCTCGCTCGTTCAATTATTTATCAATGAAAAATCGATTTTGTTTAAATCAGCATTCCCTTTTTCTTGAATATCATCTCTTCATCTCAAAACGATCCACGCATTCACATTTAAATATTTTTGATCCGTGTAACCGGAAAGCGTTAAATCACCGACACTTGGTAATAAATTACGACCGGCTCTTATCCGGGTTACCCGGCTAAGTGCCGTAGCATAAATTAAATTACTTATCGAACAGCATTCAATTAACCATTTAATTATTTTAAGTCTGATGTTACCTCTGTTTAAATACTGGAAATGGATGAGTTACAAAGGGGGAACTTTGTGAGTAAATCTTCAAACTTCATTTGTTAACAGTCGGCGCTTTGGCGTGTTTTTTTGTTAATTAAGAACACCTTTAATCACCCATAAAGGGGACGTAACCTTGAGTTCTTAAAATCAGGCTGCCCTTTTTTGTGTGCTAGATTCGTTTTTGCTACATATAATCAAATCAAATCATTTATTTCAGACTCATGTCCATATCATGTAATAACCATTACCATACCGGGGACCGAAGAGCTGGCGGCTTCCTCGCTCAACGCATTAGTATTGCGATACAGAGGGGAAATGCTGCCATCATCTTCGGCACCATGCCGCGGGGAGACCCCTTGTTTTAGTTATAAGTAGTAGTGTTAGTTTTTGTGATAAATTGTAATTGTATTAATATTATTTTAATGTTTATTAAATCAATGTGTATTGTAATAACCATTTAACTTATAAACCTTGTACAATTAGCAGCAGATGTAGACTCAGGTAAGATTACGTGCACACTTCTTACGCATGTGCCAGTTGCTTCTAAAAATAATTCTTTTCCGCAACAGCCATGCAACGTACATTGGCATTGCTCCGAAAAACTTAAAATAAAAGAATCAATAACTTTGTCAAACCAAAAAAAACTTCCTATTAACGCCAAGGAGAAGACTTTTTACCACAAATTAAATCATGAGAACTTAATTTATTTTTAACATATGATGTGAACTATTTCGTATTGAAATTCGATGTGATGACGGTTACGTTACAGTTTTTTTTAAGTAGGGTCGAGCAGCAACGTATTACTTCCAAACTGATTGACTTTCCAAACGTTTTGACATTTATTCGATGACGTCACGATGTCGTAAACAAGTGACAAAAATACAGAGCGCTGGGACCACGCTGGGACCGCTTCTTAAGCACAAACTGGGCTGGCTGAGAGCACGTATTGGCATTGCCGTCATGCGTGCCACCAGTATGTGTATCCGCTTTAAACCCACAGACAACGGTGCTGCTCTCCCCCCGCATTTGGACTGATACCTTTTTAAGTTTTTATGTACTATCGTAATATTATATCCATCTATTATAGACTGCCCGCAACGGTCAGAAACACAACTCCCACCGCCGTATTTAAGCAGAAGCTACGCAAGTCGGTGGGCATTTTCGCGAGAAGAGACGCAACATTTGCAAATGGAACATTTTCAACTTATACTCGGTGACGTCACTAACGATGCATCTCTTCTCGCGAAAATGCCCAGCTACACTCTGTACAGTGTCGAGGAGTTTCTTATATTCAGAGATTCAGAGGTTTGGCTTTAAAATGGCTTCAAAGTTACCTTGTTGATAGAGGATAGTGCGTAGAGGTAAGGAGAATGAATGAAAAAAATGAAATTGTTCCATACCATTCATCAGAAAAATACAACGGCACGGGAGTTCCCCAAGGGAGTATTTTAGGAACGCTTTTATTCATTGTCTATATCAACGACCTGCCAAAGATTAGTCATTATAAAACAGTTCTGTTTGCTGATGATATTTCTGTACTTATACCTGATGACCAAAAAGATAGGAATACTTATGTCAATAATATTAACATGGCCGTTGAATCAATATGCAATTGATTGGACGAAAACAATTTATCTATTAATGTTAGTAAAACTAAATATGTTCAATTTTGTACTACTAAAGCTAATATACCTAAGCTGAGCATTACTTGTAAAGGACACACAATGGAAGAAAATAGTGAAACAAAATTCCTTGGATTGTTAGTAGATCGCCATTGTAGTTGGAAGTCGCATATTGATAACGTCTGCTGCAAACTGGAAAGACTCTCATATGCATTGAAACGGTTGGAACGCTTATCCGACCAAAAAACTGCCTTGATAGCCTATCACGGCTACGTGGCTTCGTTACTCAGATTTGGTCTTATTATTTGGGGAAATGCTTCCGATATACAGAGGGTATTTATTAGCCAGGAAAATGTATCCGAGCCATATGTGGTGTAGGACCCTTACACTCTTGCAGACACCTCTATTCAAAAAACTTAATTTGCTAACTTTAACAAGTATGTACATTTTAGAAATAAGTGTCTATGTAAAATCTAATTATATTCGTGGCTAGTGGAAAATATATTTTACAATATCAAAGATTACTTTGATTTTGTTACAAGTATATAAAATAAAATGTATGTTCAAAATTGCTTATTTATGATATAAGTAACTTGCAAAAACTGGTATTTCATGTATGTAGTTGTAAAAATGTATTGAATTTATCTTAATTATTGTACCAATAAGTTATAGGCTATAAAAAATAACTTTTGCATGCTAATATATAGCTAAATGTGTGCTCATTGAATTCATTTGTTTTATTATTTATAAGATCTACTGTCAACCACATTTATTGCAAATAAAGACCTACTACTACTACTACTATACTACCGCGCACATAACTAATGAGCTATTTAATAATTATTTTTATTACTGTTTACATTAACCGTTTGACCTGTGACTATGGCGTTATCGTTTATTACGAGGATCGATTTAATCTCGCCATAACTCTACATCCATTCACGCCACGTACGTCATTATGACACTCTCAAAATTCAAATCTTAGGATGCGACGCATGTCATCCTGCTGCTGTGTGTACCGAACCAGGGTACAGTCAAGTGCAAAAATATTTGTCGATCTAATCCTCCAATAAATATGTCCCAAAACCTTAATCCGCTGACACAAGGGCGATGGGACATATTTATGAGTAAGTTGGATGCACCCATATTTTTACACTTGACTTAAGCCGGCTGTCCACATTGGGCCAAAGTTGGCGCGTGAGCAGAATGCAGCTATATGCGTTAGAGGAAGAGTTCTTTATTTCGTTCTCATTGGTTTGCATAGCTGTATCCTGCTCACGCGCCAACGTTGGCCCAACGTGTACAGCCGGCACAACAGATGAAGGTATGTTTTGCGCGCATGGCTCCATGCGCGTCAAGCCTAAGGCCGCGCCTACAAACAGCATAGACCCCTGACAAATGCGAGTGTATTGACGAACAACCTAACGCCTGTGCCCAAACGCGGCTTAAAATATCAGAATGAGTTCGCGTGACAATAATACTAATTCGATATCAATACAATGTGATTAGTCAAATAATGTCCTTGACATGAGTTTTAATACGTTCTGAATTGAAAGTGTAAGTTAACACATTCACTGCCAAGAATCGCTACGCGCTACGCTCGTAGCCGATCCCGTGGTTTTCCTCGTATATAGCGGAAAGCGACTACGGCGTAAGCACCCGCTAAGCGGGTTCCTGGCAGTGAAAGTGTTAAAGCTTTCCGATAAACTGATGTTAATCGCAACGTCCTTGCTTTTAGTGTTGATAATATTTTATACCGACATTTAAATCGTTTCCTACGTCTAATTAGTAAATGTTTACGGGTCAATCGTTGGCTGGCGTGCGCGCAGGCACGACAAATATGGCCGCTGGTAATCCATCATAGTTGGCTTAAACCAAGCGTATTCAAATCACGAGACTTCGGGTTAAGGGCAAGGTACGTTCAGATCGGAGAAAGATCCATAGATCGGCCTAGGCAAATTTCGCCTCAACGAGAAACGTCACGGTGCGCTTAGACTACATAGCTTACTTTCCAAATAATTTAATGTTCTTATTATTAAATGAGCGAGAAAAAAAAGCAGTTCTCCGTTTCACCTAGGATGAAAATTCTTTGGTATGTCTGTGTCCGGATGTTCTCCACTACAGGTCGCATTTCTCGTCTGTTCCCCATCGACCAAATGGACATTCCAACCAGTTCGACTGTTAGTATTTTTTTTCTCAGGCGAC